>CM039477.1:8819578-9024686 GCA_022433065.1 Begonia loranthoides | reverse complement strand
CAAAACGCAGAGCAACCAACAATGGAGCACAATTGCATAGAAACACCCACCAATAGAACAAACACATCAGAGAGGAAACGCATAACAGAGCCAAACTCAGCACCCAAAAACAAACCCAAACGACTTATAGTACAAGGCATGAAGGCCGAGAAGCGCAAAGCGCAGGGGACACACCTTAACCGGAGAAGACTCGCCGCAGCCAGAATCGCGTCGGGAGGCTCGGCCACTCACCGATGCCTTAATTGAAGAAAGCCTTAGTAATCCAAACTGCCCCCCGTTTGCAGCCCTAAACAGCATTAGTGAAGACAAGCAAAGGCAAAAGCTCGCCGTTCACACTGCCAGACAAAACGCACGTCGGACCACGCTTCGTGGTGGAGATCGCTCGCACATAGAGCTTTGCCATTCACGAAAGAAGATCGCGAATCACCTCACCCGATCTCCTTACTCCCTCTCTATAATTTGGCCACAGGAACTAAATTAGAAATATGAACCGGTTCAGTCCTGTCTCTTCCATCAACCTCTTTTGTCATCAACCAGACCAGTTCAAGGATGAACCAGTTCAATCCTTCTTCCTTTCCATTTTTGACCCTTTACTTTTATTTTAACCTCATCTATTCAATTAATATATGTATGAGATAAATATATGTACCGTCTATTAACTGACCCAAATTCTAATTCTTGACTTATTTCGAATATTGATTGACGATAATTGCGTGTCCAATTTAAATTCTCTAATTCCATTCCCCAACTTAATATCAATCAAATCTTCAATAATTATCCTCATAATCTTATTACACCCAATAAATTTTCTAATTATTATCACTTAATTTTATTGCGGGAAATCGGGGTGTTACAATATAACTTAACCTAAACAGAATATATGCATTCTCTAATTTCCCTATACACCTTTAGCCTAAAATCCATAAATCACAACAACATCCAAGCACAAACCAACCATAGATTATCAACCCATTAACAAACCAAACCTTCATCAATGGCTACCAATACAATATCCAAACATACGGAGTTAAATTCAAACAACCGGGCACTCCATTTCCATTCTTTATCCCATAGTAAATATCCATTAAGCATGCATATTACAGAGAGCCACTTTATTATGAAACATTGAACCAATTTCCATTAACTAATTACTATCCAACAACAAAGCATATTTGTGATGACCCGATTTTTCATAACATTTTTAAAAATGCTTGAAATTTAAAACTTTTGTAAGAAAATTAAAATCCTTCATAATCAGAGTGCTAAAACTGAGCGTCAAAATTCATTCATTACATTCGTTATGAAAATCGTTTATCAAAACATAGCAGAAGCGAAAATACTCAAATTAAAATATGCTAAGTAAATCATTATGTTATACAAATTACTTTACTCATCTTTAGCCTGACCAGCCACAAGCTCTGCCCGTGTAAACCTTTCATCGACTGCTTTGTATTTTGTTCATTGTTTTTCTCGTCATACACGTATACCTACACCACAAGTAAACTGTAAGCCCAAATACTTAGTAAGGAAAGGAAATATGCAATATGATCATGCCTCTCTTTAGTTCACTTGGAATGGGTCCGCCCCAAACCAATCTTTCATTACGTTCATTCATTCATTCATAACTCGTACATCGAGTTGGAAGTTGAAGGAACACGTACGTGATGGAAATGTTTGATTGGCTTCTAACCCTATGTGGGCTAGATCCACACTACCCATCCGCATTTCAACACCCCCCCATCCCCCCCAATTGCATCATTCATCATCGTTCACTGAGGGTACTCCCTACTTGTTTCTATTATCATGAATGCATGTTGACACATTATAGAAAGAACAATAATTAAACAATAAATAGTAGGAATAACACTAATAGTAACAATGAACGACAATGATAATACTAATTGAAAGCAAACATAGAAACGAAATAACAATGACATATGACAAGCTTGATTCTACCAAATATAATAATAGAAATATGGCAAGATGAATAAACTATTAACATACGAATTATCTAATCGAATTAAGCATACTTAACAACGATACAAAATGTTTAGACATAGAATCAATAAATTAAGGAAACATGTTCGGAATTAGCTAATAGAAACGTGCTAAATAAACAACTAATGGGAACATACTTGATGGATAATAAACTAAACTAATTAGGCATGCTCATTCAAACAAAACAGGACATAAAGATGCTTATGGAAACATGCTAAATAAATTTACCTGCTTTTGCCCTACGATTAAATTAGTAAATCCTATGTGACGTTCAAAATCTAGTTAATTTAACATGCTCAAGCCGTAATTAATTTAACATGCTGAAGGGAGTAATTATACATACTAACCTAGTTAATTAAACATTTTTTTATTCCAATAAATTAAACATGCTGCAATTAATAGTCTAATTAATTAAACATGCAGAGGATTCTATTTAATTAAACGTGCTCGGGTTAATTAAATATGCGAAACATGCTAATTTAATTGTTGTCCTAAACAATCTACACATGCTTGATTAAATAAATGAAGTAAGCATTAACAATTAGAAAACTACAGCAAGTAATATAATAAATTGTATGAAACAGAAATGAAATCCTTAATTGATTCGTATCATGTCATCCTCCATGTCATCATTTTATTCTACGAGTTTAACATCATAGATTATCATTCATTCATCACATTTCTATCAAAGAAGCATTGGTAGTAAAAGAATTGCAGTAAAGAGAAGTGTAGGAAATTAATAATAAGAATCCACACAGCTCACGCACACTACTTGTGGTGTAGGGCCTCCATATGGCCACGACACACCCAATTCCTTACCTCAACTCTTTATTGCGCATTATCACCAAATCTTTATCCTCTATCTCTTTCTGATACCTTCACAATTAGAAACATTTATCATTAACAACTTCTCATCTAGAAAACAACCAACAGCTTATTAGAGAACCACAATACTCATCTTTCTTCCGCACTTAAATATCATACTCATATACTCTTTTTATTATATTGTTCAATATAAAGTTCATTCCTATTGAGTTAGTCAATTCCCCCCATACAACTCTCCTTTTTTTAGAGTTTAGTGTGGAAGATCCTCAATAGTTGAACATGAGTGAGCTTGGCTGTTTTGTATTAATATTATCATGTTATTTTTTATTAACTTTAGTGAGGTTAAAATTTCTTAGAATTGCCAAAATTTTATGTTTTATTTATATTTCTAGCACTATTTCAATATGGATTTATGTTACTACATTTATCTAGTATGTCACTGATGAAGTTTAGCTCAATTGGTTTGGCACTGACCTTATTCTTTTCCGTTTAACTCTTCCGCTACTTAATAAGTGAATAAGTAAAAGGGTCAGACAACTCAGTTCTTT
Source organism: Begonia loranthoides (assembly GCA_022433065.1). Taxonomy (NCBI): domain Eukaryota; kingdom Viridiplantae; phylum Streptophyta; class Magnoliopsida; order Cucurbitales; family Begoniaceae; genus Begonia; species Begonia loranthoides. Next base: position 9,021,315 of record CM039477.1, on the reverse strand, counting down.
TTCAAGTCGGGTCGGGTTGGGTCATTCCCAGTTCTGTCTCGGGTTCCCTTTGGGGCGTGACAAAAATTTTGGTATGATAGCAATGTATAGACTGCTAAGTCGGAGCTTGCTGATCCTATTGTTGCATTGAAAGATGTGCTGCAAAATCCGTCTAGAGATAGTGGCAGTTATGATCTAGAGACTCGTCGTATGCAATTTTTTATACAGCTTGGATGTATGAACCCTCCAGTGTTTGTCGGCAGAGCTAACCCTTAGGGTGCTGAGAATTGGTTAAAGGTGATGCAAAAGAGTTTGACTGCAATTGGTGTTTCGACTGAATATTGGGTTGGATTTGCAACTTTTTATTTTTAGAAGATGGCAGAGGTCTAGTAAAAATTTTTGATATTGGATTATCCATTGGAAATGATGACTTAGAGTCTGTTTGAGACTATTTTGAGAGATAATTATTGTAAGGTTGATCATTGTCGAATATAATCAGTGTCTACCATGATCTGGAGCAAGAAGATCTTACTATACTAAAGTATCATGCCAAGTTTATGAAGCTATCACAGTATATCAAAGATATGGATCTTGATAATATGATGGTAAAGTTTAGGAAAAATCTAAGGCTGAAGATCCATCATCATTAGTCGGTTATGGAGTTAAGCTCTATTTCTAAGGCGGTTGTTGCTACTCAACATGTTGAGGTTGATCTTGATGAGCAGTTTAGTGTGTAAAAGAGAAAAGAAAACAAGGAATAGCTAGTGGGTAGTAAAATTGCTAGAAATGATAAGAGGAAGGGTCAGAACCATGGAGATCATACACAGAGTAGATAGTCAAGTGGTGCATTTTATACTAGTGAACATTCAAGTCTTTATGTTTGTCACACTTGTGGGAAACCTGGACATCAGATGAGAAACTGCCCAACAAATCAAAGGCATTCTCAAGAAAATTCAATATCTACACACACAGTTTGTTCTTAGACCTAGGTTCAAAGCTGGCAAAGGATTTTTTGGACAGAGTATGGTAATTCTATACCACAGATTTTTATTTCTCCACATCTAGCTGGATATAGCCCCCCTTTATTAGCATCATTATCATCCAACTGGTACTAAATTTCAGAAGTCTACTGTGTACAAGTAGAGTTTTGCATCTAGCCCCACTCTTTCAGGATCTGTTAGTTATATGCTTGAGTTGGCCCCCAATTTATCCAAAGGTGATCATGGTGGTGGCAGGAAAGGAAAAGAAAGAGTTATAGGTCAAACAAATGCAATTACTAGATCTAATGTTTTTTATCAGTCTGACCAAGGAGTTATTAATGGTATGATCCCTATCTTCTCTACTCTTGCTCGTGTGTTATTTGATATTGGTGCAACAAATAGTTTTACTTTTGTATCTCATGTTCGTTTATTGGATGTGGTTATAGAAAGGTTGGATAATCTCCTTATGTTGAGTATCCCTATGAAGAAACAATATAAGATGTCTCTTGTTCAATCTGTTGCTCTTGTCATTGGTGAGCATGAATATCAATGGACCTTATTGTATTACTTATGGATCAATATGATGTGATTCAAGGTATGGATTTGTTGAGCGTGTACAAGGATAAAATTGACTGTCACTAGATAAATATAACCTCACGTTAGAAGATAGGTAAATTTTGATGCATCCATGTAATGTTCATATGTTTCCTGTACACCATATTTTACGAGCATGATTGGGTGGCTAGAGGAAATTGAGCTTTACGGGAGTATTTTTTCTGTTAGCGGTGACCATGTTCTAGTCATTCATGATCTAGATTCATTGGTAGTATCTAATTTTTTGGATGTTTTTCTTAAGAATCTGCTGAGATTGCCACCTAACCGCGAGATTGAGTTCTATATTGATTTAGTGTCTAGCATAGCTTCGATATTGATAGCTCTGTATTACATGGTTCCTACTCAGTTAAATGATTTGTTGCAAAAAAGATTCATTTGAAATAGCATGTCTCCATAGGGTGCACAGGTTCTTTTTATGAAAATGCAAGACGAATCGTTGTGTCTATTTATTGATTACCAGAAATTAATTCGTGTGAGTGTCAAGTATAGATATCCATTTTCATGAATAGATGACCTATTTGATTTGTAAAATCTGCAATTTTTTAATTTTATATTTATCTTAGTGACCAAGTCTTTGCAGCATGTCATATGTCTTCGGCTGCATGTCGCGGGCTTTCAGCCACGTGTGAGGGCTTGGTTAAATGGTCAACTGATACATTTCATGTTTCCCTACAACTCAAAGCTATGAGATTATGTTCGAAAAGTTCGTGTTATCATAGTTTGAGTTCCAAGTGTTGTCTAGAATTGTCGGGTTATAATTTAAGGATTTTATTGAATATTTATAATATATCAATTTATATTAGATATATGAATAAAATCATTAAATTTTTATTTTTATTTTACTTTTCCGTTTTTCTTCCCTTAAAGGAGAAGAGTTCCTTCCTCTTTGGCAGAGAAAGGAGGCAATGGAAAAGAGGTGGGAAAAATCGATGAGTAAACCTCGTCATTTTTCTGCCCTATTTGTGTTCATGGTGCCCGGATCTCCTAGTCTTGTGAGGGTTCTTCACGGGTTCATAGTAATCTAACCCTTGGTTTTCTATTTAATGATCTACTATGTTGGGGGTCAGATTCAAGTTTGGAAACTCGAATCCTCTGAGTATTTTGGTGTTATTTTTGTAGATTAGCCAATTGGTTGGTATAGTTGGCAAGGAGTGAAATTTTTCCTTGCGTTTGAGTTGAGGTATCCGACGCACAAACCTAAGCATCCACCATAGAAGCCCAGGCATCTGCGGATGCTAGGTGTCCACCACAGATACTAGATGTCCGTGGATACCTGGGGTATCCACCGTGGAAGCCCAGGCGCTCGCAGTGGAAGCCTCGACATCCGTAACAAAAGCCCAGGTATCCGCAGATCTACATACTCTACATCTGCAGCAGGGTCATGCAGACTATGGCTAGAGTTTAGTCTACAACAGCTATGTTTTTTTTACCACTGTGTTGGTCATGGTTGACTGACGTCATGTCATGTAGACACGGTGTGGTCTCAGTTTACCGCTGTCATATCTTGTAAACGCGATGTCGTCTCGATAGACTATCGTCAATTCTTGTCGACGCGGTGTAGTCTCGATTGACTGCTGACTTGTCTTGTTGATGCAGTTTTTCCCTGGTTGATCGGTGTCGTTTCTTGTTGAAGCAGTATGGTCACGGTTGACTGCTGTCATGTCTTGTCAACTCGGTGTGGTCTGGTCGACCACTGTTATGTCTTTTCAATGTGATGTGGTCCCAGTTGAGAGCCCTCATTTCTTATTAATGTGGTGTCATCTTGGTTGACCGTTATTGTGTCTTATCGATGCTATGTAGTCTTGGATGACAGTAGTCACATATGATTGACTTCAGCTATGTCTCCTCGACTGCTGAGTTGTTCAAGTCGGCCATCGTTGTATCTCGTTGACCGTAGCCATGTCTTGTTGACTAGTGGGTCTTTTGGATTTGTCGTTAATGTACTTGGTCGACTGCGATTATGTTTTTTCCTACCACACAGTGTGATTTCATAGGGTTTGAGTTTAGTGAGTTTCACTCGGCTTCCTCAGCCATATCATGTCTCCGGTCAGTGTGAATGCTCAGTTCAATGTGAGGTTTCTGGTCGTTCCTTGTGTTTAGCAAGGAAGTCTTGTTTTAGTACTTCTGGTCTGATTTCGAATTTTGGTTTGGGACTCGTGCTTTGTCTTTAGTATAGGTTTGGGGTTTTGATGTCGGTTTAGTTTTAGGCTCCAACAGTGCTCCTGGTTTCGATGTTTGTGTCTGACAGCACATGTGGCTTGTCAGCTAGGTTTTTGTTGTCATAGAGGTATGCATTTTTATTCTATACTGCATTGCATCATTGTTTTCAAACTATTATTTTATGGGTTGCCTTATACGAAAATCTAATAGGGCTTGGTCCCCAACACATCTATTTTTACTTATATGTACATCGTTTTTCATGTTTGTTGTCTTGGGTTGTATTGGGGGCCCATAACAAAGTCAAGGGTTGCATGAAGGTTGTGTTGTTTGTATGGAAACATGGGTAATAGGGCATTGATGACGTGTCTTTGGGATTCAAATCCCTAAATTAAATGGGTAATAGGGTGGTGATAGTGCGCTCATTGGGTGAATCAACCTCTTATCAAATTGCAAGCTTCAAGGCATTTGTAAAGGTCTTCTAATATTCAAACTAAAACATAGGTGAAAAATCAAGCATAATGGAACTCCCCAAATCTATCCTTAGTCTGACCTCTGAGCACTCGTTGCCATTTTTAGTAATCAAAACAACCTCTTATCAAATTGCAAGCTTCAATGCATTTTTAGGTGACTTGTCAAGGTTTCCAGAATGTGGTCTTTCGTTAAATTTACAGTTTGTTTACTATGTAAAATGCTCTTTTAACATAGAACTATAATCCACCTGAGGGCAAAACATGCTTGCACAATTCCATGCTTACTTATGAGGACAGTTGAGGATATGACAAGCCAATGTGATTCAATGCATTCTTATTCATTGGCTGATGCTATGAATGCATGTGTTGTCTTTCTGGATTGATTAATGTTGGATTGGATAATGTTGTTGTTGGGTGTTCTCGGCCATGTGTGTTAGACGAGAACCATATGTTATGTTTGTTTTATTTTAAATGTATTTTTATAATTGTTATATTATGGAAAACCTTGTGGGGTTTTTATACCCTCATTAAGGGTTGTCTGAAAGTTTAGTTGATAATTTTGAGCTACAGCAAACCCTTGTGTGTTGGAGATTCTCCATTGCATTTCGGCCTCCATTTTCAAGGTCTAACCGAGAGACTAAGCCAACCTTTAATCCACAAAGCTTCTTGACTTGTCATGAGGTGGGTTTCTTAAACTAGTCTTCCCTTCATCTCCTTCTAGAGGTGAACATCCAGAGAAGAAGATTTGAAGACTTGCTGTGAACCAAGTTGGAGAGGTTTCTTGAAGGAGCTATTAAAGTCAAAGGGTGCCGCCATAACATCTCTTCGGACCAACTTGTAAGTGTTTGTTTGTGGTTTCTTGTCCCGAACGAATTGGACTCTGATTTTTGGAGGGTCTTTTGTATGCAAGAGAAGGGGAGTGTGGTCAAAATTTTGTGTCATTTGATTTTGGGACATATAAGTTGTGATTGTTTCCTTTCGGACTATTGGTACCCTTTCGGGGCAGTAGTTTTTGTGAATGCATATCTTCGCCCCCTTTCGGAATTATTGAATGAAATTTGGAGGGCACATTCTACTCTGAATATATTTGTTGTGGTTCAATTTTGGTATTGATTGTATTACTAGAGATTAAGTTACGCAAATAGAAAAGTGGTGTTCTATTTTCAAAATCCAGCAACCGACTCTTTCAAGTGCTTGTTTAAGAAGTTGCACCTCTTGGTGCATCATTTGGTATCAGAGCAATTTTGCCCTGCCTTTCATACTCTTTGATTGTTGTTTGATTTTGTAAGATGATGATCAAAAGTGGAGCCAATGCTAGCCATCATAAAGTAGCAAACCCGCTAGCCAACCAACCACCCGAGAAGCCAATGCATGAGGCCGAGAATAGCATACAAGGCCAATTTGATCAGATCCATGGCATGATGGCCAAACTTGATGTGCCCCAAGTTCCGTCACCTGAGCCCGAGCCAAGGGCTCCTTTATTTTCTAACTTTTTATTTATTTTGTAGGTTTTTGATCAATTTAGCAAAGAAGAGTTGGTGCATTTGGCTAGTGGAGGTTATGCATTCATAGGAGAAAATTGTGAGCTGTCCATTCTGCCTAGAAGCTGACCTCTTGACGTTCAAGGAACTTTTTCGCAATTGGGATGACTCTTTTTCAAATTGTGTGCTTCATACAAAGTGTAGCCAACATCCAAAGCTTTCCAAAGAGGTATTGGACGTTATTTTTGGTGTTCGTTTGTCATGTCAAACGTTACAATTACAGAGGCAAAAAACCATCCTCTGACTTGTTTTTGTGCTTTATTATTCGGGGTCAATTTTGTCATTTCATTTTGGGGCAATTTTTTTCTTTTGTTGTAAGGCTCCTATAGGGTATTGAGTCCCCTCTAGGGCAAGTAAGAACTCAGATTACTTTTGTTGAAATTAAACCCTAGTCTTTTCCTTTGGTGGAGAAACACTCTCGGCACCCATCCTCCATAGCCGATTTCATCCATAGCCCGAGCTCGGCCGTCTTGAAGCTTCTTAGCCGAGTTGGAAGGGTTACTAACCTCTCCAATACTCTCCTTTTCGAGGTGTAGATTGTGGTGTGAGGTAAGAAGAAGATCTTCCAACCCTTAGAGAGTGCCTACCCTGCGGTCAAGCCATTAGTCGCCCCTCTCACTAGGAGGCTCGCGGACTCCACGGTTCCATCTTGGTTTTCTTGAAGTTCTTGCGAGTGGTTCTTGTTTCTTGCTGTTCTGATCTACTGATAACAGGTTGTTACTATCCTATATGTTGAGTATTGTTGAAGGAATTATGTCAAGGTTATTTCTTTAGTGGATTTCTTGTTATTGCTAATCTGTCATTGGATTTGGGGCTACTGGTTCTTTACGCATTTCTTTAGTAGATTTCTTGTTATCGCTAATCTGTCATTGGATTTAGGGCTACTGGTTCTTTAATATTGTGACTGAAGCCCTTACGCAGGCCATTTTGACTTTGTTCCTTCTAATGATTTGTTCTATAATTAGTCAAGTTCCTTCCCTCAAAATTTGGTAGTCTTTGGATGTATACAGAGAGAGTTATCGCTGTTTGATTATAGGTTGTCAAATCTGCTCGGGTAAACCCTAGATTTCGGGATTGTATTGTTTTGATCATATCTTGAGATTCTGAGTGGATTTTGCATTGGATTTTTAACACGATATTCCTGGATGTGTTATTTTGGTGATCTCTAAAAATCAGCTATCGTCACGTTTGGATTAAAAGATATTTTTCGTTGGAGGTTGCTGGTCTAGAAAATTATAGTTTTGTGACCGATTCTCTATAAGTGCTTCTAGTAATCCTTGGAGCATATCATTTACTCCCGGGGTTGAAAAGGATTTGCCCTCAAATCCAGGGAGTATGCTTGATTATCTTGAACAAATCTTCCTCCTAGATCAAATGGAAAAAGTTGTTTGATGTCTAGAGTCAGCTCCTTCATATCAGGTTGTGCATAACTCTTTTCATTCATGATCTCGAAACTCATGATCTCACAATTCTCATGTCTGAGAGACATATCAGTATGAAATATAATAAATCTCAGAGATGACCCCAAACTAAAATTTGTTCTTCTATCAAAAGAATAGCTTGCAAGGTCATCGCTAAGAATCATCCAGGGTAAAATTTTTCTATTTGCAGAACTAGGCATCCAGAAGTTGTTAACACCAAATGAACTACCATCATAATAATAGGAAAGTTCCACACCCCCAATATTGAAACTTTCCTTTCGATATTCAAAAACAGCACTAACAACAAAGGAATCTCTCGTCCAACCAATTTTAAAGAACTAGGTGAGTAAGGAATTTAACAACATGTGCCTTTCTTGGGGTGCATGCTCAATAGGTTTAGATCCACAACAATAAAAAACAAGACAATGTGATAATAGTAAAATAGAATCAACATAATTCTCATCCCAGATATTCAGATGGCCCATCAACTCAATTTCAATTACACTACTAGGCATGCTGAGGGTATCAACTTCAATTGAGATTCTAGTATTGAAAGAGTGTTCAACTACAGTGACCACAACATTAACATCCAGCAATGGCATAACAGAATCAATAACAACAATATTTCTTAAGCAACATATTTTAAAAACCCAAGTAATCAAAGTGTTTAGTGGGAGATACCTCGAGCAACTAGTCTCGACTAGTATGCTTGATTTTCCACTATCGTAGATTAGCAAATAAAGACTCGAAGGTGGTAATGTACCAAAGCCATAAACTTTATCCATATGCATGTAAGCATCGATGTCAAATCTCTTTCCATTTGTGAATAAAAAATTTACTTTGTCTATGCCGCAACATAAATCATAACAAGTCAACTCGCCATGAATTTTCTCTTCTCGATATTCAATGATGAGAGGTCTTTCTACGGTCAAGAAAAAAATTCATCTTGAATAAGAGCTAACTCCTTAAAATCATTTTCTCTTTCAATGGTTGCTGCAAAGAAGTCATCTCCATGCTCTACGATGCTCGTTTCTTCCATTTTACAAAAATCGTTTCGGTTATGCAAAATTAAAGACTTTTCATCTTCCACGAGTGTTTCCTCTAAGGCCATGAGCCTTTTCCTTTGAGGAGGAGTTTTGATGCGAACCTAGGGTATACGAACCCTAGACCCAACAACTTTTGCGGAACTAGACGGATTGTCTCACGATTCCAAGATCAAAAAGGTGGAACTACGATCCTAGCCAAACCTGTAGACTAGAACCGGAGTATTCCGAAGAGGAGCTTGACCCTAACCAAACCTGTCGGCTAGAACCAAAGCTATCAAAAGGTTCGATCTTTCAAGAATCCACTTGAAGAGATCAAGTTCTTCGCAAAGAACTCAAGACAAGGAATCCTCCCACAAAAGCAAAAGCTTCAATTTTTAATTTGACAAAAGGTTTTAACAATTGTTCCCTAAGGTGCTTTTATAAGATAAACATAAAGTAAATCTAATCATGATAAAATAAGAAAACTAATTCAAAATAAAATAAAATAAGATAAGATCTAACTAATTATGGCATGTGCTCGGCATGTGCTCAGTAACTAATTAATGGCATGTCCGCGACATGTGCTCGATCCACCTCTTTAGGTGGGTCTTCATCTTGAATCTTTGAATCTTAAAAATGGTAATCCAAATAATCCTTTGAAAGATTATTTGAATTAGGCCTTGTAAGAATTCATTGGGCCACATCATAAGTTGGTCTTCATATTTATTTGGGCCTCGAATCCGGGTAAGTGAAATCGGACTTCTTAAATAGAATCGTAGGTCTCTGTTCATGGACCTTTTGACATAGTAAACAAATTCAGAATGTAACGAACCAGCCCATTCTAGAAACCTTGGGATGTCAGCTACAATCATTGTGAAGAACACTTTCCCATATAAGATACTTAAGGTTGTCGAAGTTGCCCAATAGGACTCGGAGGTCGAATCAATGGTTCTGCATTTTACCATAAGTCTCTCAATCTTGTGCTTGATTTTCCACATATGCTTCCTCTTGAAGAATACCATAATATATTTGAATGATAGATGAATGTTATTCATCATCTTTCTCCTTGGAATCTTTTCTAGGATTTCTTCCTCAAAAAGTTTAAGTCTGTCATTCATCTTCTTTATCCTTGCTCTAGTCTTTCGGCCTCTAATACCTCCAAATGAATCATTGTCTTTGTAGGTTTTCTAGATCACATCATTCCCCCTTTCTTCAAGAAGATTCATCCTCGAATAACCTACATCATACAAAGACAAGTAAATAATATTAAAAGAGACACTTTTGTTACCATTTTTGCTTAGTAGCAAAATTTGGTAAGTGTTGTCATTGATGTGCTCCAAGGCTTGGAGGAAAACATCTGCTCTTAGATGCAACTTGTGTTTTCGTTGCATGGCAAATCCTTCTTTCTTCACGTGAATCCTTACCCATGTTCCAGGCTCGAATATAAGTCTCACTCGTAAATTCCTCACCTTTACATGTAAATTCCTAACAACTTCCACCTTTTCACTTTCCATCGAGATTAGCAAACTCATTAGTAAGTAAATGTAAAAAATCTAATGAAATCAAAAGATTAAATCCATAAATAATTTCAAAAGGTGAATAAGATATAATAGAATGGACAATCTTATTATATATAAATTTATCATGCATTAAACACTTCTTCAAATTATCATATAATTGATTAGTAATAAAATTTAAATCTAAGTGTTCAACATGCTTTTCCACAATTTTGCGATAAACCAAACTATCATTAAAACATATAATAGCAAATTTTTCAATAAAATATTTAAACACATGATTCATCATCCTCATAAAAGTACCAGAATCTTTGAATACTTCATATAGCATAATCAACCATCCATAAAATCCATGTTTAATTTTAAACACAACATTCGAACTATCATTAGTTTTAAATAGAATTTGATAATATGTAATTTTAAAATCAATCTTAAATAACATGCATGATTCATACTTTATTTGAAACATAAATTTCCAATGATCATATTTCAAACCAATCCTAGAAATCAAACATGCTTCACAATTCACAAAGATACCAACTAAAGCCATTAAAATACCATTTTTCATATAATTCATATAATTGGTACATGCTCCAAAGATACCACTTTTCAATTCATAAAAATAAAACATAGGAACAAACCATATATTTTTCTTGAATAATAATCCTTGATGACCATAAAAATTGACACATGCATTTTGTTCACAAATAATCCAAAATTTTGCATGAAAATCTATGGATGCAACTTTTACACAGACATTCCAAAATTTTCCATGAAATCCCACACATGCAATTATTTTATGACTATAAGAACCTAAACTTGCAAACCTTTCACAAGCAAACCAAAATCTCCCAAAACTTAAGTCTTTATCTTGCAAATTTTTAATGATTTCAAATTTCAATAACTTAGTTTGAAGAGTAAAAAGATACATTTTTGACAATGGGTTGGCAACCACAATGTCCTTACCTTTGTGAATGACATATGGAAACACCTTGTTGTACTCTATCCATGGAAGTTTAATCCCTTTTAGTGGTGTTATTTCCCTTGGTATTTCCTTTGGATATGTGTCTTTATTATCTTGCAAAATAAGTGAAACATCCACTTGAAAAGAAAAAGTTAGCTCATGGGAAGTAAAAGAAATATTTTTGCATATAAAAAAATTTAGCTCTCTAATTTTCTCATTTTTTTTAACCACTCCAATTCCTTTCCTTTCCTTTTCTCCCTCAGATTTTACCTCCTCTCCCACTATTTTTTTCTCCTTCTCTCTCTCAGTTTTGCTTTTCACATCCTCCAATTTCTTTTCTTCCTCATTGCCTTTTTCACTCACTTTATTTTTGGCTTTTCTCTCTTTGGCTCTTTTATCTCCTTTTTCACTTTCGCCTTTTTCCTTTTCACTTTTCTTCATCTCTTCAACTTCTATATTCTTTTCAACTACTCCACAATCTAAAATTTCTTTGGCATTTTCTTTGGAAAGTTCTTGGAAATCTTTGACAACTATCTCTTGATCTTTAATAGCTTCCCTTTGAACCTCATCGATTTCCTCCTTGATTGCATCAAACGTACTTGATGGATGATAAACTCTTCCTCCTTCAATTTGTTGCTCCCATTTATCACACTCTTTTCCTTTAGCATCATGAACATCTTGTTTTTCCTCAAGTTCTCTCTTTTCTGCCAACTTGTCTTCTTGGTTGGCATTGCTTCCTTGCTTTAATTCTTCTTTTGGATCATTAATCACCTCTTTTGAACTCAATGGTGTCATGGCTATTGGTTTTTTCTTCAAATAGGATTCATAAAGTTTCTCACAATTCAATTGTGATTTCCAACTTAATTCCCTCCAATAATGTAAAGGAACAAACCTCTTTCTCATAATAACCTTCATATTTTTCCAAGTTCGAATTGGTGGGTCTCCATACCTCCTTTGATCTCTTAAAAATTGTGCCCACCAGATGTTTGCGTAATCCGTGAATGTCATGGCAACTAATCTTATTTTCTTTCCTCAGTGTAATTTTGGCACTCAAAGATAAGGTCTACTTTTTGCTCCCACTCTAGGTAAGCTTCCAGATCACTTTTCCCTTGGAAAAATGGTAAATTTACCTCTTTCTGCTCACACTTCACTCTTTCAAGATGTCTTCTTTCTCGGCCATGTGTTGAAGTTGGATTTTCAAATTGATCCATCCTTTGATTTAGTGCATGGAATTGGCTTTGCATATCCCTCATGACGTCGGATCAACAACCAAATCAAACACAAAAAAGTTAGTAAAATAATAATAATAAATTTTGGACCTTTCCTCTCGCTCTCGTATTTCACTCAATTAATGGATCACTCTATTCGTGTTTACACTCGATTGGCTTTTTCAAATTGATCTCACAGCTCTGCCTTTTACCACTCTACCTTCCCTTTTAGTTCTTTACTCACAACTCAATCAAAGAAAAGAAATGGTTTTCAATCAAGTAAACACTTTGAGAAATCAAACTTTTTTTTCTAACTTTAAATTCAAATTGCCTTCAATTTTGATCAAAACCAAACTACTCAAACTACTTATTGTGATTAAGTAGCCAAAGAAGCAAATACCTTGAATTTGGAATAAGGTATTATAGAACTTTCCCAAAAAGGAAACTTTTTCTCGAAAAATTTCTGAAAACTTACAGAAATAAACCGGAAATTAGATATTTGGAAAGTACTCTTTGAGATGAAAACAAAGATGATTTTCGATTTTGAATAGGCTTTTTGTAGAATAAAAAGCTCACTTTTTTTTTTGGAAATAAAAATCGTACTTTTTTTTTTGGTAAGATTGATAAACGAAAGGAAAAAACTTTTTGATGTTTGATTGTAAGGGTCAAACCTTTTTTTTTTTTTATATAGATGAAGAGAAAGGAAATAATTTTTTTTTTTTTGATATTTTTGAAGGTTGATGTAAGGATCAATAAAATAAAATTGATGCGAAAAAATAAAGATAGCACCTTGAAACGTTCGAGCCTTCGCTCAAATACCAACTGATGCGAATCTAGGGTATACGAAAACTAGACCCAACAACTTTTGCGGAACTAGACGGATCGTCTCACAATTTTAAGATCAAAAAGGTGGAACTACGATCCTAGCCAAACCTGTCGACTAGAACCGGAGTATTCCGAAGAGGAGCTTGACCCTAACCAAACTTGTCGGTTAGAACCAAAGCTATCAAAAGGTTCGATCTTTCAAGAATCCACTTGAAGAGATCAAGTTCTTCGCAAAGAACTCAAGAGAAGGAATCCTCCCACAAAAGCAAAAGCTTCAATTTTTAATTTGACAAAAGGTTTGAACAATTGTTCCCTAAGGTGCTTTTATAAGATAAACATAAAGTAAATCTAATCCTAATAAAATAAGAAAACTAATTCAAAATAAAATAAAATAAGATAAGATCTAACTAATTATGGCATGTGCTCGGCATATGCTCAGTAACTAATTAATAACATGTGCGCGGCATGTGCTTGACATGTGCTCGGCATGTGCTCGATCCACCTCTTTAGGTGGGTCTTCATCTTGAATCTTTGAATCTTAAAAATGGTAATCCAAATAATCCTTTGAAAGATTATTTGAATTAGTTCTTGTAAGAATTCATTGGGCCACATCATAAATTGGTCTTCGTATTGATTTGGGCCTCGAATCCGGGTAAGTGAAATCGGACTTCTTAAACAGAATCGTAGGTCTCTGTTCGTGGACCTTTTGACATAGCAAACAAACTCCGAATATAATGAAGCAGCCAATTCTCGAAACCTTGGGATGTCAGCTACAATCGTTATGAAGAACACTTTCCCATATAAGATACTTAAGGTCATCGAAGTTGCCCAATAGGACTCGGAGGTCGAATCAACGGTTCTGCATTTTACCATAAGTCTCTCAATCTTGTGCTTGATTTTCCACATATGGTTCATCTTGAAGAATACCATAATATATTTGAATGATAGATGAATGTTATTCATCATCTTTCTCCTTTGAATCTTTTCTAGGATTTCTTCCTCAAAAAGTTGAAGTTTGTCATTCATCTTCTTTATCCTTGCTCTAGTCTTTCGGCCTCTAATACCTCCAAATGAATCATTGTCTTTGTAGGTTTTCTGGATCACATCAAGTTTCTTCCTCTTCCATCATTAAATTTGGTAACTCTTCATCAATAGGTAGTCCTTCAACACTAAATGGAACAAGCAAAGCATCATTAAAAGTACATGTGTAAAGCAATTCTTGATGATCGACCTTATCTTCTTCCAACTTTGTTTCGATTCTAACAACTTCTTCAAAGACGTCTTTTTCATTAGCCATTACCAAGGAGTTATCATTCTTCTCTTCTTCTACCCACTCATGCTCTTCAACTATTTCATCACGATTGATTAGTTGCATAGGTCGAGAGTTTTCAGACTTTATTGAAGCTGCTAGTTTGCCAAGTTGTTGAGCTATATGTTGCAGGGAATCCTTGATGTCCAACACTTGGGTTTGCTGCCTTTTTGAAACTCTCTTCTTGGATTGGATTGGCTGTGGAGAAGATGTGGCTACCTTCGTAAGGATCGTAGCATATTTGCTTCTCAAATATCTCTTCATCCATATTCATGAACTTATAACTTCTTTGCCCTCTACTCTTCTCTCAGAATTTATTCTTCTGCACCAAAGGCCAACTTTTCCTTTAAGTCTCAAAGAAGCAATTTTAACCTTTCTACGATCTGAGAATTTATGAATTAAAATTTCTTCCAACTTCTCTTCCCAATCTAAATAGTCTTCAATCCATTCTGAACCACTGAAGGAAGGAATAGAAGATAGAAACTCATTTTCTTTCTCGCTACAAGCGACATCATATCAATAGCCTCTCGCCTTCAAGCTAAGAGTTTGAGTTCACCAAATTCAGAGTCCAAATTGATAATCATAGAGTTACACTAAGAAGCCACTTAGGCTCTGATTCCAAATGGTATGCTCCAAGGATTACTAGAAGCACTTATAGAGAATCGGTCACAAAACTGTAATTTTCTGGACCAGCAACCTCCAACGAAAAATATCTTTTAATCCAAACGTGAACGATAGCTGATTTTTAGGGATCACCAAAATAACACATCCAGGAATATCGTGTTAAAAATCCAATGCAAAATCCACTCAGAATCTAAAGATATGATCAAAACAATACAATCCTGAAATCTAGGGTTTACCCGAGCAGATTTGACAACCTGTAATCAAACGACGATAACTCTCTCTGCATACATCCAAAGACTACCACAGTTTGAGGGAAGTAACTTGACTAATTATAGAACAAATCATCAGAAGGAACAAAGTCGAAATGGCCTGCGTAAGGGCTTCGAATATCAGTCACAATCGCAAAGAACCAGTAGCCCCAAATCCAAAGACAGATTAGCGATAACAAGAAATCCACTAAAGAAATGACCTTGACATAATTCCTTCAACAATACTCAACATCTAGGATAGTAACAACCATTTATCAGCAGATTAGAACAGCAAGAAACAAGAACCACTTGCAAGAACTTCAAGAAAACCAAGATGGAACCGTGGAGTCCGCGAGCCTCCTAGTGAGAGGGGTGACTAATGGCTTGACCGTGGGGTAAGCACTCTCCAAGGGTTGGAAGATCTTCTTCTAACCTCACACCACAATCTACACCTCGAAAAGGAGAGTATTGGAGAGGTTAGTAACCCTTCCAACTCGGCCAAGAAGCTTCAGGACGGCCGAGCTCGGGCTATGGATGAAATCGGCTATGGAGGATGGGTGCCAAGAGTGTTTCTCCACCAAAGGAAAAGTTGGTTGTCTCCCCCTTTAGGTATAAGTCACCTTCCCCTTCCCCTTCTCCCATTCTTTTGCCCTTCTTCCCCATTTTTTGTGAGTGTGAAGTGTTCCAAAGGGTGAGAGGGAGAGCTGCCATTTAGTGAGCCTGTGAGAATGGAGGAGAGTTGAGTGTGATGTGAGGTAAGCTAATGGATGAGTTGCTGCTGTCCTGTTGAACCGTGAGCTGTGGTTGGAATTGTCCAGGAGCTGGAGCTGCTCCCTGCCATTCGTGAGAGCTGCTAGAGCTGCTGTCCACCGTGAAGTTGTCTATCCCTGTTGTGTTCTTCGTATGGTAAGGAATGGGTAGTGTCTGGCCGTCTAAGCCCTACCCACGAGTATATGTGCGTGTGTTGTGGAGTACGTATGTTTTCTCTGATACTCTGCATGTTTATATGCTTGTTTGTTATAGGTTAGCTCTCTGTAGTTTTCTGTTGGTTGCTTTCCATAGTTAGTGTTTGCTATATTTGTGATATTGGAATGCTCACTGTTGACGTTGATAGTGTAGAATGCATATTATATTGCTCTGTGAGTAGAATTTGTAGGTTGTTTCTGCTATTGGTTTTCCTGCTTCCCATGCTTAATACTCTACACGTTCCATGCTCGATTGTTCACATGTAAATAATCTTGGTTGATGTTAGTACATAATTCCTTGACTGTTTGTATGGATGTTGGCTATGATTGCTCTGACATTTTCCTTATTGTTAGTTTTATTGCCTTGTTATTAGTTTATTGATTAGCTCTATGTTAGTCTTGTTATTAGTTGTTAGTTGTCTCGTAGATATAAATTGGTTGTGAATTGACTAATCGATTAGGTTTATATTAACTTAATCAATATGAACGTTTAAATCATCTAGGTTAATAATCGTATTTAAATTCTATTCTTTGATTGTTAACCATTTCCTTACTAAGTCTTTTTAGGCTTACAGTTTACTCGTGGTGTAGGTACCCACAGGAGAAGATAGCATTAGATTAGAAGTAGTGGATGATGGATTTACATGCGCGAGCTTGTGGTTGGCCAGGCTGCATGAAAAGTAAAGATAATTGTGTTGTAATTTAAGTTAATTAAGTTTTTCCTAAATTATAACTAAATGGCGAGTTATTTCTTTCAATATTTACACTTCCGCATACATATTATTTAAGCGTTTTCTAACGGCCCGGCTTGCACTCTGATATTTCTTTCATAAATTTTAACGTGTTTTTCAAAGGGATTTACGAAGAAAAATCTGGGTCGTTACAGTCTCGGAGTGGAACGGATATGGGGTTGTGCGGAGGTTCAGGCCGTTTTGATGGACTACAAGGTCCAATCACAAGAGCAAAGGCCCAAAGACTTATGAACACCTACATTGCAAACTATTTAGAAAAGGGAACAATTATGACCCAAATAGAGGAACTTCCAACCCATGAAGACCATGGGAATCCCATGCATTTGTTATAATGGAAAGAAGCAAAGAAGACTCACTTGAAGGAAAAGAAAATCCAAGGGAAAAAGAGATAAGGTAACCTACTAAAATCAACCAAGCAAGTGGAAAAAGTTTAACTAATTTGGCAGCCATCTAAGTGGAAAAATTTCAAGGAAAGTAGAGGCCAACCAAACATCCATTTTGTGGTCCTCAAGCCAGCAAAGAGTTGTCATAATATTACTTTTAGAAAGTTATTAAAACTATAGTTTACTAATTGACCAATTAGGACCAAATATTTAATGTGTTTCCTATCTTGTTGTTTCCTATTTCATGCTTTGTATTTGGTTATATAAAGCCACCTAATGTTTATGTTTTAGGCACTTGAGTTTGAATACAAAAAGTTTTTGCTTATTTCAAAATTGGAGAAATTCTTTTTTCAAACACTTTGATGAATTACATCCAAAGTATCATTGTGTGAGTAATATCACAAGATTGATCTCACTTGGAGTTGAGTGAGTTCTCTTGTTGGCATCCACAGCCCTACTCATTGATAAAAGGTTCTGAGAAGTGGTGTCCAACCATCAAGAGGCATCATCATCAGCAAAAGATCCATTTGAAGGTTCAAAGTTTCCATATTTGCTAAATCTAACCACCTGGAGTATTTTCAGCATATTTCCTAATTATTGAGGGATATTTTCCAAAGTTCTTGAATAAGTTCTTTTCTATTCCATTCAAGAAGAAGTGGTCCAAATTTCAGCTTAAAAGCTTCTAAAACAAAGAAGTTACAAGCCTCTAAAGTTCACTTTCCAAAAGTGAATCTTGGCCAAAATAAGGAAAGGGGAGTTCCAGTCGAGTAGATTGTCTGCCACCTTGACCGCCGCACAAAGGTCGAATATGTGTTGTTTTTTAGTAGCCATCCATGACTTTGACCTTAGACAGTCCATAGACCGCTAGTTCAGAAAAAAGCCTCCGTTGGTTGATGAACATCTTTCAACACTTCCACATCATATTTTCAGGTTATATTCTAATCCTCTTCCGTTGGTGCATCACGTTTAGAGTCGAGAACCTACACAACAAGGTGCTTATCCTTGTGAGGTTGCACCAGAGTTCCATTTGTGGAGACAGTGAATCGGTTGAGTCCATGGAAGATGTGTGTGTCTGAGACAAGCAACTTCCATGGAAACACACATAACCATGAAAGCATAGGCTTTTGTGGGACGCTTGTGTTCATGAGGGGAGTGTCTCTGCAGAGGACATATATCTGTGAAAATGTTCAGGGTCTGCGGAAGCATAGGCTTCCACGGAACACTCATCTCCACATGACAAGTGTCTACGTGGTGGACAAATGTTCATTGGAGGAAAGCTTCCATGGAGAACACGTGTGTCCACAGGAGAAAGGGCATTCACAAAACTAGTGTCTGCATGATGAAAGCTCATGCAGTTGATACGTGTTCTCAGAAGCGTAAGTATTCACAACGTAATGAAGCAAGGTTTTTGTAGCATAAGTGAAGGTTTTCGTAGTAATTTAAGTGATACATTTGATCGCGAAGGCTAATTTTTGTGAAACGAATGTGACAGGTGAAGGTTGGAAAATTCTGCACAGAGAGAAATCTAGCAAACTCCATTTCTGTTTCCTGGTTGCAACTCAAACTTCTGAGTTGAGTACTTACCACCACAGTGTCGCACGCCCGGTAATGTTTGTAGTCGCGATATTGTTTTTTAGATTGTGTTTCCTTGCCCGATATTGTAATACCCCGATATTTTTAATTATCAGGATATTATAAAGGGCATATTAGGAGCGTTAGGCCTACAGATATCTTAGTGATAAAGAATAAATTAGATTTAATTTGCTAAATTAAATCAATTGAGGGGTATTTTAAAGCTAATGAATAAATTAGATAAATTGGATTAAATTTAATAAATTAAATTTAATTAGTAAAGGATTTAATTAAAATGGGGATTAGTTATGAAATATTGAAAAATTAAAGGGAATTGGAGGAAAACCGATTCATGACTGGGCGGTTCGATTCGGTTCGGTTCAAGCTGGCGGTTTAGAATTAAAAAAGGGAGTTGTTTTTATTTTTAACATTGGCCTTCGGCCACTTATTGCTGAAAACCAAAGAGAAAGATCGAGAAGAGACAGAAACCAGGGGAGAGAAGAGGAAGAGAAGGGGGATCGGGGAAGCTGGGCGCGAGAGAGGGATTGAGGGCTGCGGGAGATCGGGAGCGCTCGGGTGGCTCCTTCACGGCGGCTTGTCGAATTGCGGCGACGACGGTTGCGAGAGGTTAGGGCTCGAATTTTGGAATCGCGTAGGCGTGAGTTCCGGCGACAACTTGAGGTATGTCTGACTAGGTTTCTTCTCCTTTGTGTACTCATGGCAGGATGCGGGCAGGGATGATCGGAGGTGGAGATTCCCGTTGGAGCTTGGTGATTCTCGACTGGCGATTTCCGCAAGAGAGCAACTTCACAGGGGGTAGCTTGAACCGGCGGTTGTGCTGGACCAGCTGAAGGCCTGGGTCTAGCATACATTGGGTTCGAACCGGTGACAATGACAACAGGCAGCGTGGGGAGCACTCTGGAAATTTCAGAGAGGCTGTCGGGGGCTGGTTGTCGCATGCAGAACGTTGTCTCCTGGAGAGGAGGATAAAAATGGCAGAAGTGTTCTTACTTTGGGGTGATTCTTCTCCTGGAAGTTGAGAGAGCTAGAGTGATGGACTCAGGTGTTTGCTTCTGGAGGCCGAGGAAGTGAGGTTCTTCTCTATGGTTTAGTCTCTTGGATAAATGGTCGATTACAGTTAGTTTTGGTACCTCTGTAATCGTAGATGTTGGTGCATTGATAATATCCTGTGTCAGATTGGTTAAAGTACATTAATGAATAATATGTTGTGGATTACTGAATTGCTCTATTAGATTTGGATAATGTTTAGTTGTTATAAATCTTGGTTTTTGTTCATGTGGGTTTCTGGCTGGTTCTATTAGTTGATTTATATTGTAGTGGTATGTTGTGTGGGAATAAATTACTGCTGGATAAGGGATAATGAACTGTTGTGATGGATTAGTTTTGCTCTTGGATAATGGATTCTATTTCCTGTAAGGCATATTGTTTTTGTCAAGGCTTGAATGGCAATCTTCTTGTTGGGTATTGCATTTCGGTTAATAGGATGAAATTGTGCACTGTTGAAGAGTGTTTTATATCTCTTTTAGTTACCTACTGGATTATGGAATATATATGGAAATGCTCTGTTTACTTGGAATGTTTATGTTTGGTCTATGATAAGCATATAATTAGGGGAGAATCATGTTAAGTTGCATTTAATATTGTTGTAGTTATCAGAAACAAATATTAGGATTAATTATTAAGCTAAGTCAATGAGATTAATTAGCAAGTTAACGAGTGAATTAAATGATTTTAGTAATGACTAGCTATTTCTAATGAAGGTATTGGAAAGAGATAGAAGATAAAGATTTGGTGCTGACGCGTGAACGCTTCCAGGTAAGACTTGGGTGTGTCTTGGCTTGAGGAAGCCCTACACCGTAAGTAACGTGTGCGTGAGTGGTAGAATATGTCTATTTTCTGTGCTTTAATACTCTGTATGTTTTATTTTATGCTTGGATGATTCGTGTGTTGGATTATATGTTAGTTTTCTGTGCTTTGTTTTCGCTGTAGGTTCATGTACATTCCTCTTGTTGTTGTTGTGTGTTTGATAATGTTAGTTCTAGAGCTTGTTGGTTGATTTGTTGATTTCTCTGCTCTTTGTTTTGTACATATAAATTGGTGAGTGAAAATTGTTGTGAAGTGTAGAGTGGTTGTTTGTGGTTAGCATGTCGACTAGAGTAACGAATTTATAATTTGAACTGAAGCATGCTTAGGTTAATTTAATTAACAAGCATGTTAATTAATAACTTAGCTAGTTTACTAGTTATCGATTTAGTTGTTAATTCATTAAAAGTTGTTAATCAATCGAGTGCATTAACCTAATCGATTTAGTCAACCCAAGTAAATTAATAAAAGCATGTGAATAAACTTAGGTTGTAAACTTTTCAAGCATGTTATCGTTCTTTAATCTTGTCGTGCATCGTATGTCCATTATGGTTGTTATATGAATTCTCTTCTGTACATTGTATGTACTTTTGGTCTTAGGCATCATAACATAACGATAAGAAACAATTAGGAAAAACCACCACGGGGTGGCCATAATCGAGTGAGGTTAAGAATTACCATTCCTTTATCGGGATTACAAGGCTAAATAACATAATTAATTAGAAACCATAGGATTTCCCAAACTCTACACTCCATGTACGAGCTATTCCTAAAATATGTAATTGAAAGAGTGGTTTGGGGCAGACCCATTCCAAATAACTAAAGAAAGGCATCCCATATGCATAAACTCATACTCTTACTGGGCCTTTAGGCTCACGTCTTACTTGCGGTGTAGGTACACATGACGCGCAGAAATCCTCGAGCAATGAAGAAGCAGTCAATGAGAGATTTGCACGCGCAAGCTTATGGTTGGCCAGACTATGAGAAGTTAAAGACATATTGAGTTGTAATTAATTTAAATTAAGTTTTCTTTTCTTAATTTGTAATTTAATGTTAGTTTATTTTCGATAACATATTTACACTTCCACCATGAATGTTTTACTTCCGCAAGAAATGTTATAAGTGTTTTTAATGGCCCGGCTTGCACTCTGATTTTTCTTTCACAAAATCTTTGAATTTTAACGCGTTTTAAAAAAAGGATTTATGAAGAAAAATTCGGGTCGTGACAGATATGGGACCCATTCTCTGTCAGTTTTCTTGAGCTGGTTTGTGAACTTTTTGGAGTTGAATCTGTATAGGTTTGACAAATTTGTAGACTATGCACCGGTGCCTAAAGTTGCTGCTCCTAGGAAAAGGAGAGAACACCGCTGAGGTAGCGATTTTATACTTAGTTGCATTGCACAACACTATTTCCTACAACTTTATTTTTGTGTGGTTCCACATATGAAAACCAACGGGGGCTGTTTGATAGCACGTCCAATTTTATGATCTTATGTACGCAGATTTTACATGTTTACACTTTGGCGTGCATGATATTTTCTCTATTGGTGACTATTGATTTGGGGGATGAATTCTCTTGATGCTTTAGATGGTCTTGGTATCAAAGCATCACCAGGCGATCCTGATGCATCTTTTGTTGTGTGAACATGGTTGTTTGCATGTTACAAAAATGGGAATAGGGTGGTGATGTGCGCTCCTTGGGTTTCTGATCAGGGTGTTTGAGTTATGTACGGGTTGTGTCGTCATGGTGTCTTGCTCTCCGACAACTCGAGTGACGAGTTGGGTCTTCAAACCACCTTCATTTCTTCGTCCTAGCTTATGAGGTGCTACCTAGAAATGGTCACCACCTTTCTATGTGTATGATCGAAGGAGTCTTTATGTGATCCTCCCTTTTCACTGATGATTGGTTTCAGTATAAAAATAGGATGATGATATTTTGGTATTAGTTGTCTATATATACAACCATATTTTAAATTGATATCTTGTCAGGGACCTTCAAGGCCGGTTTTTCTTAAAATGGTAAAAATTATTTTTGAAACATTTTTTATAGATGCATGTCTTCTCTAGTTCTTGGTTTTGATAAGAAAAGGTAAAAACAAGTTTTACATACGCATTGCATTTAGTATAAGTGTCCTACTGGGTTAGTCACTCATCGTAGCGACCCCACCTTTCTAGGTAAGGAAAAGAGTTGTTAGGATAGTTGGTGATTGTATCGAGGAGTGTCGTTTAATTTGATTCCTTGTATTTGTATTTAATTACTTGGTAAGGATAATGATGGGATTTGTTATATATAAATTTGGATGATATTGGTTGTTTGGATTTTGGATGTATAGTGTTGGATTTAATTTATATTATTTGCACTATCTTTTCTCATAATAGCTATGTGGACTTAGGCCCATCATGTGTGTGCTACGACTTTGATTGTGTTCAAGTCTTCCGCTACGAACCTAGCTTTGGGTTGGGCAATCAGGTCCTCTCTGAGGATTAGGTCGCTCGACTTGGCATTTTTGTGAAACTCGCCTCTAGGTCATTATAGAAATAAATTGGTACAAAACACAATTTGGATGATGTCTACTTTGCATAAGGAATTTTCTTACCAAGTGTAATTCTTTTGTCAGAAAATTCGAGAATGCCACTAAAATGGAATCCACGTACCCAGGCCTAGGATGACAGTATGGACCTTATCGCAGCCGTGATGGAGGTGCTGTGAAACCTATCAAGTAGCAGTACGATTCAAAATGTTGGCATGACTCGAATGGCTTATTTCTGAGAGTTTACCCGTATGAATCTGTCTTTGTTAGAACACAGTACAAATTTTTTAGAGGTTGAGAATTAACTACAGGAGATGTAGTTGAACTTTGAATCCCTACAAGTCCCTAAAGAGTATCAGGTTGGTATTGTAGCTCACTATTAGAGCAAATTAGCCTACAGTTTGTGGAACGCGATACGAGCAAGCATTGAGGCACAATTAATGGAGTGGAAAGACTTCACTGAGTTGTTTAGAGCCTAGTACAGTAGCAAAGACCGTCATTACTCATTGACGAGGGTCAATGAGTTGACAAAGGGATCAATCACCATGATGAAGTATTACCCAAAAAGCTTTGTTGCTATAGAAGCAAACATGCCCCAAAAAGCTACTAATTCCTTAACTGACGTAGGATGTGGAAGTTTCTCAATCAATTCTATTTTTGCTCTATCAACCTTAATCCCTTTTCTAGAAACTTTATGGCCAAGGACAATTCTTTCAAGAACTCTAAAGTGACATTTTTCCCAGTTCAATACGAGGTTGGTTTCTCTACAATACTTTCTTCAAATTTTGTAAACAACCAGCAAATGAATCTCCAATTATCAAGAAGTCATCCATAAATATTTCCATGATTTGTTCCACCACATTTGAAAAAATAGGCATCATGCACCTCTAGAATGTTACTTGTGCATTGCATAAGCCAAATGACATCCACCTAAATGCAAAAGTTCAATAAGGATAGCTGAAGATAGCCTTCTTTTGATCTTCTAGTGTTATAGCAATTTGGTTGTACTCTAAATAACCATCCAAAAAGCAATAGAACTCTTTCTCAACCAATATATCCAACATCTTATCAATAAAAGGTATTGGAAAGAAATAATTTATAGTGGCTTTCTTCAACTTCTTATAATCCATGCATATTCTCCAACCTGTGAAAATTTTGGTTGGAGTCAATTCATTGTTGTTCTTTTGACCCACAGAAACTCCTCCCTTCTCTGTCACACACTACACTTGACTCACCCATGAATTATCTGAAATATGATAGATAATCTCCACATTTAGCCATTTAACTACCTCTTTTTTCACAACTTCTCTCATGATCAGGTTAACTCTTCTTTGTTGTTCAATGGAGTTTTGTGATTGTCTTTCAATATAATTTTATGCATGCATATTGAGGGTCTAATCCCTTTTATGTTTGCTATAGTCCAACCAATGGTCTCCTTGAATTTCTAAAGCGCCTATAATCATTTCTCCTTCAGCTTTTCATTAAGTGTTGTAGCAATAATGACTGTATGGTATTATTTTGCCCAAGATATGCCCACTTCAAGTGTGTAGGTAGAGTTTTTAGCTCCAAGTTGGGTGGTTCTTCAATTGAAGGCTTGAATTTCTGTAGCTCCCTTCTTGATAATTTCAGATACTCAAACTATCTATTCGAATTTCCATAAACCTGATTAGCTTCTTTAACAATTTCATCTAGCTTATCATGTAGATCTTTAGCTTTAGCTAAATCAATCAGCTCATTGTCATCATCTGCACTGTCATGAGAGTAAAAAAATTTCCACTATTGTACACTCCTTAGGTTCCTCCACAAATTTAATCACCTTCTGCACATCAAATGTAACCTATTGATCATGAACATGGATAGTCAGTTATGCTTTTTGTACAATTATTATTATTGTAACGACCTGGAATTTCGTAATTTCTTTAAAATGCGTGAAAATTTGAAATTTTTTTCTTTTTAAAACAAAATATATCAGAGTGCGTCTAACCGGATCGCTACTTACTCGTTCTTTAACCGTTAGAAAATCTTTGCATAAAAATGTGCGGAAGTGTAATAAAATAAACCCTTGTAAATCATGGCGGAAGCGTAAATAAATCGTTCAAGAAGGAAATACTAAACAATTGAAAAACTATGTTTAACGAATGAAATGACAATTAAACATCATTTGATTACACTCGTTTACTCATCTTTCTCTTTGCCTGGCCAACCCTGAGTCTCGTGCATGCGAAATCATCCATCTCTGCTTCATTATGTGTTTATCATCTACTTATTATCTGTTCATCGTTGTACCTACACCACAAGTAAGGACGTGAGCTTTCGCCTAGTAAGGAAATGTGGAAAACAATTATGCATATCTCTCTTTAATTCTTCTTGGAATGGGGGCCACCCAAACCAATCCTTTCATTACGTTGATTCGTTGTTCGTTCGTTACTCATACTTCGAGCTGGAGATTGAAGGGTTCTTAGGGGATGGAATAGTTGACCGGACCTAACCCTTTACTTGAAACTAAGTCCCCGTTCCCGTCAAGGTAGGGGGCTTCGCCTAGTCACGGACTAGTTCCGCTACCTATCCGCCCTCCAACTCCCTTTTTCGTCCCCTTTCTGATGTCTCCCGCCTTCAAGGGTCCTCCCCTTCCAGCGTATCCCGCCTTCAGGGTTTCTTCCCTTCCGGCGTATCCCGTTGGAGGGTTTCTTCGGTGATAGGCATATCCAGCTTATCCCAAACATTCTTGTTCTTAACATTTTCCTCACTCATGCATGTGAGTACCACCCCGAGGGGGTACCCCCTACTTTGTTTCTATTAACATGAAAACAACCTAGCAAAATCTAATAACACATATATGGAAAGTAAATGACAATACTTAGAGGATCTATGATAATAACGAATAAGTGAATAATAGGACATGTTCTACACAACAAAAGTAAGGACGGCGCATAACAACGAAATGACAACCATCATGCTATTACGTCAATTATAGCGATTAGTATTTAATGAAACAAGAACGGAACATGCTTTTATATAAGAAAGTGACGACAACATAGAATAATAAATATCGAATTTAGAACAACGTGATATGCTTTTAAATCAAAGGAAGTAGCAGTATACAACATCTAAATAGGCTTTTCGATCGACCACATAAAGAACTACTCATGCTTTTAATGACTAACACGAACCAGCAGAAAATATAAGCATTTAAGCATATTTTAATCGACTATAACGGTAGCAAATACAGCAACTGAGCATACTTTTAATTGGAATGTACAACGGAAATTACGAAAGCTAATCATGCTTCCAAATGAACATAATAGCGGAAATACTATTCACTAGGCATGCTTTTACACGAAATATAACAACGAATAATGTCAATTAAAAGAATGATGAAACATGCTTTTAAACATCCAACGAGTGAATAACGGAACAGATCTTGCACAAGGAATTTACAGCAGCTTGTAACAACGTAATAACAGTAAATCATACTATTAACATCCACTAAAATGAACGATAGAACAGTGATAAATGGTATCGAACACAGCAAGGGATATGAACATCTAACATGTATGAACAAGAAGTAATCGAACGGGTCAGCAGGGAATATGAACGTCTAACATACGTGCTCATCTAACATGGTTTAAATCAACTATAACAATAGCGAATCACGAACAATAATATATGTTTACTTCTAAATACAGTAGTGAAACGAAGAGCAAGTCATACTCCAAGAAAATGATAACCGAGATGGTAAGAATATAGGGAACGGAACAACGCATTCATGCTTCTATTCTGGATAAAAAACAGCGACGTTTAATGGAGGAAGGGAGCAGTAAGACATGCCTCTATTACAAAATTAATAAGAGTAAGACGACGTGTAGTGAAATGAAAGCAACAGAGGGGTATACCTAAACGAAACCATAGAAATACACATTTCCAGTTCAGGTAATCTCTACATAGTTGTTCAGTTCATTTCTTCGTAGCAACCATTAAGCTTTAATCAGTTCTTATCAAAAAATATAACTACAAGGAACTCAACTTAGCACCCAACACTCTAACATTCATTCGTAAAGATGATAGATATTCAGAGGCAACACAAGAACAACTAACAATTTGGCCTAAGCACAACTAAAATCTACAGTAGAACAAGGCATTCATATCATGACAGAAACGGTTACAAAGCTTAGAATCACAGTCAACACAATATACTTGTGGGTAGGGCTTCCTTAAGCCAACAACTACCGCAATCCTTACCTCAAGGTTTAACGCGCATTAGCATTCCGCCGTTATTCTTCTTCCTCTTTTAACACCTTCACAAGTACCTTCACAATTATTAAATAACCCATCATTAAAATAATATATTAATAACCTTACTTCTATGACCCACATCCTAAGTCCCCCAAATTAATACGCAATTACATAACCACTTCCAACTTAACAACCATTAACCACATTGCTGAAAAACAGTTCTTCTCAACCAAATAACAGTTTCTAACAACAAAGAACATTACGCTTCAACCCAAATAACAGCACATTAATTGAACTATTCTCCACAAAAGTGAACCGTCCACAACTTAATAACCAAATCCAAGCCACAATCCTCACCATGATATCTCATCAATCTCAATAGTTTCACCCACTTAGCACAACCAACAAACAATAGAGCAATATCTAGTTATTATCCAAACAAGGCCCAAGATGCAAAACTCAACAGAGGCATTATTCATCAATATTATCCAGGAAGTTCACAAGCAGCTCATACTATCCATAACAAAAGCAAAAGCAATGTCTAAAAGAAACAGAGAGCTTTTACCTAAAGGACCATATAGACCTGAGAGCTCTCTGGCCAGCCATCTCCTTCTCTGCCTCGGTTCTCCTCTCTCTCGGCCACTGCTGCATGACGAGCCCACCCACACCCATTGACAGATTAGAAACGTCCATAAAATCCATTTAGAAGTGGAAGAAGTCCTCACCTAGAAGAACACCCGAGGAGCTACACTTGAGAGCCTCCCTTCTCCAGCTTCTCTGTCTCCATTATCCCTCTATCTCTTTTCTGTATATCAACAACGGAGAGGGGACACTCTCTACCAAATCCCTGGAAGGAAGAGAGCGACACCATTAAGCATCCCCGACCAGCCTCTGTGATTTTTCAAAGTGTGCCTCGCACGCACGACACACTGCCGATCTCCAGCAGAGCAAAAAGACCAGGAGAAGAGGACCGAACCATAAGCTGGACCATGGCCTTCAGCCGGTCCAACTTGAACCGTAGCTCCCCTGCCTTCTCGACTCATCATCGCCGGCCACTGTCTTTGCAACACCCTCCAACCATCGCCAATAAATATCCTCAAACGCGAAAGAGGAGAAAAACCCAACAACATACCTCTGATTTATCTCTGGAAATCGCGACCCATGGAAGTCCTGAAGCCCCATCGCCGACCCGCCTCCCGAGCCCTAACTCGTGATGCCCCTGACGTCACCCGTCGTACGCCCGCCGAAGAGAACCCGAGCTACCGGCGAAGCACAGCCCCGAGCCGTCCCGTCTCCCTCTCGGTCTCCATCGCTCCCTCACTCTCTAGCACCCTCTCTCTCCCCCTCGTTTCTTCTTTGTTCGCAAATGGCCAGGGGCCAAATGAGGGAATTTCTTTTAATTTCCCAACCGAGCCAATTTATCTTGAACCGGTTCAACTCTCCCTCCCTTCTACAATTTAATTTCTTCATTTTAACCCTAAATTAATTAATATTAAAAAGAAGCATATATTTAAGTGTTTAATATTAGTGACCCGATTTGTAACTCTCGACTTAATCCAAATATCATTAAAAGATTATTAGAGGTCCAATTTAAATTTCTTAATTTCATTTTCTAAATTGATTTCCATCAATTAAGCCTCTAATAATTTCTCTTAAATTATAACCGAATGATTATGTGCTTGGTAATACCCCGATAACTAACTAAGAAATCCAAATACTCCTAATTAATTTTCAATTATTCTTAATAAATTTTGGTATAAAAATTTCTGGGTATTACAATTATTCTTTTAGCGGCTAAAAAGGGTCAGCCTAAAATTATAAGAATATCATGATTAGCTTCATAATCCATTACAATAAAATTAGCAAGTAATATAAATTTATTCACTTTAACTAGCATGTCTTCAATTTCCCATTCAAATAGGCTAGCAATTGATTTTCCAGTTGAACTGTTACGGATGTAGGCCTTGCTTCACCAATACCAAGCTATTTAAAAAACTAATATAGGCATTAAGTTGATGCTACCTCCCAAGTCAAAGATAGCTTTTACAAAATAGTTGTTTCCAATCACACAAGGTATTGTGAAACTACTTAGATCCTTTAATTTTGGTGGCAACTTATTCAGTAGAAGTGCACTGCTTCCCGTAGTCATAAAAATACCTTCAAATTCGCTTATCTTCCTCCTTTTAGATTGAATGTCATTTATGAACTTCGCATATTTTGGCATTTGTTCCAATGCATCAATTAATAGAACATTGATGTGGAGCTACTTTAAAACATTCAAGAATCTTTTGAAATACTTGTCTTCCTGCAACTTCTATAATCTTTGTTGAAAAGGAGGTGGTTGTCTACTAACTTGTCAAGGTCCGATCCTTGCACCCACTGTCGGGCGGTTGAATCCTGACTTAGATTCTCGAAGTGAGAATCATTTCTAACCATGTTTATGACAAGTTATCGTACAACACCATTCAATCGTAATAGTGCTATTACCTCAAAGTGGTATTTCAATATTAATACGATCCAACAATGATAATTTAATTAACAATCACATGTAAATTGTTCTCTTGCATTTATTTTATTTATGTCTCATGAATATCAAACAAAAAAATTGACTATAATATAACCAGTTTATACACTAATGCAATATGATAAAGTGTCTACCTCAAACTTTATTTACATTATTATTTATAATAAAGATTACATTAATTTACAAATATCTATAGTGGAGGTGTGTAATCCCAAGATCCCGAGAAATGCTACTCTATGCCACTATGCCTCGATGCCTCTATTCTCATACCTTGCCTTTAATACCTTTACACTAACGATCGTCCTCTTATCTTAGAATGAAAAATGAACAACAAGGTAAGTTTTTATGAAGTCAAGTAAGTAAATCCTTACACTAAAGATATACCAAAATATGCTTAGATCTCATGAGTCAAATATAAAACTCAACCTCAATGTGCCTCAGTGAAGTATACAAACCACACCCATATTTGTTTAATTCATTTTCCTTTTAAAATAGATTAAAAACACTTTATCTAAACCAGTGCTACTTCGCCCATCAAGAGTGCTATTGTGCCCAAACTTGGACAACCAACGATACTGCACTATGACAAGAGTGCTACTATGCTTGTGCTCTGCCTCCAGTGCTACTACACTACTATATGAGCACTACTGCACTCATCCGTAGGTTTAGAAACCCTACATTTTTTAGTTGAGTTTCATCGATTTTAAACCAAAACTCATTTTTTTTGTTTGTAACACTGTTCAAATGATATATTTCATCAAACAAATACAATGTAAACCTAAAATCTCCAAGATTTATAGTAAATCCATCAAATTTCCAGATATTTTTCTACATCTAGAGGTTAAGGTCAAACTAACTGCAAATCTTGATTTTTCCTCAAGAGTTTTATACCAACTTCATCCTTATAGTACGTGGAACAACATTCGTAAAGAAAGTTTTCAGATATTCACCCTCCTTCTCTTCCTCTCTTCTTTTTTTACTCACAGGTGTCTTTCCCCATTTCTCACCTCTCTATCTTCTCTTTTGTTCTTTCGTGTCAAATGCGAGTTATCTCAATATATATTTATTTTATTTTACCTTAATTATTAATTTACCATTATATACCACTTATCATTTGAGAAAGACTATTTTTCCCCTCATTCAATGGATAATTACCATTAAATCGTGTTTAATTAACAATAGAATAAATTACTTAATTCAATTAATATGTGCCACATGTCACTTCTCTAATGGTTGAAATATTTCTTGGTACTAATAAATAAATCTTGTTTTCACGTGTCACAATGACTTGTTTCTTACTCTCAATTCTAACTCTAACTCTCACTTTTGGCGATCCCAAGTCAAAATTTAACCTTTTCTATCATAAGTTATGTGTTAACTTAGAATTGAGATAATTTCCCTTACTTTTATCCAATTGAGATAATCCTAAAGTCAATTTGTAGCATATAACTTATTCTTCCATATGCCACCTTATTATGAAAATTTCAACATAATAACATCTATTTATAGACTATCCCAAAACAATAGATATATATAACTCATAATATAATAAGATATCCAAACCGATGTCAAACCAGGTCATAATACCATAAGCAAGCTCTATATTACAAGTTATCATCCAACGTCATAATTAACCATCACAATTTAATCAAAGCTTGTGATTACTCAATTTTTATTTATTTTAATTTTATGAGTTATTACATAACTTGTGATTCTAGTTATTGTTTATGTGGTTGTGCAGTAGCAAACTTCTATTTTAGCAACTTTTGTGTACGTAACATTTTCACTTTTTCTTGTGTAAAATATTTCTTGGACTCTGTTCTACTATTTCTGTGGTTTTTTCTTTGCTTCAATAGTCTCAATAATATTTCCATTCCTCAAGGTGAGCTTTGCAATACTTCTTATTCTAAGATCTTGGATTTGTGTATGTTACTAGGAGAGCACCTAAAGATTTGTTGTTTAATGAGCTTGCGAATTGTTAGAAATGTGGTTTTTTCTCTGCTTCAATAGTCTCAATAATATTTCCATACCTCAAGGTGATAGCTTTGCAATACTTCTTATTCTAAGATCTTGGATTTTTGTGTGTTACTAGGAGAGCACTTAAAGATTTGTTGTTTAATGAGCTTGCGAATTGTTAGAACTAGTGTAATACCCAAAATTAAGCTAAGGCTAAGGATAATAGTAATTGTGAATTATTAAGGATTTGGGAATGATTTTATTATGGAATATAATACCCCATAAATATGTTTAGTAAACGTAATAGGTTTGGGTATAATTTGAACCAATCATTGAAATGAGTCGGAAGTTGAGAATAAGTTAAATGGTGTGTAGTACATATAATTAAATATATGTTTAAATGATTAAGTGGGTAAATTAAATGAATAAAGTATATGTTAAGTGGATTAATTAAATAGGAGGAAAGAAAGAGAACTAAAATAAAACGAAGAACTGAAATAAAAGGAAGGAAGAGATTAAATTTGTTGATAAAACGTTGGCATTTGGAGAAATGAAGGGCAATGACGCAGTCACGTTGGACCGGTCGATATAGATATCGATCGGGAATTACTAGTCGACATGGATGTCAACCAGTTGCACATGAAAATGCGGATTTTGACATTGAAGTGGTCGACATTCCATGTCAACCAAGAATTTGCGGTCTACAGTATTGTCGACCACTCTCACGCCATTTTGCGGCCCAAAGAAGAGAAATTGAGAATCCCAATATGTGACCTCTTCTGTGTTTCCTCCATGTCCCCATACTTTACAGATGGAAAAATCATAAATGGGTTGGTGAGAAAAATGGGGAAAGTTGAGGCTTGCGGGAGAAGTGAATTAAAGAGATAGAGAAAGGAGAGGAGAAATACAAAGAAAGGCAGAGAGCTTCTGTGTGAGAGAAGAAGAGCGAGAGGTGCAGAGAGAAAGAGAGATAGCCCAAGGGAAGGAAAAGAGGAGAGATAAGGAAAGAGAAAGTGACAAAGAGAAACACTCTGAAGCTGAAGGAAAGGCCGAGGGAGAAACTGAGGAAGAGAAACATAAGAGAAAATAGAAAGAGAAGAGAGGGAGGCTGAGAGCATTGAAAGGCCGAGAGCCTTTGTGAGTTATACGAGGTCGTCAGTTTGTGTGGGAAACAGCGAGGAGATAGAGAGAAAGGAAAGGGACAGTGATGGAGAGATAGAGAATCAGAGATAGAAGAAAGGGAAGGAACGGATATGAAGAAGAGGAGAAGAAGAAATGGTGAATTTCTCTACTCATCTCGAGAGTGCTTCAGGTATGAAGGATTTCCTTCATTTTTGTTTTATTGATATTGTGAGAAGTGATGTTTTGCAATGTGGTTAATAGTTTGTGAACCCTGTTTGGATATCATTGTTGGACATTGGTAAATATGGGTGTGTTCTGTTGCATGGAAATAGGTCTCTATGTGTTTCTAGCTTTAATGTATTGACTCTGTTAATGATGTGAGAATGTTATTCTGTTAATGGAAATAATGAAGAGCTTAATTGTCTATTGCCAAATTATTGTTTGGATAATAAGGAATAAGGGTATAGATAGTGTTAAGGTTATTAAGCGGGGATTATTGGTTACAAATATTATAAATTTGTGAAGGTATTGGAAATGAAAAAGGATAAATTGCTAAAACACTTTACGGACTAGAAGTAAATTGATATTGTCTATGCTTTGCCGAAAGGCCTACTTCGCAAGAATTAAGGTTGTATGCTAAATATGTTTATTAGATTTAGGTTCCTTGCGTTATAGATTTGATACAATTAATGCTTCGAGGATTATAAGATTTTGATATTGATATGCTTTGAGGATGTATTGATGCTTGCTATATGTTTACTAGAACTAGGTTCTTATAATGATGTGTTTATAGATTTAAGTAAGGATATTGATAATGATCATGCTTTAAGGATATAGTATTGTATGCATTCACGAGCATCATGCATCATGGTTTTTAAAATGATACAAAAATGGTTTTTCATACATGGTTTTAGAATGGTTTAATGGATGTTCATACATATTGAGTGTACAGTGTTTACGAGTTGTCACTCGCTTAGTAGGCTATTAATAATGATTCCACGACATTATTTCTGAAATTTCGTATGCCACATCATGTCTTCGCTAAAATAACACCATTTGCTGTAGCAACAATAGTAGATCTTGTTGGCACACTAAGTGTAACATCCCCCGGTGCTCTCAATATAATATTGTCTGCTTTGAGCCGAAGCCCGCACTGTTTTGTTCTTGGGATTAGCCCAAAACACGTTGTACTAGGTAAGGAGGGGAACCTTACTTATAAACCATGCATTTTCTACTCTCCCAAGCTATGTGGGATTGTGTACCCCCACTGATATGGGTTGGACCCACACCTGGGCCTTTTCTGGCCTTCACAGGGTGGGCTGCCATAATCTCTCTCCCTTGGGAACCGAACGTGCTCGTCGGCCACACTTCCGATTAGGATTTTGCTCTGATACAATTTGTAACATCCCCCGGTGCTCCCAGTACAATATTGTCTACTTTGGGCTAAAGCCCGCACGGTTTTGTTCTTGGGGTTAGCCCAAAACGCATTGTACTAGATAGGGAGTGGAACCCTACTTATAAACCATGCATTTTCTACTCTTCCAAGTGATATGGGATTGTGCACCCCCACTGATATGAGCCAGACCCACACTTGGGCCTTTCCTAGCCTTCACAGGGTGGGCTGCCACACTAAGTCCATTGTAAAACATCTCTAATTGCATCCATTTAAGCATCTCATGTTGTGGATATTGATGTAGCAACTCTTTGAATCTTTCACGTGCTTCATACTATGATGCTCCATCAAATTGCTAGAAGGAAGTGATTTCATTTCTAGCTTTTCATTCTTTATTAGTGCAAAATAATTTCGAAAAAATTTCTCTATCAAATTATCCCATGTAATTATGGAATTTGGAGATAAAGAGTTTAACCATGCCTTCTCTATCCCTAATGAAAAAGGAAAAAGGACCAACAGTTTGCAACATCTGAAACATTATAAGTTTGAGTTCAAAGTTTCAAGCTTGTATATTGGTCATGCAATCCTAGAATTTAGTTCATGTGTTCTCGCAATAGCGTATTCTTGGATTGGTTGATTCTATTGGTTGTTGCACAACTTCTTTTCCATTCTAATTTGATTTAGATTGCCTCACTGTTCCCTTCTTTTTGCTCTAAAAGTACGCTCAATTTCATTATCAAAAGGTTCACTTTCTTGGCTCATCTTCTTTAATGCTCATATATTGTCACATCGTATAATAAAAACTAGATTTTTAATGACAAATAAAAGTGTAGAAATTCCATTGATTCTATAAAAAAAACCAATTATATAAATTGTTTTCCAGTGTTGTGAAAAATAGGTCCAAGTGCAAGTATAAACTATCGTAATAAGTAATATAATAATTAAGATTAGGTGTCAAACCCACAAAGAACAAGTTATAAAAATTTTCTATAAAATAAATTTAAAATTCTACTTCAAAGGTGACCAAAAAATTTGATTTTTATAAAGGATAAATTTAATAACAAAGAATTAAAAGAAAGCAAATAACAAGTGAGATAAATTTATACATAAGATGATTGAAATTCAATTTCTCTCCTCTTATACTTTTTCATTTATGTGTCACAGCAATGCTATAACACTATCAATTAGCTAACTCAGAATTATATAATATATAACAACATAATCTGTCAATATACTATGTTATTTTCTTTCATTAACTCTTTTCATATGTCTATGTCAAGCTATAACAAAATGTAAATATGAATTTCTCAAGAGCTATGTGATATACCCTATATGTTTATAGTGTTATATAAAAACACTAACTTGATATCTAAAGCTAATTAATTGTGCATTATTCAACACAAGTTCTCCATTTCAAGTTACCATTCGACATTGTTAGAGTTTGGTGACACGATTTTGTATAGTAGGGAAAGTCTAACTTTGGAAGAGTTTTATGGTTCTTCGTTGTCAAAGGAAAAGATGAAGCAAATTGTTGTTGGATCCGAGTCTCAAGATGAGGGATTCGTCGTTTGAGTTAGAACAAGAGAGTCAAACAACAAAGGCAGTGATAATGTTCCGAATTCGAAAGGCAGATCAAAGTCAATGAACCATGATAG
Organism: Begonia loranthoides; assembly: GCA_022433065.1. NCBI lineage: Eukaryota > Viridiplantae > Streptophyta > Magnoliopsida > Cucurbitales > Begoniaceae > Begonia > Begonia loranthoides. The sequence goes on along the minus strand of CM039477.1, from coordinate 8,985,459 downwards.
AATCTGTTACTTTTTTCAGAAAAAGGAGCACATTAAAGCTAAGAGTCGTAAATTGCTGAATGAAATAAAGAGAGCAATTGAGAAGGAAAAACAACCGATGACGTTCGGTGAAGTTGTTGTCACAAAAGAAGAAGACTATAGTGATGGAGATCTTCTAATTGAGTCAGAGGGAAACTCAAAGTCAAACAAGGATTGGATTCTAGATTCAGCTTGTTCATTTCATATGTATTACAATCGAGAGTGATTTTCGACATATGAAACCATTTCAGGAGATGTTGTGTTAATGGGTAATAACACACCTTGTAAGATAGCTGGTATTGGTACTGTCAAAATCATAATGTTTGATGGAGTTGTGAGGACACTGGGTAATGTCCGACATGTTCCTGATTTAAAGAAGAATTTGATCTTGTTGAGTACTTTGGATTCGAAAGGGTACAAGTACAGTGCTGTAGGTGGAGCTATAAAGATCAGTAGGGGTGCTCTTGTTAAGTTAAAGGTGTAACATCCCATTTTTCACATAAAACTTTTTCTTTTTAAAACACATTTGTAAAACAAGTGAGATGCAAGTGTAAGAGTAAGCATAAGCGGAAGTCTTTAAATTAAACATAAAATCATCCTTTAAAACAATTTAAAATAAACATTAACTAAAACAGTTTAATAACCTTTGAAAAATAATTAAATAAACTTTATTCCAATTCGGGAGTCATAACCTCCAAGGTCAACATGTGCCGGATAACACAAGCACTCATCCGATTATACTTCCTCCACATGCATATCATTAGGATCACAATCATTACCTACATCACAAGAGAATTGTGAGCCTAATGCTCAGTAAGAGACATAATGTAATAAAGTGAAATACTAATGCAGACACAATGTACATATTTTTCATATCACAAAAGAACTTATTCCTTTCTTACCTTATTCTTAGTCTCAGTATAGTCTAGAGCATTAGAAATATCATCGAACGAGAATAGATACATCCTAAGGATCTAGCTTGGGCAGAACTATCACCCATCCTGACGGAAATTGAGATACCTCATCTCGTAGTTCTCCTAGACACCGAATCCATGACACTTGAGTAGAACCATCACTCAATTTTGACGGAGATGAAATACATCATCTCTTGGTTCTCCCAAACATCATGTCACTAAACCCTCAAATCTCTAACGTCTATTTACGTTTATTCATTCATGCGCAATTCCATGCAAGTCATGCAATAGTTCATACTATACAACATAAACGAAATAGAAAGCAGAACATCATGCTTTGTACATTTATCAAACATAAAAGAAGCATCATAAAACAAAATCCAATAGATAGTAAAATATCATGCTTTATACATTTATCAATCGTAAAGGAAGCATCATAGAACAGAATCCAATAGAGAGAAAAAAAAATAATGTTTTATACATTTATTGATCGTAAAACAAACATCATAGAACAGAATCCAAGAGAGAAAATATATCATGCTTTATACATTTATCAATCGTAAAAGAAGTGTCATAGAACAGAATTTAATAGAGAGTAAAATATCATGCTTTATACATTTATCGATCGTAAAAGAAGCATCATAGAACAGAATCCAACAGAGAGTATAGCACAAATCAACCAACTTTATATTGCTTAATGTAAAAGACAAAAACTTTATCATTCAGCATATCAATGTTATCTCACAATCTTAAGCAGTGAACTCATACCAGTGATCAGAATATATTTCTAGCGGACAACTTATTAGCCGGAACTCAAAAGCATATGTACTATCAACAATTCACACAAACAAACCCTACTCTTGTGATGTAGGCCATCTCAGGCAAAACCAAGTGAAATATCTCTTACCTTTTTAATGAAAATCCTCTCCTGTTGAGGTTTCTTCTTGCACCAGTAGTGGCGTCCTCCTCTTCATTCCAAATCTTGATAAATTCCTTTTCTGAATTTGGAAATCACCTTCGGCCAAATCCTCCAGTTTTCTCTCTTATTTAAAACACAAAAAGAATAGGATTGTTATGCATAAACATCCATTTAAGAATCTATCCATTGATTTCAAAATATTTCGTATTTCTTGTTAAAATCTATCTGACGTTTTTCAAAGTATTTTGTATTTCTTATTAAAATCTATCCGACATTTTTCAAAGTATTTCGTATTTCTTGTTAAAATCTATCGACGCTTTTCAAAGTATTTCGTATTTCTTGTAAAATCTAGCCGACGCTTTTCAAATTATTTTGTATTTCTTGTTAAAATCTATCTTATGCTTTTCAAAGTATTTCGTATTTCTTGTTGATAGATCGCTATTATTCTGGCCGATATTTCGATGCTACCAAAGATTCTCTCTATACAGGACGTCCGTTTTCCCAAGAGGGATGTCTGTCATAACACAAACGATGTCATATTCTGTTAAATTCTTATATTATATTTATGCTACAAAACTAACACTAACTTAAATACTCCTACCATAAAATTCCACTATATAAATAAATTCAACAATTACAATGTACCATGTAAATTTACTATATTTCACATAATTGAAGTTTTACACGTAAACTAATTTTTCAGGTATTACAAAAGGGACTTAGAAGCTCTGCAAATTTGTATGTGTTACAAGATTCTACAGTGACGGGTAATAAGGCTGCAAAGTTTGTGAATTCACCTTCTAAAGGTTTTCTAGAGAATACTCAAAAGAAGTCAGGTTCTCAAGTGAAATTCAAGTTGTGATATGAATTTACATAAGAGCCGATATGTCAGCTTATTACATATCTTCAGGGTGATCCAGTCACCACATCGTCACCAATTTCAGTTTCACGTCGGAGTGGTACCTCAAAGGCAGAACCAAAATGAAGGGTAAAGCTCCATGGGTTATGATTTGACTGTGTTAGAGGATGTTGATTCCAGTGGGGAGTCTTCAACATATTCAAGCGCAGTTCATTGCGACATCTTTGATAATTTGGTGGTACCATAGAGGAGATGTGATTTCTTCCCGAGTGTGTCTCTCAAGTTTAAGTAGTTCTTAAACTTGATCGGTAACAGATACTGAGTTACCCCAGCAAGGGCCTTTACAGAAGAGGAGGTTATTTTTCGTTGGAGTTTTGCAGATTCGTTTGCCTTGCATTGGAATTTCTTTGAAGATGGAGATTATCAGAGTTCAGTGTTATGAATTTATTTTGGGATGGGCCTAGAAGCTTACATTAGATCTCTCATGTGGAATTTGTGTCAAGGTAGAGATTGTTAGAGTTTGGTGTGACCCAAATTCTAGTTGGGCCATATTAAATATTGGGGTTATTTATTTTCTTTATATTTTGATGGTTGAGTCGTAAAACTCATTATACCTTCATTTTTGAATAGTGAATTTCTCTTCTACCTATGGGTTTTTCCCGTAAGGGTTTTTCACGTAAATCTGTGTCCTTTCTGCAGATTTCTTTTTCGTTTCGCATTCGATTCTCAACAGACACATATAAAAAATTGTTTATGACTTAGACAATCGTCATTTTACCATAATAATAATGAAACACAATGTTGAATAAACTAAATCATAAAACACTCGCAAAACTAAGAGCACATAAACTTCAAATACAAAGTTTGGTACCTTATTCTTTTAATCTAAAAGAAAATTAGTTCATAATAGAAAATAAAGAAAACAAAGCAAAATAATTAAACAACACTAAAAGTAGAAGAAAAAAATAATAATAATAAAGAATCTCCCTCGGTTGTCAATCATTGAAGACTCCTCATTATAACACTTGCTTCTCTCTTCTCCGGCCATAAAGAACATGCCTAAATTTACATAAAAAAATCTGAAACTAAAACTCAAATGTTATGACACTTATATTTCTCAAATTGGATCCAAGTCGTTGTAACAATAAAGGTCGGTGTCGGCTTCCTTCTAAATAACTTTTGATATTTGAATTTGGTAATCATTGCAAATCTTTGTTAACTTTTCTAATTTGAATTTCCTTGCGTGACAAATAATTCGAATAGGTTTTTCTTTAAATTTTAATAGAAACTTCCTTTAATATTTCATTCTAAATCTTCTATGTGTATTGCGATTTCCTTTTTTGCAAAAATAAAATAAATTATTAAAATCTACCTCAAATTTTTAGAAAGATATAGAAAATCAACTACATTCACAAAATATATCAATCAACTCAGATTCTTCTGTTGCTATAGCAAAATTACCATTTTCTATAAAAATAGCCAAAGTAAATGTTCATTAATTATCAAAGTTCATCAAAAATTTTATCATAATAACTTTTTAAAATAAAGTTAATATTTTATTTGTTTAGAATATTTGGGATACTTGGTTTTATGATATTATTTGGGAGCAAATTTTTTTTTATTGTCTGGGATATCAATATTTTTTGGCTTTAAATTTTTTTGTAGGGTATTTCTGAAAGACTACCTTGTTATCAAAGAAAGATGAAATAGATTTTCACTAGTTCCTAGTCTTAAGGAGAGGGACTATAAAATCTGTCAATTTTAAATTAATAAAAAAATCCCAAGTAAATTTTTTACATTTTTAAAGGTTGATTTGTTTTGTGTTGACTCGAATTTTCGCAACTAGTCAATGTTCAGACATGTATATTTTTGGTTCAATGGTCAAACTAGTAAAATTTGAAAGTTACCACATGGTTAAAAATTCAAAATAATGTCAACTGAATTTAAGTTACCTCAAGTAAAGTTTTGGATAACGTTCAAATTTCGGACAAATAAGTATTTAAGAATTTATTTAATATATTATAAGTATTAAATATTTGAAAATAAAATAGAAACCTTTTCTTTAAAGGAAGGTGAACATACGGAGAAAGAGAGAGAGAGAGAAAGCGATAGATAGAGAGATAGAGAGAGAGAGAGCGATAGATAGAGAGAGACGAAGGAAAAACACAGCAAAATTTTGTTGCCGATCTATGTTGTCGACATCTACAAATTTTGTTAAGGATATTTGAGGGTATGTCAATTTCTAACTCTACTTTCATTAGTTTTTCTATTAGCTTTATATAAATTCATCGGATTAAGATTTTGAACTTGAAAACTCAAAATCTATAGTTTTTTCGTTTATATTGGTCATTCTATAGTTTATGTAGGGTTTTTGAACGATTGGGGGTAACAATTGGTGAAAAAGATGGATTTTTCCCAAGATTTGTGACTTAGTTTGTCATCTCGATGTGTCTCTAGTTGACCATTGTATGGAGTATGGTCGACTGCGGATGATGTTGGTCTGTACTATTGTAGCTACTGGTCTAGTCAGTCGTGGTTGTTGGTCTAGTCAACTGTGGTTGTTCTGGACTACCATGGTCGTTGGTTTAGACTACCACTGCTAATGGTTTGGTCTATCACAATCCACTATTTGGTCAACCACATTCTGGATTTTAATGAAATTTTGCTTTGTCCAATTATTGTGTCGTTTCAACTAGGATTCCTTTTCACATTAAAAGACCCCAATCAATTTTTCTAGAGTGTTAGAAGGGATTTAAAACCTCAATATTGTTGTAGGTTCTAATGAGTTCGCTAATTTCAAGCCAATTCCTGAGCATCCTCTTCCCACCAATAGGAAGGTTATCCATCGTCGAGGTAGGGGTCTCTTGTATTATATTCGCATATGCATCATAGTTTTCAATACCTTATTCTGTGATAGACCACATGAAAACCCGACATATCATGTTCTATAGTATGTATGTCAGTTTTTACATTGTTGGTTCTACAGTCTGTATTTCACATGATATTCTTGATGGAGTTTCTAGCTGTTTTGGGCCCATGATCTAGGATACTTGTTGGATACACACCTTCAACTATGGGAAAATGTTTTGTTTGTACGTGTGATAATGTAGTGGTCTAGCTCTGATGATGTGTCGCTAAGTAAAAATCCCTAAACCTAGTTGGCGTGTTTTATTACATTTCGACTAATCTTCCAATAGTCAATTCTCTTTCTCTTGCGCGCATTTGTGCATAGGTCTGTGAATGACTTTATTTTCACTAAAACTATTTTCTATGAAAAACGGTGATGACATTGTTTTCCATATAGTTATGATATAGTATATAACAATAGTTTTCAAAAATCACCCCATTAATGACACATGGAGCTTGTTTTAGAATGATAAAAGCTTTGAAAGTAAATCCATTGTTACATTCTTCAAGAGCTCATGCTTTAACTAAAAAAACTAGTTTTCTCATGTATTGGGCATAAGTCTTTTATTGCGAATTATGGACCTTGCCTTGGGTTGGGTAGTTAGGTAATCTTCGAGAATCAGGTCATTCAACCCGGCATTTTTGTTTTGGCTCGTCTCTGGTCGTGACATGGACTTGTTGTTCAGGGTAGAAGACAAGAGTTGAACAATAATAGTAGTGATGATTGTTGTAAAAAATATCCTCAAGTGCAAGTGCACACTATCATAACAAGTAATACGATAATCAAAAATCGAGTATTGTACTCACTAAAAACAATTTAGAAAAGTTTTTTATAAAATCAATTTAAAACTTTTACTTTGAAAGATAACCAAAGATTATATTTTTATGATGATATTTTAAAAGAGAAAAAAAAGCAAATAAACAGGTGATAGAAATATAAGAGAAAAGTGATTGAGATTCAGTTTCCCGCCCTTTATACTTTTCTATTTACGTGTCATCGCAATGCTACAATAATATCAATTAGCTAACTCATAATTTAATGTATAACACAATCATCTATTGATCTACTATGTTAATTTCTTTCATTTATTCTTGTCATATGTATGTCCAAATATATAATAAAATATAAATATGAATTCCATAAGAGTTATGTGTTGCAATCCTATATGTTTACAATTATTGCATAAAAATGCTAACTTTATGTCTAAATCTAATTAATCACATATTATTTAACAAGAGTTTTAAAATTCAAGTTAACATTTTGAACATATGAAAAATAATTTATGATTCAACATTGTGCTTAATTATTATTATGGTAAAAAAAAAGTTATTTCATAGAAGAAAATAAAACACATAAATTAAAATAAAAGGGCATGGTTTAGAATAGAACAAAATAAAACAAAAGAAAATCTTCATCGATCGTCTCTCGCTAAGAACTCTTTGCTGTGGCACTGCATCTATCTTCTCTTGTCATGCAAACTCTCATAAGATTGCCAAAATAAATCTACTCTACTTAATTAAATACTTGACTAGACTATGAGCCTCTAGTTCATTACACTAGACTAGATCCAAGAGGTTGTATTTATAGAGCAAGCATTAGTTTCCTTCTTGGTTACTTTAAATATTTGAATTTGATAATCATTTTGGAATATTAGGAAACTTTTCTAACTTGAATATTCTTGTACGCCAAACAATCTTTGAATCTTTGTAGAAGCTTTTCATAAGCTTTCTTCCTTGGATCTTCTACAAGCTTATGAATTTCTATTTTTGCACAATAAATTAAATTATTAAAAATCTATCTCATATATTTGGAAATATACATAAAATAACTTATTCTGCAATGATGTAACAAATCTGCTATTTTCTATTAAAAACAACTAAAATAAATACCAAGTAACTATAAAAATTCATATAAAACTATACCCAAATAACTCTATAAAATAGAGTTATCACACCTCCAAACTTAAGCCATTGTTTGTCCTCAAGTAATACAACAACTTCAAATCCAAAACTCTTTTTACAATGTTTAATTTCATCCCATCTTTTCCAAGCATCATCAATTTTTTTTTTATAGTGCAACTCTCCAAACTTTTCAATCAAAGATCAAGAATAGCATTCTTCAAAAAGTAGATCTAGTCACTACAAACTTGTACTCCAAACAATTCCCTTAGTAATGTGTGTAAACCATGAACAAATTGCTGTAGCATACTCAAACTCAAATAGAATTAGAGAATTTCAGCATTAAAGTTTAAGTCTCGTGAACCACCTTTATGTATTTTGCTCCTTTGTAACGAATAAATTAAAAGAAATAAGGTTAAGGAGACACTTTTAGAAAAATTTTCTGAAGCAAATGCGGTATTTATTCATAATTTCATTTTTTTACACAACGCCTTTTTTTAGATTACCTTTTTCCTGACACAATACGTGTTTACGCGAGTATCAACATGGGTGATGAAGACCTACGATTACTCAGTAAAGTTACATTTAAAGTATAATCATATTATAAGGAAAAGTTTCACCTTAAATAGCATAGTATAATATTTTTCTTTTAACTATGAGACGTAGTTTCTCCCTTTGTCCCTTTTAATTAAGTGCAATTTCTTCCCATCGATATCCAAAAGGCACTTGAGTTAAAAGTGGATTTAGAAAATCGTAAAGTTTTCATTTTCCTTCAAACTGACATTTTTTAATCCATTACCTTTTTCTAACATTGCCTCCATAATCCCATAAGTTCTGTTCATATGTGCAGCAAGGAAAAATCCATAAGAGCTTATCAACAAACTTACACTTTAAAACCAAACTTTTCAAAACTTTTCAATCATGCCATAATTTTTGTGCTTCATAGGGGAATGTGTGGAAAACAAACTTATAGTGTCTACTTTTAATTTTTAACTCATGTCAAACCATCACTTCAAAAGAAAAATTTACAAAGTAATAACATATATCAACGATGTTATGACTGAGATAGAACATAAAGTAAAAATTATGATTTTATGTGTTTTTTTTATATTAGACACTAATTTCTTATGATGGAGAGAACATAATACCAACTTTTCATTAAACTCCTAATCTAGCATGTAAACAACTCAATGCAAAGAAAAAAAAATCATAATTAAAGATTGACTCTAAGCCACAAAAGAAAAACATAAACAATCTTCAAGAGTGCCAACTCAAAACTTAATCTATGCAGTGCCCTCTCTACATATAACCCTACATCAAGAATAGCACAAACATATTTTTAGAATAAGAAGGGTTAGAAAATTCCGCCTCCAAGAATTGGCAGTTAGGACATTTACTCTTCATTGCCTAAATTTGACTTTTAATCCCTAAGATTTTGGGATAAAATATTGGGTAAATGACAAATCAACAATCGTGGTTTGTGATCAATGACGAGTCAACCACTATGGTATTTTTTCTAACAAGTTAACCACTGACGTATGGGAAAATAACAAAGCAAACATCGCGGTTACATTCTCCGTTCTCCGTTAACAAGTTAAAAACGCAGTGTCTTGTGCAAGACACCGCGTTGTCTTCTTCAAAAGACCAAACCCTGCGTTGTCTTCTTCAAAAGACCAGTACCCAGTAGGAACTCGCGACTCGATGAACCCCGTGATGAACAGATCCCGCGACCCGACGAACCTCGCGACGCGACGAACCCCGCGACCCAACGAACCCCGCGACCCGGGGTTACGCGACGAACCCTGCTACGTGACGAACCAAATCCCCGCGACGCAACCCACCAGATCCCCGCGACGCGACAAACGAAGAGTAGACCCGAGCGCACGGTGCCCTCCGTTGAGCCTGTCTTCAATCACGGTGAGTGAGCCTTGCCTTCTACATAACATTGATTAGATTTGTTGAATTAGTTTCATTCTTAATTAGATTCATTTGCTGTATTGTTAATTAGATTCATTTGTTGATTAGATTCATTTGTTGTATTGTTAATTAGATTCAATTGTTGATTAGATTCATTTGCTGTAATTGAATTAACTGCAACTAGCCTATCCTATACTAGAAATGCATCAATGTTCGGGTTATAATTGTTAATGTGTTTGTACACAAATTTTTGTTTTTTTACTTCAATAATTGTCCGTCGTTACAATTTTAGATATTATTTGGTGATGTTTTGTCATATTGTGGTGAAAGGATTTTTTGTTGTTTACTTTGATTGATTTATATACGAGAGACTACTTGAGTAAATACTATTATACTGACTTATGACAGTTTGTTGGGTTATTATACTGCAGGTTGGCGAATTACTCAGGGAGCACAATGTACCAAGCTAGGAAATTGATGCAGAAGCGTGGGCAGACACGGGGGGAGGCTAGTGAAAGACGAGCAACCAAGGTGGTGGAAGTCGCGGGGCGGGAACATGTTCAACCCGACACAGTGGAAGAAGTTCAACGAGCAACGGCCGTGGAAGACGAAGACACCTCTGAGCCTGAACAAGTAGAAGCAGAGTTATTATTCAAGACAGACGATGGCAAAAGACGGTATGAAGAAGATGTAGCACACCGTGGCATTATTGTTTCAAAAATAGTCGATTTTGACTCTTTCACAGAAATGGGAATTCAACATATGTTGGAAGAGGATGGATTACTCGGGTTGTGTCGGATGGGGGGCACTTATTGCAAGAGAGTTATTAAAATGTTTTACGCAAATTTCTAACTGTCCCAGGAGCCAGTAGAGGTGCCAACGTACATTTTTGGACGGGAGTTAAGATTCACTCCCAACGATGTCAATAGAATGCTTGAATGTGTGATAGACGGGGCAAACGATGAATATTATCACATATCTAAGAAGAAGCCACCATTTGTCAAGCAAGGAGATGGGCTAGCGGTTCTTAAATTGTTGCACCGGGATCTCGAGATTGCCCATTACAAGAAGCCAAAGGCTAATGAGTTGAATGTTGTAACAACCCGATCCTAACTTTTCCGGTTAAGCGATGTAATTATTTTGTTAAGAATAAAATAAGTTTGATGTCTGTATATTACATCTTTCTAAGGATGTTACGTTGCGACGTATTACCTCGTAGACGTCTAGGATGGACGAGATTCGAAGAAAATGTGAAGAAATGATGAAATTATAGGCATTGCGGACAACTGGGCATAAGACGCGGACGCTGCGGATGATTAGATTAGCATCCGCATTGAATCTGTATGAACAGGGAGAATCCGAACGATGCATGCGGACGAGGCGTACGACGAATTTATCGTCCGCATTGAATCTGTCCAATTTTGTTTAACGCGGACGTTACCATGCGGACGACGCGGACGACTAAACGGCGTCCGAAACCAGATTTTGGACGGTACGGACGTATGGTTAGGACGCCTTTTGCTATGTATTTTTAGGCTTGCGGACGATGGGGACGACGGTGCGGCGTCCGCAAGCGTCCGAATGATAGCAGAACTGCAAAATAAAAGTCAGAAAATTAGAAGAATTTGGGGAGAAAATCCTGCCAAATATTTTGGAATATCAAAGTTCAGGGCTTAAGTTAATAATAACAATAATAATAAAAATAAAGAAAGAAAATTTGGAGGAAGAGAATTAGGGTTTCTCTTACCCCTTTTCCTTGTTCTTCATTCGGCAGAGGGGGCTTCCCCCTTCCCTGTTTTTCATTTGGCCGGCAGGGTGTAACAATCCGGGCTTGTCCAGGACGTGTTGTCCATGGCCGCCCCTACTGCTTAGTTAGATTTATTTCCATTTATAGTAATTTCCTTGTATTTCTTTTATTTCTATTTTGGGCAAAGTGACTCCTCGCCACTATAGCATGTTCACTCCTGCCATAGTGGAGATGGTCCAGAATGCTCTTTAGGGGGAGAGGCATGACTGCACGTAGACTCCCATACCCAATGTAATTTGCTAGCATTCAATGAAAAGGCTTTTTACATTCAAACTATTCTCTTTATACTCAATGACGCTTTCGATAAATCTCGCTCGCTGCTCGCTCGCTCGTTAGACACTCAAGCTTGTTCTAACGTCGTGGGCCATCGGTGCCGTTGGCACACCTAGTAGGCTTACTCGTTGTTCCCCCTAACAACGAGTGCCGCACGGCCCTCCTGAAAAGTCTCTCAAAAAGTAGGACCGTGACAGTTGGTATTAGAGCCAGGTTGGCTCAAGTTGCAAGAAAAGTCATGCCGAACGGCTAATCGCGCTGGAAGAGGAGATGACGTATCTCCAAGAAATCCCTGATAATGTACGTTTCCTAGAGGAACGAGTGAAGGAAATGGCTGAATTTTCTGTTGAAATTGCTGCTGTGCATAGCAGGATAGACACTATCCCGATCCAAGAGCTGATAGATCGGATAGAAAATCTTGAATCCCTACCAGAGAAGGGAAAGGCAATAGAAAGTGGAGAGAGCTCCACAAACACGATGGTGGGGTTACGAGAACGCGTAGAAGAAGTAGACCATGCTCGTGTTCAACTAGCAAACACTGTAGCCAATACAACAAAAGACTTCAAAGTGATGTTCGACTCTCTGAAAGTCGAAATTGCCGAGATAAACCTTAAATTGAACATCACCATGAAAGCGATGGGTAACCAAACTCAAGCTACTACAGTAGTTGAGTCTAGTCGGGTGAAGATACCGGAACCGAACTCCTTCTGTGGGACTCGGGATGCGAAGGAAGTAGAGAACTTCATTTTCGATATGGAACAATATTTCAAGGCAACCAAGACTAGTGAAGAGTCTAAAGTCACATTAGCAACAATGCATCTTACTGGAGATGCAAAACTTTGGTGGAGATCAAAATACAATGACATATCCAATGGCACTTGTGTCATTGACACCTGGGACGAATATAAGAAGCAGCTGAAAGACCAATTCTTCCCCGAGAATGTTGAGTTCAATGCTCGTAGATCACTACGGGAGCTGAAGCAGACGGGTAGCATCCGTGACTATGTGAAACAATTCTCGGGCCTAATGCTCAACATACGTGACATGGTTGAAAAAGACAAAATCTTCACTTTTATTGAGGGGCTCAAACCATGGGCCAGAACTAAGTTATATGAACAAAGGGTCCAAAGTCTCTCAAGCGCGCTTGTAGCGGCAGAACAGTTATTCGACTATGCCAATGAGAATCCTAGTCCCCGGAAAAATCTCCCTGCTACAAATAATTCGAGACCACAGAGGCCAAACACGGGTCCTCCGGAAAGAAAGCCATATGCCCCAAGAGAGGGCCAAGAAACATGGAGGACACCCAGAGAAAACCAAGAAGCATGGAGAACCCCGAAGGAAGGCCAAGAAACATGGAAAGGGAACAATACGCAGTGGCCAATGTCATGCTTCTTGTGTAAAGGACCTCATCGAGTTCACCAATGCCCGCATAAATCTGCTCTAGCAGCTGCACGAGCTTACATTCAAAGTGATAACTCAACTGAAGGAGTTTTTGAAGAGGCGCCCGTAGAGGTGGCAGAAGTTGGCACTATGACTTTCTTGTCTGCGGTCCAATAACAAATGGAGGAGCTTAAAAAGACTTCAGACAAGGGCCTCATGTATGTGGAAAGCATTGTCGATAATAGGGCTACTAAAAGCACTATGATTGACTCTGGAGCCACACATAACTTCATCACTGAGAAGGAAGCTCGTCGTTTGGGTCTAAAATGGGAAGAAAATGCGGGCAAGATGAAAACCGTGAATACAAAAGCAATGCCGGTAGTGGGAGTGGTGAAGAGGACTCAGTTAAAGTTGAACTCGTGGACTGGGCCAATTGACTTTGTCGTTGCACGGATGGATGACTTTGATATCATCCTGGGGATGGAGTTCTTGATGGAGCACAGGGTGATTCCCATTCCTTCAGCAAAATGCTTGGTAATCACAGGAAATAATCCGACAGTGGTCCCTGCGACACTTCGACAACCTGTTGCTAGTGGGGCAAAAATGATCTCAGCTATGCAGTTTAAGAAAGGGCTGAAACACCAAAATCCGACCTACATCTTGGTTCCCTCGATTGTAGATGAAGGAACTGAAGAAGAGATACCATCAGAGATCTTAGAAGTCTTGGAGGAATACCAAGACACCATGCCAGAATGTTTGCCCAAAACATTACCTCCGCGTAGGGACATTGATCATCAGATCGAACTGAATCCAGGTTCTAAACCTCCCGTGAAGGCACCCTACAGAATGGCTCCACCTGAACTTGCTGAGTTAAGGAAACAACTTGATGAGTTACTTGCGTCTGGATTCATCAGACCCGCAAAAGCACCATTTGGAGCACCTGTATTGTTTCAGAAGAAAAAGGATGGTAGCTTGCGACTATGTATTGATTATCGGGCACTCAACAAGGTCACGGTACGTAACAAGTACCCAATTCCTCTTATCACTGATCTATTTGACCAGTTGTATAAAGCAAAATACTTCACCAAACTCGATTTAAGATCGGGTTATTATCAAGTTCGAATTGCTGAAGGTGATGAGCAAAAGACGACATGCGTAACTCGCTATAGAGCCTTTGAATTCTTGGTAATGCCGTTTGGACTAACAAATGCACCAGCGACCTTCTGCACCCTTATGAACCAAGTATTTCATGATTTCCTCGACAAGTTTGTGGTGGTTTACTTAGATGACATTGTCGTCTACAGTGAAACCTTGGAAGAACATAAAAGCCATCTTCGACTTGTCCTCGAAAAACTAAGGAAGAACCAGCTGTACATCAAGAAAGAGAAATGTTCTTTTGCCCAGAAGAGCATTGGGTTCCTTGGTCACATCATCGAGCAAGGGCAGTTATGCATGGATCTTGATAAGGTCAAAGCAGTCCGAGATTGGAGGGTCCCCACTTCTGTTACTGAACTACGCTCATTTTTGGGGCTTGCAAACTATTACAGACGTTTTGTTGAGGGACTCTCGAAGAGGGCTGCTCCTCTTACTGAACTATTGAAGAAGGGTACTCTCTGGGAGTGGAACCAGGGATGTCAAAATGCATTTGACAATTTGAAGGATGCAATGATGCAGAGTCCGGTCTTAGCCCTCGCTGATGTTACTCAACCATTTGAGGTGGAAACAGATGTGTCTAACTACGCATTAGGAGGGGTCTTGCTGCAAAATGGCCACCCTATTGCATACGAAAGTCGTAAGTTAAAAGAAGCAGAAAGAAGATATATTGCTGCTGAGAAAGAAATGTTAGCGGTAGTACACTGCTTGAGAGTATGGCGACAGTACCTGCTGGGTTTTAAATTTACAGTGAAGACGGGCAATAGCTCCATATTCCACTTCTTCAATTAACCAAAACTGTCGGCCAAACAAGCTCGGTGGCACGAACTTATATCTGAATTTGATTTTCAGTTCGAACATAAGTCGGGGCAATCAAATCGGGTAGCTGACGCCCTTAGTCGAAAAGCAGAATGTGCCAGTCTTTGTTACCTATCCCAACTCCAAGCAAGTAGAGTTAGCGGATCCATGAAAGATCAGATTCGAGACTGCCTACAAGACGACCCTGCTGCTCGGGCCATAATGCAATTGGTGCAAGAAAAGAAGACTCGACAATTTTGGATCGAAGAAGACCTGTTGCTAACCAAGGGGAACAGACTCTACGTACCCCGAAGTCATGATCTGCGACGCTCACTGTTACGAGAATGCTACGACACCCTCTGGGCGGGTCACGCAGGTTGGCAAAGGACTTATGCCCTTCTAAAGAGGGGATATTATTGGCCAAAGATGAAGGAGGACGTGATGCAATACACCAAGACCTGCTTGGTGTGTCAACAAGATAAGACTGAGAAAGACAAGATTGCTGGTTTGCTAGAACCATTAGCAGTGCCAACAAAGCCCTGGGAAAGCGTGTCGCTCGACTTCATCACAAACTTGCCACCCGTCAATGACATTCAGGCAATTCTGGTTATAATTGATCGCTTCTCCAAATATGCTACATTCATAGCCGCCCCAAAATATTGCTCTGCAGAAACGACAGCCCAACTCTTCTTCAAAAACGTGGTAAAATTATGGGGGATACCTCAAAGTGTCATCAGCGATCGGGACACTAGATTTACTGGAGCCTTTTGGGTAGAGTTGTTCAAAATATTGGGATCAAGCTTGAATATCTCTTCCAGCTATCACCCGCAAACTGATGGTCAAACAGAACGCTTCAATAGCTTACTGGAAGAATACCTTCGGCATTTTATCAACAGTAGTCAAAGGAATTGGCCAAGTTTGCTTGATGTGGCACAATTCTGCTTTAACTGTCAGAAGAGTTCCTCAACAGGCATGAGCCCATTCGAGATAGTCTGCAGTAGACAACCAACAATGCCACACACCCTGGATCAACCTTACTCAGGGAAATGCCCAAAAGCCTACAATTTCTCAAAAGAATGGAAGCAGAATATTGAAGTAGCTCGTGCTTACCTGGAACGAGCTTCAAAACACATGAAAAAGTGGGCAGACCAGAAGCGACGACCGCGAGAGTTCAAAGCGGGAGACTTGGTGTTAGTAAAGTTGTTGCCTGAACAGCTTCG
The DNA here is from genome assembly GCA_022433065.1 of Begonia loranthoides. Classification (NCBI taxonomy): domain Eukaryota; kingdom Viridiplantae; phylum Streptophyta; class Magnoliopsida; order Cucurbitales; family Begoniaceae; genus Begonia; species Begonia loranthoides. The sequence continues at coordinate 8,969,396 of CM039477.1, read as the reverse complement.
ATTTAGAGGTAAGAGAGATAAACGGATTGTGCGTAAATATGAAGGTCCAGTTGAAGTCCTCGAAAAGATTGGACGGACATCCTACAGAGTTAGTCTACCTGGGTGGCTTAAAATTCACTCGGTGATCCATGTCAGGAACTTGAAGCCGTATCACCCCGACGATGAAGATAGTACCAGGAACAACCTCACATGACCAGACATCGCCCTCAACTACCGGAAGAAGAAGAAAGTTGAAGAAATTCTAGCAGAAAGGAGCGTCAAGGCAGGCGGCCGTCTATAGACAGAGTACCTGGTCAAATGGGAAGGACTTGGAGATGACGAAGTGACTTGGGAGAAAGAAGACAACCTGGGGAACGAAGCACAGAAGATTGAAGATTTCAAGCTGAATACAAGTTGACGAGGGCGTCAACAGCTCAACTGGGGGAGAATGTAACAATCCAGGCTTGTCTAGGACGTGTTGTCCATGGCCGCCCCTACTGCTTAGTTAGATTTATTTCCATTTATAGTAATTTCCTTGTATTTCTTTTATTTCCATTTTGGGCAAAGTGACTCCTCGCCACTATAGCATGTTCACTCCTGCCATAGTGGAGATGGTCCAGAATGCTCTTTAGGGGGAGAGGCATGACTGCACGTAGACCCCCCTATCCAATGTAATTTGCTAGCATTCAATGAAAAGGCTTTTTACATTCAAACTATTCTCTTTATACTCAATGACGCTTTCGATAAATCTCGCTCGCTGCTCGCTCGCTCGTTAGACACTCAAGCTTGTTCTAACGTCGTGGGCCATCGATGTTGTTGGCACACCTAGTAGGCTTACTCGTTGTTCCCCCTAACAACGAGTGCCGCACGGCCCTCCTAAAAAGTCTCTCAAAAAGTAGGACCGTGACACAGGGCCTTGAGAGAGAAGGAGAGGGAGTGAGAGAGAGAGAGTGGTGGCTCTCGGCAAGGGCGGCTGCGGAAACGCATCGGCGTGCACGATCGACGGCGACCGGTGATTTCCGGCAGCGAAGGCAGCGGCCTTCGACGAAGTGAACCGCGACAACGAACGGCTTCGACGTCTGGGCAAACGACATCGGTCGGGGGTGAACGGTCGACTTTCCGAACAGACGAAGAACGGACTCCCGATTCCGATCGTTGTCGGCGAGTTGGAGCGCCGATGACTTCCACGGCGATGATCTCGTATCCGTGGCGGGAGCTCCGAAATCGAACCCATTTTCCGACTCCGGCGAGCGGGCGATTTCAGATCCGTGACGTGAGCTCCAAGGCTGAACCCGTTTTCCGATTCTGGCGACGAACAGACTCCGATCTGTTCGGTGGGTGAGAATTTCGATCCGAGCTGTTTTTGGATGATAAGTTCGTTTTTGTGAAGTCGTTGGTTGAGTTTGTGTTGCGGGTTTACAGTGATCAATTTGATGGATTCCGGAGAGAACCTCCGGCGACGGCGAGTCAGCTCCAACCGAGTCAATCTTCCGATTTTTGGTGAGTGGAACATAATAGTGATTCAATTCTGTTGGAGATAAATTTTAGTTGGTTTGTTTAATCTACCGTAAGCCATTGTGAAGAGCTGAACATAATTTTATTCTCTGTTTGGATTGTACTTGGATTAATCTGGTTCTGTTTTGATGGAAAGGAGTTGGGAATAAATTGTTGTGGGGATTAGATCTTGTTTTGTCTTGGTTTAACATATGATTTGGTAGTATTTGGGGAAGTTGTAGTGATATTCTCCTATTGTCAATGTTTTGTGGTTAAGTCTGAATCTGTATGTTGGATGTAGCTCTGTTTTGTGATTTTGGATTTGATCATATTCTCTATTATTTGGATGAAGAACTAAGGAATATTCTATGAAACCTGGAATGTTCTGTTGGATTTGGTTTTAAGTTCTGAAATATGTTTGCTTTTATGAAGAAAAGATTGAGGTTGTTAATCAGTTGTTGGACATTAATGAATGTTGAAAGGGCAATATTTGGATATAAATCCGTTATGTTCCAGCTTCGATAAATATGAATCTCGTAGGGTTTCGGTATATGTTAGTTTATTTTATAAGCATTATTGTTTCGTTTAGGAAATTCTAGTAAACGACGTATAAGTATTAAATATAGAAAAAGACGACGAAGTTTAATAATTAATCGATTTGATCAATAATGGAAACTTATTAAATTGTGTTGGTAATTTGAAGGTGTTGAAGAGAAGGAGAAGAACAATGAATAAGTGTTATTGCGCATTAAAGCTCGAGGTAAGGATTGGGTTGTCTTGGCCTTGAGCCCTACACCCAAGTAAAGTGTGTGTGAGTTGTTCTCGTGGTTTGGTTTTGGTAGTGTTTATGATTAGTTCTAGTTAGGTATTAAGAAGCATGTTTTGAGATAGTTGCGTCTGTGGACTAAATTAAGAAAAGAGCACGAATGAAATGTGAACCACGATGATATAAGTTGTTAATGGAACAAACGAAGGAAAAAGGGGTTTAGTTAACTAAACAAACAGAAAGGAAGGTTTAGTTAACTAAACAAGGGAATGANGAATGAGCCGATAATTGAAGCGACGATCAATGACACCTACAACAAAGCCTACTTGGATCAATTGGGCATCACTCAAGTTGGAGGCGAATGGTTCTGCAAGTCAAAACAGAAGGCAACACCTCCACCACTCACAGAGCCTTAGTATGCAGGCACCTCATATGAAATGCTGCCTCCTCCCCGCTCAGAGACTCAGTATGCATATGCAGCCCCCTCATATGAAATGTCATCTCCTCCACAATCGTCACACCTATTGCGATGCCTGAGGAGTCATCTGCCTGCATGAGCAGAATGGAAGAGCTCCATCATGCGTCGATGAGCAGAATGCAAATGATGGAGGAGAATGCAACAAATCCAGCTACAAAGAGCGAATGAGCTCGCAGAAGAGAGGTGGGGCATTGCACAATAGTGGCAGGTGTAGGCATTAGAGAGCCAACGCACCGCAGAGCAGTGGCGTATGCAAGAAGCGGAGCTCGCTGCAGCGAGGCATAGAGAAACAGAACAGTGGCAAATTCAAGAGGCGGATCTCGCAGTAGAGAGGTATCGCCAAGTAGAACAGTGGAATGTTCGAGAAGAGGAGCGACATGTTCGAGAAGAGGAGTGACACCGTCAAGTGTTGGACACACTCAAGAGACGTGGGAGGCTATTAGCCTATTCATCATCCTCGTCGTCGTCCATGGACGCACCTGATGCCACATTCTGCTTGTAAGTTATTTATGTTGTACGTAAAGTCCAGTTTTTACTTTATTTTTGTTTCACGTGATGATGTTTTATTGATTTGCAGTGACCCTGTCGGGCGCCACCAAGGAGCACCTGGAACTGGGGAGGTCTAACCTCGGCACAATAGAGCTGTGCGCGTGGTACGTCTTTCATTTCGTTATATGTGTGTTCAATCATGTTCATGCAAATGTTAGTATCCCGGCGTTGTCACACTTTTTTTGCAGCCTATGGAGCTCATGTCCTCGTTCAAGATGTATGTCTAGTAAAATACACGTAAGAACAAAGAGACGTGTGCAATTCTTGGGGGAAAGTTGGAGGGCGAGCACTACGTCGTTACACATATCATCTTTCCAGATCAAGTTGAGACGCCAAATACGGTGAGAACCCATCTTTGTATGTTAGTGTATAAGCTATTATCTTACTACTCATCCGAACTTATAGGCAATGTATTGCGACCGATGAAACAGTCGTATTGGTGTATTATCAGGAGAAGGATCTATTGCAATTAGGGTGGATTCACGTAAGTCACCATCTCGTTTCTTCGAGTTATCGTGCATGTTCATGTTCTCTTGAGATAATCTTATGACTTGTTTACATTGCAGACACACCCAAAGCAAGGGTTGTTTATGTCCTCCGTTGACCTGCACACTCAATATGCGTACTAACGATTTTTGTCGGAGTCAATCTCTATCATTGTAACTCCATCAGACAAAAAGACATATGTACTTTCTTTTGTGTAAATTCTTAATCTTGCTTTCCACGTCACTGACAGATAATTATTCCCTTTGCATTGTAGGCCGTATTCCATCTACCAGTGTACGAGCGAGGGGATGAGGGTGCTGGCCAGCTGCAATATTGAAGAACAATTCCACCAGCACGAGCATGCAATCTTTCATTATGAGGGTGAGTTGTATGTTGCTGCAGACGGAGTTCTCTTGGACCGGCAGGGAGGTTTACAGATCGAGGATTTGTGCCCGCCCCCACCACCGCCATCGCCAAGGTCCAGAAAGAAGGTGCCATAATTTAGTTCAATTAGTTCTGTTGTAGTTTATATTTAGTTTAATTTGTGTACATTTGCGTTGTAAATGATGTGTAGTTCAAGGATTTCCATTGTTGATTATGTTTACTTTAATTTTTGTACATTTGCGTTCTACCTAATGTGTAGTTCAATGATTTCCGTTGTAGTTTATATACTGGATGAATAATGTCTGAGATGTTACTAGAACTGCTGTGGGCTTTTGTGCAGGATGTATGAGAATTGCGTTGTGGGAGTAAAGAAATAGAGGAGGTTCTGGCAAAAAAATTTTAGGACACATTTGCATAGAACCATACCCATTAACCATAGCCACATTTGCATACAACCATTGCCATTAACTATAAGGCAAAAGCAATCCACCACAAACCACGATGGTTGATTTGTCATTTACCCTTTTTTCTAACAAATAAACCACTGACGTATGGGAAAATAACAAAGCCAACTTCTCCGTTAACAAGTTCACGTGAGACAAGAAACTATTTCAAGACACCGCTAATACGAGGTGTCTTCTCGCAAGACACCACGTTTTAAGCCTTGTCTAGAGAGAAGACATTGCATAAAACGCGGTGTCTTCTCTCCAGACACCGGCTCTGTTTAACTCAGGGGTATACATAGTCGCGACCTCCCGACGATTTGGCATATTCTAAAGCACTTCGTAATCCATTAGGTAACCCTAAAAATTCTGGAGAGCTTAAGAGAGCGATTAGCGAAGGTGAAGAATTTGTTGAAAAGCAAATGGCGAGTGAAGAATCTGTTATTAACCGTCAAGTTGAAGTGGACCCACAATCACATGTCTGCTCAATGAGAATGAGGTACGTGAAATTGGAAATGAAGCTGTGATTGTTTTGCATTCTGTATCAGTAACTCTACATGATGAGGACAATGAGGACCTCCGTTCATTATGTCAATCAACTAGTGATGACGACATGGACATGGCCGAGAGTAGGCCTAGACGTCCAACACAAGTAGAAGACAGATTCCCTGGAATGAGGCTTGGTAAAAAGTACAGTTCATTGAACAAGATTAGAGAAGAAATTGTTGATCATGCATTGAAGAACGGATATGGGATAAAATTCACCCATAGTGATGAGCATCGATTGAGGGCTTCTTGCCAGGAAGACTGCCCGTGGCGGTTGCACGCCTAAAAAATAAAAGGTGAAATGACCTTTCAAATAAAATTTTACAATGACATTCACACATGCTCCAGAAAGATGGAAAGTCGTCATGCTACTGCCAAATGGGTTGCAACTCATTACTTAGACAGATTTAAAAGTCAGGCAGATTGGGACCTTGCTTCCATAATTGAGACAGTGAGGAAGGACTTTAATGTCAACATCTCACCCAGTCTTGCTAGAAGGGCAAGAAATGCATCCAAAACAATTAATGAAGGTGATGGAAATGAGCAATATTAACTCATATGGTCGTATGCAGAGGAGATTAAGAGGTCTAATCCTAGAAGCTCCGTGCATGTGGACCTCGATATGAGTGTATTTAAAAGAATGTACATGTGTTTGGCTGCATGCAAGATGGCTGTGATAAACTGTGGTAGACCACTTATTTGTTTGGACGGTTGCCATTTAAAGGGAGCCACTTCAAGCCAGCTGCTCACTGCTGTAACCATCGACGGGAACGATGGCATGTATTCAATTGCTTTAGCAGTGGTTGAAGCAGAAAAAATGAATTCATGGAGCTGGTTTCTAGAATTGTTGCTCGATGATCTAAACACTCCATCTGGCAATGGATGGACAATCATTTCCGACCGTCAAAAGGTGTGGTTGATTTCTTTTGCCTTATGTGTAAAGGTTATGCATTTTGTAGGAATCTGACTAATATTATGAATATTTACAGGGTCTAATGCCAGCTGTGAGCGCGGTGGCAGGGCAAGCAGACCATCGATTTTGCATCCGACACCTGTATGCCAATTTCCAAAAACAATTAAAAGGCAGGTTGTTAAAGGATGCAATGTGGGCTGCATCTAGAGCCACTACTGTGAGACAATTTGAAAGAGAGATGGGTAAGTTATTTATGCTTGACCCAGTGGCCCATGACTACTTACGTGGAATAGTTGTGACATCCTTGGCCAAACATGTCTTCTGCTCCAACCCAAAGTGTGACATAAGCCTTAACAATCTGAGTGAGTCATTCAACGCCTGCATCCTACCAGCCCGGGACAAACCGATTCTCAGTATGTTCGAGATCATCCGGAAGGGCATCATGGGTAGGATTGTGAAACAAAATGAAAAGATGGCTCGCTCGACGGACCTTTTGTGTCCAAAGATCAGCACTCGGCTCGCCAAATTACAACTTGCCGGGCGAAATTGGAGCCCCCAGTTTTCAGGAGCTGCCCAGTTTGAGGTCAGCAATGGTAACGAACAGTACTCTGTAGATTTGGACAGGCGTACTTGTACATGTTATCGGTGGGAGTTGACCGACATCCCATGTGTCCATGTTGTCCCGTGCATTCACTTCATGAGGAGATCCCCTGAGGAGTTTGTGCATGCGTACTATCATCGAGAAACATACATGGCGATGTACTCCCACTTTCTCCGGCCCGTCAATGGACCGATCGAGTGGCCTCTGGTGACGAATCTTGATCATATTATCCCATCGCCATTTAAAAGGCTTCCAAGAAGGCCGTGTAAACGTAGAATACGGGATGTGGACGAGGCTCCAAGCCGGACAGTGCTGACCAGAAGAAATTTGACCGTCACTTGTGGTCAGTGTGGGCATGTTGGGCACAATTCTTGCACATGCGATAGTTAGGAGTGGGCAAGAACCGAACAGAATCGAGAACTGACCCGGAACCGACACTCAGTTCCGAGTCGGTTCTGGTTCTTGGTTCATAATTTTACAACTAGTTCGGTTCTGGTTTTTTTGTCCATGATTCGGTTCGGTTATAGGTTCTTGGTTTGTGGAACTGAGAACCGAGTGTTTTAAAAAGTAAAACAAATAGGGAGACGAGGTGGGCAGCTGGAACTTGGAACCTAGAGGCGAAGGCGAATTTACGAAGGCGAACTTGCGACTCTGCATTCCACGAAGATGGAACCTGGAACCAAGAGGCGAATTTGTGATTGCAAAGGCGAACCTGCGACTTCTGCATTCCGCGAAGACGAACCTACGATTCTGGGTTTTCGAAGACAAACCTACGATTCTGTGTTCTCGAAGACGAACCTGCGATTGCGAAGGTGAATCCGCGAAGAAGAACCAGCGAAATCGTTGCTTCTGACCTTTGCTCCCCTAATTTCGAAGGTACGTCTGATTAAAAATCATTGGATTTAAGGTTTGCGATTCTTAGGAGTTGCTTCTGTTTGCTCTCTATAAATAGTTTATCTTTGTAGGCGTAGCTGCTGGTTCAAACGAGGGATTTCCATGCTCACTGTCTGTTAATGGTTAATATATAAATATATGTTGATAAGGCTATTCAGTGTACAATTGAAGAAATGGTGTGCATGTTTTGTTAGAAGTGGATGAACTGATGAATTGCTTTTGATGAACAGTTTAGAACTTATAAATTGATGTAATTTTACTTATTTTTGGAACAGAATCTCCTTCTCTTAACGAATGACAACAATTCAGTTTTGAAGATTACTGATTTTGGATTTGCAAGGTAGAAGTGAACCCATGTTGTTTGTTTGTTTTTATGGTTTTCGATTCAATGTAAAAATCTTTTTTTTTTGTTGAAACTTTGTCGAAAATGCAATACATAACAGTATTGGTTAATTTGGTATCTATAGTTTTCGTGGGATGTTTTTTTGGTCAATTTGGTATCTCTATAGTTTTTGTTCTCTTGTCCATTTATTATTTTTTTGAAGCTTTATTCAACTTTTATAATAGGTTAGCTTCTTTGGTCCTCAAGGCATCTTCACCAATTTTCTACCAATTTTCTTCACCAACATTTGAAGCTTTGTTTGCCTAGGAACCGGAACCGAGTCTCGGTTCCGATTCTGGGTCTAAAACCGCATGGTTCCGGTTTCGGTTCCTTAATCTTGGAACCTATAACCGAATGGTCGGTTCCAAGAAGTCCGGAACCGGAACCGAGAACCGATTTGCCCACCCCTAGCGATAGTGGAGGTGAGTCAAGTGCCGGGGCTTGCAAAAGATGCGGTAGAGGCAGGGGCGGCAGAGGCAGGTCAGAGGGAACATTTATGGGGTTCAGAGTTCTTAAGATAGCCCTCGAGACAATTCTTGACCTAGTTCATGAGACAGCTCCCGATAGAGTTCCTGACACGCAGGTGAGCCCATTATCACATTTTCGTTTTCAATTGATGTTTGAAATATGCTAATTTCATTTGCAATGTGTTGTGCAGGAGTCTGATGCGCAAGGTCCACACACACAATTGTACACAAACGTGGACCTTCACCTTCCGTGACACAGAGGGAACACAATTGTTTTACAATTTCAGTTGATGGATAGTTGCATGTTATTTAATACTTGTCTACTTGTAAATGATATTACGGTGAATAATAATGCACTGATGTTGATTGTGTTGAGTTTAAGGTGATTGGTAAGTTTTATATTATGTACTTTCTAGGTATGGGTGTGGTTGTGGTCGGCTATTGTAATGTTGGTTAGTTATGTAACAACCCGATCCTAATTTTTTCGGTTAAAATGATGTAATTGTTTTGATAAGAATAAAATGGGTTAATACATCGTTCTATGGACGTTATGTTGCAACGTATACCTTCGTAGGCGTTTAACTTGGGCAAGAATTAGAAGAAAATATGAAAAATGATGGATTTATAACCTTGAGGACGCCTGAGGACGATATATGCGGATGCTATAGACGAGAGATTTGGAGTCCTCATTGAATGTATTCTAAAACTGGTGTTCTGCAGACGATGCGGACGACTGCGGACGCCAAAATCTATCGTCTGATTTGAATCTGTCCAATTTTTGGGACATGCGGACGACACATAGCGGACGATGCAGACGACAAAAGACAAGACATGCGGACGACACATAGTGAAGAAGACAAAACACCGCATAAAACACGGTGTCTTGTGAAGACACCACGACTGTTTCTTGTCTCCCGTCAACTTGTTAATGGAGAACGTAATCGCGATGTTTGCTTTGTTATTTTCTCATACGTCAGTGGTTAACTTATTAGAAAAAATACCATAGTGGTTGACTTGTCATTGATCACAAACCACGATGGTTGATTTGTCATTTTGCCTAAAATATTTGAGGGGTAAAATTTAACTCTCGCATGTTGCTTCCATATAAAAAGAAATGCAAAAAAATAAATAAATAAAAATAAAACTATTAAATGATAAACTACCCTACATGCATGCAACTAACCTAAGAAAATGACATGAAAATATTAAAAATGCAAAACCCTGGGCTGCCTCCCAGTAGCACTAAATTTTAAGTCTTCAGTCAGACTCTTCTTCATTGAACTTTCAAGTTGGCTCGCGCTCTAAGAGGGTAGTACTCATCTTGTCACATGTGTCTTCTCCGTAGTGCTTCATCCACTTCTTATTCACTTTGAATTTCCTCCTCAATTTTTCTTCTAAAAGTACATTTAAATCACTTTGAAAAACATGACAATTTGTCTTTATCTTCTCAGGTAATAGGTTTAACCTTCACTTGTATAAAAGAACTAGTTGTCCGGCTTCAAAAGTTCTTGGAAAGATATTGTTTTCGTGCCACTTTTTTACCTTTTCCTTGTACAACATTCCATTTTCATAAATCTTCATATGAAATTGTTCTAGCTTGGATATCTTCTTTTCTTTATCAATGCATTCTTTATCTAATGGGGAATGTATGACATCAACAACTGAACATTCATTTACTCCATTAGTGGATTGAACCAGTTTAAGCATATTGAAAGTAACTTGATAATCATTGAATTTCATGGTTAATTGTTCCCATGGCTAGAAAAGGTCTTTCCAAAATTGTAGGCACTTTTTCATCTCCTTCATAATCGAACATGATGAAATCAGTAGGAAATATAAATTTATCCACCTTGACAAGCACATCTTCAATTTTTCCCTCTACATAAGCTAAGGATAGATCAGCAAGTTCATGTGTCATGGTTGTTGACCTTGCTTCACCAATACCAAATTGTTTAAAAACTGACATAAACATTAAGTGAATGCTAGTTTCTAAATCACATAAAACTTTTCCAAAGTAATTGTTTCTAATTGCACAAGGTATTGTGAAATTGCCTAGATCCTTTAATTTTGGTGTCAATTGATTTAACAAAAGTGCATTGCTTCCCTTGGTCATAGCAACAGTCTTAAGTTCACTCAATTTTCTCCCGTTAGATAGAATGGCCTTCATAAACTTGGCATAACTTGACATTTGCTCCAACGCCTCTACTAATGGAACATTAATGTACAACAGATTTAAAACATCCGAAAATGTTTTGAATTTTTTATCTTGTTGCTGCCTTTATAATCTTTGTGAAAATTGAGGTGGTGGTCTAATTACTTGTAATTCTGATTGTTGTTTATGCAATTTTTCTATAGCAACTTCCTGTTCTAGTAGCTTCTGTGCATGTAACTCTTCAACTATTTCCTCTATAGTTTGTTCTTTGGACTCTGCTGTAGCTTCTTTTTTAGGTCTTTTTAGTGCTTAAATGGTCTCAATAATATTTCCATTCCTCAAGGTGATAGCTTTACAATGCCCCTTATTCTCAACTTGTGGATTTTCTATGTTACTTGGGAGAGCATGTTGAGGTCTCCAATTTCTAGAACTTCCAAATTATCCAAACCAATTTTTTAACCTTCTCAACACTATAGCTTGTCTTTGGATCGTGACTTTTGTTCCTTCCATAAAATTTTTCAATAACTTTTCCAAACATGGCTCTTGATGTTGAGGTATATTTTGTTGCACAAAATCGAATGGGTTTTGAGGTTCGTTAGAAAGAGTGTGAGTTTTGAGATTTTGTTATCATCAACTGATGATTTGTTAAGAAGATATTCCAAAAATTGTTTTTCGTACTCGTTATTGACATTTTGAATTTATAGTGCTTCTATTCGGTTTGACTAATGCACCATCTATTTTTATTGACCTTATGAATAGAGTCTTTAGACTATATCTTGGCCAGTTTGTGGTAATCTTCATTGATGATATCCTGATATATTCTAAGACTCTAGATGAACATATGGAGCATCTGAGGATTGTTATAGATGCTGAAGGAGCATCAGTTGTATGTAAAGCGTGAAAAGTGCAACTTTTGGATGACTAAAGTGAAATTTTTATGTCATGTTGTTTCTTAGAATGACATTTCCGTTGATCCAACTAAGATTGAAGCGGTGTTAGATTGGAAGCCACCTAAAAATGATACTGGTGTACGCAGCTTCTTACGTCTAGCTAATTCTTATCGTCGATTCATGTAGAATTTTTTCTTCCGTTGCTATGCCGCTAACGCAGTTGACAGGAAAGGACGTAAAGTTTATTTTAAATGAGAAGTGTCAAGCAACTTTTGATGAACTCAAGTAGAGGTTGATTACTGCTCCAGTTTTGGCAGTACCTAATGAGAGTTTGCCTTATAGAGTTTATACAAATGCAGCAAGAGTTGGCTTGGGTTGCATTATTATGCAACAGAATAAAGTTATAGCTTATGCATCTCTATAGTTAAAGACGCATGAGCGGAATTACCCTACTCTTGACTTGGAGCTTGCGGCTATTATTTTTGCCTTAAAGATTTGGTAGAGCTACTTGTATGGTGTTGAATTCGAGATTTTTTTGGATCACATGAGTTTAAAGTACCTCTTCTCCCAATGCGATTTGAATCTTAGGCAACATCATTAGGTAGAGTATCTGGAAGACTATGACTTCACTTTAGAGTATCATCCTAGAAAAGCTAATACTGTAGTTGATGCCTTAAGTTGTTATCCTTAAGGATCTCTTTCTTGTCTTGTTTTGGATGATTGGAAGGTATGTCTAATTATTGGAGATTATGAGATACAGTACTAGGAGGATGATAATATAATTTGAGTTTTTAATCTAGTAGCACCCCTACACTTTTACAACGTGTGAAGGACTTGCAGAAGTTTGATGATAAATAGAAAGAAACATTCAAGAAGATTCAAGCTGGTAAATAGTTTGACTATTGAGAAATCAGCTTTGATGGATTCATGTTCTTCAAGAATCAAGTTGTCGTCTCTAGTGATTTGGATTTGAGGCAGACAGTTTTAGCTAAGGGTCATAAGTCAAAATTTGCCATTCATCCAGGTAGTATGAAAATGTAGCACGACTTGAAGAGTCAATATTGGTGGGTTGGAATGAAAGGGGATGTAGTTGAGTATGTTTTGAAGTGTTTAGCTTGTCAACAGATTAAGGTTGAGCTTTAGAGACCAGCTGGGTTGTTGTAGCCTTTGCCTATACCTGATTGGAATTTTGACAAGATTACCATGGATTTCGTGATCGGTTTGCCTAGGACAGTACAGAAGTTTGATATTGTGTGGGTGATTGTTGATAGATTGACAAAATCCGCACATTTTATTCTAGTCAAAATGAATTTCTCTTTGACGAAGCTAGGTCAGTTGTATATTGAGGGTATCGTTTGTCTTCATGGTATTCCTTCGAATATTGTTTTTGATAAAGATCCAAGATTTACGATGAAATTTTGGAGATCCCTTCAGAAAGTTTGAGCACGAAATTTAATTTGAGTACAACACATCATCCTCAGACATATGGTCAGTCTAAGCATACGATCCAAATTCTTGAGGACATGTTGCAGTCTTGTATTATGGAATTCATATATATTTGAGTGAATCACTTGCCTTTAGTGGAGTTTGTTTATAACAACAACTATCAAATCAGTATCAGTGTTTTGCCATATGAAGCTTTTATGGAAGACCGTGCAAATTACCTTTATGTTGGGTTGAGACTGAGGATTTAATTCAAGAGACAAATTAAAAATTTCTCGTGATTGAGGAGCGATGGGACAGTTCAAAGTCGACAGAAGAGTTATGCAGACCTTCGGCAGAGGGAAGTAGAGTTTTAAGCCAATGATTTTGTGTTCTTAAAGGTCCAACTTAGTCGAGCTATTAGTCATTTCGGTGTGAAAAAAAAGTTAGCCCAAAGATATATACGTCATTTTTGGATTATTAAACGGATTGGTTCAGTGGCTTATCGATTGGACTTACCGCCATAGCTAAATTATGTTCATAATATCTTTCATGTTTCTATGCTAATGAAGTATATTTCTTATCATTCTCAGGTTATTTCTTGGATCTAAGTTCCTATTCAAGAGAATGTATCTTATGAGGAAGAACCTGAGAAACTTTTAGGTCGTGAGATCAGAGTTCTACGTCACCGTGAAATACCTCTTGTTCGAGTTCAGTGGAAAAACCATAGTGAAAGAGAAGCCACTTGGGAAATCAAATTTGATATAATGACTAAGTATTCTCGTTTGTTCAATGGTACTCTTGAGATTGTTCTAAATTTCAAGGATGAAATTTACTAATTGGGGTAGAATGTAATATCTGTCAATTAATTTTTAAAAAAAAATTATTCTAAGGAAAACGTTTAAGGAAAAGTTTTTCCTTGAATGAGGCATCGCAGACCGGGAGGGATATCCTCCCGAATCCTTTCCCTTCCCCAACGTTTTCTTCAGCATAAATCCTTTCCCTCTGTGTAATTTATCAGGCTCGTGCAAGAAGATTTTCTTCCAGCTCTATTTTTCGTCGACTGCTTCTCCTTATCTCTCGGCTAGAGAACTCACGGTAGGTATAATTTCTCAACTCTGTAAATTTCAAATTGTGGATTGAAATTCTAATCTTTTTATACTCGTTGTTGAAAGGATTTTTGCGCAGCTTTAGGAGGTAGGAATTGTGCATTAACTGGTAGCGACAGAGCTTCCCAAAAATCAAAAATTGGTGAGCTTTAAAAGTTGGATTTTCTCCATGTCTTTACACTGTATACTGAAAATATTGGTTCGGATTTTGGAATTCTAGATGTTGAAGTTAGATTTTCTAATTATGTTGTTGTAAATGGACAATTGGATGAAACAAGACAATTATTTTGCTCGTTTTTTTGCTGGCCTCACCTCTTAATCTATAAAAGCAGCAAACTCTCCCCTTGAAATGACTTTCAAGCCTTTCTTCGGCCTGTGGTTAAGTAAGGGCATTCCCGGCAAGCAATCAAGCATTCCATCGAAGCAAAGGAAAGGAGGCAAAGCAGTTCCTTGAGTTTGTCCATCGAGCCAGTAGAGCACGCGGGTTGAAAGCGGCTTTGTCGTTGGAACACCCGGAAATGACTCAGGAAAGGCTGAGCCATGATACATGAAGCTTCCAACTTCGGTCGGTTGCATGACTGGCCAAAGTTGGGATCGTTCGCAACATAGAGTCGCGATTATCCACAATGAGGAGTGGGTTATTTGCGGGCTGGCCTCTATTCGGATTGTAACCAACACCGATGGATTGCAGGCTTGTGGGCCATAAATTGAATTGTTCAGTCTTAGGCTGGGCCACGATCCAGACTTGTTTTTGGCTTGTCTAGGGCCTTTTTTGGGCCTATTTGGGTATTTCTCTAACCCAATTAATTTTAATTTAATTTTAAATAATATTGGGGATTTTAATAAAATTAACTCATAAAATTTTACAATCTTATTTTTAGGTACTCAAATATTAATTTAAATCTATGGACACTTGGATTTGGATTTTTAGACTTTTGGGCTTTGATCAATATTAGCCACTTCAAAGTAGAGATTTATTTTTATACAGTGCATTGCATTGCATAGTTTTTACAAAAAATAAATATTTTGAGATGTGTCTCATATTAAAATGACGTGTCCATTTTTATGACCGTCGAATTTTTATATTATATTTTATTTTCACTGTACACATTTCAATTAAGCATATATTTATATATTTCTAGATCAACTCGGTCGCGTGAACCGAGTTCGATCGACCCAATTTGGGGTCTGTTTTATTTTCACATATTCGGTCGTACAGAATGTGTTTGTTTATTGTTAACTAAAGTAATTAGACAGTTATATGTGTCGTGTCCCTAAGCGCAAAACCTTAAACTTAATCAGGGTATTTTATGTGGCTTTCGCGATCGCCGAACATCCCTTTTATTCTGTTATATGTCTATGGCATGGTGTGCCTAGAGTCCATGAGTGACTCCATTTTAACTGTGATTTTTAATTAGTGCAACAATAACCTATTTTAATTACGTACCACATATTAATGAGTGGTTTTAAACACGTACCCTTTTGTATACATTTTTTTGACAAATGAATTTATAAAACGTGATCTTAAAATCATGCCTGCTTAAAAATATTTTAATTAAAATTGTTAAAACAAATATCTATTAAGTTTAGTCAACTCACTCCAATAACACCTTTCAGAATTTTATCAGCCGTATTTGCAGTTGCCGAATCAAGATTGGACCTGGTGGAGTTCACTTAATTTCCATAATTTTAATAATTATGTTTGTGAGGTATACTCTTTATTGAATAACTGTAATCTTTATTTTACTTTTTCGCACAGTTATTTTAATTGGCTATATTATGCTATCTTATATCACTTGTGGACCTGTTAAGCTCATGTTTCTTGAGCCCTATCTTATAATAATTATTTTAAGTCTTCTGCTGGTAGTTAATTAAAATTTAAGTGAAATGGGTCGGACGATTCAGTTCTTTGAGCCGAGTCGTTTCCGGTTCTGTTCCGGGTCCATCGCAGGTCGTGACACTTTCTGCTACACTAGTATTTAAATAAATAGGGTTCATATGTGTCTCCCTAAGTTCTCATCATAATTACCACCGGGCATGGGCTATAGTAGAAAGACTAGTGGTATCCAAAGTAGCTCCATAAGGCCGTGATCTTAGTTGGTATTGGGCAAGTAGACTAGTTGAACAAATTGCGTCGAAAATGATTCCATGAGGTCGCAATCTGAGTAGTTAGACAAAGAGCGACCAAACTGGCTCCGTAAGATCGTAATTTGAGCAAGTAGGTAGACAAATAGCATCCAAAGTGGCTCCATAACGTCGTAATCTTAGCAGCCATTGGGCTAGTAGTTAGACAAATACCGTCCAAATTGGCTCCATAAGTAGCCGTTGGGCAAGTAGTTAGACCAATAGGGAACAGAATTGAGGATTATGTGCCATAAGGTCACAATTTGGGAAGCCACTAGGCAAGTAGTTGCGATCAAAGTGGCTCCATAAAGATGAGATATGAGTACCTCTCCGCCGCATTGCAGCCATTCTCCTCGATCCCATAAACCTTGCCATCTGAAGTTACCATGTGGTGGAATATAAGTAACTGTTACTTTATTTACAATTCATTCAATCAAACAATCTTTCGTTTGCTAAAACATCCCAAGTTCACATATATTTTTGTATTTTATAAAAATCATTAATCTTCGCTTAATTGTTGTGCTCTAAACATATCTAAGAGTTGGGTTGTCATCAAGTTCTACAATCTTAGAAATGCATTAAAGAAGAAAAGCTTCGTAGTAATAGAACATCAGAGAAACGGAGATGGAAGATTCAGAAAATCAGAGTGGTCTCTCCTTTTCTTCAATTTTATTATCTCCAAATCAAATTCCTGCTGAGTATTAAGCTTGAAACTTTGCAGAATTTAAAATGAACAATAACTCTTGTTTTGCTTACAGTAATTGCCTTCTCTTTACGTAGAAACTGGAATACCAGTGAAGGAAACACTCCCGAAACCAAAATGACCAACCTGATCATACAACTCCAACCAAATCTTCTCCATTTGAAACCTCGTACTTCCTCCATATCTTTCATATTCTTCCCCATCCTCCAAAGAATGATCCTGATCTACCTTCACTCTTCTCAGGTTCTCATCTTTTTCAAGAGTTACCCGTGTGGTATTGCAACTTTCCATATATCTCCTGCATTTTTGTTTCTCTTCCAGCTTTTTCTGAGTCTTCTTCTTCGTCAGGGGCAAACATTTTCTCCCTACCATTAATGGGAGCTTGACGAAAGCGAGAGCGAGAATGCTCATTACTGCACATGGGCAACAACAGATTGCTAGGCAATCGGCTATTGCACCGCCGGTGCATGATCTGCAATGTTTTCCGGAGCACTCAATTAAATCTTCTTCGTCAAGCTCGCATTCGCTCTTCCTTCTTCTTTCACGGTTTGTCATCTTCTGGGTCCCCTTGTCAAGCGAAGCTCCATATGGGTTTTCCTCCATTGATGCTCTTTTATATTTTCAGATCTTCAAAACCAGCAGCAAGTCTTTTATATCTTCTCTCTCTACCCACACACACACGTGTGAATAAATGCATGAACATTTCTAACATTTTTTTGTAGCGAAGATGCTGTGTTTTAGGTGAAGTCATAAATGCGTTAAATCATGAATTATATTATACAATGTTATGCGACAATTAAAGACACTAGCAAAAACTGTATAGCTTAAATTTTGTTTGGTGAAAATGTTATTCCATATATCATCTTCTCTTGACCATGGACTTGTGTAAGACAGTGTAGCCATGGATGGATAAAAGCTAAGAAAGTGACGTCAGTCTCAAGTGAACTGACGTAAATCTAAACAGCGAATGGTCTGCTTTTGAAAACAAAAAAGGAGAAGGTCAAAATCTAGGAATATAGAAAAATTGGAGAAATGGATGGCGGTCTGCAGAAGCCTGAAAGATCTCAGATATGGCTTTTCATGGAAGTAACTAACGTCCATATTAACGAAGATTAAAAGTGGAAAGAGACCAACTTTGTAAAAGGGTTTCCTTCAACTTGTGTTTGCCCAAATGGCTGTAGGACTAACCTGTCAGTCTCGTTCCTTATTTAGCTCTTCATTTGGACAATTACTTCTCTACGGGAATTAGGAGTTTTATAAGCAAAGGCACTCCTAATCAAATTCATCCAGTGACTACGATAATTTTTCATAAAACATTATATTTTGGTTAAGTATAAAATAAACACTGAACATTGGAGTTTGGTTCAATTTAAAAATTCTACTTTATTTTTAAACAAAATGAAACTTTAACTTTGAAATTTGTTCTACTTAAACCTTATAGCTTTTTTTGAACAAAAAAAAACTCAAACTTTATATTGTTAACAAATTCAACTCTGTCTGATTTTGTTCTCAAGGTAACTAAACCAACCAATATTATACTATTTATATATTTGTTAATTTTAATTTTAAAAATTAATAAAGCTCAAACAAAACTGACCCAAAGTAAAGCCTAAACAAACTAAAACTAACCCAAAACATAATACAACTCGGCTCAAACTGAGATCAAATTAAAAAAACCAAAAACTTAAAACAACCAAACCGAGAAACACTTAAAAAATTGGTTTAAGGTTCATTTATTCACGATGCAAAGTTCAATCTTCATTTTGTTCAAAAAAAAATGCAAAAGTTTAAGTTGAATGAATCTTAAAGTTTTAGATTCATTTTATTTAAAAAAAATAATGTTTAAGTTGAATAGACCCCCAAAGTTTAAGATTTAATTTGTACTTCACTCTTGTATTTAAAGGTAAAATACAAATTAAACTTTGAACTTTGGGGGTTTGTTTAAATTAAACCTTAAATTTTTTTTTTAACAAAATAAAATTCAATTGGTTTCATTCAACTTAAACCTTCAATTTTTATTTGAACAAAATAAATCTTGAACTTTGCACCATAAACTAAATGAAACTCAAACCAATTTTTTCAATTTTGCACGGTTTAGTTTCCGTTCAGTTTAGTTTGGAGTTTAGATTTTTTTTTTATTTGGGCTAAATTTGAGTCGGTTTATATTCAATTTTGGGTCAATTTTAGTTAATTTAGGCTCAGGTTCGGCCGATTTTGATCATTTTTTTAGTTTTTTGTAATTTTTAAAATTAAAATTAAAAAATATGTAAATATGTAAACATTGGTTTGGTTTAATTACCATCGAAATAAAATCAGTGAGGGTCTAATTTGTTCATGGTGTAAAGTTTTGAATTTATTTTGTTAAAAAAAAATTTAGAGTTTAAGTTGACCGCATCTCAAAGTTCAAGATTCATTTTGTGAAAAACAAAGTTCAAGATTTAAGTGGAATAGACCCCAAAAGTTCTAGGTTGAAATCGTACTTAACCATATTTTTTATTTATCCATTTTCATGAAATACGCCAAAATATGTTAAAAAAATCAAGTGATTAATTTAATATCTCAGCCCAACAACTTAAGTTCTTGAGATCATTCTTAATCAATTATTATATCAAAGCATTAGATCTTAAGTTTGAAACTATGCATCGTCATTAAGAAATTAAAATATTTATTTATAATTATCAATAAAAAAATTGGTCTAAAGATGAGAAGACTACTGGATATAATTTGACAATTATATTGTGAGTTTATATATTTAATGACAATTTTATATTATAAGTTATCATAAAAACAGACCCTAATAGAGTGATCACATACAATTTGTAGAATTAGAAGGAAAAAAGACAAAAATGTCTCAGAAAATTGTTTTGACCTAAAAGATTAGATATGGAAAGGGTATTGAATAAGATATTTCTTATTTCTATTGCTTTTGTTGCAATCTGCAAAATCTGTAGAAAATAATATATATAGACAATGAAAGAGAAAAATATTCATAACAGAAAGAAGAATTATTGTCATGTGGCTCTACCTAAGTTGCTATTCAGATATATGTATCTATGCACGCTTGAGACATGAATTCAGAGAATATTCTGTGAGGCTCAACATCCCCCCTAAGCTCAAGGGGAGAAAACGTAGAGCTTGGAACGAGCTTGTTGAAATTCGTCAATTGGTAGAGGTTTTGTTAGTCCATCTGCTAGTTGAGAAGCTGAATGAGTAAATAGAATTTGTAGCTGTGATTTGGAAACTCGATCTCGAATAAAATGATAATCCAACTCATCGTGCTTAGTTTTGGAGTGAAGAACTGGTTTGGTGGCAAGATACGTCGCACTAACATTATCGCAATAGATTGTTGGACACCGAGAGGAGGGACAATGCAACTCATTGAGTAGAGATTGTACCCAACAAATTTCTGTTGTTGCGTTTGCCACACTTCTATATTCAGATTTAGTACTTGAACATGAAACTACCTTTTGCTTTGATGAAGACCAAGAGATTAAGTTAGGACCAAGAAAAATACAGTTACCACTAGTGCTCTTCCTATCTTCCGAACATGAGCCCCAATCAGCATCTAAATAACAAGTCAACTCTAGTGAAAAATCTCGAGTTAACTTGAGGCCCATATCAACAATTCCTGTAGATAAGAAAAAACTCTTTTTAACGCTCGGCAGTATATGTAACACTCCGACTTTTTAAGTTGAACAATTATCGGGGTATTACCAAGGCGTGTTCGGAACGTTGAGTTGTGGGAGAATTTTCGATAAAGTTTTCCCTGTATATGTGATGTAATCAAGTGTTGAGAGTATGGGAATAATACATTGCGTATTGATACGCGTCCTTTTATGACGTGTATTTATGGGGGGAT
Organism: Begonia loranthoides; assembly: GCA_022433065.1. Taxonomy (NCBI): domain Eukaryota; kingdom Viridiplantae; phylum Streptophyta; class Magnoliopsida; order Cucurbitales; family Begoniaceae; genus Begonia; species Begonia loranthoides. The sequence continues at coordinate 8,948,755 of CM039477.1, read as the reverse complement.
TAATTTGGGATAGAAAGTTGGTAGAAAAATGTGAAGAATGCATAAATCTAGCGAATTCGGACGCCTGCGAACGCCACGCGGACGAGGATTGGTGTCCGCACGGACACTTGGGGAAAAAAGGAAGGACGAGTTCTCGCATCCTAAGTAACTCTGTCGTCTTGCGGACGAAGGTACGAACGATGCGAACGAGGCCAGGACGCGTTCACATCGAATCTGTCTAAGTTTGGAGACTTTCGAACGCTAGCGGACGATGGCAGACGAGGGGACGCATTGTCCGAATTGAATCTGTCCATTTCTTGGACACATTTGGACGATACATGCGGACGCCAAATGGCGTCCGGATGCCAATTTCGGATGATACGGAAGAGAATGGGGACGCCATTCCTCCTCCGAAGCCACAATTTGGCCTAAGGAATCTGGTCTCGCGGACAGATGCGGACGTGAAGACCTTGTCCGCACTTGTCTGAATCATCACAGATCAGTGACAAAAATGATTTAAAATCAGAAGAAAATGACGCCCAACCAATGAAAATGCAGCTCGACGCAACCACACTCCCACGATCCCGACCTGCAAAGAGATTTGCCTGCACCTCCTCTGCCACTCGTACGAATTGTCCCCAAGGTGAGCCCTATTTCATCTTCAGCTCTTCATCTCCTTCTTCTTTGTTGTTCTTCCTGGAAGGGTCCTGGAGGGTTGCTGTTTGGAGTGTGGAGGGAGAGCTGTTGTCCGAGTGAAAGCTTGTCTATAAGGGTAAGGAATGGGTAGTCGGTGGCCATTTGGAAGCCCTACACCCAAGTAAATGTGTGTGGGAATGATTGTTTTGCTGTAGAAACTCTGTAGTTGTAGTTGCCTTAAGTTGCTGTGAAGTTGCTTGTTGCACATTATTAGTTGCCTTAACTCTTACGTTCCTCTTTAGATGCTTCACTGGTTGTTGTGTTTTATTTATGTTAAATGCTTATACCCATGTGAAAGTGTTAGTTAAGCTTGAATGAAACAAAGAGATAATGTTTAAGGGATGAGAAATATGAATGAATAACTAATGGATTCCTATTGTTGTTAAGAAAGATGATTTTGTTTTGTTAGTAATCTCTAAGTGATCTTTCACTCAATAGCTATCATGTATATATTTATTCAGTACGTGTTCATTGTTTCACATTGTTACTACTCGTTGATGTATAGTCATTGAAAAACTGGACTGTTGGCATCCGTTAGGGTGTATGTTTTTGCTGTTTTATTCAAGACTATCGCTATAGATTTTAGTTGAGAAAGGCATGACATTCGCCATTAGTTTACTTTTCATCGATCCTTACTCTTACTGTTATCATTAGGAGGCATGTTTTGCTATTTATATTCGATAGTTATTGTTGTGGATTTTAGTTATTGAAGAACATGTCCTCGCCGTCTATACTCGATAGTTATTGCTGTGGATTTTACTTATTGATGAGCATACCTTTCGCTACATTGTTCGTTAATTTTTCTGCTAACTATGATCGGTAGAATCTCGTTTCGCTACTCGTTTCAATGTTGTTTACTGCTGGTTATTTCTGTTAAGGAGCATGATCTTATAGTATTGTCCTATTACTTTATATCGTTGTTCTATCTGTCGTTAGGAAGCATGATTTCGTCGTTTTATTTTCGATATTCTCATTATTGTTATTATCATTCTCGAAGCATGATTCGTTGTTCGTTCGATTTATTTTCACCGCTGTTCCTAGTGATTCAATAAGCATGTTTTGCTGTCTGTCCTCAGTATTTTTACTACTGTATATTAACATTTCAAAAGCACGTTTCCGCTATTTTCATGTGATTACTATTCACTACTGTAATAGTCAATTTAAAGCATGCTTAGATGTTCGTATTTTATGCTACTATAGTCGATTATAAGCATGCTCAGATGTTCATATTTTATGCTGCCATAGTTGATTATAAGCATGCTCAAATGTTCATATTTTATGTTGTTATAGTCAATTAAAAGCATGCTTAGATGCTTGTATTTTACCACTAAATAGTTGAATAAAAGCATGATTTTCGCTCTGTTTTCGAGTATTTTTGCTACTTTATTTCAATATAGTTGCTGCTGTTTTTAGTTGTTAATAAGCATGATTCTCGTTGCTCTGCTAAGATATTATTACTGCTGTTTTAGATGTTTAAAAAGCATGTTTCGTCGTTCTAATTCGACATTAGTTCATCACCCTATGCTGCTGATCTTCATTGTATAAAAGCATGCTCTATTATTTGTTTGATTAGATGTTGAGAGCATAATTCACTGTTATTTTGCTGCTACATGTCGCTGTTACTTTCATAATATAAGAGCATGCCCTATTAATTGTCTTATCGGATGTTAAGAGTATGTTTAGCTTCTATCACATTGTTATACGTTGTTGTTACCTTCGTTTTAGGAAAGCATGTCCTATAGTAGTCTGTTCGACTTCCAAATTCATGTGTTTGCTTCTTTAGTTTCCCTACAATTATTTACTTATGTTGTCGTTTCCGTAATTGTTTAAATTCTACCATTATTTATTGACTTGACATTCTTAATTGCCATCATTTACATTTCGTGTATGCATTATTACAATTGAAAGTGTTATTCTGCATTCATGTTAATAGAAACCAAGTAGGGGGTTCCACCTTGGTAGTGGTACCCATGCATACATGAGTGAGGATAAACGCTAAGAAAAGAATGATCAGGATGGGTGGGATACGCCTATCACTGAAAGAAAACCCTAAAGGTGAGATAATGCGGAAGGGAAAAGAAAAGGGAGTTGGGGTAGATGGGTAGTTCGGATCTATCCTGGCAGTTAGTATACACCCTCACGCAGTCGGGAAAGGGACTAGTGTGCACATAGGAGGTTAGAAGCTGATCAAACTAGGTCATCTCAAAGGACAACCTCTAATCTCTAGCTCGAAGTACGAGTGAAGAAACAATGAACGTAATGAAAGAATTGGTTTGGGTGGCTCCCATTCCAAAAAGGAATTAATGAGAAGCATATATAATTGTATTACCCCATTTTCTTATTGGGCGTAAGCTCACGTCCTTACTTGTGGTGTAGGTAATGAGATGGTCGTGCCAGGAGCAGCGGAGAAGGCCATTCCCGTGGAGCCACAATGTATCCGGAGGAGATGCAACCCGAGTAGTAGTATGACATCAAGTAAAAGAGGGAGAAGTGATTTTGTAAGGGCTAACGTCAAGTTGTTTTGCGAACGTTAATTACCCTTTTTAACCCTTATTGGAGTTCTTATTCGGAATATTATGTAGACTCCGCTTCGAAACTCAAACCTTGGATTTCAAGTTAGTATTTTTAAATGATGCATTAAATTATGCTTCCACTAAATTTATTAATCATAGTTTTTCCTCGATTTAATTGACTGTTTTTAGTAAGTTGGTAACGATCGAATTTTGGCACTCTGATTTTTTAAATGTTGAAAGGTTTCTAAATAATGTTTCAATCGTTTGGTAAAAGCTTAAAATTTTAATGTACTTTTAAGACAAGTAAGAATCCAGGTCGTTACAGTAAATGTTAGTGGGACAATCTATAAATTGAAAAAGTTTATTAACAACAAAGGAGATGTCTGGTCCTGTTAAAGTATAGTACTGTAATCCACCAAGTAAACTTCAATAAAGAGATCCATTGGAAAGTGGAATACCAGATGTTGCTGAAAGAATAAGACCAGCTTCCACTGGGGATGGAAGCTGGATGACAGTCCTGCATATGTGCTAAGTATAATAGCGAAGAAATATATTTATATTGATGAACAAACATTGCTGAGTCGGACCTGGAGATAGCAAAGCTAAGAAAGTAGTGAGCAATACCTAAATCTTTCATAGCAAGCAATTTCCCTAGATAAGAGGTGAGTTGAAGTATTGTTGTAGAGTGATAACTAGTCAGTAAAATATCATCTACATAAACCAGCATAATGAGAAAGATGTTATCGACTTTATAAATGAACATCGATGAGTCCGCTTTTGAAACCAAGAAGCCGAAGGACAATAATGAAGATTGTAATTTAGTGTGGTTGATGACATGTTAGCATGCTAGGCCGTGTATGTTGGATATATCCTTTGTGAATTACAATTATAGGGAAAGTGGCTAGGTTTAGTGCAGATTATTGTCTTCCGGAGTTTGTTTACTGTAATGGAAGTCATTGATGAGAAATTATGATACCATAATTGTAATACTAGGGGTATTTAATTTCATGTAAACATTGGATTAAGTGAAAATGTAGTATATTGGTCATTGTCAATTTGTCACACTTTTTTTTTAATGTTTTATTATGTAGAATAAAGTGTTAAAGTGTGTTAGAATTATAGGGATGTAATTATTTATTGTTAGGGAAATAAGGATTTAAAAATAAAATTAAGGAGTTAAAAATAAAATCAGACGAATTGTGAAGGAAAAAGCTAGAGGTCGATCGCGGCAGTCGATTGGCCACTTCATCAATCAACCGGTGCGATCAACTAATGTTAATTGAAGCAAAAATTAGCAGATGTTTAGTGAATTGGTGGTCGATCGTCCAAGCATAAATCGATTGACCGCCACTCGAAACGTCTTCTTGAAATGATAATCAACCACCCAAAATGGAAAACCTTCAACTCTTGATGCTTCAGTGGGCGTCCAAGCATCTTTATTCTCGACCTTTCACCTTCGTAGCGAAGCGGACGGGTTGTATGAGGTGTATAAATATAACATATGTGTTAGAAGTTTTTCCTTCTGGAAAAACTTGGGAGTCTGTTCTTGAGTTGCGGTTCTGTCGATGGTGAGGAGAGCTATTGCTGAGGAAGGAGAAGACAAGAGATACGACAAGTAAAGAATACTGTATGTGATTTGTCCATAAGGACCTACATCACAAGAGTAGGACTTGTGTGTTTCTCTACAATCTTCTTGTCTGTTTCATGTGAAAAATTGTTAAAGAATGGTCAACTGCTAGTGTTATTGCTGCATGTTTTCTTGGATTCACTCTCTGTAATGTTTTGTTTCATTAATAGTTCCCTTACTCACGTTGTTCCCTATTTATATTGTTCTATGTTATTAGTTTATCAATAGCTTGACAATAATAATTAAATCTGTCGATCGTCAGTGGCGAAAGAAAAAAATGGGTTGCATATTCTTATTCCATGCAGTTAGAATAATGACTGTTATTTTACTAAACTACACATTTCTATTAGTTCCTTTCTGCTAATGAACCTATATTCATGTGAGTGGTACTGTTGATGTAATAATAATATTCTATTGTTGTTGCCTAAAAGAAACATTCGCTTAATGCTTCTATTAGGTTTAGGATAGTTCAATCAGTTGATGTATGTTGGTTAATGATCTCGTTAATGGCCATAAATGATATAAATGATAAATGAGCAGCATGGATTCTAGAATATAATTGTAAATAAAGTCTACCACGTGTTCTTCTTTTGACTATATAGGTTCTCCCCAAAATTGTAGCTCTTGTAATTGTAGGAATTAAAATAAATAGTTACAGTCTATGAATAATAAATCGTATAACTCTTATTGTATGTGTGATAAGTACAAGATAAGTTGATTGCTGCCCTAGGCTAGTATTTCTTTTATTGTTAAATAATATGTTGAAAGTGATGCAAAAAAGGTAAAAGAATAAATGTATGGTATCTTAGGATAATTGATAATGTGTTAGTGAAAGTATGTTTAGTGTTAAATTATAATGTGATCCTTGCCTATTGTTTGTTAGTTGTTTGTAACATTGTTTGCGATATATGAACTGCTGTGTGACATTCATATAGGCATATTTGTAGGATTGTACGTCATGCATTACATGAATTAATAATGAAGATAATAAATGGTGTTTTCTACGTGGGTTCGGAAACTGAAAAGGTTGCTCTTACTCAACAGGTGAGTGAGTTCGAAAATTGAAGAGGTTGCTCTCACTCCAAAAGGTAAATGAATGTAAATGTAAGTGGGCTTGTTTTTGGTGTGTTCAGAAACTGAAGAGATTGCTCTCATGTAAAAATGAATCCAAGTGGTGGGTTTGAAAACTGAAGAGATTACTCTCACCCAGCTTACAGATATATCAAACTTATGCATGTAGGGTTGTCATATAGGTTACACTTGCATTTCATTTTTATTTCTTACTAGGCAACATGCTCATTGTTCCTCATGTGATGTAGGTATGAATAGTGACCTAGTTGAGGTCAACGTGGAAGAAACGTGATGCCATACAAACTTGTGTTATCATGCGCGGATCGACCTCAGGGGTTATGGCTCTAAAGAATAAAAGTTGTTTAAATGGCTAAAAGACTTTATTATGGTTTTTAAGTATTTTAATTATGTTGATTCCATAAAACAGTTAAATGTTTTTATTATTTCGCGTAACGTACTCTGATGTTTCTCTTTAAGTATATTTTAAATGGGTTTCAAAATGTTCAAAATTTTATGAAAAATGCATAATCGGAAATAGGATGTTTCAAATATGGTATCGGAGCATAACCCAAGCTAACGCGATTCTGTAGACTGCTTGTAATACAATATTGGTTGCGACATGATTCTTCAACTGTAAGTGCTTCGTTACATTGTTGACATGAGTCGTTTTGTTAGTGTAAAATTGATGCACCAGTGTAGATTACTTATAGTTCCTTAGTTTTACTAGTATTCGTGATATAAAATCTTGTGTAATAAATAAATAAAATAATTAATTATACTTTTCTGTAATAATTAGCTTAAGGTTTAATTGAGAATATTAAACTCGTAAATATAAAATAATTAAAAATATAAATATCCCTTATTGTCTCATAAATCTAAATGCTTCTTAATATACATTCCCTATAATAATTAGTTAGCATTCGAGATAACTAATATTAAACAAAAACAATATTATTGTAGGATACTAGAATGATAAGGAGAATCAAGGCAAACATTCAAGCCAATATTGAGAACGATAATGATAATAATGGAACTGCTAGATATGAGAATACTATTGATCAAGAGCATATTGCTCCACGTGTTGGCAGAAATGATGTTCTAGATCACTTGACAACAATCGTTGAACACCTTATGGAAAGAGAAAATGGAAATGAAAATCAACGTCAAGTGGTGGTTCCAGTAGAAGCTAGTTGGGAGAAGTTTAGGAGATTTAAACATCCATGCTTCAATGGGAATATGGCTGGTATCGTAGGAGCTGAGGAATGGATTTGGTCGTTGGAGGATATGTTTGAATACACAAGGATTAGGGAGACCAAGAAGGTTTCGTGAGTTGCTTACATACTGATTCAAGATGCAAGGTTCTGGTGGGATACTGTTAAGGAGGCACATGATGTTCGAGATTTGACGTGGGATCAATTCACAGAAATCTTCTGTGAGAATTATTTCTGCCAGATCGTCCGATCTAAGAAGTTAGTGGAGTTTGTTCAATTTTACAAAACTGGGATGGTATCAGAATATGTAAGGAAGTTTGAAGAACTCTCTCGATTTGCGTCACACCTGGTGGAGAATAATGTGCACAAGGTCCATCAGTTTTTCCACAGACTGAGAGTCGAGATACTCAGGGGAGTCAAGATTTCTAGTACTCAGGGGGTCCTTTATACAAAGATTGTTGCTAAGGCATGGGAAGTTGAAGATATTGAATTGATGGTGACTCACTAGCATGAGGTGAATCAGAAGTTTTGGAAGAATGCTCTTAATGATCAGAAGGGTGGACTAATGATGAACAAAGGGACAAAGAGGCTTTAAAAAAATAATGTACAACAGATGAAGGATAAACACCCTATGATTGCAGTAAGCACTGCCCCATCTAATGTGAGGACTTAACAATCAAATCAATGTTCGAAATGTAAGAAAAACCACTTTGGAGAGTGTAGGGTGGGCACTGGTTGGTGTTTTAGATGCAGGGAGTCTAGGCATATTTAAAAATTTTGCTCAGCTAGTGTTAGTGGATCTGGTGGAGTGGCACCAAGAGTCTTTTCCCTGTATGGTGAGGAAGCACAAATGGAGGATGAGGCGGGGGATGACCAGCTTGTTGTGGTGTCAGGTACGCCTTATTATTGAGTTGTTACTTAAAATCTTTGGAATGTTGGGTAGCTCGTAATGATATTGCAATTCGGTTATGCCAGGAATGATATATGTTCATGATATAGCAGCTTATGTTTTATTCAATTATGGTGCTACCCATTCCTTCATTGTGAAGGAATTGAGTGCAAAAATAAATTGTTTCCCTGAACATGAAGAAAGTAACTATCGTGTCCTCTTACCCTCCGGCGAATACTTGATTACCAATGGAATCTTAAGGGCTTATGCCATAAAAATAAACAATCAAATTTTCTATACTGACCTGATTGTCATGGACATGAAAAGGAATAATATTATTCTAGGTATTAATTGGTTATCCCAACACCAAGTGTTAATCAATTGTAGAAAGAGAGAAGTATTGTTTTTCTCCCCTGAGGGCCAGCAACATACGTTTCTTGGAGTTAAAGAAAAAGGCAGATTGGCTGTGATCTCTACGCTTAAGCCAGATCGATGAATGAGAAATGGAGATGAAAGATTTCTTGTTAACGTATTGGACACAACGGTGGCTTCAAAGACAAATTTGGAGGAAACTCCCATTGTTCAAGACTTTTTAGAAGTTTTTCTTGACCAACTTCTTGGATTGCCTCCGAATCATGAAATCGAGTTTGTGATTGACCTACACCCTGTAACGAAACCTATCTCAAAGAATCCATACAGAATGGCCTCATCTGAATTAAGAGAGTTGAAAGTCCAACTCAAGGAATTAAGTAATAGTGGATTCATTTGTCCCAGCTTTTCATCTTGGGGAGCGCTAGTGCTATTTGTCAAGAAGAAGGATGAGTCGATGAGGATGTGCATCGATTATCGTGAGTTGAATAAAGTAACCATTAAGTATCGATATCCTCTACCAAGAATAGATGATGTGTTCGATCAATTACAAGGACCCAGTGTCTTTTCAAAAATTGACCTCCGATCCAGATATTATCAATTGAAAGTTAAACCCGATGGCATTCCTAAGACTGCATTCAGAATGCGATATAGACACTATGAGTTTCTAGTTCTATCATTTGGATTAACCAATGCCCTAGTGACATTTATGGACTTGATGAACCGAGTCTTTATGGAGTACTTGGATAAGTTCATCATTGTATTTATTAATGACATACTAATTTATTCGCGCTCTGAGGAAGAACATAGGGAACATTTGAGGATTTCTCTGTCCATACTTGCAAAGCATAAGTTGTATGCAAAGTTCTCTAAATGCGAATTCTAGCTAAATAAAGTTAGTTTTTTAGCCATGTAATTTCCAAGGAAGGAGTTGAAGTAGACCAGCAAAGATTCAAATAGTGGTTAACTAGTCACAACCGAAGAATGTGGGAGAAGTAAGAAGCTTTCTTGGATTGGCGGGATATTATGTGAGTTTTATAAGTGGGTTTTTGAAAATTGCACTACCCCTAACGTGCTTAACAAAGAAGAATGCTCGGTTTTGGTGGACAGACGAATATGAGGAGAGTTTTTAAGAGCTGAAACGTCGTCTAACTTCAGCTCTTGCCTTGAATCTGCCTGTTGAAGATGGTAATTTTTTGTCTACGATGCCACCAAAAGTGGATTGGGTGCAGTACTTATGCATAATGGGAAGGTAGTTGCTTACGACTCTAGATAATTGAAACCGTATTAGGCAAATTATCCTACACATGATATGAAGCTGGTCATGTTTTCACTAAAAATATGGAGACACTACCTCTATGGGCAGCAAAGTGAAATTTTTTTGGATCATAGGAGTTTAAAATACATCTTCACTCAGAAGGAATTGAATATGAGACAACGGCGGTGGTAGGAGTTTGTGAAAGATTATGACTATGAAATTAAATATCACCTCGGTAAAGCAAATGTGGTAGCTTATGCTCTTAGTAGAAAGGTTACAGTTATGAGCATGGTATGTGAAGAAATGTCTGCTGGACTTTGTAAGGATATTCAAGAGTTGAATATACAGTTGGTCCTAACGCAATTAACCGCTCTTTTATACACATTCAAATTGAAGCCTTCGATATTAGAAAGAATTAAAGAAGCTCAATGGAAGATAAGAAGTGTGAAGATTTTAAATTGAACTCAAGTCTTGAAAAATTCCAGTACTATTCCATCTCTAGTGACTGGATCGTGAAATTTAAGGATAGATGGTATGTGCCAAGAAAGTTAGAATTATGATTGGAAATCCTAAGTGAAGCTCATTTTTCAAGCTTTTCTATCCACGTCGGATGCAACAAGATGTAGAAGGAATTTAAGTCACATTACTACTGGCCAACAATGAAGTATAATATCGCGTAGTATGTCGCTTTGTGCCATGTCTGTCAATGGGTGAAAGCTGATCACCAATGACCTAGGGGAATGTTGCAACCAATGCCTATACTTGAATGGAAGTGGGAGCATGTCACTATGGAATTCATCACAAGACTACCTAAGACTGTAAGAGGGCATGATGCAATATGGATGATTGTCGATAGGCTAACAAAGGTTTCTCACTTCCTACCTATTGCAATGACTTATAAAATGAACCAGTTCGCAGGACTATATGTTAAAGAGATTGTGCGTTTGCATGGAGTGCCTTTCTCAATCGGGTTAAATCTAAATCCAAGGTTTACCTCTACATTTTGAAAAAGTTTAAACAAGGCTATGGGTATAGAATTAAAGTTTAGTACCACTTTTCATCCACAAACTAGCAGACAAAGCGAGCGAACAATTCAAATATTAGAGGACATGTTGAGGGCATGTATATTAGAGTTTTAGGTTGGATGGGGAAGAATGCTTCCGTTAGTAGAATTTGCCTACAACAATAGCTTTCAAGCTACAATAGGAATGACACCTTACGAGGCCTTGTATGGCAGGAAGTATAGATCTTCTTTACATTGAGATGAGAATGGAGAAGCTGAATTCTATGGACCAGATATGATATGACAAACCTCAGAATCTATTGTAATCATTCGTTAATGATGTTGGCAGCTCAAAGTTGCCAGAAAAGTTATATGAATAGCCGTCGTAGAGAATTGGAATTGAGGAATGACACTTAGTGTTTCTTAAAATGTCACCCCTTAAAGGGGTTATGCGGTTTGGAAAGAAAGAAAAGTTAAGCTCACGGTTCATTAGTCTGTTTCCTGTTACAAAGTGAATTGGGAAAATGACATATCAATTACTATCGCCAGCTGCCATGGATGGAGTGGAGTTCATAACGTATTCCATGTGTCTATGTTAAGGAAGTGTCTAGGGAATCCAATTCATGTGAAACCTGAGGAACTTGTTGTTGTTCAACCAAATTTAAGTTACAAGGAAAGATCAGTGCTAGTTTTGGATTTAAGGATTAAGGAACTACGACACAAAAAGATTTCACTTGTTAAAGTGTTATGGCAAAATCATTCGACTGAAGATGCTACTTGGGATTGAAATAAAGACATGGAAGCTAGATACCTGGAATTATTCAGTAGCTGAAATTTTGAGGACAAAATTTTAATAAGGGGGTATTATGTAATACCTAGGGTATTTAATTTCGTGTAAACATGGGATTAAGCAAAAATGTAGTATATTGGTCATTGTCAATTTGTCATACATTTTGTTGATGTTTTTATTATGTAGAATAAAGTGTTGATGTGTGTTGGAATTATAGGGATGTAATTATTTATTGTTAAGGAAATAAGGATTTAAAAATAAAATTAAGGAGTTAAAAATAAAATCACATGAATTGTGAAGGAAAAAATTGGCGTTCGATCAGCCACTTCATCAATCGACCAACACAACCAGCGTTAATTGAAGAAAAAATTAGTGGTCGTTCAGTGAATGTGTGATCAATCGTCCAAGCATAAATCTATCAATTGCCACCCAAAATGTCTTCTGGAAACAATAATCAATTGCCCGAAATAGAAAATCTTTGATTCTTAACGCTTTAGTGGGTGTCCAAGTGTCTTTATTCTTGACTTTTCACCTTCGTAGGGAAGTTAAGGGGTTGTTTGAGGTGTATAAATAGAACGTATGTGTTAGAAGTTTTCCTTCTGGAAAAACTTGGGAGTTTGTTCATGAGTTGCAGTTCAGTTGATGGTGAGGAGAGCTATTACTGAGTTAGGGGAAGAGAAGAGACATGCAAGGTAAGGAATATTGTGTGTGATTTCTCCATAAGGACTTACATCATGAGAGTAGGACTTGTGTGTTTCTCTACAATCTTCTTGTATGTTTCATGCGAAATATTGTAAAAGAATGGTCTACTGCTAGTGTTATTGCTGCATGTTTTCTTGTATTCACTCTCTATAATGTTTTGTTTCATTAATAGTTCCCTTACTCTTGTTGTTTGTTGTTTAAATTGTTCTCTGTTATTAGTTTATCAATAGCTTGATGAGAATAATTAAATATGTCGATGGTCAGTGGTGGAAGAAAATAATGGGTTGCATATTTTTATTCAATGTTGTTAGAATAATGACTGTTATTTTACTAAACTGCACGTTTCTATTAGTTCCTTTCTGCTAAAGAACCTATATCGTGTGAGTGGTACTCCTGAAGTAATAATAATATTCTATTGTTGTTGCTTGAAATAAACATTCCCCGAATGCTTCTATTAGGTTTAGGATAGTTCAATCAGTTGATGTATGTTGGTTAATGATCTGGTTAATGGCCATAAATGATAAATGAGTTGCATGGATACTAGAATATAATTGTAAATAATGTCTACCACGTATTCTTCTTTTGACTATATAGGTTTTCCCTAAAATTGTAGGTTCTATAATTGTAGGAATTAAAATAAATGTTGTAATTAAATTATTAGCTACAGTCTATGAATAATAAATCATATAATTCTTACTGTATGTGTGATAAGTGCAAGATAAGTTGATTGCTGCCCTAGACTAGTATTTCTTTTATTGTTAAGTAATAAGTTTTAAATGATGCATAAAAGGTAAAAGAATAAATGTATGGTACCTTAGGATAATTGATAATATGTTAGTGAAAGTATGTTTATTGTTAAATTATAATGTGATCCATGCCCATTGTTTGTAACATTATTTGCGATATATGAACTGTTGTGTGACAATCATATAGGCATGTTAGTAAGATTATACATCATGCATTACATGGATTAATAATGAAGATAATAAATGGTGTTTTCTACGTGGGTTCAGAAACTGAAGATGTTGCTCACACGTAGAAAACAACTCGTTTGGTTATGTTTAAAAACTGAAGAGGTTGCTCTTACTCAACGGGTGGGTGAGTTCAGAAATTGAAGAGGTCGCTCTCACTCCAAAAGATAAATTAATGTAAATGTAAGTGGGTTCATTTTTAGTGAGTTCGAAAACTTAAGAGGTTGCTCTCATGAAAAAATGAATCCAAGTGATGGATTCATAAACTGAAGAGGTTGCTCTCACCCAGTTTTCGGATATATTAGACTTATGCATGTTGGGTTGTCATAGAGGTTGTACTTGCATTTCATTTTTGTTCCTTACTGGGCAATAGGCTCATTATTCCTCTTGTGATGTAGGTATGGATAGTGACCCAGTTGAGGTGAACGTGGAAGAAGTGTGATGCTATGCAAGCTTGTGTTGCCATGCGCGGATGACCTCGGGGGTTATGGCTATAAAGAATAAAAGTTGTATAAATGGCTAAAAGACTATATTATGGTTTTTAAGTATTTTAATTATGTTGTTTCCGTAAAACAGTTAAATGTTTTTATTATTTCGCTTAACATACTCTGATGTTTCTCTTTAAGTATATTTTAAATGGGTTTCAAAATGATCAAAATTTTATGAAAATGCATAAACAAAAATGGGATGTTACAATAATTACGTTTCATTCTCCCTATGTAAGTGATGAGAATAATATGTGAAGTGTGTTGGAATGTCTGGTCTTTGGTTTGATTACTACTGAGTCTTGTAAAGTGATATTCTACTTTTTGGCTTATGTTTATGTGATGGAAGAAGGGCTTGTTGATTTTAATCTCAAACTGATATGATCGGTTGAGTGTTCTGTTAATGGAAATGATGTTGGGGTTAATAATATGTGATTATTAATTATTAAATGTCATTAATTGTGAAGGTATTGAAAAGGAAGAGGGAGGATGGTTAAGTACGGGTACGCGTGTAACGCCCCGCGTTATAAAATCTTTTATTTTCTTGATATTTTTGGTCAAAAAAATTTTCGTTTTCTTTCTTTTCAAAAACATGTTTAATAAAATCATATCAGAGTAAATTAGCAGAATAGTCTTAAAATATTATTTAATAAAAATCTGTTTATTTTGCAAAACAGTTAGAAAGTGTACAATCCTTTACAAAATATTATCGAAATAAACCATTATTTAAAACAACCTTTTTAACCATTTTGAGCCATAATTTTCCAAGTGGAATCTAACTAATAAACCAAGAGTTATCTGGCAATGCATCCTCTTATACATTGATAACATTTACCTGCATTACGAGCTACACCATGAGCCTAAAGCTCAGCAAGAAATAGAATGTATGCGTTGCAATGCTTATGTAGTCATTTTAGAGAAGAACCTACCTCCTCTTCATGTTATTTTAATTTCACTTAACAGTCCAGATGTATGAAATTATCAGTCTAGGGAATAAAAGGATACATCATCAGGTCTTGTGGCTTAACCATCACTCCGACAAAGAGATACATCCATCAGGGGTATCACCACCAAGTACCGTCACCTACTTATCCTAATCTTATACACCTATTTACGTTTATTGGTTCATTTATTAATATGATATGCATATATCAGCAGTTTCATAAGTCATATCATGATGCATGAATGACAGTTCATATCTATTTCATAACAGTTCTCGAAGTATGCAATCCATGAAATATAAAAAAGAGCAGTCCTACAGTATAATCATATAAATTCTAGAATTATATAATTCACACCAATTATGTCATAACATTCCTCAAAATATGTACTTCACAATAACTATTTCATAATAGTCCTCGAAGTATACAATGTAATAATAAAATAGTCCAATGATGCAGGGCCTCCACTGGCCACTATATCCTATTTCTTATCTTTGTAGAATTTTTCTTTGTTCCGTAGCTGGTTTAACTCTTTATCATTTTTCCTCGTTAATACCTTCAAAATAATTATCATTTTATTTATTAGTTATAATCCTAACTTTGATATCTTTATTTATTCGTCATTACTTGTGGATAGTACCGATCAGGAATATTCTCATGAAAGAATGCCCTTAGCAATCTCCTTAGATAGAATATCCTTTCCAAGTAAGTTCCCAAGAAAGACTGGAGGGTCACAACGGTCCGCTTAAATACCAGTCTCCTAAATAAAACTTACTTACATAATACAATTACACCTCTAATAATATTTCTAAAATAATAGTGTAATATTCGTAACTAATATTTATCAACGAATACTAAAATAAATTTGAGAACAAAAATTTTACCAATAATATCTAAGAGGCGTTCCCACAAATTTCTCCTGTCGAAGCTCCCCCTATTTCCTCACTCTTATCCTCAATTTTCTTCTCACTAATTTTCTTCCTAATTTTTCTCCACAATTTGCTCACATTTTTCTTCCCCTTTTCTTCCTCTCCTTTCTCTCCTCTTTCTTCTCCTCTCTCTGATGGTTTCCTTCAGCAGAATGTGATGCCTATTTATAGGCGAGGTGATCCTTCAGTAGCAGCAATTGGTATAGGAAAGGTTAGGCGTAGTATTTGGAACAGAAGATCTTAGTCAGCAACCAGTGAGTGCTGATCAACTGCGAGTCGAGCCAACGATTGATCTCGATCAACCTTAGCAGTGTCAATCGACCACTCCCTCACCCTTCAGCATTTTATTTATATGAATTTCAATTATTTTATAAATAAATCAATACTCAATAAATCTTAACCAATTTTCCATTTAATAACTTGACACTTTACTTAATTCTAATAATTCTCCATTTAATTCCTAACCAATCCTTCAACAATTTATAATTTACTTCATCCTCATATCATAAATCTTCAATCTTGTTCAAATAATGGGTACACTATATACTCCATAAACCATAACATCTCATTACAGATTCCATGAGAAAATCAGGGTATAATATCCCATGAAAAAATTATTCCAAAATATAATTTTAATCCCAATTAAAATATGTGATATTCCAATGCGTGAAACCTTTGAGGTAAGTTGATATGTATGTGTTTTGGCCTTCGGGTCCTACATCGAAAGAATTAAGAATTTTATGTTGACTGAATTCATTAAAATTAGGTTCTTTACGTTATAGAATACGCTTCGAGAATTATAGGACTTTGACATTGATATGCTTTGATGATGTATTGTTGCATGATTTTGTGTTTATTATAAATAGGTTCTTTTATTGATATGTTTATTAGATTTTTGACACGAGACGACCTGCAAAAGGAAGTACGTGTTAGCAACCCACGAAGTATGACAGGGAAGGAGATGTAGACCTTTGATCGGATCCGGGAACTATCTAACGTTAGGTTCACGGATTCTAGATTTTCGAAGAAAATCTACCGATCGTGGGCAATGGTTCGGTTTTCCCTCGCTCAAACTCCCAATGGAAGTTTGAAAAGGGAAAACTTACAAGTTAGCTCAAGCACCACGAGCTTGCTAACAAGGAAGTCCTCTACTTCCTCTCGGATTCGAAGATCCGGGGCGGCTGCTCGACGGAGTTGGAATTTTCTCACAGGGGAGGGAAATAGTAATATATTAATCTCGTCAAAGTTGTCTTTGCAATGCGTCTAACCATGGAAATTTATAAACCTAGGTGATGATGAGTAGGGGTGATGGATGGTCGAGATGAGGCAGATGATGGGCGGCCAAGATGAGGCATGTGGGTGGCAATATGCAGGCTCTTGGATGAATGTGGAATGAATGGCTGAGATTAAAGCTGGTGGAACAACATGCATGGCGTACACGTGGCAGCTCCTTGATGTTTTCTTTGGGCTTGCTCTTTCCTTGGGCTTGAAATGGATTGGACTTGGCCCATAACTCAATCATCACCATCTAACCTAACCAACAATCTAAATGCATGAATGAGTAAAGCTTATAACCATGCCTTACCCTCACAAAATAGGCTCAATGTTTGCCATGAAAATAAAAAAAAATATGCAGAATTGAAAGGTTACACGTTTGGGATGCCAGGAAGACAAATTCCCGTCTGATCAAGCTCATAACATTCACGTGTGTCCCAAGTCAAGACATGCACAGGTTGCTCCCTATCCGTTGGGACAACATCCCAAATAGAATCATCCTCGAAGTTAATACCTGCAAAAGAAACAAGATCATCAGTAATTTGGCTAAGTGACAGTAAGGACCTTGTTTGCGATCGAGTAATAGGCCTCGGCCCCCGAGGCATGTCAATTTTAAAGGATGGTTATAATGATCATGTCTTGAGGATTTAATTGATGATGCAGATATTGTATGCATTCATGAACATCATGTACATGATTTTCAAAAGGATATGAAAATGGTTTTAATCATGATTTTGAAATGGAAAACGAAATGGAATATGAATAAATGTAAAGTAAATGATCAAGTAAAGTTAAGTAAGGAGGTTTGACTAGTATGTAAAGCCCGAAAACCAAAGCATGTAAAGAAAATGGTTTTTGTGTACCGGTAAGTATTGCCCGACATAGAAACAAAAGAAAACGATTTTTGTGAACTGGTAAGTAATGCCCGGCACAAAAAAGAAAAGAAAACCGTTTTGTGGACCGATAAGTAATGTCCAATACAGAAACAAAAGAAAAGAACAATATAGTAAAGCTCAAGAAAATGGAAATGGAAAACGAAACTGTATATGGTTTTTAAAAGCTGCATGACACATGCATTGTATAGTTTATTTTTATATCACTTACTGAGCATTTGACTAATTAGTTTAAGTCTTGTGGATCTAGGTACACGTACGAGTAACAGTTTAAGGAGAAATTGATGAAGGATTTGCACGCGCGGATTTTGTGGGTGACTAGACTAATAGACTTAAAGAGAAAAAGGTTTTGTAAAGTGATTTATAAATGTAAAACAAAAGAATTGTATTTCTTAAATGTTTTGTTTTAATTATAAATCTCCCACTATGTTTTACAAAATGTTTTAAGAAAAAGATTTTATTTATCATCTTTAAATGATTTTAAAATGAAAAGTCATCTGTTGTATTTATAAAAGAAAAGTTTTAAATTTTATACTTTTTTAAATATAAGAAAAACTAGGTCATTACACATAGTTGATTCATGGATGTATTTTTACATTTAATTTTATTATATTGATATTATTGATCTTGTTGAATGAATGTATTTGGAAACAATGTGATTTTGCAATGGAGGAAACAATTGGATGGTTTGTGTATTAGGAGGAGGCAAAATTAAAGTTAAATTATGCATTTCTAGAGGTTTTGTGGTTGATTAGGCCTTGGTAGCAGTTGATTGGACATGTACAAAATTTTAAGATTGTTCTCTGACCTCTTTATTGTCAACCGTACGTGATGAATTGGTCGACCGACAAGAGAAAAATTAACTACTACCCATTTTGTGGTCTACCAGTCGAGCATCTGTCGTTGGCCTCAAGAGACCTAATATATTCTTCAGCTCCTACGACTTTAGTAATATTCCCATTGAAACATAGGGGCGTAAGTCTCCTAAATTTCTTCCAACCAGCTTCCATTGGAACCATTACTTGACGATGATTATCATTCTCGTTCTCCCTTTCTATAAGACGTTCCATGAACTGGGTTTGACGTTAGATAATAGTGGTCAAGCGATCAAGAACGTCATTCCTGTCATCCCATGAAGCAACGTGTTCTTGACCATTAGTATTCTCATTTTCAGCAGCCTCATTTCTAACATTATCGACCCCCATAGCCTCATTTATCTTAATATTGGCTCGAACGTTTCCTCTAGTTTCTCTTGCCATTCTATTATTCTACAATAATATTGTTTTAGTTGACATTAGTTGTTTCAAATCACTAACTAATTATCATAGGGAATGTTTATTAGGAAGCATTAGGTTTATTATTTCTTTAAGGATTTTAGGTTGGATATTATTTATTTTTATAAATTATCTAAAAATTTTACTGTTATAAAATATTAAATCTAAGCACTCAGACTAACAAGCAATTTAAATTAACAACGTATTGTAACAATGCAATTTACACCAACATAGCAATTTATACCATACTAACAATGCAATTTAACTTAACAAGCAATGTAATGAAATACTTACAATCGAAGAAGTATGTCACGACCAATCTTATGTTACCAACAATTTACAAAACCGCGTTTGACCAAATTATGCTCTGATACTATAATTGTAACATCCCATTTCCATTAATATACTTCCATATCCATTTCAGGGCAATATAAAAGTTTCGATCATTTTAAAAACCATTTATTTAAACTTGAAAGAAATCATCAGAGTAATTTACACGGAATAATAAAAATATTTAAATTGTTTTCCAAAAAAAACATAATTTAAAGTACTTAAAAAACATAAATAGAGTCTTTATGTAGTTTAAACAACTTTCATTCTTTTGAGTCATAACCCTCGAGGTCGATTCGCACATGGTAACACAAGCTTGCATTGCATCACACTTCCTCCACATTCACGTCACCTAGATCATAATCAATACTTACATCACAGGAGAAACAATAAGCCTATTGCCCAGTAAGGAATATTTTTAATGAAATGCAATGCAGTACCTATGATACTGTACATGCATAAGTTTGATAGATCCGTAAGATAGGTTAGAGCAACCTTTTTAGTCTCCGAACTCACCATTTGGATTTCTTTTTGCATAAGAGCAACCTCTTCAGTCTTCGAACTCACTAAAAACAAATCCACTTATATTTACATTTATTTACTTTTGGGTGAGAACAACCTCTTCAGTCTTTGAACTCACCCACTCGTTGAGTGTGAGTAACCTCTTAAATCTCTGAACCCCCGAAAGCGGATTGTTTTCTACGTGAGAGCAACCTCTTAAGTTTCCAAACACACATAGAAAATGCTCATTTATTATCTTCATTATTAATTCCATGCAATGCATGATATGCAGCCCCACTGACATGAAGTTAATTATTTTTCTAACAAACTTTCTAGTGTTCATTTTTGTAGTTCATCGAGGAGGAAAGTACAACAAAGATATCAACTTTTATTTAGCCAACTTCCAAATATCAAATGAGGTCAATCAAAATAAAGCATAAGTGAAGATTCAAGCAGAACATTAGGAGAATTATGAAACTATCTCAAATCCTCTTAGAATCTGACCTCCAAACACGCATTGGCATTTTTGGCATTCTGGAAAATTTTATATCAAAATACATTCTTCATAAAAGATTGTAGCCAACATTCTATGCTTTCTAGAATGTGCTTTTGGGGTACATTTGAAGCTCATTTGCTATGTCAAACGCTGCTTTAACAGAGAGATAAAACCAACCATGGACCCTTTTGTGTGTTTTATTACTTTGAGGTTACTTTTGTAATTTTGTTTTAGGGCATTTTTGTAATCTGCATTAGGGCTTCTTTGGAGGCATATTTATCCTCCCTAATGCAGCCCTAATTAGGTAATTTTGAAGAAATAGAAGCTGCTGCTAGGCCTTGTTTCGGATCTCTCTCCAAAGCGCCAGCTGGATTCTCGCCAAGGTCTCCCGGACAGCTAGATTTCCAACAACTTTCTTCCTCAAGTTTCTTCACTCTTGGAGGTTGGATTTTACATTGAATTCTCCTAGAAACTTATTCTAGTTGCTAACCCAGAGAGGAGGAGCAGAAGAGTGAAAAGAAAATGAGTTGGAGAGGCTTCTTCATAGGAGTCCACTAAAGTCACAGTTCCGGGGTATAGGGATTTCTGTGGAACACTCGTAATTTGGGATCTGTTTTATTCGTTTTGTTTGGAATATTATTCTCTAAATTTGAGGGTTTTTTCCTCTTTGGATTGTGAGCAATTTGATATATTTTGGTTGAAATTTGGATACGAATTCTAGGTTCTTTGCGTCGTTGATTGAGACTAGTCAAAATTTTTATTAGTTTTGTTTTCAGCACAGAGTAGTATTGTTTGAGTAACTTTTGCTACGTAGCGAATTTGACTCTGAACTTTTAATGGTATAATCTTCTTTGGAATGTCATGAAATTGATGTATTTTTTATGAAGTTTGAATATATGCTCTGGATTTTATGCATGGTTTATTGCGGGTCGCTTAATCTATTTTGTGGAAGCTGTTTTCGGGGCAGATTCTTGTTTCAAGCATAACTCTCACTCCATAGCATTTCTAATCGTGAATTTTTTATTGGACCTTATTGTTTAGTATTTATTGAAAGTTTTTTTTAGCGTAGCAGATTTGGTCCAAGTGTTGATTTGTCTCCTTGCACTTTGAGGTGCATCATTTGGTATCAGAGCCTAAGTTGGCATCTTGGGCAGCTTTGTGATTCTAATTTGTGTAGAGAATGAGTACTATAACAAAACTATAGATTAACAACTTATTTCACAGGACAACAATACGTTATCACAGTACATCCAAATGTACAGAGTATATGCTTTGTTACTCATCTAGACAATCACCAACAAATTATCACATCCAACAACATCATCCAATAGAAGCATACATCTAATTATTATCAAAATTTGTAATAGAATAGGGTTCATCAAGAAAGCATCATCATCCAAAATATATTTCCTGAATCAATCAAATTAAAGAACAAAATACTTCCAGCAAAGTAACATTCTATCCAATAAACTCATTTAGAAATCCATAACAATTAAATATCTCAAAACTAACTAAAACAATCCAAAACAATACCCAATATCATTGTCAGACTCAACACCCAAAACGAAAACCAAATGATCGAAACGGTCGAGAAGTAAACCTCACCAGCAGACAGGGCAGACCTGAGAGCAACAACTTCTCCTCCTTCTTTCTCTACCTTCTTTCCTTTCTCTCTTCCTCTTCTTTTCTCTTATTTCTCCTCGGGCTTTCACTCCCTCCTACAGCTCTCGGCTTAACACTTACCACTAGAGAGCTCTCAGCTCTCAACTTCTCTAGAGTGTTATCACAGATCACTCCTCACTGTCTTCCCTTCCTCTGCATTTCTACTTCACCAGAGAGGCACATCGTGCCATGCCTCAGACACCCACGCCTTACCACCAAGCCATGCCCTGACTTAGCACCATTCCTCATGCTATCGCCCATGCTATTGCCCATTCTCCAGAGCAAGAACCGAAGAAAAGAACAGTTTGGACTAAACCGAAAGTCAGACCACAGGCCAACAACCGTTCTAGCACGAACTGTCGCCCCCTACATCCACCTCGATCGCTGCCTCTTCGCCGTCACCAATCCATCCCTGCCAATTACCGCAAGTCACCTGAAATCGATAGAACATCGATCGATTGCGACATACCTTGACCCAAAGTTTCACACATAACCATCTCGCAAAACTGTTACCTCGAGCCTTAGCCCAAAATTGATTGAACAAACCGTTTGCCGTTCACCGGACAACGTCCAAGACCAGAGCCGTCCTAAGTTCACCGTCGCACTTGTCTCTCTCGCTCGTCACCCGCTTCTCTTGATTTTCTTCTCTCTCGCTCTCGATCTTTCTCTCCCTCTCTTGGGTTCTTCAGCACGAAATGGCCGAAGGCTAAAACCAATTCCCCTTTCTTCTTTTGTCTTGTAGCTGAGCTAGTAGAGCATGAACTGGTTCAGTACTTCACCCTAAATTTATGTTATTTTTAATCCCTAATTTAATCTTCACATAATATTCACTTAATCTGCAATTAATTACTCTCTTATATTTCAATCCCAACTAATCCATTATTTCTTTTCCTCCTTTTTAACTAAAACTTAGTACTCGTTAATTTTCGGACCGAGCATAACCAAATTGTTTTAGTTTACATTTGTCCCCTTTTATTTATCCCATTTTTGGGTCGAGGAAAGGCGTCCGAGCCTCAGCCGCATTTCGACCGAAAAGTCTCCAAAATTGGACAGATTCAATCTCGCCTCGACCGTACTCGACCACATCTGACTGTACTGCATCGGAAAACCATAAAACGTAATCCGTAGCATTTTCGGAAACCAATGACAACCGTACTTTGACTACAATGCAACCGAAACGTCCCTAAACACTTTTCCAACATATTTTCCATCTCTAATTAGCCAATATAATACTATTTCCAAATTAATCCTAATTATCATCCAATAAATTCCTATAAATTATAATCTAATGAATACGTCCTTGTAATACCCTGATAATTATCCAATTAATCCAAATAATCTCAATTACTTTTCAATTATCCTTATTAAATTCTGATATAAAAAGTCAGGGTATTACACAAAGAAGCCTTGTATGAGTGGGGCTTGAGACAATGTCATGTATGAAAACCTCGCCAAAGATTGTGAGTTAGTTATGTATGAGAACCTTGCTATAGGTTATGAGGTAGTTCTGTATGAGAACCCCACCAAACATTGTGTGGTAGTTATGCAGGAGAACTTCGCCAAAGGTGGTGAGGTAGTCTCACAAAGAAGCTTTGGATGGTCGGAGCTTGAGACTAAGTCATGTATGAGAACCTTGCCAAAAGTTACAAGGTAGTTATGTATGAGAACCTCACCATAGGTTGCGAGGTAGTTATGTAAGAGAACCCTACAAAAGGTGGCGAGGTAGTTATGCATGAGAACTTCGCCAAAGGTTGTGAGGTAGTCTCACAAAGAAGCCTTGTATGGCAGGACTTGAGACTAAGTCATGTATGAAAACCATGCCAAAGGTTGCAAGTTAGTTTTGTATGGGAACCTCTCCATAGGTTGAGGAGTAGTTATGTATGAGAACCCCACCAAAGATTATGAGGCAGTTATACATGAGAACTTTGCCAAAGTTTGCGAGATAGTTTCACAAATAAGCTTTATATGGGTGGGGCTCGACACTAAGTGATGTTTAAGGACCTCGACAAAGGTTGCAAATGTAGCTTTTGGTGAGCCTATGGCCCCAAAGATAGTTATGCACGATGACTTTGATGAAGGTATTGATGGCAGATATGGGTGAGCCTATGGTCCTAAAGACAGTTCTGCATGATGAAATCGACAAAGGTTGGGTGCGTAGCTTTGGGTAAGCCCACGACCACAAAAATAATTATGTTCGATGACCTTGACGAAGGTAGTGAGGGTAGCTTTGGGTGAGCAAAATGCCCCAAAGACAGTTTTGTATGATGACCTTGACGAAGGTTACAAGGGTAGCTATGGGTGAGCCTATGGCCACAAAGATAGTTATGTAGCTTTAGGTGAGCCATGTGCCCTATTCATGAAAAGGAAATGTAACCAAAAAAACAAAAAGTAAGAGAAGAATGTAAGAAAGAAAAGAATAAAAAAGAAAATAATGAAAGAATGAAAAGAATGAGAGTAATAGAATGAAAGACTAAGATTAAAAATGACTTGTTTTTTTTTTTTAAACTGCACTTGATGTTCATGATTTATAGGCATCTCTTATTGAGTGTTTGATTCATTAGTTGAACTTTGTGATGTAGGTAAGGATACTATTAATGACATAACTAGTAGTACAAAATGAATATAGATTGCAGTTGAATAGGGGTTCTTATGGGCAAGGTTTCAGAGTTGTCAGAGCGAGGTTGACCCGTGGGTGGCTCAAGAGACTTATTTTAGTATAAAAGATGTAAATTTTAAAGATTTGTTTTTGTGAACTGTGAACCACAGATGGATCTTATTCGCTTTAAAGAAATGAATAGGATATTTTATAGTTAAAGTAAATGGTTTTTCAAAAGTATATTATAATGTGTTTTTAAAGGATTTCAACTTGGATTTCACAAAAGATTTTCATAAAAGGCTTAAGTTAATATCTCTTAGGAAAGGGTATTGAAAAAAAAGGCTTTACAATTATGGTATCAGAGCAGTCGTGTTAAAATTATTTTTATAGACTACTTGACAACTCCAACTTCGACATGATAATGTTTCCTCAACTATAATTATTTTTAGAGTAATCATAAGATTCATTACTAGATTGTTTTCTTAATTGATTGTATTAGGATTCCCTAAGGTATAGTGGAATAAGAGAAGCCTAGAGGACTATGGACCCTAGAGATGAGATGCTTAAACAATTGCCCGAATTGGTAATCAATCAGTCTCAATAGATAAAAGTGAATGGAAGAAAATGAAGAATTAGAAAGAACACGAGCATTGGGGGGATTTATAAGTGGATGTTTTCTAGGAGAGTAGTATTGAAGGGAACAAACAGCTTGTGAATGTTGATCTTGCGGTGATCAATATGAAGGGGTTTGAAGCTACTCTCGGTAGAGGTTGGATATTTTGACACTCAGCAACTATCAATTGTAGGAAAAAGAATAGTTTGTTTCTAGCCCTTCAGGATTATGGGTATGGTACAAGGATAGGAACAAACTTCTAACTAATTTTATAATTCAGGCATAACAGTTGTGGAGAAACAGATGTATGGGTTTCTTGGCTAGGGTAATTTGTGCATGTGTGAGGCTGGATTGTAGTAAATGTGTATTCTGGCACTAGTACTATATCAAAGAAAAAGTACAAACTTGCACCCACTAAATTAAAGGAGTTGAAATATAAGTTTGAGAGATGGTTCAATGCGGATAAATGAATTTAAATCTAGAAGATATATTCAACTATGTGGCAATGGAAGAGGGAAAAAAGGTTTCTAGTGCGATTTACGTGTTAGTGCAGGGTGAAAGGTTGGGTAAGATACATGGAGAACAATTAAGGAAGTACTTTTAGGACAAGTACTTCTACGGTGTTATAAGAGCAAGTAAACTTGTGGAATTGGTTTGGCTATGCCAAATTTAATAGTATACCTAAGGTTTTGAAGTGTGGGAATTTAGTGAATAAGGATTTATGATTTTTAGATTGCCTAGGATTATGGTATTGAAGTCATAGGTAAGAAAAAAAGAATTGTTCCTTGAAAGAATAAGATAAGTGAAAGGTTAAGATCATTTCAACAGACTGTCTATGTGATGCACCACAAAGTGCAAGGGATCAAGATTGGATTATGCGCTCAAACGGCTAGACCAGAACTGCTCACTTAACTTCAAACAAGTATATCTTCCAATGCAGGTAGGCAATCTTGTTCAAATTTGCGGGGTATAAAGAACTAACAAGGAAGAAGCTTCACACCAAAATTCACCGTGAAAATCACAAGGGAACGAAAGTTATGCAATCGGCAATATGCTGTCCAGAAAGCAAATGACCAAAAACAGAATCGACTACCTCCAAATAAGATTACACAAAGTCAAGAGCTTAATTCCAAAATTCACCAAATCGTAACCAGTTCAATACATTCTAGAAAGAATCTCAATCTCAAAATTCCATAACCAAACTTTGAGCAAAACAACAAGAACAATAAGCTTCGCAAATCTGGGAATCGCGACTTCGATGGACCTTGATGCAAGGCCACTCTAACCTATTTCACTTCAATATTTTGACCCTCCTCTCTTAATGAACACCTCAAGGAAAGATGCTAAGAGAACTCTGTGTAAGATCTTTCCCCCAAGATTGAAAAAATAGAGAAGAAAGAAATGCTTAGAATTGAGTATTCGGATTACCTTAGACAAGAACTCTGATTGTGTTATGGGAGGGAACTCCTAAAATGAAATAAGATATGCTATTAGGGATTCAAAAGCTGGTTTAGGGCCTCATTAGGAAGACTAAATACCTTTCTAAAGGATGCCCTAATGTACAATTACAGATTTACCCTCGTGGTCAAAATGAGTGTGAATGCTCAGCTAACATGCTAGGGTAGCGCACTAAATAAAACCGAATTATGAACTACCTAAAGCTAACCAAAACCAATCCTGCAACTAGTATCTCAACAAAACATAAATGTAACAAACATGTCAAAACATAAAATAGACATATCTCACTCTTGGGGAATTCATTAACCTTTGTATTTTGACCCTCTAGATTGTCGCGGGTAAGTTAGTCAAGCTAAGAGGTTCCACCATTGTTCCAAGTGAGCATATGTCTTGGTACCTCTTTGTCTTCATGTCTAGGTTCATCTTCAATACCATCAAGTATAGTCTCACTTGCAAAATAACAACTTGT
This sequence comes from Begonia loranthoides, assembly GCA_022433065.1. Lineage (NCBI taxonomy): Eukaryota > Viridiplantae > Streptophyta > Magnoliopsida > Cucurbitales > Begoniaceae > Begonia > Begonia loranthoides. The sequence goes on along the minus strand of CM039477.1, from coordinate 8,921,754 downwards.
TAGATAAGCAATGAGCTTCTTGGCTTGGGCCCGGGAGATAGGTCCTTGTGGTGCATCATCCTCTCAGGGTGATTGAGGATTTGACCTCAATTCCAAAGATTGACCACCTTCTTCCATTTCATTCTCTCCCAAATAAGGTGACAAATCTTCGAAATTAAAAGTGGAGGAAACTCTATACTACTCCATAAAGTTTAGTTGGAAGGCATTCTTATTTATCCGTTTGAGTACTTTGAAAGGACCATATGCCCTTGGGAGTAGCTTGCACTTCCTTTGTTGAGGGAACCTTTCTTTATATAAGTGCAACTAGTTGGCTTGCCGAGCATAAGCTTCATTCTTCAATGCAATGGCTTTACTCACTCTTTCATGCAATGCTTTTACTCTCTCGGTTTTGGAGGCTCCATCTTCATTGACAAAATTAGCAAGGGGTAAGAGGATGAGATCCATCGGGGTGAGGGGATTGAACCCATACACAATCTCAAAGGGTGTGAATTGTGTAGTTCGGTGCATACTTCAATTGTAGACGAACTATATATATGGTAATTATAGATCCCAATCCACTAGTTGCTTACTCACAATAGTTCTCAATAAAGCCCCCAATGTATGGTTTACCACTTCCATTTGACCATCGGTTTGAGGGTGAAATGAGGTACTAAAAAGTAGATTAGTACCTAGTTTCCTCCAAAGTGTCTTCCAAAAAGAACTTAGAAACTTAGTATCCCGATTGGAGGTGATAGAGCAGAGGACTCCGTGCAACCTTACTATTTCCTTGAAAAATGAGCTCGCCACATGGATAACATCATCTGTTTTGTTGCAAGCAATGAAATGTGCCATCTTTGAGAAACGGTCTACGACCACCATGATTGATTCCTTAGCTCTAGCAGTTCAGGGAACTCCCAAAACAAAATCAACGCTGATCTCAACCCAAGAATGAGTGGGCGCGGGTAATGGCATTTACAATCCTTGTGGTAGAACACGACTCTTAGCCTTTTTGCACACAATACACCTTTCAATGACCCTTTGAATGTCCTTGAGCAGATGTGGCTAATGAAAGTGCTCTTTAACAGTCTTCTTCTACCCAAAATGGCTTGCAAAACAACCACAATGAGCTTCTCTCACTAGTGACTCGCGGAGACTACAAATCGGAATGTGAATTCTGCCACCTTTAAAAAGGAAGCCATCAAGAAAATAATAGGGGCTCTTGGCCCTCTTTAAACAACATTGGAATATAGTATGAAAATCCTTGTCATTAGCATATAATGTCTTGATCCAATCAGAACTGAGGAGTCTTGTGTTAAGCTCAGTCAAAAGAGCATATCTTCATGAAAGCACATACGCTACTTGATTTGTGTCCTCTCTTTTGTACTTGATAATGTAAGGGTAGCGTTCCAAGAATTCTACCCATTTTTCATGCCTCCAATTTAACTTTTCTTGGCTGCAAATATGTTTGAGAGCTTGATGATCTAAATGGATGATGAATTCCTTGGAGATAAGATAGTGTTGCAATACTTCGAGGGAATGGATAAAGGCATAGAACTCTTTCTCATATGTTAAATAATTTAGGACAGCCCTTTTGAGTTTCTCACTAAAATAGGCAATTAGCCTACCCTCCTGCATAAGGACAGCACCAATACCTAATCCAGAGGCATCACATTCCTCCTCAAAGACCTTGGTAAAATCAGGTAATGCTAATACGGGAGCATGATATAGTTTTTCTTTGATCGACTCGAAACTAGCTTGGCACGCTTTTGATCATTGAAATTCCCTCTGCTTTTTGGTGCAATCAGTGATAGGGACCATGATGGTACTAAAGCTCTTGAAAAATCTCTAGTAAAATGATGCTAAATCGTGGAAACTCCTCACTTTTGATATGCTACTAGGAATCGGGCACCCCTTAATGGTTTCAATCTTGGAATCATCTACTTCCATACCATGTGTAGTGATAATAAACCCCAAGAAATAAACCCTCTCTTGAGCAAACGAACACTTCTTCAAATTACCATAGAGTTTGGCAATTTTGAGGGTCTCGAAAAAGTAATCAGAGATGCTCCACATGTGATGGAAGATTTATGTTGTTCACAAGGATATCGTCAAAATAAACCATGAGGAACTGCCCGTTGAAGTCCTTAAGAATGTGATGCATAACTCGCAAAGAATGTACTCGGTGTATTAGAGAACCCGAAGGGCATAACCATCTGCTCATAGAGGCCCTTTTTTTGTTTTGAAAGCGGTTTTCCACTCATCCCTTTGTCGCATCCAAATTTTGTGATAACCACTCTTGAGGTCAATCTTAGAGAAAACCGAAGCACCACTAAGCTCATCAAGCATATCCTCAAGTCTAGGGATTGGAAACCTATACTTGAGAGTAATATTATTTATAGCCCTACTATTGACGCACATTCGCATAGAACCATCTTTCTTCGGAATAAGTAAAGAAGGAACTACGCAAGGGCTGAGTGACTCTCGGATGTAACCCTTTTCAAGGAGCTCGTTGACTTGCTTGTGTAACTCCTTAGCCTCTTTTAGATTAAGCCTATAGGAAGGCCTGTTTGGTAAGGTAGCACACAACACAAGATCAATTTGGGGCTGTATTACAAGAAGGGGAGGAAGGCCTAGAGGGAGCTCCACGGGGAATAGGTTTTGAAATTCTTGAATCAACTCCATGATAGAATCAGGTATAACTCCCAATTCATCCATCCTTTCACGAAATAAAATTAATACCACAGGATCTCCTTGCAATAGGGTTCTTTTCAACTCTTTCTTGGATATAAACAAAGAGGCATCGTGTAACAACCCAGTTTTTATTACCTATAAAATCTTGTGAAATTTAAAATTTTTATAAAATAACTTAAATCTTTATTAAAACCTTATAGATTGAAATCAGAGTACTTTTCTTAAAACCAGATCATTAAAAACATTTGCTTAACACTCGTTACTTAATTCGTTGTTAATAGCGAAAGACTTCATTTATAAAATCATTTTTCTTAATTAATAGTGGAAACATAAAGCATTCTATAGTGGAAGCATAAATCATTCATTTTAAAAAGACAATAAATGAAGAAACTGTTACTTTACACTTACAAAACTCATTTTCTACATTCGTTAGCCTAGCCAGCCACAAGTCTCATCCATGCAAATCCTTCATCAGCTGCTCTTAATCTATTCATCATTTTTTCTCGTACTTGTACCTACATCTCAAGATCAAGCTATGAGTCTAATGCTAGTAAGTGATGGAACTCAAATGCTAAATGCATATGCTATGCCATTTTAAAACTATATGTAGTTTCTCGTTTCTATTTCATTCTTTTGTCTTTTAGCTTTATCTTTTCACACTTTCGTACTTTCTTTTTGTTTATGTTTTCGTTCTTATTTTTGTATTCGTTTCAGTATTTAAGATCATATGCATTTCCATATCCATTCCCGCGTCTGTTTCTGTATCTGTATCCATTTTCGTATCCGTATTTGTATATGTTTCCATTTCTAGAAACTCGTTTATATTTTTGTTTCTATTTCTATTCTCGTTTTTGTTTCGGTATCTATGCTCATACCATTTTTGTATCCGTTTTCGTTTCTGTATCTGTATCCGTTTCTCTTTTCATAATATTTTCTTTACTTAACTTTTCTTTTCTTTTCTTTCTTTTTCTTTTGTTTTCTTTTAATTTCTTTTGTTTTTGTGCTAGGCTTGACTTACCAGACAACAGAAATCTTTATCTTTTCTTTTGCTTTTGTTCATGTGTCGGACTTGACCACCGGACCATAAGACCCTTTATCTTTTATTACTTAGGTTGCCAGACATTACTTATCCAGACCATCCCCCCTTTTTTTTTATCTTTCTTAATTGTTCATTTGTACTTTCTTTTTATTTTCCGTTTCGTTTTCAAAACCGTGCATGAAAATCATTTTTCGTAGACTTTGAAAATTGTGATGCATGATGCTCGTGAATGCATAGAATTTCTAACATATAATTAAAGGAATCTAATAGCGCAACCAACATACAACTTATATAACATGCTTCATAAAACGGTAGATATGCTAATTAAAACTGTAGAAATTCTGAGGAAACTATATACATGCTCATAAAACAGTAGACATGCTTAGAAAGGGATAGACATGATATTAAAATTGTAGACATGCTCGTAAATCATAGATATAATCATAAAACTATAGACATGCTCAATATCTATCAAAGCAGTAAACAACAAAACATGAATATCCTATTCTTGCGATGTAAGGCCCTGAGGACCAAAACACTCACATATAATTTACCTAGAAGCTTTAATGTGCATCAACACTTAATTGTTATCCTTCTTAATACCTTCAAAATAAATAAGGGCTAATCATTAGTTTCACTTCATTAACAATTATTCATAGGGTTCCATCATCTGAGCAGTAAGGAACCCATATCATATCCATTTCACAATAATACTCATATAGGATACTATACCTGCACTCAGACAAACAATCACTAGCATCAGAAGACTAACATCACAAAAACATGCCTAATTTCTCAAATAGACAACATCCCACAAAGCTGTAATTCACAGAAAATAACCCTAACTTTTCCACATGCTCACCAACAGTACACAGTGAACATTATTCCAACAACAGAGACTATAGGCAACCCCATCTTTTATCTTCTTTCTTTAATCCATAAGCATCAATTATTAATATGCATGCAACAAAATGATTTATCCATGCGTAAAGACTTTACCAAACCAGAAGTAGTAATCTGTAGGGAACATTACCAAACATAACCGAAAAGAGAGCATTATCCTTGGTAAATTTCATCAATGCAGTAAAATCAACAGGGTGTAAATATCCAACAATTATTATTTGAAGTGCAGAACTAAACTCTACATCAACAGAGAATAAGTATCCAACCAAGTACAGATCATATTCATCTGAGACATACTTCATTCTTTATCACATATTCTTAATAATAATCACATAAAATCCAGGGATGAAACACGGAACATTTACCTGTAGAACCCCCGAAGACCCGAGAGCACCCCTTGAGACCTTCCTTCACCTGCTTCTTGCTCCTTCACTTCAGCAATCACTACAAACACTCTCGGCTTACTCCTCTCCCATTCTCTATCTCTCAATCCCTCTTCCATTTCACTTATCTTCAGTAAACATCATACGAGATAGAGGCCGATTGAAATCTGAAAAAACCCATCATCTCTACTTTTTGCCCATACCTTAATCACGACCCCTTGATTCACTCAACGAATGTGGAGTAGTTATAGAGGATAACCATCCACAACTTACCATGGCCCATAAATTCGCAGCTTCGTGGTTTTGATTGGTCCAACCCGTGCCCAGCAAACAACGACAACACTAGGCCCTAGCCATGCATGGTTCGCACCCACGCTTGCCCTTCGTCCTCACCAACAGCTCACTGCGAATAAGCATTAGCTGAACCTCAAGCTCCCTCACATCTCCCTCTCGTCGCTCGCTCTCAATTTCTATCTCAAATTTCTCCCTCAAATGCCATGTCCCCCTTTCTCTTCCTAAATCGCTCTCTCTTTTCTCGATCTCTCTCTCTTCTCTTCAACAAACCAGGCCAGCGTATACTTTCCCCTTTTTCATTTGTTTTCCAAACCAGACCAGCCATTAGCCCGAACCGGTTCAGCTGAACCTGTTCAACCCCTTCTCTCCCCTCTTATTTTCATTTCCTTTTTAATTCATAATTTAATCCTCAATTAATCATTCTCTCACATTTTAATTCCAATCAATTATCACTTTCTTTTCTCCTTTAATTTAATAACTCAATATAATACCTCACTCACTTAACCCTAATTAAAATCCAATAAATTTTTTTAAATTATAATCTGTTGGTTACGTCCTTGGTAATACCCCAATAAATGTCCAATTAATCTGAATATCCTCAATTACTTTCCAATTATCCTTATTAAATTCTATTATGAACAGTTGAGGTATTACACATCGGTTCTTCCTCTTCTCATGCTTTCATAGCCTTGAACAACTTGCTCAGGACAGAGAGGTGCTAGGTTGGTAGTTCTCCCATTCATCTTGAAGGAATAGAAGTTCATAAGCCCATCATGAGAAACCTTCTGATCAAATTGCCATGGCCTTCCCAACAACGAATGGCTTGTAGTCATAGGCACAACATCAAAGAGAGCTTCATCATCATACCCACCGATGGAGAAAGCAATGTGAACTTGCTTGGTTACTTTTATAAATTCCTTGTCATTATGCAAATTCAATTTGTAGGGATTGGGATGTGCCAACGTTTCCAAACACAATTTCTCACCAACTTCAAGAGAGGCCATGTTCATGCAACTACTACCATCAATGATCATGGAAAAAACCTTTTCCCCACCTTGCATTGGGTGTGGAAAAAATTTTCTCTTTGGCACTCCTCCTCTCAGGTTTGAATAGCTAATGCTCTTTTCATCACAACAAGTAGTTGACCTTCTTGGGCTTAATAAGTGTGTTCTAATGGTTCTTTCACCATGCAAGATGCCTCACAAACTTCATCTTCACTGAAAATCTCCTCGGAGTCACCCCTTAATACCACCACCCTTTTATTGGGACATTGGGAGGCTATATGTCCAAGTCCTAGACACTTGTAACATTTTATGTCTCTTAACCTTGGTTTTAATCCATCAACACTTACTTTTCTCTCTTCATTACCCCTCTCTTCTGGGAATTTCATAGGGAATTGCTTTTCATCATTCTTAGGAGGTAGTTTAAAAGGAGTGTTACTTTTAGAAAACGGCCGATTGTTGCTCTCCTTTAATTTTCTTTTTCTTTGTCGCTCTATTTTTAAGTCTAACTGAACCACTTCATTCATGGAGCCAAAAGTTTATAATTCCACTAAATCTCCAATCTCTCTATGTAGCCCTTTGATGAATCGAGCAATAGTTTGATCCATTGGCTCCTCAAATTCGGTCAAGTACTCCTCAACCGATTGAGCACCTTATTTTAAATTTTAGAGTTGGAGAAACAATTTTTGCTTGTAGTGGGGAGGAACAAATCTTTTATGCATTAGGGACTTCATAGCCCTCCAACTTCCCACATCATCACAACCAACCATCCTTCGTTGAGCTTTTAGGTCTTCCCACCAAAGGCTAGCAAACCCGGTTAACTCCAATGTCACCATTTGGAATTTTACCTTCTTGAAATAATCATAGCAATCAAAGACACGGTCCACTTTTTTAACCCAATCCAAGAAGTCACTACCACTGCTATAACCCTTGAAAGGAGGTATAGAGACCTCAACATGTTTCATGTCATCCTTTCTGTGTGATCTCCTTCACAGACTTAGAGATTCTTCTACATTAGTTTCTTCTTCATCTTCATCAAACAAGCTTTCACTTCAGGCCTTTGAACAAATGGATGTGCTTAATCTCCTACTAGGTCTAGGGGTCCTTGGTCCCCTCACATGTCTACTAGAGGGCTCCTCCTGGTTTTGCTATAGTTTAAGCAACATTTCCTGCATCTCATCAAGTTGTTGTTGGAAGCTAGTCTTAGTTTTCTCTTGTTCTTTCTCAGTGGGAGAGCTTAAGCTCGACATTATCTCCTTATTATTGTTATAGTGAACACCACTTCATGTACTCATTGTTCCAAAAAATAAAGCTAATAGAGTTGGAAACACAGGGCACTTAGGCTCTGATACCAGCTGATGCACAACAAAATGCAAGGGATCAAGATTGGATTATGCGCTCAAATGGCTAGACTAGAACTGCGCACTCAACTTCAAACAAGTATTTCTTCCAATGCAGGCAGCCAATCATGCTCAAATTTGCAGGGTATAAAGAAATAACAAGGAAGAAGCTTCAAAACAAAATTCACGATCAGAATCACAAGGGAACAAAAGTTATGTAATCGGCAATATGCTGTCCAGAAACCAAATCACCAAAAACAGAATCGACTATCTACAAATAAGATTACAGAAAGTCAAGAGCATAATTCCAAAATTCACCAAATGCTAACCAGTTCAATACATTCCAGAAAGAGTCTCAATTCCACAATTCAAGAACTAAACTTTGAGCAAAACAACAAGAACAATAACACACATACAAGCTGGTTTGCAAGCTTCACAAATCCGAGAGCCGCAACTTCTGTGGATCTTGATGCAAGGCCACTCCAACCTGTTTTCCTTCAATCTTTTAACCCTCCTCTCATAATGAACATCTCAAGGAAAGGTGCTGGGAGAACTTAGTGTAATATCTTTCCTCCAAGATTGACAAAATGGAGAAGAAAGAAATGTTTGGAATCGAGTCTTCAGATTGCCTTAGACAGGAACACCGATTGTGTTTTGGGAGGGAACTTCTAAAATGAAAAAAACTACTGCTATTAGGGTTTCAAAAATAGGTTTAGGGCATCATTGGGAAGTTTAAGTACCTTTCTAAAGGATGCCCTAATGTACAATTACAAATTCACCCTTGTGGTCAAAATGATCAAGAATGCTCGACTAACATGCTAGTCGTGCCCTTTAACGAAACCCGAATTAAAAACAACCTAAAGCTAACCAAAACCAATCTAGAAACTAGTATCTCGACAAAACATAAATCTAACAAACATGTAATGACATAAAATAGACATATTTCACTCTAGGAGACTTCATTAACCTTGGTACTTTGACCCTCCAAATGGTCATGGGTAAGTTGATCTAGTCGAGAGGTTGAACCATTGTTCCAAGTGAGCATATGTCTTGGTGGCTTTTTGTCTTCATGTCTTGGTTCATATTTAATACCATCAAGTATAGTTTCACCTAAAAAATAACAATTTGTTAGATAAGCAATGAGCTTCTTGCCACGGGCCCGGGTGATAGGTCCTTGTGGTGCATCACTATGGCCATGTAGCTTACCTTACTAGTCAGTATGCTACTTGTTCAGATATACTCCTTGGCAATATTGGAAGGAAAGGTGTTTAACATAATAAGAATAAGTATATGAGGAGTTTAGGTGGTTTTGGGTAAGTTAAAGGGAAAATTGTTTTGGCAGGAGAAGTTGGAATTCTAAGAAAGAGGTATGATATTTTTGAAGCTTAACCACTTTGGGTAGTAGTAAGATTTTGTAAAAAGGTAAAGATTCACAATGTTTCATGTACTTATGCTGAAAAGGTGTGTGTACGATCCATCACAAGTCCTGAAACTTTAGAATATTGAACCTAACCTACACTAAGTTAGGCAAAAAAAAACCATACAAATATTAGTTTCAAGGGTAAAGGAGCTAAGGAACAAGAAAGGTCTATGGGTAAAAGTTTCATGGCTTAACCACACTGCTGAGAGGGTAACTTAGGTGAGGCAATAAAATATGAAGGTCAAGCGATCTAAAGTTGACAAGTAATCAAATTTTGAGGATAAAAGTTTAATAACGGGGGAGGAATGTAACACCTAAAACGTTTTCCAGCATCTATAGTTGATTTATAGATGTATTATTACATTTAAGTTTATGATATTGATACTATTGATCATGTTGAGATAAGTCAAGTTTATTTAAGAAATTGTGTGTTTTGTATTTTTGGTTGTTTCTGAGGTCGAATATAGGGTTAGATGATAGTATTTGTTGGAGTTTTGGATAGTTGTAGTTATGGTTTATCGTGAAAGTTTTAATGTCTTATTTTTCTAATGGTTTAGCAATTTTTTTTTATGTTTTTATGCTTGAAAGGAGAATAAGTTTTGTTGGGATTTAAGTTAAAACCTGATGCAAAATGAAACAGTTCTATTATTGATCAAGCCTCAAAGAATATCGTGACTTTATTTAAGGTTAAACATAGGTGGAAGTTCAAGGGCAATGGAAAGAGAAATAGAAAGACTTTCCAAAACATTCTTTCTTTGACCTCCAAAGCGTATTTGACTATTTTGCATTTAAGACAATGTTAATTCAAAAGGTATTCTTCATGAAGATTATAGCTAACTTCCTAAGCTTTCTAGACCATGTTGGAACATTAAATTTGGAGTCTCTTTGCTATGGCAAAATCTCAAAGAACAGAGAGCAAAATTTAAGGAAAATCCAAGTTTCCAAACTTGGAGACCAAGAAACTCAAGATATGGAAACCATCCAAGTGAATGATTTCAACAAGGAAGAGTGGCCAAAATACATCTAGACTTGGGGAAGAATAAAGGAACATATTAATTAAATAATATTTAGTTAATTATCTTAGTTTATGTTAAGTAGAAAATTGGACAACTTATTCTATAAGACGATTTAAGGTTATTGTTTCCTATTTTATGGTTTCTTAATTTATGCTTTGTAAAAGGCTATATAAAGCCACCTAGTGTTATGTTTAAGAATATAGAGAATTGAATACAAAAGCTTTTGCTTGATTCTTGAAATCGGAGAGATTCCTTTTTCATAAACCCTTTGGTGAGTTACATCCAAAGAACCCTCGTGTGAGTAATATCACGAGTTTACTTGTTTGTTGAAGGCGAGGAAAGCGTAAAGAATATTTCAACTTTCCTAAGTTCTATTCAACATAGCTGAGAGAAGACTTTCCTAATTAGGAAAGGACGTCTTCCAACTATTGATAGCATATTTACATTTGCTATCAGAGCTAAAACATCCAACTAATTCATGATATTTTTTTTACACAATGACGGTGAGACAAAACTACTCATGGAACGTTGTTTCAAACGAGGATAAACTACAAGCAAACCTTCATACTTTTAGCGGATCAACATATGAAGAAGATAACTTGGATTGGGAAGCACAAGTAGAAGAAATCATTCAATTCATCACTTTCAGAAAACGACCTTGGTTAGGCTTATTTCTTCACGATTTATATGGAAAGCTGCAAGTTGGTGGAACAATTTCTTATATCGCCAGAGGATGGAATGGAAAGAAGATATCATCACGTGGCACTTAATGAGGCAACTCTTGAGGCAAGAATTTGCTCCATCTTCACTGCCAATATCAAGATTTTCCCAGAAGCAACAATCCATTATCGAGCAGAAGCTTCAAACACTTGACAAACTGAGAGATATGTTGGCAAGGAAACAAGAAGCAGAATACTTCTCTAATTTACGAGCACAAGAACAGGTTGCGGAAGAATGTCAAGAAGAGCAAGTACCCGAAACGATAAACGACCAAGTTGACTCTTTGGCAACAACAACACAAAAGTAACAATCTTTTCATGTTCGATGTTCCAACACGAACCAGGTTTGTTCTTTATTAACTAAGGATAAGATTTGCACTAACATGGATTCTTTGGTTTCGGTTAAAGGAAATTACTTGGAATCTTTAACGCATGGCATCCCGTACAAATTTTGGTGGCACATTGACAAGGGCCGAGAAGTTCATGACCAAAGTGCAAATACACAAAAGCTATGTCCTTTAATCAAAGGTGGAAAGTGTGATGACAAATTATCTTCCATGGATTTTAAGGAAAGTTTAAGTTGGTTGAGTGCCAAAGACGACATTAAGGTAACACCAACTTTGGTTAATTTTTATCATGGGAGTTTTATTAATATAGCAATTTGTGCTATGATAAGTACAAGTAATACTTTTTGGAAATTATCATGGCATGTGCATGACGAGTATTCAAATTGCCATTCTTCAATCAAAGATGCGATAAGGTTAGTAAATCTAGATCCGATTCAACCAAAGCAAATTGTTATGGATCATGATGCATTAAAAGGAAATCAGATGAAAATTGTTATGCATGAAACAAAGAGGTATGTGCCCATGGATAAATTGATTGCTTGTATTTTTAGAGTTGGGTGGAATAAAGAAATATTTGGATATGTTTATGGCAATATGGAAAAAGTTGATTTGGTTGAATATATTTACTATTTTTGGATTATGGAAACATGTTGCATCTCATGGACAACCTTACTATTGCATGAAGACATTAAATTGATTCTATGGAAAAACTCTTATGGCAATATGATTAAGGAAAAATCCACTTGTTGTTTATTTGGTGATTTCAAAAAACTACTTACCTATTTATGCATCATTGTTCAAGAATAAATTGTTGGATTATTTTCCTTATATGATCAATTACAAAAAGAGTAAAAGGAAGTTAGTGCCAAATGCTTCAATTCAAAGATTGTGTTTCTAAAAATGGCAAAAAAACTCATGGAAGTTGAAAATCACTACTAAGGAAAGTATTTGTGGGGTTCCTAACTAGTCAAGACAAGGAAAACACAACCTAAGATTTTATGAGGACATTATTATTTAGCTCCACATACTCAAAAGGTATTCTCACAACTATTTTTATGGAAATTATGGAATTGCAAAGGGGTATCCACAACATTCCTAAGCCATTGTTCAATTATGGAAAACGGTTTGTGAATATTTTACTATTATTGACTTAACACATCATACAAGAATTATTTTACTTATTTTAATTATGAAAATTTCAAAGTCAATGAAAATTTCAAGATCCAAGACACATCCCCTTATCTTGTGGAAGAGGATTATTACAGAATTATTCTTTGGCCACATGTACTTAAAGTAGTTCTCAAACTTTTATTTATGGCAATTATTATTGTGGCCTACATTATGTTTGACTCGAAGACAGAGAGTGAGAATCTATTATTCGAGTTATTATTCAAGCATGGAAAGATTTTTATGGAAAACTTCTTTGCCCATTACAACAATTATTATTTGTTTCTATGTTACAACTATGGAAAGATTGAAGATATAGTAAAGAAGGTCGACCATTTTGATTCTTCTTTTTATGGTAATAAAGAATATGGTGACACAAGACATGATTTGAGGTCGAATCCTTATCAACCCCGAGAGGATGATGCAAAATGGAACCGTTCTATTATTGATAAAGCCTCAAAGAATATCGTGAAATTATTCAAGGTTAAACATAGGTGGAAATTCAAGGGCAATGGAAAGAGAAATGGAAAGACTTTCCAAAACTATCTTTCTTTGACCTCCGTAGAGTATTTGACTATTTTGGCATTCACGAAAATGTTATTTAAAGAAGTATAATTCATAACAATTATAGCTAACTTCCTAAGCTTTCTAGAACATATTGTATTGTTAAATTCGGAGTCTCTTTACTATGTCAAAAGCCCAAAGAATAGAGAGCAAAGTTTAAGGAAAATCCAAGTTTCCAAACTTGGAGACCAAGAAACTCAAGATATGGAAACAATCCAAGTGGATGATTTCAACAAGGAAGAGTTGCCAAAATACATCTTGGGGAAGAAGAAAGGAAGATATTAATTAAATAATATTTAGTTAATTATCTTAGTTTATATTAAGTAGAAAATCAGACAACTTATTCTATGAGCCGATTTAAGGTTATTGTTTCCTATTTTATCGTTTCCTAATTTATGCTTTGTAAAAGGCTATATAAAGTCACCTAGTGTTATGTTTAAGAATATAGAGAATTGAATACAAAAGCTTTTGGTTGATTCTTGAAATCGGAAGATTCCTTTTTCATAAACCCCTTTGGTGAGTTACATCCAAAGAACCCTCGTGTGAGTAATATCACGACTTTACTTTTTCATTGAAGGAGAGGAAAATGTAAAGAATATTTCAACTTTCCTAAGTTCTATTCTACATAGCTGAGAGAAGAATTTCCTGATAAGGAAAGGACGTATGTCGAATTTTGATCCTCATCCACTGTCATCTTATTTACAGGTTAGATCTAAACGCCTTCCATACGCGCATCATCTAATGAAAAGATTTGGATGAAATTGGGGGAATTTTTGTAAAATTTGGGATTTATCATGGTTAGCCTAAATTGAAGAGTTTTAATCTCATTATTGATTTGGTGTATCTCAATAGATATTCCAAGGAGATTAAAAGCTTTTGAGTATGAGCGTTTAGTGGATTGGAACAAAGCAAGTGAAAACCAGTTTACATGACTGAAATCGAGCTAAGATCACCAAGGTAAGTGATGTTTGTGTGTGGTTGGCCTATGGCCTACATCAAAAGGTACTAGGATTGTTTGATGTATGATATCTATTAGGTTAGTGTTATATTGACTGATTTTATGATACTCAAAGATAAGGCTTCAGTGTGTTGTTCATTAGTGTATGTTTTTCCTGACTAGGACTTATAGGATATATTGTATTTGTAACGACCCGGATTTCTTAACCGTTTTAAACTTACTTTATTAAGTACTAAAACAACGAGTTTCGGAGTCAAAAATCTTTCTTAGAAGAAACAAATCTTTAAAAAGAGGGTCTATCAGAGTGCAAAAATCCGATTGTTACCAAAAGTTCATTTTTATCTTTTCTTAAATAGTGAAGAATTACCATTTATCTTTTGCGGAAGCAATAAAAATTTGTTCTTAAAAGTTGCGGAAATGTAGCTAAACGAGAAATCCAATTTACAAAAAACAAGAAGCTATGACTAACAACTTAATGGAAAAATGAACTTAAAACATAATTTAAGAACCAAGGTTTTGAGTTTCCAAATAAAGCTTACATAATATTCCGAATAATATTCAAGTGAGGGCAATGAGGGAAAATTAACGTTCGTAAAGAGAAAACAATTCAACGTTAGCCCTTACAAAATTCCTTTTTCCTTTTCAATGAAGTCGCACTACTACTCTGCTGGCGTCTCATTCGGACCTACCGCAGGTTCCACCGGAATGGGCTCCTCTAGAGCTCCTGGCACAATTACTTCATTATTTACACCACAAGTAAGAACGTGATCTTTCGCCCAGTAAGGAAATGGGGGAAATCAATTACGCATTTCTCTCTTTAATTCTTCTTGGAATGGGGGCCACCACAACCAATTCTTTCCATTACGTTCGTTCTTTACGCGTCTGATGGGGTAGGAGAGCTACCAACTTATATTCTGCTCTCTTTACTTGCCCCAAGTCGATGTGGGATTGCACACCCTTTCTTCTGGGGTATCACAATCGCCCCTCCTTTGGGGGCCCATGTCCTCGTGGCCACAATGAGCTGGGCTTGGCTCTGATACCATAAGTATAAGCGATAGTCCGCCCAACTTTGGCTCAACAGATATTGTCCGCTTTGGGCCTCGGCCCTCACGGCTTTAAAACGTGTTTGCTGGGGTAGGAGAGTTACCAACTTATATTCTGCTCTCTTTACTTGCCCCAAG
The DNA here is from genome assembly GCA_022433065.1 of Begonia loranthoides. Classification (NCBI taxonomy): domain Eukaryota; kingdom Viridiplantae; phylum Streptophyta; class Magnoliopsida; order Cucurbitales; family Begoniaceae; genus Begonia; species Begonia loranthoides. The sequence continues at coordinate 8,906,752 of CM039477.1, read as the reverse complement.
TCGATGTGGGATTGCACACCCTTTCTTCAGGGGTGTCACAATCAACCCTCCTTTGAGGGCCCACGTTCTCGTGGCCACAAAGAGCCAGGCTTGGCTCTGATACCATAAGTATAATCGATAGCCCGCCCAACTTTGGCCCAACAGATATTTTCAGCTTTGGGCCTCGACCCTCACGGCTTTAAAACGCGTCTGCTGGGGTAGGAGAGCTACCAACTTATATTCTGCTCTCTTTACTTGCCCCAAGTCGATGTGGGATGTCACACCCTTTCTTCTGGTGTGTCACAATAACGACCAATTTTTCTTTTACGTAAAATGTCGAGATTCAAAACAATCTTTTTGTGTATTAAAACGCATGGTGGAAGACTTTCTTAATAAAAACATTTGAGAATAATGTAATAAACACCATAGAAAAATTTCTTTATTTGAATTCATATAGTTTACAAAATATGTCATAAATTAAAAACACAATTTTCATTTTTCCTTTATCCTTTAGCCTAGTCAGCACAAGATTCACAACATGTAAATCCTCCATCAACTAATCATTTCTTTCTTTACCATGTTTACCTACATCATAAGTCTTAAACTATAAGCTTAATGCTTAATAAGAAATGAGATGCATCATGAACTTAAAACACAAAATGGTTAAAACATTTTTGTTTTCATTTTTTTTTCTTTTTACTGTTTGTGTATAGGTAGGGAACATATGCCAACTCCACCATTCTTATAGTATATGAAAGAGTGGTGATCCTTGACGAACTAAAACCATTCTATTGTAATACTTGGAATTAAGCCTAGACTATGTATAATAATAATTGTAAATTTTGGAGATTTTAGGATAATTTTATTATGGAATGTAATACCCCAAAAATAAGTTGATATAACTGTGGATGATTTTGGGAATAGTGTGGTTTACTATGTGAGAGAAGAAGTGAAATATATAAAGAGTTAAGTGAAATTACAAAGGCAAATTTGATAGTGAGGTATGTTTGGAGGAGATGATCAAGTGACTAAGCGTTCATGCATGGAGAAATGGCAGTGACATGTGAGGGATACTAAACATGGGAGCGGTTGATCAATGGATCAACCACTGGCAATGCTCATTGTGGGAGCGGTTGATGGATGGATCAACCTCTGGAAAATGGAATTGGATCGGTCGATTAGATGATCGATTGGTTGCGTGTGATGAAACTTTCAGTGCTGAAAGAAGAAATTTTGATGTTGGACCGGTCGATCCCGGATTTTTTACTGTTCCGTCAAGTCTTCGACCAACTCCACATGGGAGCGTTGTTATGTTGGAATTAAATGTTAGCTAAGTTAAGGTTCATGGTTGTTGTCAAAGATTTGTACACTGCCGAGAAGTTACTTCGAATTTTGTTAAGTTGGTACATTGTTTATATTTGGCAGAGTGAATATCTAATTGTAACGACCCAGTTTTTTGTAAATCCTTTTTAAAAATACGTTAAAATTTGAAGCTTTTATGAAAGAAATATTAGAGTGCAAGTCGGGCCGTTAGGAACACTTTAAAACATTGTGGAAGCATAAATATTTTAACGAAATAAACTAAATATTTAATTACAATTTAAGAATAGGAAACTTAAATTAAATTACAACCCAATTATCTTTTACTTCTCGTAGCCTAGCCACCACAAGCTCGCGCATGCCAAATTCTCATCAACTGCTTCTCCATTTGCTCGTGGACTCTGCGCGTATGTGTACCTACACAGCAAGTAAGACGTGAGCCTAAAGGCCCAATAAGAAAATGGGTTTATGGGGGATGAAATGCGTCTCTTTAATTCTTTGGAATGGGTCCACCCCAAACCAACCTTTTAATTACGTAAATTAGGAATAGCTCGTACGTAGAGCATGAATTAGGGAAATCCTATGGTTTCTAATTAATTATGTTAATTTGTCTTTTGATCCCGATATGGGACGAATTAATTATTTTCCTCACTCAAAGCGTGTAGCCACCCCGTGGTGGTGTTCCTAATTGTTTCTATCGTCATGAGACTACCCTAAACATACATACAAGGAATTAATCAAAACCATACAATAGATTAAGCAAAACAATATGTTAAAGAACGATAGCATGCTTGAGAAGTTTAATTTAAGGACGTATACTAATCTAATTACAGTTTGATAACCATGCTGGAAAGGCTAATTATTTACACTAGTTATAATTACATTGATTAATTATCATGCTCAATATATTGATTCACAGCAGACCTAACAGTATCCAAGGAGCAAGGGCAACCATATCAACAGAGGGATTATACAAGGTAATATCGATAGAGAACATATATAAAAAGTATACGGGCTAACACCAACTAACAGCCAGAGATACACTAAAATGATTAACATGTTTGGAATGCAAGTTAATTACACTAAGGGATTGATTAACAGATTTGTATTACACAACAAGTAAATCAAACAGCTTTGATTATCAACAATGAGCTCCATAACTAACATAACCATAAGCACCAGGACTAACAATATTAAGCACAAAGCAACAGAGAGTTCATATAACAAACCTAACGGACATGAGCATGCATGACAATAACAAACCAATAATTTAATCAAACAATGCATTAAAGAAAGATAACATACTTAAATTACTATTTACACTAGCTGTATTAGCTACAGAATGTTTTTATTTAATTATAGAGCATTAACACTTAAGCAGAAACCCACAGAACATACGATAACTATCACCAACTAACAAATAAACATGGGTAACCCTAAAGGAAATATCACAGCAAGTACCATTAAACTTTCCCTGAGAATTTTCTAAACATTTTCATTCCCATAATGGCAATAAATAACTACAGGAAACTAAGGAAACCAAACAGCAGCAAAATCAACCAAGGATATCAACAAACAACAACAATAATAAGGGATTAGAATGAAACATCAATGAACTCACACCTGCAGGACAAACACACTACAGCAAGGAAAAATTAGAGAACTAATGTACACAACATTCACTCCTAGAAAACATACAGAGAACTAATCATGCCAGCATCTAAACATACAATAACCAATCATGGAAAATATCATAGAGCAACACAATATGCATTCTACACTATCAAGTATCAACAGTGAACATTCCAGGCAAGTATCAACAATACAGAGAAAACTAATGATAGAAATCAACCACCAAAGACTCACTCATGCACACACTTACGGTGTAGGGCCTCCACATGGCCAAGACACACCCAAGTTTTACCAGCATGTAGGGAAGCAATCATCCACAGCTCCATCCATGGAGCTCCTCGTGTCCTGCGGCTCATGATTTCTCCTGCCTTCCTCCTTCCTCTGCTCAACCTTCAAAGAGCGAATTCTGCTCTCTGCCCAGCTCACCCGAAGCATCACTCCAGCTCTCACCCAAACCTCTGGTGAACAGCACATTGAAAGACACTCTCTGCCAAATAAAAGGGCAACAGTACAAGATCTCTCCCACACCCGACAGTAATCCCACAAATCCATCCAGCTTTTTAGATGTTGTTGTTGGAAGAGTGTACGGGGTTGTCTGCTGATTGACTAGCACCCAGCAGGAATCGGAAGTGGACAGGTTCGGAGTGAACTGCGAGCCAGATCGGCAGCCCACCGCGAACTGAATGCCCAGCCCTTGCCTCCTCGACGCCATCGCCGGATTCCATCCCTACAACACCCTCCAACCAACACCGGTTATGCAGTATCGAACAAAACACAGTAGAGTAAGTTTTCAAAGTAATCCAGTATAATGTGATATATAATATAAAATAACTCATTACTGTAAATTTTAGTGAAAATAGAATCACACATGAACACTGAGCATACAATGTCATTTGTAGTAACAATAATAGTGATACTCAGCAATCACAATAGCCACAAATGACCTTGAACAAGTTTAGAGTTTTGTGCCCAGGGACACAATACATACAATTGTCTCATTTCTCTAGTAAACAATAACAAACAAACACATTATCCAACGGTAAAATGTGTATAGGAGACAACTTGATTCACACGATCAAGCTGATCAATGAAATTAAATATGCATGCTTAATTTAAATGTGTTCAGTAAAAATATAATAGATAATAAGAAAAATTGACGAACTATCAAAATAGTCATGTCACTTTTATGTGAGAACACATCTCAAAATAAGTATGTAGAAAACAATAAGTGCTAGACATAAAATAAATATCTACCTCAACTGAGCTACCTAAGTTAAAACCCAAGAAAATGAAATCCAAAACCCATATCTCTCATTAATCCGTTATCCCTACCAAAGTACACATATCCAAATCAATTCACTTTTTTTTTCTAAACCTTTAAAAGTTTATTGGAACCTATAACTAGGATAGGAACCAACTCGGAAAACTTATAAACAATCCCCTGAAAAATCTAACTTTAAAAATTTGGTCTAGACGCTTGCTCATAGAAAGTTGTCCTTTATGCCATAATTATGATCGACCACGGACTGGGGTCTGGACACCCACTCTTCAAGCGTCGTTCTCTCCGCCCACTTTCGTAGAAACCTTTGCTTTAGTTGATGTGTGTGTTTCCGCATAAATCCTTCACTTCCACAGATACATATATTTTTGTGGAATCCTTCACTTTCGCGGACATGTGCCTTCCGTGTCCTTCAGCAAAAAAAATTTCGCTTCTACAGATGCATACCTTTCTGTAGAATCCGTCACTTCTGTAGACATGTGTCTTCCGCATGCTTCTGTGGAAACCTTTGCTTCTGCAAATCCATGTGTTTCTCTAGAAGTCTTTGTTTTCGCAAATACATGCCTGCAACACAGGACCCTTCCGGTACTCTAAAAAAATTTGATTTTCTCACCAAAAATTCCAACCTTAAATATTTCAAAATACTTTTAGAATTAATTTACATTAATTCCACACATAATTTTCAACTTTTGAACTCTAAATTTATTTTCAAACCTCTAACAAACCAAAATTAAAACACCGACCAATAAAGGTTCAAAAATCAGAATTTACTTTTTTGAAAACGTCCAAATATCCAAGCTTTAGAACTTCAAATTTGCAACAACTTAATCTTATCGGTAAAACATAAACCTAATCAATTTCATTGATCAAATTTTGATTCCAAGGTACATATATCACAACATAAATGGTGAATTTTCTTGCCGAATATCAGCACACTAAACTTCAATTCATAGCGAAAACTCTCACCCAAGATCCTCTTTTTCTCTGGCGAAAAATTTTAAGACTTAAAAGGGATGAAATTACCAGAATAGCGTCTTTAAATGGTGGCTAAATGAGCAATTTTCTCTTTAAAAAATTGTCGTTTGGTGAAAGAAATAAAATAAAGAATAAAATAAATTGTCATTTTTTAAAAATAATTTCTGAATTATTCTTGGGACGTTACCAAGATTAACACCTCAAATTGTAGAGTATACACTTACCATTAATTATTTTTTTGTGACAAAATAGGTTTCTCTAGAAAGGATATGTATTTCAAAGATAACAGCTAGATATCATGACAACGAATTTTAATATCAATTTGTAGGTTTGACAGATTAATGAATCTACAGATCAGATCATTTGATGTCCATATTTATGAGTTTTATTGAATATTTGACTAGTAAGATAAGAATAAATGAGAATTATTTGTGTCAAATACAATATTACATGGATTGGTGGTTGATGATATTCTAAAATACTCAAAAATTTCAATTCATTGTTCTCGAATTCAAAAGAGATGTCAGATCTAAATCTTATGGTATATGTGGAAATCATGCAGAATAAATGCACCACAGCTAATTTAATAACTTATGGGAAATATACAACGAATTTGAGTGACATAGGTCCTAATCTCCCATCCTTTTCCCATAATCTATACCTAATAATTTCAAACTTTGGTCGTACATCTCAGAGCTTCAGTTCTCTTTGGTGGGTCTGAAAGCCAAACTGTTATTGATGAAGATGAAGAATGGATAAGATTTTTTAAAGGTTCTTCATATATAAAAATGAATATCTTTTATGTATTGCCGGATTCTTAATTAGCTACATAATATTTTTGAAGGGACGAATGAATAAATGACATAAAAAATGTATGATTAAAAAGAAAAATTAGAACATATAGTTAGTTTCACTCTGTAAAAGTTGGTGTAGTCCCATGAAGAAGGGCATGGGAAAGGTGAATTATGGGGAGGTTGACCAAAGAACTAAACCCTAATAAGTACTAACGAGTGCTACAAAGATGGCATGTAAGAGTAATTCGACTATTAGTGTCTAAATGTGAAGCATTAGATAGAGCTCTATCTTCTAACAATGAATATGGTTTAAGCTCAATCTCATATTAATAAACATTCCAAAGATGATCTTTATCGAGTTCTTAAGTTTTTGAGAGCTTTCAAAACACCAAACAATGCATATTTTTTAATACATATATCCAACCTTTATGATTTGATACCTTGTTTTCTTGGAAAACCAAGGAACCGCGACATTTTGTCTATGAACCGTCGCACCTCCAGATCAACTTGTTAACGGCAAATGTGACAGTAATGTTGACTTTGTCATTTTCCTACGTCAGTGATTAATTTATTAAAAAATAAATGATAATAAATGACTTATCATTTATCGTAAAATACGATGATTAATTTGTCATTTTCCCTGTTTTAATAATAGGAAGTTGACATTCACAAAATCTGGCTTTTGCGTGATCAGTTGTAATGTGATGGAAAAACTTCACATGTGGCCATCTCATTGCACATCAGTCCAAGTTTTATATTCTAAAACTTTATTTTAAAACATGTTATTATGAATATTGAGGAAATTTTTTAATAATCTCCACGTGGCTGAGGATGACCTCACACGTGCAGATTAAAATCTACTTATCTTGATATAAGTATTAAGGGTAATAATAAAATTACCAAAGTTAAAAACCCAGAAGACAGATCGTCAAGGAGTTGAAAAACAACAGAATATAATAAAAACAGTGGCTCGGTTGAAGAGGAACACTTCCCAATATTCCCTGTCACATCTACTAGTCAATCCCTTTTTTTAATTTTATTTTATTTTACCCACATTATTATTATATATTACTGATATTTGGAATTTTGACTTTCAATGTAAAAGATCGTTGATTGCTAAACCCTCCGGCGTCGATCTCATATTCGAGTGCTCGAGTTAAGTTTAAGTTAAACTCAGAATTTGAGCTGCCTCATCTGTCTTGATTATCTCCGGCCATCCCAGCTTGACTCATCCATCTTTAACCAACCTTCTCTTTGACCTTTGACAAACTCATACCTTTACTCCATGACCCTCTTTTGGCACCCTCTCTCTCCTTTATTTTTTTTAGGGTTATTTTTATTTGACACCCTCAACTATGGACACCTTTTTATCTATCACCTTATGGTTTAAAAATTTACAATGAACACCTTGTACTATGTGGTGTTTTCATCTAACACCTTCCGTTTACTGTCCGTTTATTTCTAATCTCCAAAAGACGAAGAGCTACCTCTGCAGCAGCTCAAAATCTCCTCTCCCAAGCTCGCTCCTCTTCTCTCCGAAGCACGAAGACGGCGACGACGACGGCTTGAAGCAAAGCCCAACTGCGATCATTGTTTTGTGTTTGCTGGTAAAATTTTCAATTCTTTCCAACCCTGGTCTGCCTTATGGTTCGATCTTTTCTCTCTCTCGTTTGATTCAGTTTGGGGAATTTCAACGGCGAGGAGGTTTTGGTGGATGGAAATAGCTTTTCCCTTTTGCAGATGGAATTAACGTTCGGAGTATTATTTCGTTTGGGAAAAAATTCGGAGGAAAAATTTTAAATTACTGTTTTCTTGGGAAAAAAATATCGGCAATTTGGTTTATTTTGGGCGACTCTGGTTTTCGAGTTTTCAGTTTAAGTTTAGTGATGTAGCTCTCAACTCTAAAATTTTGCTAATAAGATAGATGATTTACTGCAAGCTTTTTCGTTGTGACTCTGTGTTAGTACGCTTTACAGTTGGGATTGTACCTTGTTGTTTCTTCTCTAAGGATCTCTATCATTAGAAGAAGCTTGCTCTAGGTCACTAGTTATGCGTTGGTAATGATTTTGTAGCTTTAATAAGTGCCATTAAGACAATTTTCTTTTCTTGCTGTTAGATGGTGGGTACTAATTATATGAAGATTAAGCGAAGGTGATAGTCGCTCCGAGGAATAACAACGAGCTCGATGCGACGAAACTGAAGGAACAATTCTCGAAGCTTCTGTCGATCAATGAGTCTCTGATCAAGCATGTGTTCAAGCCAAATCAAAAATTATCTACAGTTTGAAAAGATTTTTTAATTGCATCAAATTGAGATTTTTTTTTTTTTTTGGTTGGATTTGGGGAAGTTTGTTATTCATAACTTAATGCTGCCTCTGTATTTGTATTTGATTTCAATCAATGAATAATCTCTGTGCATAGAAATAAACAAGATACAAGGAGAATCAAGCACCTCTGTATTATATTATTAATAACATATCAAAAGTTAAGAACATTGTAAACTAATAACAAATCATAGCGAATAAGGAAATAGCAGAATTATGCTATTTCATCAATCAATTAATACAATTATTGGGCTTCAAATCTCTGTCCAGAGCCACGAATCTGTCAAACCAATGGTTAAGCAGAGCAGAGACACTTTCAACCTTTGCAGCTGAAAAAACATGTACACGTGAAGTTTCCGTCTATTGGAAATGGAGAAAAGAAGACGGGGGCAGTTGCTAGGATTGTGGTGGGGGCGGCGGTGGTAGAAATAGATGATTTCCTGGAGACTACTTGGAACTTGCCCTGTCAAATTGTTGTTTTGCAAGAAACTGAAGGAAATAGACAGGAACAAAATGAGAACATCGAAAAGTCATCCTAGATTTGCTCAATATGGTTTACAGGCGTGAGATTGCAGAAAAGAATAACATCATATCAAGTTGATTGAAAAACAAAATACTGGGAAATTGATAAACAAGTTGTTTTTGTCGCCTAAAGCTCCCTCCATTTGGGAGAGCAAAACTGTGTCAAATGGAGACATCAACAAAGAAACAAGTGAATTAGGGGTCGAGACTTACAGTTCTCGTAAACTAGGCGAAGCACCAAGTGATGAAAGATTCTCTCCACTAAATAGGTTGTCTTCCAAATGACTGAAAAAATTTCAGGCCAATTCATCCACCATGAAATACAAATCCAAGACAGCAATGAAAAAAGCAATAAAATTGAACTTACACTGGAAAGGCTAGAAACGAATAGCAAAGAGTGTAAATTTGAGATTCAGAAAATAAACTTTTATATAATTAGTTCTGTGCTGGTGAACATCAGTTCGTTTTCATATCTTTGCAAGACAAACAGTTCTGCTGATGTAATAATGTTGGTAACCATACATTTCTGGTCAGAAAAAGGTTTCCTACCTGTTCTTCCTGCTCCATGAAGGTAATCAGTAGCAGTTCTTGGGAGATCAAAGTTGTATATAGTTTCAGGGAGGTCAACTCCTCTGGCCAATATGTCAGTTGCCACTAGAAGATAACTTCCTCCTTGTCTCAACTCCTGTGCCAAAAAAAAAAAAAAACAAATTAACAAGACAAATAATAACAGGCAGATAGGAAGAAGACACAAATGGTCATGTTCCTGGATGAGATATCAAATAGGTTGCAATAATTAATGATGAAACTACATTTTCCAAATTTCAAAGGCAGATGTTATTAAGAATCACATTCTGAAAAAGAGCTACTAATCCAACATGTTCCACCCATATTTAATGCCTACACTAGCTTACAGCTTACAAGGTCAAAGATGCATCAGCTAGACTTACTGATAAAGATGCAGCTCGCTCATTATAGTTTATTTCTTCTTCAAGTATGAGAATCTCAGAGGATCCCTTGTATGAAGATTTCAGAAAATTGTTGCAATTTCCAGCAACAATTTCAATTTTGCAATTTCATTCAACTAAAGCATAACGGGAATCAAATTTCATTCAAGCCAATTTCAACAAAAGCCAATTTCATCTACATAGATCCGAGCAAATCCTGGACGAAGAACCGACAAAATATGAAGAACCGAATCAACGTACCCTAATCGAGCTGCAAGGGGCTCGAAAACGAGACTCTTCGATCTTCGCAGCACCGGGGTTGCCTTCGTAGAGTCGGGTTTTGCTTCCAGGTGTCGTCGTCGTCATCTTCGTCGTCGCCTTCGTGCTTCGGAGAGGAGTTTTTGAGCTGCTGTAGAGAAAGCTTTCGTCTTCTGGAGATTAGATATAGACTGCCAGTAAACGGAAGGTTTCAGATGAAAACACAGCATAGTACAAGGTGTTCATTGCAAATTTTTAAACCATAAGGTGAAAGATAAAAAGGTGCCCATAGTTGAAGGTGTCAGATAAAAATAACCCTTTTTTTTAATACATATATTTCAATAAATTATAATATATTGATATTATAAATGATTAATAAAGAGTTTGATATTAGAATGATATAATAATATTATAAATAACACTAATAATTCTCATAAAAAATATTTAAAGGGTAATTTATCAGATAAACTTAAAAGCAATTGATTAAACTATTTTTTAGGCACAATCTTTTTGTACTTTTAATTGTTAGTATGACAATTTATTTTTTGATAAAATTTATCAAATATCTCATATTTTTTTTGTTTGTAATTATCATTTTAATTTATCTTAATTAATATTATTTCATTTGTCACAATTTGGAGGTAGACCTAACAGAAATATCGGGTCAAACAACATGATTCTCGAAGAGAACCCGATCGTCCAATTTAAGTCTTGATTTGTAGCAGAGGATTTAATTAAATCAAAATCATAACCCAAAAAAAATAAGTCGAGTTACACATAGTAATCACTAAAAAAAATAGTGTAATGAGTTATAAAAATACTATGCGAGAATACAAATATCAAAAAGGGGTGGAAGTGTTATACAGACCCAAAACAAAAATCTTCACCAGGAATTAAAACACTCAAGAGGTATTAGAAAGAAGAAAAGGGTCTTCACTCCAACCTTAGATCAACTACTGCTCCCGTCCACCTTGACTCTCACCTGGGAAGGAGGGGGCGTTTAAGGTGAGCGATTAGCTGAGCCGGAATGAAAACTGGTTTTATTATTTCATTTCAAAATCATAATGCGTTTAATATGTCATGAATGAGTTCAAATCCCTTGAAAACTCTTTTATCATTTTAGCAAACTGACACTTCAATTCATCGATGAGACAATCTTTAAAACCTTGCTATATACACAGACAACCATAGAAAAATAATCCTCCATCGCTTTGGCATTTTAAAACAGCTCCAGTGGTAAAGGAAGGTTACTCATGAACCCCTCGACACACCAATTTTTGTAAGGTATACAGAGAATGATGACGATTAAAACACCAAGCAACGTTACATGAGGCAAAAAGAAGTATGATGGCAATTCAAGATCAGGCAGCGTAACATAAACCAAAACGATGTATAATGTTGATCCGAAGACTAGACGACGTCAATCTGCATTGATCGCATAAACAAAATATATCTCAACTAGGTTTAGAGATTTGAAATCCAAGGAGCTCATCATCACCGCCCTATTACCTATTTTGTCTTGTACAAACAAAACACCTTCATGCAATAGAAGGTGTATTGGGATAGCCTCATATTGTTTTGACACTGAGACTGTCCAAAACAATAGGAGGAGTCATCCACCAATAAATAAATACAACCAAAGTATTAAAGTACCATGTACACATAAAGTAAATACAGAAAACATGCATACATACAGTAGAAAAACAGACGTGTTGTCTAATATGCCACATTAGGTTATTTTATGTGATAGTTCACAAAATATGAGTTTTGAAAACTATGAGGCAATTCAATAGACTATAAAATCTCTACTTTGACGATGATAGTTCTTCCTAGCAACAGGATCAACTACCTCAGTTGTCAACTCAAAATTAGTGAAATCATATGAACCTATAATAGAACATGTTGGCTTAGAAAACTAAGTATATTTTGTTTCATTATGAAAATACTTAATTGATTATGATATTCTAAGTTACTATATTGAAAATACCCTTTAAAATAAGTATTTAATTATACTAATATGTCTATTGACTCTATAGAGTAAAGGATAAAATTATAGGATTCAAAGTTAAGAAGATCTATTTGAAAATAGGAAAGATCAATTTGAGAAGTGAAGATCACTCAGTGCGGACGTCTTGAGTTAAAAAGGTAGACACACAAACGAAATTGGAGCAGAAAAAATGATACGGTTGTAGTTGTCTAGACCAAAAAGCTGTTTTAACATGCGGACGCTCGAACTAGAGAAATGTACAGGCGTGGTTGTCCAAACCATAGTGATGTTTTAACATGCGGATGCCCGAATGAGAGAAATGTACTAGCCCAGTTCAGACTAGAGTGATGTTTTCATATACGGACACCCAGGCAAAGAAAAAATTTAAAACCGCTAACGCATGGACATTGAGACACAAATATTTGGACATGAGAAGAAAACATCCAGACATGAAATGTGGCCATCCGAAACTCAACACTTCCGTGGACATCCAAACATGGGAGACAAGGCATCTAGACATTGAGAAGTGGATATTCGGACATGAACGCGGATATCCAGACACTACACAAATATTCAGAACTGACATTGAATAACACATCTGCGGATGACAAGATCAAAACTGCAGACACCTACTGTGGTAACCAACAACTTAAGCTGTGGAAGTCCATCACCTGTTTTTGTCTCTAACAAGTCTTTTACATATATTTAACGGACGCCAAGAACAAGACCGCAGACACTAGCTGCTCGAACTCTTGAAGAAAATTATAAATAGAGACACTTTCAAATTTGAAGACACAAGAAGAAAAGCCATAAGAAAGTGCTACCCACTTGACTTTTGACATTTCTCTTCAATTTTCGAGTGCTTAGCCTAACTCTTTAATTCCTCAACTTGAGATTATATTCTTGTAAGAGTTTTAGGCATTTGAGCTTGGGTTTCATTGTTCATAACTTCTACATATTATACTTGTGATACACTTGAAGGGGATGCCTCATAATAGTCATTATTAGGCTAGATTGATGTCCAGAAAATCAATCTATTGTAACCGAGAAGGTTATTGAGGAAAGAAATCTTCAAATGGGAGCCTTAAAGTGCGAATATAAGTAATGTTGGCCAAATTGTGTTAACATATTGTTTGCACTCTCTCTTACTCTTTTATTCTCTTGTGTTTATTTACTTATCGGCTAATTAAAGTCCACTTAAAAAAAATACAATAATCCTACAAGTATAGAAATTGAGTTACTTAATTATTAAAGAAAAAGTTAGTAATCTTAATTCCACATTCCTAAACTTGATATTATATTCTTGTAAGAGTCTTAGTTATTTGAGCTTGAGTTTCATTGTTCAAAACTTCTACATATTCTACCTGTAATACACTTGAAGGGTGATGCCCAGAAATAGTCATTGTAAGGCTAGATTGACACCCAGAAGATCAATCTGTTGTAACTGAGGAGGTTATTGAGGAAAGAAACCTTCAAGAGGGAGCCTTAAAGCGCGGATGTAGACAAGGTTGGCCGAAACGCGTTAACATATTATTTGCATTTTCTCTTATTCTTTCATTCTCTTGTATTTATTTAGTTATTGGCTTTGGAAAGTCCACTTAAAAAAATATATATAATAATTCTATAAGTATAGAAATTGAATTATTAAAGAAAAAGTTTTATGAACTTCAAACAAAAAAATGAGCTTAGATTCAGATTTACCCATGAAGAACCTTAACAAAGGTTGAAGCTGAGAACGTCGTAAACAAAGATGTTGTGTTTGAATCCTCTCTCTCTCTCTCTCTCTCTCTCTCTCTCTCTAGGCTGCAAATGCACAGAAGGGATAAGGAGTTCTTCCTTCAATTAACTCTCTCTCTCTCTCTCTCTCTCTCTCTCTCTCTCTTTGTGCTACAGATGCACAAAAGGGAGAAGGAATTCTTCCTTCAATTAAAGAAAAAATTTTAATTTATTTTTAAATTATAATTCGTCAGAAATCTAAATATTATTCGAATTTGATTAGAGATAACTCAAATTCATGGAAAATCATTTATTTAAAGCTTAAATTGAGTGGATACACCCAATTTTACTAAAATTGACCAATTGACAAAAAATTGTATATGTGGTAAAAATTAATGATAAATAATCGAGTCAATATGAAAGAAATTAATCTCGAATATCACAAAAAAATCTTACAGTTACACCACAAAAGGGACCCAAAACAGAATTGAGAACGACTCAGCTTGAGAATGAACAGAATCGAATCACCTGACCATTTAACTTTTAAATTAATTAAGCAGTGAACAACTTGAACAAAACCTATTTAGCCAAGGCCCAACAAACTGGGCTAAAACAAAGTTTATCAGTGACGTTAAAAATAAAGTGATAAACATAAGTCTATATATATAAATGTGTCACTAAACTAAATAATAAAAAATGTTATTAAAAGTTTAGATTAAAATTTAACCTCACAAATAAAACTCTCAAAGAGGTGAAAGTACTAAAGAGCAATTTCACCGAGCTCACTCTTGTGTTGACTATTAGGGATCTTCCAAACTAAAACCTGAAGAAAATGTTATTGGAGTGAGTCAACTAAGCTCAATAAGAGTATAATTTTACATTCCATAATAAGATTAAAATAAAATGGAGAACACACTATAAATAAACATTTGAGATAAAACAAGTTTATAAAACAAACAGTAGAAAAAATAATAAAACATTCTATTATAGTGTAGTACATACTGAAAATGTACTCTACTGCACATTATAAAAAACCTAGTGAAAGTAGAGCCACTCACGAACTCCGCTAAAGGTTGAATAGTAATGGTGATACTCGACGATCATTAAACCCACAAAAATAAGATCATGATAAGGTTTAAGGTTTTGCACTCATGGATAAGACATAGTTGTCTGTCTCATTACTCTAGTTAAGATAAACAAGCATATTATATAATATTCGAATATGCGTACAGAAAACAAGACCCCTTCACGAGTCGATCAAACTTCATTCATTCGACCATGCTGATCAATGAAATAATATGTATAGTCAAGTAAGATATGTCAATTGAAAAATATATGGTTTTATAAAACAATATGATGTTTGATATAAAATTAAACCTCTATCTCAACCTGACCTACCAAATTTAAGCTCATACAACAATAATTCAAGGAGTACAAATCTCTCGTTAATCCTTTGAACCTATCAAAGTGTACATATTTAAATCAATTCACTTTTCTATAGCCTTAAAAAGTCGTTGGAACCCATAACCGGGATAGGAAACAAATTAGGAAACTTATGGAACAATTCCCAAAAATTTTCAACTTTTAAAATTTAGTTTGGATGACCTTAGAGAAGCCTGGTCGACCAGACCGGTCATCCTTGAAAGTAGCCCAGTAGACCACTCTTCAAGCATCTAGTCAACCGCAAACTGGGTCCGATCGACCGCTTCTATAATGCCCGATGTATTTAGTTTCGTGTAAACATTGGATTAAGCAAAAATGTAATATGTTGGTCATTGTCAACCTATCACACCTTTCTATTGGTAGTCTTAAATAATGAATTTATAAGAATAAGATTATATATTATTAGGAAATAAGAATTTATATAATTGTAATCGAATGTTTTATACAACATTTTGGCAGTCGAATGTCGCGGTCGATCGACAACTTACATCAATCAACCGGCGCAATCGACAGATGAATTTGGAAGCTAAATTCGCAGTTGATCAATGAATTAGGGGTCGATCGTCCAAATATGAATCGATCGACTGACCATCTGAAACGTTGTCTGAAATGATAACCGTCACCTGGAAGCTCACTCCTGACGGTTCTGGGAGTATTCAAACATCTCTTTTCTTGGCTTTTCACCTTTGTTTGGACACTGAAAGGTTGCTAAAGTGTTATATAAAGTAATACGTGTGTGTTAGAAAATTTTCCTTTTGAAAAACTAGGGAGGGTGCTATTCTGTGTAATACCCCGACTTTTAAGTGGATTGACTATCAGGGTATTACCAAGAACCTACTCGTTAAATTATATGGAAATTAATCAAAATAAAATAAAGAGTAATTGAATTAAATTATAATAAATTTAATTAATTGAGATTAATATTTATAAGCAGGGAAAACACATTCTAATAATGAATTAAATTATTAAGTTGGAGGATTATATAGACTTAGAATTAAAATAAATGTCGATTTACTAATTAAATAATTGTATTGGGATAAATTAATTAGAGGGAAAAAGAATTAAGAGAGATTTGTAGAATAAATAGATTTAAGTAATTAAATGAATTATATATATATATATAAATTAAAAATTAAAAATTAAAAGAAGGAATGGCCGGGGCCATTCCTCCGAGTTTGAACAAATAGAGGGAGATCGAGAGGGAACAGGAGGAACCAAGATGGGCACCGAGCGAGGTGACGACGACGGGTCCGACGATGGAGGCTCTGGCGTGCGGGTTCGCGTCAGGGGCGCGGTGGACAGCGGCGAGCGAACGTCGGTTAGGGCTCGGAATTGGGGCTTTTGCCGTGGCATTTTTCGGCGAAAAATTTCGGTATGATTGGTTGGGTTTTCTCCACTGTTGTTTTCCTGTTGATTGGTCGTCGTTTGGTGGCACGATTCGACGGAATAATCGTCGTTTCCCTTTTCGCAGTGCCAAACTCACTATGGACAGCGAGTTTGCTGCCAAGTGCGATTGGCAACCGGTTTGGTTGGGAATTTTTGTATACTAGCGCAGACAACTCCAGCCTAGAATTGCACTCTAGGTGTAATTTCACAGTGGTGGGGACACTCTAAATTGCTACGGATTTCGGGAGATGTTGTCGGTGGCTGGCTGTTAGTGGTTGGCTGTCGGTGGCTGGAGAATTAATGCATTTGGAGAATAAAAGACAAGGAATCGATGGAAGAGGGAGTAATTAGCAGTATGCTTCGGGTGAGTTGGGTAGAGAGTAGAATTTCTCTGTGGAGGTTGAGGAAGGTAGAAGGAACTTGAATTGCTGAGGAGAGCTTTGGCCGAGAGCTTCTAAGGGTTATTCAATGATTGTGAAGATATCGGAAAATGGAAAAAGGATAGCGATTAAGTGCGAATGCGCAATAAAATTTTGAGGTAAGCAAATAGGGATGTCTTGGCCAGAAAGGCCCTACACCACAAGTAGAGTGCGTGAGTTTGGAGGTGTCTAGTTCTTTAAATGTCTTGTTAAATGCTCTACTTTATAGGTGTTAAACTCTTTCGTTACTTTACTTGCTTGTTCTTACGTGAATAAATATGATTGTTGGAAAATGTGTTTGCTTGGATTGATAAGTTTAGCCTAAAAGTATGGAGGAGTAGAAAGATCATCGAGAATGACCTGTTCTTTATGATTTACTACTGTTTAGCTTACATGTTGTGTATTTCCTTAAGTTTATATTTCCTTGCTGTTAATTGTTCTGTCTTTATTTAAGTTACAAGTATAATTTGATTAAACATGTTTGATCCGACGTTTGATTTACTAAGAATGTTTACTTAAGCATGTAAATGATTAAGAATAATATAAGCATGTTAATCAGTTAGTTTAACCAAATTAGTTGCATGTTAATTGATAAATGATAATCCATTTAGTATGCTAATCACTTTAGTTAAAAGATAATCAATTGAGCATGTTAATCAACTAAAGTGATTATGATTAGAGTAATTAATTAGAATCTTTGTACATTCATAAAGTAAATTTTGAGTATGATTAATTGACTAGAACCCTAAAATATTAATTATAATGACCTCCATGAGCATGCTAATTAACTAGGTTAATTAACTAAATGTGTTTCTTAGCGAGTATGAAGATGATAAATTGTAAGCATGTAAATTGACTAGGTTAACTGATGAGTATGTTAATTAACTAATTAATTAGAATGAAGTTGGAGCATGCAAATTAACTTACAACTTATTAAAATGTTAGTTCTACTTGAACATGTAATAAACTAGGCTAATATTAATAGGTTATTCCTTCTTGTTAATATTTTGTGTATTTTTCTTTACCGTACTTTCCTTTAATATAATTATATTGTCTTTGCTGCATTTTCTTTTATTGCTCTACTTTACTAAAGAATGATGGAAAGATAAAAGAAAGAGGAACTAAGTATGAAGGAAGTTAAGAGTTTCATTGGCTAAGTGAATGAATGCTTTCGTTATTGTTTTATTGCTTACGATCTTGATTTCGATTATATGTCCTTAGTATGTTATTTTATGCTAAACCAAAGTATGATTAGTTAAGTAGGATAAAAACATGTAATTACATAGAAGCATGTTAAATTAATTAGATAACTGATTAGAATAATTGCTTAGAAAGATAAATGTATGAAGCATGTAAATGGACTAGGAAAAGTTGCTCTTCCTATTGAATTCGAAGCATGTTAGCATGTTTTAATTGTTGTATTCACTGTTGAATTCACTACTGTTTTGTAAATGATTCCGTGAATCTTCAAATATGTTAGAAGCATGTTAAAATAGTCAATTCTTGTACTGCAATGTTCTATAAATTCAAGTTGTATTTCTTGTTTGAATCTCTTGCCTTACTAGTTATTTATTCTCATTCAATTTCCGTAATTCCATGTTAATTGTTATTCCTTATTGTTGTTCTTTCTATTGTTATGAACTATTGTGATTCTTTCCCTAAGGTATTGTTACGTTTATAATAATAGAAACAAATAGGGAGTATTACCTAGAGACAAATAGGGAGTATTACTTACGGGATGAGTACTCACAAACACAACGTGAGGAAAAACGAATGAACAAAATGAAAGAACGATGATGAAACGATGATGAAATGATGATGAAATGGGAATTAAAGAACGAAAGGGCAGTGCGGGTTTAATCAGGTAGCTGGCTAGGTCTCCTCCCTATTCGGGTACGGGACCAGCTACCCTATATGGTTAATATCCGATAGGCTACTCCCTATCCTCAGGGTATCTTTAATTCAACTCGATGTACGAGTAACGAACGAAAGAACGAACAAACGCTACAGAACGTAAAGAAAGACTTGGTTTGGACTAGTATCCATTCCAAGAAAACTAAAGAGTGGTGTATGTCTATATATATATGATCGTTTTACCTCATTTCCTTACTAAGTCTTTAGGCTTACAGTTACTTGTGGTGTAGATATAGGTACTAGTACGAGGAAAGAAACACACAGGCTTAGGAGTAAATGAGAAAGACGACGAACAATTAATAAAGCAAGGACGAAAGATTTGCACGTGCGAGACTTATGGCTGGCCAGGCTTAAATGAAAAGAGAAAACAATTGTAATTGAAATTATATTTAATTGTTTCATTCCTTTTATTGAGTTCTTTCATTAGATTATTTACGCTTTCGCAATATTTTAAAATAACTGATTGTTATAAAGCTTCCGCACTTTCCCGATTTGTTTTCAGAACGAGTTTCAAGAAGGGTTAGTAGTGATCCGGCTTTAGCGTCGCGCTCTGATTTCGTTTTGTAAAGAGTTTTGAAAAATTTAAATTTCTCGCATTTTCAAAGAATTACAAAAATTTGGGTCGTTACATTCTGTGTGTTGGAGTTCTATGTGTTGGAGTTCTATGAAACATTTCAATAGTGAGGAGGGCTGCTGCTGAGGTAAGGAATAACGTGTGTTCTTTGTCTGCAAGGACATACATTACGGGAGTAGGACTCATTGTGTTTCTCTGTAAACTTTCATGTCTATGTCATGCAGAATATAGACTTTGAAATAGTATGTGTCCTAAGCCCATATTAAGTTGATTGTTACTATAGGTTAATATCATTACATATAAATATATGTGGGAAATGATGTGTTAAAAATAAGGGGATATGTATGTTATATGATTGTTAGGGTAGGTGATATAATTGAAAACATACTTAGTGTTAAATTGTAGTTGAAGCATGATTGCATTAATTGTTTGTAATATTGTTTGTGATATATGAACTACTGTGTGACATTCATATAAGCATGTCTTAGGATTGCATATCATGCATTGCATGAAATTAATAATGAAAATAATAAATGGCGTTTTCTACGTGGATTCAGAGACTTAAGTGGTTGCTCACACGTAGAAAACAACCCATTTGGGTAAGTTCAGAGACTTAAGAGGTTGCTCTTACTCAACGGGTGAGTGAATTAGGAGATTGAAGAGGTTGCTCTCACCCAAAATTTAATATACGTTAATGTAAGTGGATTCGTTTTTAGTGAGTTCGGAGACTGAAGAAATTGCTCTCACGTAAAAAAGAATTCAAGTGATGAGTTCGGAAACTGAAGAAGTTGCTCTCATCTAGCTTACAGATATATCAAACTAATGCATGCGGAGTTATTATATATATGACATCTTTATTTCATTTATATTCCTTACTGGGCAATAGACTCATTATTCTTCCTATAATGTATATATCCATTATGATCCAAATGAGGTGAATGTGGAAGAAGTGTGATGCGATACAAGCTTGTGTTACCATGCGCGGATCAACTTTTGGGGTTATGGCTCTAAAGAATAAAAGTTGTTTAAATTGCGTAAAGACTTTATTTATGGTTTTAAGTATTTTAAATTGTGCTTTTTTTTTGCAAAACAGTTAAATGTTTTTATTATTCCGCGTAACGTACTCTAACGTTTTCTTAAGTATATTTTAAATGAGTTTTTAAAATGTTCAAAGTTTTTATGAAATGCATAAACAGAAATGGGATGTTCCAGCTTCGGTCTTTCAAAAAATTTTCTTGGTTTACTGATTCTAGTTTGAATGTCCACTCTTCGAGCATCATCCACTCTATCATAAATTCAGTATACCATGGATTGGGTTTGGTCAACCGATTCTAACCCATACATCTGTCATTCGAACATCGCCCTCTATATTAATTTTTCGGTCGATTGGTTTCCAACCCCAGTTGATTGCCGTGTCACAGACTCACAGATCAGTTCCAAAACTCTGAAAATTTTCTGCTTTTTGGCAAAATTCAACTTTAAACAACCAAAAGTATATTAGAATATAAACTAATTCGTTTTCGTGCAAAATTCTCAAACTTTAACCAAAAGTTTTTACTATCCAAATTAAAACCAATTTTTTTCGTTTATCATTGGACTTAGAAAACAAATTCTTAAGAAACTAATCGTGAATTCAAACTCACACTGAGTTTGGAGTTCTAAATCTGATTCAAAAACTCACATAAAAATTTCAAATTCTTCAAAAAAATTTCTAAACAGAGGAAACAATATTAAAGGAAAATCCATTTTAGAGAGGGAAAGAGATAGAGGATGTTTGTTTGCAAGAAGGAGATTTCTTCTTAGAGTGAGAGAGAATGCTTGTTTGTAAGAAGGAGATTTCTTTTGAGAGTGAGAGAGAATGGTAGATAAATGAGCATGATTTTCGTAACTGCTCATTCATAATGGAAATTATTAAAATTTTAATTTCTTAAAAAAATGACATACCTTAATCATAGCAATAGTTATCACACTTACTTAAAAAATTTATTCATAAAAATAGCGGGTTTTATGTCCTTTATTTTACACACATTCAATATCAGAATCAAACTTTAATTGTATTGTCTTCTAGTCTTCAAAATTAATTATGATGTTGATTATCTCTAATCCTTCAGATCATGAGCTAAATTGCACTTTACCTAAAAGTATGAACATATATAATCATATACGCAGTCATGACTTTTATTTTGACTTAGTTTAGCTCAAGTCATTTAATTTAGAGCTTGTGAGTTAGTTCGTTTAAGATTTATTTTTTACGCTTCCCTAGCTTGGCTGTTTTCATACTTCTTCGTTCTACCTCTTACTTTAAACCAAACTTAAATTAACAATCTATATGGTGCATTATATTAAATAAATGTCTCCAGGTTTAGTTCAAAGGGGATAGAGAGAGAGAGAGAGAGCTTGTGCGTCTCTTGGAGATCTCCAAGTGATATTTGAGAATAGAGAAATGTTGGTATTTAAGCACCTGATCCGTCGTCATCTCTTTGCTTTTTCATTTCAAGCAACCACCATCTTCAACCCAAATCCAACACTTCCCTTTCCCTGCTTCATCTTCTCTACTGCACTGTGTAATAGCATTGCCATCAGCCATTCACATTCTTCTCCTCCGGTAAGCTTTCTATTTCAATTCTCTTCCTCTCTCATCATCTCTCTCTATTTCTGTGTCTCCCATGTATCTTTTTACTCATCCATTTCAATCAACTGAGCTTTGACGTAAGCACATTTTTGTTCATCCCTTGTAAGACAAGGGTCAGTTTCCAACTTTCGACATGTCTGGTTAGAGACCTTAGTAGATAAAACTCTGAAATTTCTAAAATTATTATGGAACTAATTTTGTTCATAAATCAGGCCAGACCTATGTTCTTGGAACTACAAAAAAACTGTTTGTTTTCATAATTATTTTCAATCGTAATTTCAAGAAAGATGAATTCTTTAAAGCATTAAACTTCCTAAACGCTGACTATTAGTGCAATTAGTCTTTGATTTTAATATAATTCTTGCATTACTAAATTTCAAAACCATGGTGCTATTATAAGTTGACATAATAAGTGCATAATAATGTTACTCAAAACAAATAAATTTGTCTTCAGTTAGAAGCTTTAAAGATTTATCATGCTAAAAACAATATGAATATAGATCAAATGTGGAAATTAAATTATAAATACCTCTCGTCATTGATGTTCTTTGCAACATTGATGATGTGTCCACTGGTTTGGGCTCTTCTAAACATTTATAAATTAAGATAAATAGTCTTAAGAATCTAAATTATTCTCAAATATGTTGTTTTTGTAAACTCTTTGCATCAAAAAGTTATAAACGGACAATAATTATAAATATTAAATGGGTCGGTTATTCAGTTCTTTGATTCATGAACCATCAATATGGAGTTCAAAAATTCTTTGTATATCAACATTTTCGACATGTATTAATAAATTGATTAAAAAAGTCGAAGAATGTGATTGTTTTTGTTCGTCTCCCATAGGTTTTGTGATATTTTTGTAAGTAGGGTGTCCAAAGCATCTAGACAATAGATTATTCGAAGGTGTAAGCTTACGAAACTAGTTCAATCTGCCATGAGATTAATGTTTTGTAAGATCAAAAGTAATTCAGCTTCTATAATTTGCAAGTATAGATTTAAAAAAATGACTATTTATTTCTTTTTAAAATTGTTCTCTAAATTCATGAGAAAATTATTTTGCAGTGAACAGCTTCACGTTCCTAGTTTGACTCTACGAACAACATTTTTAAAATGCCTACGCCATTTTTAAATAAGTACAAATAATAAATAATATTTAAAAATAATAATGAAAATCACCCAGTTTCATCCATAGCTGTACGTCTTACAATATTTTAATGTGCGTTCTATTTTTATTCTTTATTTTTTTGGCCCATTCGCCTCCATGTGAACCTCCATAACTAGTAGGTATGAT
This sequence comes from Begonia loranthoides, assembly GCA_022433065.1. Taxonomy (NCBI): domain Eukaryota; kingdom Viridiplantae; phylum Streptophyta; class Magnoliopsida; order Cucurbitales; family Begoniaceae; genus Begonia; species Begonia loranthoides. The sequence goes on along the minus strand of CM039477.1, from coordinate 8,883,358 downwards.
AATAGAGAAATACTTCCTAATTTAAAGACTATATTTTATTGAAAATATTAAATTATTTCCACCTGTTGTGTATAATTAATTATATTTTACAATTATTATAGATACGGCTTGACTTATACTTTAATTAGGTCACTCGTATTATAACCAGATTATAAATTTTTATTGGTTTTTTTTTTTTAAATTTTAGAAGTAGAGAAATTATTAGATTTTGATAAATTACTCACACTTTCAAAAGTTTTAAGTGATTGTCTTCAAATTAATTTAATCATTTGTAGTTTTCACATGTCTCTTCGTGCATAGGGTAATCATTTTATTGATCCTTATATATATATATATATATTAATTTACTCTCAGTGGGCAATTTTTGAAGATGCATAAATCAAACATGAGATCTAGATCTCATACTCTAATAATAATGACGCTAAATTAATAATCATCTCAAAAACTTTAACTATTGGCTTAGAATTTATTTAATCATTTATATTATTAAAAGATTTCGTGTCTTATTACACATGTACAAATAAATTTAAATGTAGTTGTTTATTTTATTTTGAAAATTTATTGGAGTGTCCACAGACATTGTCAAGACGGAAAGAGCGGATAATAATTCTCTACTGGTAGTGGCTGAGCTTATAAAAATCTCATCTCCTGTACAAAGTAACTATCCAAAATGATCAGCTGAAAAGTTAGTCCTACGGCCATTTAGGAACGCATGTGCGGAAGGAAACTCTTTCATAAAGATGGCCACTTTCACTTTTAATCTTCGTTTTGTTTGGTCGTTACTTCCATGAACAGTCATATCTGACATCTCAGACTTCAGCTGAACCCTACCTATTTCTCTAATTTGTCTTTATTCCTAGAATATGAGCTTCTCCTTTTTCGTCCACCAAACCCATTAACGTCAGTTCATCCGGGAAAACTTATCATTTTCAAACGTCAAGATTTAGATTCCATCCATGCATGGCCAAATTGGCTGATTCAAGTCCATGGCCAGGAGAAGATGATATACAAAATAACATTCCGATAAGTATGTTTTTGTTAGTGCCTGTCATTTTCTCATAACATCGTATAATATAATACGTCATTTAACGCATATATGACTTCACCTAAAACACAGCATTATCGCTTAAAACAAAATGTTATAAATGTTTATTCGTGTTATATATGTGTGTGTCAGCCTAGAGAGCGGAAATAGAAGACTTACTGATTGTTTTGAGGTCTGGAACATGTAAAGAGAATTAATGGAGGAAAGCCCATATCGAGCTTCACCCGAAAATGGGACCCAAAAGATGACAAACCGGGAAAGAAGAAGGAAGAACGAATGGGAGCTTGACGAAGAAGATTTAATAGAGTGCTCCGGAAAGCATTGCAGATCATGCACCGGAGGTGCAATAGCCGATTGCCTAGCAATCTGTTGTTGCCCCTGTGCAGTAATGAGCATTCTGGCTCTCGCTTTCGTCAAAGTCCCATTAATGGTGGCGAGAAAATGCTTGCGTTTGAAGAAGAAGAAGAAGAAGAAGGCTCAGAAAAAGGTGGAAGAGAAACAAAAATGCAGGAGAAATAGCGAAACTTGCAATGTCAGACGTGTAATTCTTGAGAAAGATGAGAACCTGAGAAGAGTGAAGGTAGATCAGGATCATTCTTTGCAGTATGAGGAAGAAGAAGATGAAAGATATGGCGGAAGTACGAGGTTTCAAATGGAGAAGATTTGGTTGGAGTTGTATGATCAGGTTGGTCATTTTGGTTTTGGTAGGTTTTCTTTCACTGGTATTCCAGTTTCTACATAAGAGATTGGGAATTACTGTAAACAAAACAAGAGTTATTATTGTTCATTTTAAAATATGAAAAGTTTAAACTTAATAATGTTCAGGAGTTTGATTTGGAAGAATAAAGATGAGGAAAGGAGAAAGTATTCTGATTTTCTAAATTTTCCATCTCCTTCTTCTTCACTTCATTTTTAAGATTATAGAATTTGATGACAACCCGACTACTGTTATGTTTTGAGTAGAATAATAAAGGGAAGATCAATGATTTTAAAAAAGATTCAATATTATCTGTACTTTTAAAGATGCTGTTGATGGGTTATCTAAGCAGCGTTGGAAGATAGTAGTTTTGATTGAACGAAGGTTTGAGAAAATTCTGGGTGTATTCCATCAGATGGTGGCTTCAGATGGGTGCGTTCATCAAATCTCAAGTCTTATTGGATTCAGGAGAATGGCTAAGATCTCCTATGTGTCTAAATTGTTGCTTAGTGGCTTCTCAAATTGAGACCTTGTGGCGTCAGTTTGTTCGCTATTTGAATAACTATTTCCCAGTGGCTCCTTACGGAGCCACTTTGGACGGTAATTGTCTAACTACTAGCGCAACGACTAATGAAATTACCACCTTATAGAGTCCGTTTGGTCGCTATTTGTCTAACTACTAGCCCAATGGCAACTTAGATTACGAATCCACTTTGGACGCTATTTGTCTAACTAATAGCTCAATGACTACTAAGAATACAACCTTTTAGAGTCAATTTGGTTGCTATTTGTCTAGCTACTAGCCCAATGGCTACTAAGATTACGACTTTATGGAGCCACTTTCGATGCTATTTGTCCAACTACTGGCTCAGATTACGATTTCATGGATCCAGTTTCGTTGCTCTTTATCTAACTGCTAAGATTACGACCTTATGGAATCATTTTGGTCACAATTTGTCCAACTAGTCTACTTGCCCAAATAAGCAAGAGGAGTTAGATGTGACCATTAATATGGTACATCCAAAATTGATTTACATCATCCAAGTTAAGGAAGTTGCAAAGCAAAGTATTAATACAATTGTAACTATAATTTAGGTAAATATTCTTTGAGAAAATTATTTATGTTAATTATTATTATTGGGCAGTTACCATTGTTGTGACCTTTTATTTCTGCCACTAATTTTCTCTTTCGCCATTTAGAAATTTGAGAGGGAGATAGAGTTCCTGTGGAGATAGAGTTTCTGCGGAGAGAGGAAAACAAGGAGGCAATTGGAAGAGAGGAATTTAGCTGGGAAATTGGATTCTCATGATAAACATTGTAGCAAGTTTTATCTCTATTTTGTGATGGTAAGTGCCTAAGGAAAATCAAGTTCTAACCATAAACTTCAATTTAGAATTTTGGTTATATAAACCGACTTGGTTACTTTGACTTTGGAGTTCAAAAGCTTGAATTTTTTAACGTTTCAGTGAGGTATAACTTGTCTCTTTTGATATTCGTTCATGGTTAAATTATGAGTTGTGTTTGAGAAATTGAGATAACGAATTTAAGATTTAAAATATGATTTCTCGGTGAAAGGACCGACTAAGATGTCTTTGTTTTGCATTTGACATCTAGTGCGAACGTCTGACCCCCGTGTGGAAGGATATATACTTTGATAGGTTTCAAGACATAAGGAGGTCGATTCGAGGTAGAGGTTTATTTTTATGTTCAACACTACTTTGATTTTAAAATATTATTTTGAGATGAGTTCTCATATAAATTGATGTATACAATTTTTATAGGCATCGAGTTTTCACATTACTATGGACTTTTCACTCAACACATTTTATTTGAGCATACATATTAATTCATTGATCATCTTTGTCGAGTGAACCAATTTTGATTGACTCTTGAAGGGGTCTTGTTTTCTGTATGTACATTTGACCAACGGAGGATGTGCTTGTTTGTTTTAAATAATGTAATAGGACAACTAATTGTACCGTGTCCCTAGGCGCAAAACCCTAAACCTGATCAGGGTCTTATTTTTTGTAGGTTTAGAATCCGTAAGTGACTCCATTTTTATTGGGCTTTTCATAATGTACAATAGGGTCTATTTTCAGTATGTACAACACTATAGTGAAATGTTTTATTGTTTGATCTGCTGCTCGTTTTATAAAATCATTTTTTCTTGGTTGTTTATTTATAGCATGCTCTTCATTTTATTTTAATCTTATATATAAAAATATTTCCTTATTGAGTTTAGTCGATTCACCCTAACAACATTTCCTTCAGAGTTTAGTTTGGAGAATCCCCAATAGTTGACGCAAAAGTGAGTTTGGCGAGACTAATACTATAGACATTTATTTCCCTTCGAGAGATTTGGTTTTGAGGTTGGATCATTTTTTAAATTTGTAATAAAATTTTAGTTATTACTTTTATGACACATTTAATATTGGACTTATATTTATCACTTTATTTTAATGTCAATGATGGACCTTTGGCTTAATCTAGTTGGTTGAGTCATGACTATTTAAGTTTTATTTAAGTCTTCCACTACCTAATTAATTTAAAAGTTAAAGGGTTGGACAATTCATTTTTTTTTTGTTGGGTTCGTTCCCCATTCTGTCTTGAGTCCCCTTTGGGACGTGACAAAAAGGGTTCAAACTCATTGTTAAAAGTGAACAAGCTCATAAATCCATGAAATTAATATTCTTTGAACTATGAGCCCTTAATATGACCAATAATCACTAAAAAAGCTATTATAAAAAATCAAAAGAGTCACACTTGCAAAAGAATAGTAAAATACACTTTGAAATGCAAATTTAGGAGTTCTAGCAAGTTGATACGTAAATTTTTTTTTGGCTTAATGGACCTTAATTTTGATTAAGTAACAAACGGAAAGCTGGAGTTGAGAAGATCGTTAAATATAGCATGTTGAGAGTTGTCTGTCAATTACTCCTAAATTTGATTCACATGTATCACCCATGAAGGTAGTTTTTGATTCTGCGTTTTTTCCTCTATCAACCCAAGATTACTCCACAGAAAATAAACCTTATTCTCTTTCACGAAAATCTGGGAAGAAATCCTTAGTTTGTCTCTGTTATTATATTTTAAGACCCACAAGAAGAGGACAATACAACTCCTTCGAAACCCATGAAAATTACATGGCCTTAATCAAATTTTCACTCCACCCACATCATTGAATTTCCTAATATAAAGTATGTTAGAGTTTCGTATGACCCGAATTCTAGTTAGGTTAGGTGCAACCCATATTCAATATTAGGTTTTTTAAGTTACTATATATATTGTTGCTTGAGTCGCAAAACTTTGTTGTATCTTAATTTGATTATAATGAATTTCTACTTTGCCAGTAATTTTTCCCTGAAATAGTTTTTCCACGTAAATCTCGATGTCTGAGCAATATCAGATTTTGATTTATCAGAAATATCAAACAATTTTAGTTCTTTGATTTGAAAAAACAATTAAAAATTGTAACGACCCAAATTTTTGTAAAATCCTTTGAAACTCGAGAAATTTAAGCTTTTGTTGAAAAACCCTTTTTAAAGAATATATGAGTGCAAGCCGGGCCGTCAGGAACACCTTAAAACATTTCGGAAGTAAAACATTGCAGAAGCGTAAATATTTTAAGGAAATAAACTAACAATTTAATTACAATTTAGAAAAAAACTTAATTTAATTAAATTACAACCCAATTATCTTTTACTTATCGTAGCCTGGCCAATCACAAGCTCGCGCATGCCAATCCTTTATCAACTGCTTCTTCATTGCTCGAGGACTCCGCGCGTACGTGTACCTACACCACAAGTAAGACGTGAACCTAAAGGCCTAGTAAGAAAATGAGTTTATGCGAGATGATATGCCTCTCTTTAATTCTTTGGAATGGGTCCGCCCCCAGCCAATCTTTTAGTTACGTATTTTAGGAATAGCTCGTACATAGAGCTGGGGATAGTCTATCAGTTTCTAATTAATTATGTAAAAGGGCTTGTAATCCCGATAATGGAGAGTAAGTTCTTTTCCTCACTCTAGGCCGTGACCACCCCGTGGTGGTACTCCTAATTGTTTCTATTGTTATGATGCCTAAGACTACCCTAAAGGTACATACAACATACAAGGAGAATTCATATAGCAACCATAACAGACATGCAATTCAGAGCAATAATTTAATCAAACAATACATGAAAGAACTATAACATGATTGAGAAGTTTATAACCTTGTATTAACATGCTTATGTTAATTAACTTGTTTAAGTTAGCTATATTGATTAGGTCAACATGCTTGACAATTAACAATTGGGTTAACATGCTCAATATATTAGTTAATTGCACTAGTTATAATCATTCAATTTTAATAGTATGCTTAAGGGGTTGATTTACAGCAGGGAACCCAACGAATGGAACCATTAACAGAGAAATTACAACAAGACTAAAGCACAAAGCATCCAGGCATGGAAAACAACAAGCTAACACTATCACAAAGCAACATATTAATCTAGCATTTGACACTATCAACACAACGGACACACAACATCCAAAACCTATAACAAACAAGCAATTAAAACACATAGACTCTATCACTCACGCACACACTTGCGGTGTAGGGCCTCCACATGGCCAATAAATACACTGCCAAGTCTTACCAATTTGAAGACACTAAACAGGGACAGCTGCACTTCTAGCCTCACGGTTCCTCAGCTCTCAGCTCCTATGGTCAGTAAAGAGCAGCACACAGCAACTCCACTTCCAGCTTCTAACTCACGTAGCTCACTCCTCTCAGCTCACTCCTTCACTCTCAACTATACTAAACTATACTAACAACACTTACAAATGCACTCAACCCCCAACTCATAGAACACTCATCTCACAGAGCTCACAAAATGGAGCACTCCTCTCAGGAAGGAGAGAACTCACGTAGGAAAATGGAAAATGACTGAAGAGGAAGGGAGGGGGGCTTAACTTACCTGGAAAGGAGACAAAACTTACCAGGAGGGCAGAGGAGGTCGGCGCCCTACTCAGGAGGGTGGGGAGGGGTCGATTCCTGTCTCCACTCATGACTATTCTACGATTTCTACGATTTTTCATCATTTTGATCTTATTTTATTCGTAGGTCTAGGATATTTCGGACGAGTGTGGATGCATAGGTCTCGTGTAATACCCCAACTTTTTATATCAAGATTTAATAAAGATAATTGGAAAGTAATTTGAGATAATTGGATTAATCGGATAATTATCGGGGCATTACCAATGACGTATTCTTGAGTTTTTATTTTAAAGAATTGGTTAAGATTAAATGAAAATTTTTGTAATTAAAATAAATATATTAATTTAATGAATTTAAATTATAATGTTCGGGATTACTTATAATCGTTTTAAATTAAAGATTCATTAAATAAAAATAGAGAGGGGCTAAACTATTAGGGGGATAGTTATTAGGATTTAATTGGGTTAAAAAGGATTAAGGGAGAAATATGAAAGGCATGAGCTGGTTCAGTCGAACTGGTTCACGCCACTAGTTATGGTTCGGTTCAGACATTAGAAAGAAAAGAGAGAATTTATCTTTGACCTTCGGCCATTGCGAGAGAGAAGACTAGAGAGAGAGGCAAGAGGCGATCGGGAAACGAGTGAGCGACAACGGAGAAGGGGGAGATGGAGACATCGATGGCGAGCTCGGGATGCGTTTGGAGCAGCTTCTTTGAACGGGCATCGCGGGTCGGGACTGCAAGCTCAAGCGTCGGCCACCGCGAGGCTTTGGGTCGTGATTTTGGGATCGGGTGGTGTGGTTTCGCGGGTTTTTGGTGTTGCGTCAGTATCTGGCACACGAGGACGGCGTTGGAAGGGCCAGTGAGGCCCTCGACAGAGGGGAGGTGGCCTCAGGTCGATGGGCAAGGCAGGCGGATCGAGTGGAGCTGTTGGGTCCGATTTGCAGTTCAGCTCGAACCGGTGCTCTTCTCCTGGTTCTTGCTTAGTTGGAGACCGACAACATGTCCAACATGAGGAACATCCTCTGAAAATCTGGAGACACGGTCAGGCATGCTCTTTTCTTCTGGGTAGTGACAGAGAGAGTGTCCCCTTCTACGTTGATATACAAAGATGAGGAGAAGGGGAAGGCTGGCTAAGTGTGGAGCTCTCGGGTGTGGAGGAAAGAAAAGAAGGCAGAGATCATAATTTGCTCTCTGGAGGTGGTGGATGTCAAGGAGGAAAGAAGAGGAAGGAGAGAAACAGAGGGATAGCTACTGGATGACAAAGCTTGGGTGTGGCTCCCTAGTTCGCTGGTAAGGTTCCTTTCTCAGAATGTTTTGGTATCTATTTATGGATTTATGATTTCTGTTAAGGCTTAGGCTTGGACTTCCTGAATAATATGGATTTTGGGTTTGCTCTTTGTTCTGTTATGGGTTGGGTGAAGACTGTTAAATGTGGATTTCTGTTGTGTGTTGGTTGTGGAAAATATAAGTGCTATTATGGACAACATGAGCTACCTTGTGAACTTCCTTGGATAATGTGAATACTAAGATATTGTGCTAAGTTGTTTAGATTGATGCTTTGTGAACTGCTTCCTTGAAGGATGTTAGAAGCATCTGTTTTGGTGTATATACTGCCTATAGATATGTAGTTGGTTTTAGTGAGGTTCTGTTAATTTCTATGGGCTGTTATTTTATTGGAATAACTTGTTGGGGTTGGTTTGGTGGTCATGGGTTGTCCTTTATCCTATTAGGTTTGGCTGATTGTTCTACATTTAAGAATATTATTATTGGGATTAATTTATTGGGACAGTTATATTCCATTTTGGACGTTAATGGGTTTCGTAAACTGCTAAGAGGTTAGTTGGGATTAGACTATGAAACTAAGTAATAATTAAACGTTATTAAATTGTGAAGGTACAAAGAAGAGAAGAAGAATGAAGATTAAGTGCTAATATGCGTTATCGCTACGAGGTAAGGAAATAGGGTAGGGTTTTGGTCAGTGGAGGCCCTACCCACAAGTAGTGTGTGTGAGTTGTATCAATTTTCCTTGATGTTTATGGTTTAAAATCTTGGTTGAGTTATTCCTGCAATGTTCCTTTCACTTCGTATTGAACTTCCTTATTGTTAATTGCTTATAACTTCTTTACTACAATTGTTGAAAATAGAATACCTTATGTTAATAGAGAGATGCTAAATGTTTATTGTTCGAATGAAGGAAAAATAATGAATGCTTATTGCTCATGGTATAATGATAGGGTATAAGGAACAAAAGGAAAAGTGATCTGATTGGTTCCATTTACTTTGCTGAAAGTTTAGTGCTTGCATATTCTCATATCAATTGTTAATATAATAGTTTAGTTTATAATTCTTGGTTCTGGTTAGGAGCTATAAATCTTTTAGTTTTATTTAGCATTAATTCATTTAGCGCGTTTCCTGTCATAATGAATTATTGAGCATGTTTGCTATTGTCATTCGTTAATAGATTTCCACATGTGACTTGCTAAGCACGTTTCTATTAGTTAGTTTATGAATGTACATATTCAAATATGAATGGTTAGATAACCTTGCTGTATATTCCGCTCATAAAAGCATGATAAATTGCAATTTCTAGCATGATAAAGCATGTTCTATTAGTCATTTGTTAAGCGTATTTTTGTTAGTCAATTGTTAATCGTGCTTGGTTATTAATTCGTTCACTTTGTTAGTACATGCAACTGTATTCAGTCATCAAGCATGTTATTGTTTTCTATTGGATGACTATATTTCCATATAAGTGTTTGTTTAGATAAGTATGCTTAGTTAGTTTAGTTTATGGTTTTGCTTAGATAAGCACATGAACCTAGTTTTAATTAAGGAATCAAGCATGTTTCTATTTCGTTGTTCATTAAGCATGTTTTCATTAGTTATTCGTTAAGAATGTTTCTATGAATCAATGGCTAAATATATTTTCATGAATTGTTTGGTGAGCATGTTTCTATTAGTTATCATTAAGCATGTTTTTGTTGACCAATTGTTAAGTATGTTTCCATTAATAGTTCAATTCTGTTTATTAAACATGCTATCAACAATTTGTTGTTAAGAATGATTAGTTGACACTAAATCTAAGCATAATTAGTTAACTAGGATAAAAGCATGAAATCAACCATTGAGCATGAAAATTAATTAAGATAATTAACTAGATGATAATTATAATCCTTCCTTGAGCCTATTAATTATTTAGTTGTAAATAATAATAAGTGTTTGAGCATGTTAACTAAATTATGTTTTGCTTTCATATGCACGTCGCTGATTAGTCCGTTATATTCCTTTATTATTGTGATTTACATATCCAAACATGTTCCTCGTTGTTTAATTAGTTCCATAATTGCTTCATTCATATGCTGTACTTCATTCGAGTGTTCCATTGTTATTATTCGTCCTTGTGTGCACGTTCAATTACTTCTATTCTTTTATATGCGTTTTCAATTACCGTTACTTTATTTAAATGCGCACTTCAATTTCTATGAATGTTACATTGTGAAGTATCATGCATCATGTAATAGAAATAAAGTAGGGAGTATCCCCCCGGAGTGGTACTCACATGCAGGAGTGAGGAAAAATGATAAGAAAAGAATGTTTCAGGATAGGTGGGATACGCCTATCACTAAAAGAAACCTTGAAGGAAGGATACGTCGGAAGGGAAGAAACCTTGAAGGCGGGATACGCGGGAAGGGGAAAGAAAAGGGAGCTGGGGGGCGGATGGGTAACGGATCTAGTCTGTAGCTAGGCGAAGCCCCCTACCTTGACGGGAATGGGGACTTAGTCGCAAGTAAAGAGTTAGGTCCGATCAACTATTCCATCCCTTAAGAACCCTCCAATCTCAAGCTCAAAGTACGAGTAAAGAACGAACGAAAGAAGGAACGTAAGAAAAGATTGGTTTGGGTGGTCCTCATTCTAAAAAGAACTAAAGAGAGGCATAAACATATGCATAATTGTATTAACTCATTTCCTTACTGGGCATAAGGTCACGTCCTTACTTGTGGTGTAGGTACAACGACGAACAGATAATAAGTAGATGATAAACACATAATGAAGCAGGGATGAATGATTTTGCACGCACGAGACTTGGGGCTGGCCAGGCAAAAAGAAAGATGACTAATCAATTGTAATCAAATGGCATTTAATTATTAGTTTCATTGTTAAATGCAATATTTCAATTGTTTAGCATTTCCTTCTTGAACGATTTATTTACGCTTCCGCCATGTTTTACAAGGATTTATTTTATAACGCTTCCGCACATTTTATCAATTGGTTTTTATAACGAGTTTAAAGAAAAAGTCAGTAGCGATCCGGTTGGACGCACTCTGTTATGTTTTGCTTTAAAAAGAAATTTCAAAATTTTACGCGTTTTAAAGGATTTACGAAAAATCGGGTCGTTACATCTCGTCTGCATTCATCCGTAACGCTAAAATCTCACAGGCAAACTCGCGATTTTGGACGAGGAATGGCGTCCTCATCCAGTTTGTACCATCCGAAATTGGTATTCGGATGCGTTTTGGTGTCCGCAACAGGCGTCCGCATGCGTCCTAAACTATTCATAAAATGGACTGATTCAAATCGAACGAGGCGAGACCTCGTCCGCATTTGTCAAGTAGCGTCTGGACAGATTCAATTCAAACGATGCCACTCATGTTCGCATGACCTTGGCTGCGTCCGCAACGACAACAGAGGCAGGGCCTACTTTAGGATGCAAAGACATCATCCCTGAGTCGTCCCAAAGTACTGGGACGACATTCTACACATTTACAGACAAGGAACAATGTCCCCGGAGTTGTCCGCAAGTGCCCAATCCAACACTTTCGCACTTTTTCTCACCTCACTTCTATCCCGTAACACTTTCCCCCTACTTACATGTCATCAATAACACGTAACCATGCAAAATGTAATATTCTAGCTACCCTACCCTTTAATTACATTGCATGTACGAAAAACGTTACCAGAAATACCCCTAGACTTAACACTCAGAACACGTCCTCTGTAATACCCTAAAATAAAAAGTCGAGATGTTACAAAAATTCTTTGCGGGTTTCTTCTTCGCAGCGAAGAAATGCTAGACAAGAGAGAGGATGAAGGCCACCGCTGAAGAGAAAAAAGCTGCTGCCACCGAATAAAGTAGAATGGAGCCACTGAGTTGAGCCAGTCCACCATCGCCGAACATTAGAAAATGTTGTTCTCTTGTAGACAATGTTGACTCTGATTCATCTAGAGAATCGTTCTCCTGCACGAGGAGAAGCCGTCGTAGTTTCCATCCTTTACAGATTATTTTGTAATAGGTTTTCATTCCAATAAGGAAGTTGCTACTGCTTCCTGTGAAGAAGAAGAAGAAGTTGCCTATTCTTGTCGCCGTTGGAAGAAATCATCATCTGTCTCTGGAGTTCAAAACCTGATAAGAACGTAGAACGACCAGCCAATCTGCTCCGATTTGCGTAGTCTCTATGACACCATCACCATTCCTCCATCGACCAGAGCAGTCTCTATTTTCGTGGTGAAAATATTTGGGCATTCATCACATTGTTGGTCTTGGAGCTTTGCAAGATTCAGATTTGTACAAATTTTGAAAACCCTTTTGGACATCATATTCAGATTTTGGAAACCAAGACTTTGTGATATAGAAATTTACACGTTTTTGAATTTGATTAAGTTATTCTCGTAAAATTCTAAAATTTTTGGAGAGATGAGTTCGATAAAATTGATATTCCGTAGTTGGATTAGAATACAAGGTTTTTGTTATGGTGGATGAAGATACAAGATGTGATCGTGCAGAAGAATTTAGACAGGGTGTTGCTAGAGCTCGAAAAAATGCTCACATCTTTGAGTGAAAAGGAGAATATTCAAAAGGATCGAAAAACTCTACCATTGATACGTCTGTTAGCCTAATTGATATTAGGGTATTTGTTTCGATGATGATTGTTCATTTGATTAATAAGTTGTTTATTTTGTAATTGTTGAATTTAGTAAATACGTTATTAATATTCATTGGAAATACGGGAATTAATGTTTACTAACGTGTTTGCATAAGTCCATGTAGTTTATATGTTGATCATTGAGACTTAGAAGATTGAAAAAGTGCATAACATGGAGTACAAGTCTACTATGCACAAGAAGTAGTCGACCAGTCAGGCTGTAGAAGAGCCAAAACAGTAAAAGAAGTCGACCATGGCTTGGAGCAGTCTATCAGAAAAATGGCAGAGTGCTCCAAAAATTTGAAATACACTGCAGCGGCCGACTAGTGAATGGAAGCGGTCGACCGGTCAAGAGACTGTTTGCATTCTAAATTCTGAAATACACTGCAGCAGTCGACTAGTGAACAGTGAGTGGTCGACCAGTCAACAGACAGTTTTCACTACAAGTTTTGAAATACACTCAATGATCCGGTGAACAGCGAGTGGTCAACTGGTCTTGAAGAAAAATGCAATGGCTATATTACAATGGTCGCATGGTGGTCAACCAAAATGGAGGAGGTCGATCGATCAAGCAAGTTTTGTATATAGAAGACACTTAAAGCTCATTTTAACGAAGAGGAACCTTAGCAAAACTCTGTTAAATTTGCTTTACAATATTCTCTTCTACAATTAGGTTTAACTCTCTCAATCCTCAACTTGATATTATATTTTTTAGAGTTAAGTTCTAAGTTGTAATTTTCATTTCCACATTATTGTACTCAAATTGAGGGTAACGGCCTGTAAAATTCATTGTAAAGGTTTGCCGAACCACGTGAACAAACTTTTTTTGCACTTTCTCTATCTCTTAACTATTTATTATTTGTTGTTAATTGTATGCATTGAACGTGTTAAATTGAAACATCCCATTTCCGTTTATGCATTTTCACATATTCATAAAAATTTGAACATTTAAAAACCCATTTAAAATATACTTAAAAGAAAAACATCAGAGTACATTACGCGAAATAGTAAAAACATTTAAACTGTTTTGCGAAAACAACATAATTTAAAATACTTAAAAACCATAAATTGAGTCTTTATGCAATTTAAACAACTTTTTTTCTTTTGAGCCATAACCCCCGAGGTCGATCCATGCATGGTAACACAAGCTTACATCGCATCATTATTTCTTCACATCACAATAATGAGTCTATTGCCCAGTAAGGAATATAAATGAAATGCAAATGCAATATCTATGATAACTCTACATGCATAAGTCTGATAGATCCGTAAGCTGGGTGAGAGCAACCTCTTCAGTCTCTGAATTCACAACTTGGATTCGTTTTTAGGTGAGTGCAATTTCTTTAGTCTCCGAACTTATTAAAAACGAATCCACTTACATTTACGTTTATTTACTTTTTGGTGAGAGCAATCTCTTCAGTCTCTGAACTCACCCACCCGTTGAGTGAGAGCAACCTCTTAAGTTTTCAAACCCACCCAAACGGGTTGTTTTCTACGTGAGAGCAACCTCTCCGAACCCACATAGAAAACACTCATTTATTATCTTCATTAATAATTCCGTGCAATGCATGATATGCAACCCTAATGATATGCCTAAATGAATGTCACACGGCAATTCAAATATTGCAATCATATTACAAACAATTATCAATCAATGAGCAATAATCATACAGCAAATATAACTTAACACTAAACATGCTTTCACTAACATATTATTTCCAATAGATTATTTAATAGTAGAGATACTAACCTAAGGCAACAATCGCTTTTATATGCATTTAAGACACATACTATTTAAGAAATTTAATCTAAATATTCTATATCCATACTATGCATCCAAGCATCAAAATTTTCAATTTAACATATCTAATAAATTTCTATTTATTTTAATTCATGCAGGAAATATTAACTTAAGCAAAATATCCACTAACAGTCTATTAGCAGAGAAAAATAACCTATTTAACGTCCAGATTAATATCAAAGGAACACAACAGATTAAATAAACTAAATAACAGGGAAGTTAGTCATGTAAAGCATGTTATCTACGTATAAATTCACATCTACTTCACTGTTGATTTCCTACAGACCTCCTCCTACCATTTAATTTACTAAGCTTAAGCAAACAGAGAGTATAGGAACAACAAGATCATCACAAAATACTAACTTGTAGAGGATAACTAGGTAAACAGTCGCAAAACATTACAGAGAATACGAACATGCAACCCATGTCTTCCTCACCACTGATCAACGACATATTATATCATTATCATCCAAGCTATTGGCAAACTAACAAAAGGGAACAACATGAAAAGAGATCCATCATTGAAGGCATGATTATTACAGAGATCTTATCAATGAAAACATGCAGAGCAACCCTGAGTAACGATCCTATCACTAAAACAAAATTCTTCAGAGAACAAACAACAAGTAACACAGTAAAAACCACACAGCAAACATCCTACTTCCGTGACGTAGGTCCTTACGGACAAAGAACACATGTTATTTCTTACTTCACTTAACCCTTCTCTTCTCCTTCCTTAGCAGTAGCCCCCTCATCGTCGAAATGTCTCACAGAACCAAAGCACCCATTACAACACACTTCTCTATTTTTCTAAAAGAAAATTTCCAACATACACACGTCCCAGTTTATAGAACACCTTCAGCAACTCTTCAACGTCCATATGAAGGTGAAGACCCAAGGAGAGGGACGTTTGAGCATTCCCTAAAGCGTCAAGAGTCGAGCCTAGAAGCTTCTGGGCGACGATTATCGTTTCAAGCAACTCTTTAGTTTGGCAGTCGATCAATTCTTCTTCGGACGATTGACTGCCAATCCATCTATCAGCCGCGAATTCGGCACCAAATTTCGCCGGTCGATTAGCTGTAAGTTCACTGACCATGGCTATCATCCACTACGATCGTCTGCCAATAACATTTAACTCAACAAATATAAATTCTTATTTTTCTTAAATAATGATAATCAACGACATCACTATAATTACAAAGGAATGTTAAAACATTATCTTCATAAAAATATCACAATTAAGTGTGATAGTTAGACAATGGAGATACTTGGTGATTGCAAAAGCCATAAAAAGACCCTGATCAGGTTTAAGGTTTTGCGCCCAAGGACATGTTACATACACTGGTCCTATTTGTAGGATCGAAATTAACCTAAGAATGGGGGGGGGGGGGTGAATTAGGTTTATTAACTTTTTCGTGAAATTATAAATTTTCTAACCACTAGAAAATTTATCACAACAATGAAATTAAATAATCACAATAACAATAATACTAAGAGATAGGGTTAGAAAATTTGGCACCGAGTTGTTAACGCGGTTCGGCCAAGCTCGCCTACGTCTACACTTCAAGGTTCTCCCTTGAAGGTATATTTCTCAACTGCTCCGGGTTACAATTGATTGATCTTGAACGGGTGTCAATCGTACCGATACAACTGATCTAGGGCATTACCCTTTTCTCACGTTTACAATTTGCACTCTGAAAATTCCCAAGCTAACAAATACAACAATCCTCTCAACAACAAAATTATCTCTCTCAATTTCTTTGCAGGACTTGTTTGCTACTCAATTTTGTGCACAATAGTTGAATCGAAAATTCGGTAGAGCTTAATATTGCTTAGGTGCTTGTCTTCTTCGAAGTCCACCTATTTATGAATCTGCAAAGTGCAGACGACCTAAACTCTTTTGGGATCGTCTGCATCCGAACGTTAAAAACTAGCCGTTGGACAAAACAGTGTATTTGTGGATGTAGCGCCTCGTCCTCATTCTCGTCCGCAATGTTGTCCGCATTAATCTTCATTTTGTACAGATTCAAAACGGACGTGGTATTTCTTCGTCCGCAGTCGTCCGCGGGATCACACCTCAGTTGGGGATGCTAGAACTTGTCCTGAGTCTCGTCCTAGAGTTCGCATTCTTGGGAAGGTTCGGACTCCATGTCGCGTCCGCAATACCATCCACGATTTCATCCAAATGTACACCAAATTTGTACAGATTGAAATCGTACTTGGAGTCTCTTCATCTGCTATTGTCAGCTAAACATACCACAAATGGGGACGCTAAGTTTCGTCATTGATCTCGTCCTGAAGTTCACAAACCTGAGAAGGTTCAGACGCCATGTCTCGTCCGGACCAGTCCGCAATGTCATCTGCACGAACATTTCCAGAATAGGACGTGAAGTCTCGTCCTATGCCTCATCCTTAAGACGCAGACCAGGCCTTCTTCGGATGACTTGACTCGTCCTTGACTCGTCCGCATGTCATCCTGACTTACTTAGAAAAATTCAGAGTTGCACGAAACGTATACTCTAAGTCACACGAATCTTCTACTCACTACAAGGACTTAGTACAACGCATTAGACATTACCAATACCCTTATTAAGGGTATTGCCAATTTATGAGCAAAATACGAGAATTATAAATTCAACTAATAAACAACTTATAAATCTCAATTATATTATTCATCATCAAAATATAAATATGCCTAACACACTTAGGCCAACAATCTCCCCCTTTTTGATGATGACAAATTATGTTAATTTTTTTATCTCCAATTCCAAGCAAATATCCAAAGGTGAAAAACAAGAGATTCAAATGGTAAACCAAGAGATTTAAAAATACTCCCCCTCAATGTATGCATCAAATTTTAAGTATTTTTCACATCAACTTAACTTATCTATCCCCCTTTTTGTCACAATAAAAAAGAATAGGGGGAGGACGGCAAACAACAAAATATAAACACTCCCCCTTAATTAATAGTAATGAGAGATGAAACACAGGGGTGTAAAACAAATGGCATGATTTTGTTTGTTTATAGACTCCCTCCATAAATCCAAAACCAAGTATTCCAAACTCCATAGTAATGATTTTGTTTGTAAACACATTTTAAAGAATTCCAAACTTCATGCAAAGTATGCCAACCATGAATCCAAAACCAAGTATTCCAAAACATCCAAAATTGTTCAAACAACCATCAAGTATAGAAGGCAAAAGGGAAATAAGAGAAAGAGCTACATCATTGAAAAGAGGACATGGAGTTTAAGAAGAAGATCAAGCAATCTATCCTAAGTTACAATGCCAAAATATAGTACCAATCCAAACAACTAAACATAAAGAGTACAATTAAGTTTTTGGCTACAAACTGAAACTGTTTAACTAAAGGATTACATGAAAGTTAATCTGAAACAAAAAAAAATCAAACTAATCTAAGCATCGGGAATGTCGTCATCGTCCAAATTGTGAGGAGGTGGAGCGGATGACGACGGGAAGACACAAGGAGCTGCAGGGGAGGAAGCGCCGGAATTACAAATGCCGCGAGAGAGATCAATCATGCGCCTATCCAATGAGTCTAAACGCCCATCTACCGAGTCCATGCGGGACAACATCTGAATCATATACCACTCAAGACGTGCAAAATCATCAAGAGATGCACATTGTGTATGAGATGTGGAGGGACCTGCCGCCGGATGGGATGAGGGACCAGCCTCACGAGAGGATGAAGGACCGGGCTCCGTGGATGGTAGGGATAGCATAGGTACCAATGGTTCTTAAGGAGAAGATTCTAGAGAGGAGGGAGGTGTATTGGCTTGTCGCACAACCCAATTTCCATTGGGATCTTGCATAAGTCCCATACGACCAAGGGTTTGTGAGGAATAAACGTCCAAACTCCGAATATCAAATTTTGCGGAAGAGATGGGGATTGGATTCTCCCATACTTGAAAAAGGTTTGAGAGGAGAATATTGAATGGAAGGGATTGTTTATCACTATTCGCCGCCTCAGCCATTTGATAGGCAATGATATAGCTTAGATTGAAGGGAGTGTTTGTGTACATGTGTTGAAGGACGTACAAGTCCATGTAACTAACGTGGTCGCGATGACCACCATGGGGAAGCACATTTTATTGAAGGGAATGATGGATTACCCAGGCACGCACATTGAGATCCTTGGTTTTAGGTCTCAATTGGAAGTTGTTGAGAGGGTCACATATGATTTGTCGCAAGAAATCATTCCCAATTTCCGTGTTACGGAAACTAGGAGCAACATGGCCATTGAAATATGATTCACACGTGAGACCCTTTTGACATTCAAGGAAAAGATTGAGAAGATGGGGGGTGATCTCGATTTCCCTCTCGTACAGAAAACTTTTAATGATCAAAGGATTTTCAGAAAAAAGAGCATTTGCATAAAACATGTGAATCGAGATTTCCATTTAAGGACCATCTAATGAGAATAGCCTATGCAATCCTAAGCTAGTATAAACTTCTTCTAAGTTGAGGTTAGCTAAACGAGCGAAATCAATTTTGCGGGAGAGAATCAATGACCTTTTCTTAAATCCATCCTCATATCGTTTCTTACATTCATCATCCGGGAATAACCGAGAACGATACACTTGGGGTGCACTAGGATTTTCAGAAGATGGAGTGCAAATACGTTTTATAGAGGAACGATTAGCCATTGAGAGTGTTGAGGAAAAAACGTAGTGAAAAACATAGGAAAACTCTAGAGAAACAAGAGAGAGTGGAGATATACCGAAGATGAGCTGGAGGACTAGCTGGGAATGGCAGAGAACAACCGGAAAACAAGAAGGAAATCGCCGGAGTTTACTGGAGAAATTGGGAGAGAGGTGAGGACGAGGCAGTTTAGGGCACGGAGGATCCTCGGGTCTGTTTTAAAATGCAATTCGGACGCTTGCGGATGAGATTATGGCATTCAGACTCATCCGCAAAGAGCAAAAAATGAAGCAGACCAATTTTTCAATGCTTGAGGACGATTGAGGAAGGCTGAGAGGCGTCCGCAATATCCAATCCGGGACAAATCTTGATAAATTTTGTGTCCAAACTCCATCCACCTCAAATTAATTTTAAAAACTATATAGGATTAATTTAACCAAATTTATATAAACGATATCTAAGAAGATTGGTCTAAGACCATCAATCCTAATCTAATTTGAATTCCACAAAATGTTTTTTCATCCAATGGTTTTGTGAAAATGTCGGCAAGTTGATTTTCGGTGGAAACAAATTCTAGGGAAATGTCACCTTTAGTAACATGATCACGGATAAAATGATGTCGAATTTCAATGTGTTTAGTCCATGAGTGAAGAATTGGATTTTTTGAAATATTGATGGCACTTGTGTTGTCACACTTGATTGGTATATTCTTGAAAAATTGTCCATAATCTTCCAAGGTTTGCTTCATCCAAAGCAATTGAGCGCAACAACTTCTGGCTGCAATATATTCACTTTTGGCAGTAGAAAGTGCAACCAAATTTTGTTTCTTAGAAAACCATGAAATTAATGATTCTCCAAGAAATTGACAAGTACCACTGGTGCTTTTCCTATCCACTAGACTACCCGCATAGTCCGAATCGGTGTATCCAATTAAATCAAAATTTGTACCCTTGGGATACCACAATCCAAGACTAATAGTCCCACTTAAATATTTTAGAATCCTTTTAACGACGTTTAAGTGTGACTCTTTGGGTGAGGATTGAAACCTAGCACATAAACACACGCTAAATAGAATATCGGGTCTACTTGTAGTTAAATATAAAAGAGATCCAATGATACCACAATATTTCTTTAAATCCACATCTTTTCCTTTTTCATCCTTATCCAATTTTGTGGATGTACTCATGGGAGTTCTAGAAGGTTTTGAAGAGTCCATCCCAAAACGTTTGATAAGCTCTTTGACATATTTTTCTTGATTCAAGAAAATCTCATCTTGAGATTGTCTTACTTGTAAACCAAGAAAATATTTCAATTCACCCATCATACTCATTTTAAATTCACTTTGCATTATATTCGCAAATTCTTCGCAAAGTGTGTCATTGGTAGAACTGAAAATGATATGATCAATATAGATTTGCACAATCATAGTATCATTACCATTGTGTTTGACAAATAGGGTGGAATCTACTTTTCCTATCATGAAATCTCTTTCTTTCAAAAATTTGCTCAATCTCTCATACCAAGCTCTTGGTGCTTGCTTAAGTCCATAAAGAACTTTGTGAAGTTTATAAACATGATCTAATTTATCATAAACTTCAAAATGTAAGGGTTGCTCAACATAGACTTCTTCTTCAATAAAACTGTTGAGAAAAGCACTGTTTACATCCATTTGATAAAGAGTGAAATTCTTATAGCAAGCAAAGGCCAAAAGCATTCTAACCGACTCTAACCTAGCGACCGGTGTAAAAGTTTCCTCAAAATCAATTCCTTCTTCTTGTTTATAACCTTTTGCAACAAGTCTTGCTTTATTCCTAACAACAACCCCACTCTTATCTAGCTTATTTTTTAAAACACATTTTGTTCCAATAATTGAATGATTCTTAGGCCTAGGAACAAGTTCTCATACATTGTTCCTCTCAAATTGATTCAATTCCTCTTGCATGGCTAATACCCAATTTTCATTGAATTCGGCCTCATCAAAATTTTTGGGCTTTACTTGAGAAATGAATGCCGTATTAGCACACACATTTCTAAGGGAAGCTCTAGTTTTCACACCTAGGTTAGGATCACCTAGAATATCAACCATAGGATGACTCTTGGCATACCTCCAATCATTTGGTAAGTCACTATGGTTTTCTACCCTTGAAGTTCCTTCTAAAAGTTGATCTTGAGATTCTTGCGGAGGACTTTCTAAAATCTCTTTCCCTTTATCACCTAGATAGAGATTTTCTAAATCATCTTCTAAATCTAGAATTGGTCTCTCAACACTAGGAGTAGGAGTGGATTCATCAAAAGTGACATGCATGGATTCTTCCTCCACTAATGTCCTTTTGTTGAAGACCTTATAGGCTTTGCTAGATGAAGAGTATCCGAGAAAAATTCCCACATCCGTCTAGGAATCGAATTTTTCCTAGATTGTCCTTAGTATTGAGAATGAAGCATTTGCAACCAAAAGCTTTGAAATAACTAACATTTGGAGTCCTACAATTCCAAAGTTCATAAGGAGTCTTTTCTAGAGTGGGACGGATAGAGATACGATTGAGAACATAGCATTCCGTGGCAACGGCTTTCGTCCAAAAATATTTGGGTAGATCATTCTCGTTGAGCATGGTACGAGCAAGCTCTTGGAGGGATCGATTTTTCCTCTCAACCACTCCATTTTGTTGAGGGGTTCTAGGAGAAGAAAAATTGTGTTCAATGCAATGTTTTTGACAAAAGGCATCAAATTGATCGTTTTCGAATTCCCCACCATGATCACTCCTACTAGCGACAATGGTGAGCTCCTTCTCATTTTGGACTTTCTTCCTAAAGCTAGAAAATATTTCGAAAGTTTCATCCTTAGTTCTTAAGAAGAAAACCCATGTGTAACGTGAGAAATCGTCCACAATTACATATGCATAATATTTTCCTCCTAAGCTTGAAATCTTAGAAGGACTGAAAAGTTCCATGTGAAGTAATTAGAGAGGCTTAGTCGTATAGATGTATTGTTTGGAAGAGAAAGAGCTTTTTGTTTGCTTTTGTTTTTGGCAAGCTTCACAAACTTTATCTTTTTCAAACGCAATTTTCGGAAGACCCCTAACTAGATTGTTTCTCGAAATGCTAGCTAAGGTATTCATAACTACATGACCTAATCTCATATGCCAAGTCCATGAATTAAAAGAATCATTCACTTTAAAACATTTTCAACATCACAAGAAATGCTAGACAAATCAATTGCATAGATATTTTCATGCCTATATCCCGTAAATAAAACTTTACCATTCGAATTATCAATGATCATGCATGATTTAGATTCAAAAATAACTTTATATCCCTTATCACATAATTGACTAATACTCAACAAATTATGTTTCCACCCATCAACAAGCAACACATCTTCAATAATAGGGTTAGAGGCAGTACCTATATTGCCAATACCTATAATTTTTCCTTTTTGGTTACCTCCAAATGTCACATTTCCTTTGTTGTCCTTGATGGAGGTAAACCTTGAGAAGTCTCCTGTCATTTGTCTTGCACAACTGCTGTCCAAGTACCATTGATCCTTAGCGGGAGGAGCTTCAACCTACAAAAAATAGATCAAGTTGATTTCTTAGGTACCCAAATCTTTTTTGGTCCTTTGGGTTTAAATTCGGTTCCTTTTGGAACCCACACAAGTTTATCAACACTTCTATTTTTAATGCTTCTAGATGGACAAGTGAAAGACTTATGACCTATAGCATTGCAAGTATGACAAGTAGTAGGTTTAATAAAGAAATTTCTATAGCTCTTTTTCTTTTGAAACGATTGATATCCCAAACTAGCTTTATCAAAAGTCATCTTTTGTTTACCTAGTAGCATATTCGAAATTTTGCTTCCATTTGTAAAACTAAGCACCATCTTATTCAAATCAACATTTTTTCCCTTAACATGCTATTTTCATTTTCAATTAACTTAACATGTTCATTCAATTCATTCTTTTTCAATTTCAAGCAAGCATTTTCATCTTCAACTATTTTCGCACTACATGCATAATTTTTCACTAAAAGTTCATTTTCCTTCTTCAACCTTTTATACTTGATAGTTAATAAATTGAATTCTTCAAGTAACTCATCAAATTCATCACCATCTTCATTATCATCATTATTAGTGCTATCATTGTTACTATCACTATGAGAAGAGCTACATACCTCTTTGTCGTTGGCCATGAAACATATGTTGGCCACTTCTTCCGTCTCGGATGAGGGTTCCTCTTCACTATCATCCCACGTTGCTTTGAACACTTTCTTCTTAGACTCTTTAGGATTCTTCTTTTTCTCAACGAAGCAATCAACTTTCACATGCCCCGATTTTCCACAACCAAAACATTTTTCTCCCTTATTATGATGAGGCTTCTCTCCTTTGTATTTATTCTTCCCTTGTTGCTTTCTTTGTCGAAGAATCTTGATTTTCCGTGTGATGAGAGCTAACTCTTCATCATCATCCTCATCAACTTCATTGTCCTCCAATTCTTCTTCTTCTTTGTTAGTGGAGACTTTAAGAGCTATTGTCTTCTTTTTCGGATTCTCTTTTTCCATTTCCTTTTCTTTCTCATTTGCTTTCATCCTAATTTCGTGAGTCATGAGAGATCCTATGAGCTCTTCCAACGTCAATGTCAAGAGATCCCGAGCCTCGAGGATTGCTGTCACTTTTGGTATCCAACCTCTCGAAAGACTTTGGAGCACCTTACTGCATAATTCTTCATCTGTACAATCCTTTCCAAACACTGTCAAACTATTAGTAATGTTAGTGAACCGTGTAAAAATTTGAGTAATAGTTTCATCTTTATCTATCTTAAACATTTCATAATCATGTACCGCCATATTCAACTTATTTTTCTTAACCTGATTGGTGCCTTCGTATGTGACTTCAAGTTGTTTCCAAATTTCATGTGCATTTGTACAACTTTGAATTCTATTAAATTCATTACCACTTAGAGCACAATACAATTGTTTAATAGCTCTAGCATTTAAACTCAATTTTTGACCATCTGCCTCATCAAATTCATCTTCTAACTTAGGTACTTTCAACCTATTTACATCTTTAGTAGGGACATAAGCTCCATTTTTCACTATTTTCCACATTTCGTAATCAATGGATTGAATATAAATAGTCATTCTAGACTTCCAATGAGAATAATTATCACCATTAAAGAAGGGTGCCCTATTTGAAGTTTGTCCTTCCATGTTTACACTATTTGAGTTATATGTCATATCGTTCTAGATTTTATATTCAACTAATGCACAAATAATCACAACGAAATAGTTCTAACCTGCTATGATACCAATTGTAGGATCAAAATTAACCTAAGAGAGGGGGGGGGGTGAATTAGGTTTATTAACTTTTTCGTGGGATTATAAATTTTCTAACCAATAGCAAATTTATCACAACAATGAAATTAAATAATGACAATAACAATAATACTAAGAGATAGGGTTAGAAAATTCGACACCGAGTTGTTAACGTGGTTCAGTCAAGCTCGCCTACGTCCGCACTTCAAGGTTCTCCCTTGAAGGTATATTTCTCAACTGTTCTAGGTTACAATTGATTGATCTTGAACAGGTGTCAATCGTACCGATACAACTGATTTAGGGCGTTACCGTTTTCTCACATTCACAATTTTCACTCGGAAAATTCTCAAGCTCACAAATACAACAATCCTCTCAACAACAAAATGTTCACTCTCAATTTCTTTGAAGGACTTGTTTGCTACTCAATTTTGTGCACAATAGTCGACTCGAAAATTTGGCAGAGCTTCGCTTAATATTGCTTGGGTGGTTGCCTTCTTCGAAGTCCACCTATTTATAAATCTGCGAAGTGCGGACGTCCTAAACTCTTTTGGTATCATCCGCATCCAAACTTTAAAAACTAGCCCTTGGACAAAACAATGTATTTGCGGATGCAGCGCCTCATCCGTATTCTCATCCATAACGTCGTCCACATTAATCTTCATTTCATACAGATTCAAAACGGACATGGGATTTCTTTGCCCGCAGTCGTTCGCGGGATCACACCTCAGTTAGGGACGCAAGAACTCTTCCTGAGTCTCATCCTGGAGTTCGCATTCTTGGGAAGGTTCGAACGCCATGTCGCGTCTGCAGTACCGTCTGCGATTGCATTCGAATGTACACCAAATTTGTGCAGATTCAAATTGGACTTGGAGTCTCTTCGTTCGCTGTCATCCGCTGTCATCAGCCAAACATACCACAGATGGGGACGCTATGTCTCGTCCTTGGTCTCGTCTTGAAGTTTGCAAACCTGAGAAGGTTCAGATGCCATGTCTCGTCCGCACCAGTCCGCAATGTCGTCCACACGAACATTTCCAGAATAGGACGTGAAGTCTTGTCCTTTGCCTCATCCTTAAGACGGAGACCAAGCCTTCTTCGGACGACTCTGACTCATCCTTGACTCATCCGCATGTTGTCCTGACTTAGCAAAATTCAGAGTTGCACGAAACGTACTCTAAGTCACACGAATCTTTCTACTCACTACAAGGACTTAGAACAACGCATTAGAAATTACCAATACCCTTATTAAGGGTATTTCCAAATTTTGAGCAAAATACGAGAATTATAATTTCATCTCATAACCAACTTATAAATCTCAATTGCCTAACACACTTAGGCCAACACTATTACTCTAGTTAAGAACAAACAAACACATCATTTCATGGTCAAATGTGCATAATAATAAAATAAGACCTCAATTCGGGTTGATCTCAATCATTTCACATGACCAAGTTTATGCATAGAATTTATGTGCATACTTATTAAAACACATCTGACGTGCTCCAAATCGCTAAAAGAGCACTTGATTGAAATCTGCCAAAATAATCTGTAATATTCTGTCCACCATATTTAAAACAAGAATAACTCCCAAACCAGACGTGAGAATTAGTTGTAATTTGGAGAGCATTAAAAAAACTCATTCAAAAACGTCATATCAAAAATGTAATGAAAAAACCACTCGGAATCTCCAGATATAGCAAAAACAACACAGTCCCGAAATCTAGGGTCTCACTGGACAAAATTGGCAATCCGAATTCAAACAGAAATATCTCGCCTTGCATACATCCAATGAATGTCAAATTTGGCGGCAAGTAGCTTGACTAATATTAGAACAAATCATCATAAGGGATAAAATTTAAAAGACATGCGCAAGGGCTTCGAAACAGAGTCACAATTGTATAAATCCAGCATCGCCAAATTGAAGACAGATTTGCGGCAAAACAAGAAATCCACTAATGATTCAATTTCAACATAAACCAACGAATATATTCTCCAAATAAAATAGTGGCAACCTGTTATGAGGAGAATAGAACAAGAAGAACCAAGAACTACTTGCAAGAACCTTCAAGAAAAACAAGAAGAAAACCGTGGAGTCCGTTTATCCTCCTACCGTGAGAGGGACGGGATTGTTCGGCTTAATCGAAGATCAAACACTCTCCAAGGGATCCGATGCTTCTCCTATTTCCACACCACAAAGTCTCCACCAAGATGAAGAGTTGGAAGAAATAGCAACCTTTCCAACTTGCTCAAGAAGCAATCAAAGACCAGCAAGTTCGGGTTTGCAAGGAATCGGCCGATGAGGGAGATCCACACACCACACACCACAAGGGAAATTCAAGTTTTAATTTATCAAAGGTAATCTCCGTTCTTCCTTGCCCTAGAGGGGACTAAATACCCTCTAGGAGCCTTACAACAAAAGGACAAAATTGTCCTAAAATGAAATGACAAAAATAACCCCGAATAATAAAGAACAAAAACAAGTCAGAGGATGGTTTTTTTAGTCTCTGTAATTGTAACGTTTGACATGTCAAACGAACCCAAAAAATAACTCCCAATACCTCTTTAGAAAGCTCTAGATGTTGGCTAGAATGTTTATGAAGGAAACAATTTGAAAACAAGTCATCCCAATTGCCAAAAAGTTCCTTGAACATTAGGAGGTCAAATTCTAGGCGGAATGGACAGCTCTCAAATTTTCTCCTACGAATGCATAACCTCCACTAGCCAAAATGCACCAACTCTTCTTTGCTAAATTGATCAAAAACCTACAAAATAAATAAAAAATTAAAAAATAAAGGAGCCCCTGGCTCGGGCTCAAGTGACAGGAACTTGGGGCACATCAACATTATTTTATATGAGAACACATCTCAAAATATTATTGTTAGAAAACCATGCAATGTTGTACATAAAATTAAATATCTACCTTAAAGTGGACTTACCACTAACCAAAACCCAATAATCCAAAAGTTCAAATTTAAGAGTCCACAATTTTTTATTTAAATTTTGATACTTAACCAAAATAAAAATTTTAAAATTTTGGTCAAAATATTATACATTAAATTTTCACTTTTTGCTTAAAATAATCTACAATTAATTGGGTAAAAAATTCTCAAATTTGGCCTATAATTGGCCCTGAACCATGGCCCAAAAGGGTATGGACCATGGCCCAAATTAGGCTTCGACCGCAGCCCAAATAAGTCCTTGACTGCGACCGAAATAATAGTTGAACCATAGAGCAAATAGAGTCTGGATTGCGGCCCAACTGGTCGTTGTACGGTCTAGAGCAAGGAAGCGTTGTCTTCTTGATGCTGTCAACAATTCTTTTCCAGGCTTGCTAGACTTCGCCTAACATTCAGACCACCAACGCTAGCCTTTCTCTAAACCAAACATTATAACTCTTAACAATCCAATATATTCAATCATAAATTCCAAAATTGTCATTTATAGAGAGCAAAAAGGGAGTTAGAAATAAGATTTTTCATACCTCTAATTCTGATTTCTAACCATTGGAATCCTCGTTCGACAATGTAAAACTCAACAATCACCTTCTCTGAACCTGCACCAAAGGTAGCTTGCTAAACCTTCAACCAACAAGTCCAATTTTTGCATAATTTTTTTAACATTTTTGGCCGAGTTGTCATTATAAAGGTGGAAAGAAATCGACTTACCAAGAGGAGTCGATCGTCCAAAATTTCTTCTCCAAATTGTCAAAGATGGTTCGAGTGTGCCTTCAAACAAATGGGGGTACTTCGTCATCATTTCCGATTCAATTTCTCAAGTAGCTTCTCTTTCATTATGGCTCTTTCATTGAACCCAAACTAAGGGTATCTCGTAGTGGCATAGAATTCTTATCTCATGGCCCAAACTTTTGTTAGGTTTTTGCTCATAAGAAATATCATCCTGATAGTACCTCATTTCAAGAAATAACATATGAAGGGTCAAAGAAGTATTTTTCTTAACATAGAAATATGGAACACATTGTGAACATAGCTTAATTGTGGTGGTAAATCCAATCGATAAACCACTAAACCAACTCATTCAATAATCTAAAAAAGACCTATATATCTCGGGGCTAACTTTTATTTCATATTGAAGTGACTTATACCACAACGAGGTTGCACCTTTAAGAATACAAGGTTAACGGCTTCGAACTCTTCCTCCCTTCTTTAGAGGTCTGCATAACTCTTCTGCTGACTAAGCTATTCCCAATCATTCCTTAATCACCCGTACTTGCTTAGTCATTTACATTATCAAAATCAGGGCCAAGAATCCTCTTATCCTTGACATCAATTCAATATAACAGTGATCTACATAGTCTATCATATAACGCTTTATAAGGTGAAACCCCAATACTAGTTTCATATATATTATTATAAACAAATTCTACCAATGGCAATTGGTTCACCCACCTATCAAAGAAATCCAAAATGCAAGATTTCAATGTATTCTCAATAATCTAAATTGTACACTCAACTTGACCATCTATTTGAAGATGATGTGATGTACTCAAATTAAGCTCAGTGCCCAAAACTCTCTAAAGGGCTTTCTAAAATTTTGAAGTGAACGTCAGATCTCTATTAAAGACAATACTCAAGGGAATACTGTGAAGATGAATGATGCTCTTGATATATAGTTTACTCAACTTTGTCAAAGAGAAATTCATTCTGACCAGAATGAAATGTAGATTTCGTTAATCTATCAACAATTACCTATACAACATCAAACTTATGAATACATATTCAACTACATCATATTTCATTCCAACCCACGAATATTGACATTTCAAGTCATGTTACGTTTTAGTGCTATTAGATTGAATAGAAAATCTAGACTTATGGTCTTTTGCTAAGACTATCTGCCTTAAATCTAAATCACTGGAGACTACAACATAACTCTTGAAAAATAGAAATTTATCAAAGCTGATTTCCTAGCCATCAAACTGCTCATCATCATTAAATTTCTGTATATCTTAAACATGCTATAGAAGTGTAGCTGTCACTATCAAATTAAATACTCAAACTGTCTGACTATCCTCCTGGTACTATAGTTGTAATGCCCTGGAGCATTAAAACCTCTTATTTATTTGTTTTAAACTATGCGTTCATAGAATACTAGGTCATGAATAAATTCATACTTTTGAAACATACACACGAAAGTCCTTAAAATGAATCTCTTTTGAAGTCTAAGCTTATTACAACCCAATGATAGTTAAATATCATTTTTATAACCATGTAGCAGAAGTCTTAACAAAACTTATCTAAAGTTAAACGCAATGAAACACTTCTTTAAAATTCAAAAAAGTATTTATAAAGATATTTCTACTTAAATCATAACAATAATAAATATACTTCTTAACAAAAGGTTTTACGTTATTAAGATCCATCTTTCCTTTAATTCTCACCCACAGGTCAACTTCACTTTGACAAAGCTCTGGCTTCACATATGAGAAATCCTCTTCAACTGTGCTATCAATTATTTCTATAACATCCTGACTTTTTAAGTTTGATAATTATCGAG
Source organism: Begonia loranthoides (assembly GCA_022433065.1). Classification (NCBI taxonomy): domain Eukaryota; kingdom Viridiplantae; phylum Streptophyta; class Magnoliopsida; order Cucurbitales; family Begoniaceae; genus Begonia; species Begonia loranthoides. The sequence goes on along the minus strand of CM039477.1, from coordinate 8,853,435 downwards.
GTATTACCAAGGACGTGCTCGGAGCGTTAAGTCTAGGGGTATTTCTATTACGTTTTCTCTATATACGCGATGTAATTAAAGGATGAGGTAATTAGAACATTACATTGCACATTTATACGTGTTATTTTATGACGTGTATTTATGGGGAAAGTGTTATGGGATAGGAGTTAAGTGGGAAAAAGGTGATGAAAAGCTATCCAGGCATTTTTGGACGCCTGTGAACGAGTCAAGTCATCCGCAAATGTATGGGGCGTTGTCCTAACACTTTGGGACGACTCTCACGGACGCTGCCTCACATCCCAAGTCTCCCCTGCCTCTAACTCGACCTTTTGGACAAATGCGGACGCGGGTGGCTCTGTCCGCATTGAATGTATCTGAATTCTGGACAGTTTTAGATGAAATCCGGACGATGCCGACGCAGCTGATTGCATTTGGATTGAATCTATCCAATTTGTGGACAGATTCAGACACGTGTGGATGCTTTATGCGGATGCCAAAATGCATCCGAATGTCATCTGCGGACGGTACGGATGAGGATGGGGACGCCATTTCTCGTCCATGGCCACGATTTAGCCTTAGGGATTTACACTTGCAGACAAATATAGACTAGACCATCATGTCCACACTCGTTCGAAATAGCCCATACCTACGAAAAATTAGGGCTTAAAATATTAGGAATTGTCATGTAATCCAAAAATTCTCGACAAGGGGATGACGAACCCAGGCCTCCCACATCGAAGACCACGTCGCCATGCCCAAAGGCCACGCTGAATGCCATCCCCTCCCTCTCCCATGCAGTGTACATCTGTCTCCCAGGTATAAGCCCTTCCTTCTCTATTTTGTCTAGCACTCTTGCCATTTTTCCCTTCCAGCAAGAGAGAATTCTAGCGGAGAGTGGGAAATCCATGTGAGTGTGTGATTAAGTGAAGTGTGGGTTAACTATTGAGAGTTCAGTGTGTTATGTGAGTGAAGTTAGAGGAGCTGGAGCTGCTGTCCTCGCTGAAGGAGCTGGAGCTGCTATCCTCGCTGAAGGAGCTGGAGATGTTGTCCTCGCTATAGGAGCTGGAGCAGTGTGAGCTGTGGAAATTACTGTCCCTAAGTATTAGTTCTTCACTTAGGTAAGGATTTGGGTATGTCTTGGTCATTTGGAGGCCCTACCCACAAGTAAAGTGCGTGAGTGTGTCTCTTTATTAATGGATAGTGTAACTTGTTAGTACTCTGTAGATTTTGTTAGTTCTGTGATGATAGTCATTGTTGGTTCTGTGATTAACTGCTTTAAGTTGCTGATGTTCTGTTGGATTTCTTTGGTTGTTAACTCTGCTATTTGTTGTTGATATTCCTTGTTAATTGATATTGTTAGTTGTTAATAATGTTGCTGTGAAATGTAGAATGATGGACCGTAAGTCTAAGATAGTGAAGAATGAGGAATTAAGACTATAACTCTTTTTCTGGAATTATATATGGCTGTTTTACTTGCTGTAGTTTATGTGTTGTACCTTTAATTCATATTGTCCTACTGTGCCTTCATTCAATGTATTATCATTCTGCCATCGCGTACATTGTCCTGCCCTCACTATCGTTGATATTTATGTGTTAGCTTGTTAAATTAACCCAATTAGCATGCTAAACTTTACTAGCACCTTAACTTAACTAGGATATCTAATTAGAATCATAATTGCATCTAACTCTTGAGCACCTTAATTAAGGTGACAATTGTATGATCATGTTAATTAACTAGTTTAACCATTTAACTAGTTGTTAAATAATGAATCCGAGCATGTTGAACTAGTTGCCTAATTAATAGTTGTTAATCATGTTAATTAATTGGAGTGATTATAATTAGAATAATTAACTAAAATCCTGAATAATAGTTAATTAGGCTCAAGCATGGTCCATTAACTAATTAATTAACTAGTCGTAAAATAATTAGTCGAGCATGTTAATAGGTAGTTGAGCATGCTAATTAATTAGTTGAGCATGTTTAATTAACTTAATTATTTCTTGATGCATATCAATTAATTAGAGCAACTAACTAAATTAGAATAATTAACTAGACTCAAGCATGTTAATCTATCTAGAGTAATCAATTAGACTTGAGCATGTATGATTGACTAGTTTGGTAATCGTAGTATGTTTAATGAATTAGCATGTTAATCCTCCCCTTGTTAATATTCTTTATATTACTCTTTTCTGCAATTTCTTTTATTGTAACTTCCATAATTGATGCTTTACTTTACTAGAGAATGATAGAGAAGATGAAAGAGGAAAGAGTTAAACGTGAACGAACTAAGCGTTTCCTTGACTATGTAATTATATGTTTTATCTTTCCTTTGTTATTGTCTTCTTGGTATTGCTTATAATCTTGCTTATAATTACTTGTGTTTAGCATATTATTTTCTACTAAACCCGAGCATGATTAGTGAACTAGGATAAAAACATGTAACTTATTTGTGAGCATGTTAAATTACTAGGATAAATAATAATAGTAATCTTCCTTGAGCATGTAAATCAATTAGGGTAACTAGCTAGACTCTAGACCAATAATTGTATAACACGTAATTACTCCGTTGAGCATGTTAATTCTGTATTCCCTCGTTGTTTGACTTCCTTATGTGTTTCGTTGTCATAATCCAATATCATAATTGTTCTTCGTTATGCTCTTTAAATTTCTGCAGTTCAATTATGGGTTGCTTTCATTTATGTGCGCTTTTAATTCTTGCTATTCAATTACTTTCTTTTATATGCACACTTGTTATACTACATCATGCATCATGTTAGGTTGAGAATGTATGGTCATGCATCATGTTAATAGAAACTAATAGGGAGTGCCACTTTGGCGGTGGTACTCACACATGCATTATGTGAGGTAAAATGTTAAAGAAAATGAAGGAAATGGGGAGTTGGAGGGTGGATGGGTAAGCATGTCTAGTCTGTAACTAGTCGAAGCTCCTCTCTCTTAGGGTACGAGTGTTCTAGTTGCAAGTAAAAGGTTAGATCCGACCCACTATTCCATCACAAAGGAAATCCTCTAATCTTCCGCTCGATGTACGAGTAACGAACGAATGAACGAAAGTAAAGTAAAGAATGAACGAATGATGTAATGAGAGGATTGGTTTGGGTGGCCCCCATTCCAAAAAGAACTAAAGAGAGGCATCTCACGTTGCATTAAACCCTTTCCCTTACTAAGCCTTTGGACTTACAGTTACTTGTGGTGTAGGTGTAGGTATGGGTATGCGAAAAAGAATACACAAAATTAGGAGTCAATGCGAAACGAAGAACAGATAATAAAATGCAGAGATGAAGGATTTGCACGCGCGAGGGAGCCCATGGCTGGCCAAGCTAAAAGACTAAAATAAATAACGGTTGTAATTAAATTAAGTTTTATTAAATTGTATTCAATTATTTACTTCTTCATTAAATTATTTACGCTTCCGCAATGTTTTAAATAAATGATTTCATAACGCTTCCGCTATGTTTACAAATGATTTTTTTTATATCTGTGACATTTCACACTATACCACAGTTTGCGAAAGGATGGTAGCGGTCCGGTTTAGACGCACTCTGATATTTCTTTCAAAAAGTTTTAAACAAAGAGGGTTTTAGTGGTTTCATAGAAGTTTCAAATTTTCACTCATTTTAAAGGATTTACGAAAAACAGCGTCGTTACGATTTCTATCATCATGTTTCTTAAAACTCATTCCTTACCTACATCACAAAGTTAAACTATTAGTCTAAAACTCATTAAGAGATGTATAATATAAACATAACTATAAGGTACAACATGTAACAAGACTATGTGATGCAGCATGTAAAAACCATGTCTTTTCAGTCAATAGTCTTTTTCTCTTTCTTTCACTTTATAGTTCAATCGTTGTGGTTATGCAATCTAAAGGAGAGAGTGACATTATTTGGTCTACCTTATGCGGGACACTGAACTCAAATCCATGCCCACAACGACCCTCTACGTTTATTCAGTTAATCTTTTATTATTTATCATATTTCTTAAGAAACATTTTTCATGAATGCATGTACATACACGTAATATAATGACAATCTAACATGCATGAACATATCAATAACAAGTCCTCAATCCACAACCCGTAGGCATCCTAATCCATAACGTAGACCGTAACAACAAGTAGTAAACATATCATCGACCATCATGATATTAGTCATCATATTCATAATATAATAATTAGTCAAATCTCTAATATATAAGCATGAAACATGCATCACCTAACATGTCCTCGATTAACAGCCCTGTAAGCATCATAAACAACATAACAATAAACATATTCTAAGCATAACAATAACCAATTAACCAAGAAGGATGTTAAGTTTATTAGGGATGGCAAATATCAGACAGCTTTTGAGGAGCTTAAGTAGAGATAGAGAACTGTGCCTGTTCTGATAGTACCTGATGAAAGTTTGTCTTATGTAGTATATACTGATATGTCAGGAGCTGGTTTGGGTTGCGTTCTAATGCAAATGGACCAAATGACACCTTATGCATCTTGATAGTTAAAGGCACATGAGCAAAATTACCCTCCTCATGACCTAGAGCTTGTTGCTATTTTATTCGCTTTGAAGATTTAGCAAAGTTATGTATATGGAGCAAAGTTCAAGATATTTTCAAACCATAAGTGTTAGAAGTACCTTTTACCATAACGTGATATAAATCTCTGACAATGCCGATGGATGGAGTATATAGAGGATTATGATTTTTTTCTTTGGAATATCATCCTAGAAAGGCCAACGTTGTGGCTGATACTTTAAGTCATTATCCTCAATGATCTCTTCTTTGTCTTGTGTTGAATGATTGGAAGAGATGTTTAACTATTTGAGATTATGAGCTATTGTAACCCTCGAGAATGTCATTATGAGAAAAAACATGGCCTAAAAATTTTATCTAAGTCATCAAAAAATTACATTTCTCTCCCTTGACATATAACTGGTGCTCACGCAACGTTTGTAAAACATTTCTTAAATGCTTCATATGCTCATCTTAAGTTTTATATTATATTAAGATGTCGTTAATAAATATTATCACGAACTAGTCAAGATAACGCCAAAAGACTTGATTCATCTGGTCCATAAATGCACATAGTGCATTAGTTAATTCAAATAGAAGCACAAAAAATTCAAAGTTTCCATATCGAGTTTGAAAGGCTGTCTTAGAAATGTCTTCCACACTAATCTTCAACTGGTGGTAGTTAGATCTCAAATCAGTCTTCGAGAAGTACTTAGATCCTCCAAGATGGTCAAATAGGTCATCAATTCTTGGCAACAAATATTTGTTCTTGACTACCATATGATTCAACTTTCGATAATCATTGCATAAGTCACACATCTCTTACGTAACATATCCTTGATCAACAACCCTTATATATCATGAACAAGAACATAGACAATAACATTAAGCAGTAAACAAATCATCGAGCGACATAATATCAGTCAACATATTCATACATAATAGCTAGTTAAGTATCTCTCACGTAATCTATAAACATGAAATAAGCATCACATAACATATCCTTGATCAACAATCCTTAGGTATTATGGATAGAATAGTCATCAAAACTTAAAACACCCTAGCATCTTTGTGATGTAGGCCTAAGGCCAAGCACATGCAAAACATCACTTACTTGGATATCCTCATGAAGGTCTGACCATTCCCAAACTCATCCTTACACTGTCTTTTGCTTTACATAAATGGAGAACTAGTTGTTAAGAGAATAACCCAACTAACTAACATTGTCAAATGTAACTTGGAACCTAAACAGTGGAACCTATCTTGAGAATATTGGAAGAAGGCTAACATGAGAGTTTGAAAGAAAGCTTTCATCGTCCCCGAGGCTTCTACGATAACTAGGGTTTCAACCCAACTTTTCCTATATAAAGACCCGTAAACAGAGAACGATGCGGAGTAAATCCCATGAAAATCGCATTCTCAATCTATCTTTTCCTAAACAGTCTAAGGATTAAATCGTGTCTCGCAAGAAATCTATAAACTATCATATTTAAAACTGCCCGAGCTACATTGGACAAGCAACCAGCTAGAGGGGACGTCTGCTAAAGCCCTTTCTTCTAATGGCCAATAGCCACGTCATCCCTAAACTCACATTTGGGATCACCCAAGCAACCGCGGACGCCTACATTGCTGTGGAAGCCAACGCTTCTAGGGGAACCCCAATTTGAAGGCTCATCATCTACCACATGTGCTAATCTATCGCTAAATCACCTTCATTGATGCTAATACTCCCATGGACACCAACATAACTGCAAAATCATTAAATCCAACGATGAAATTTCATTCAATCAAAACAGTGCCGTGAACACCAAATGATCCATGGAAGCGAGCACTTTCGCTCATCTAATCCAACGACTCCACTTCCCTTTGCGCCCAAGCGGCAACCAACGCTTCCACGGAAGAATCTTTCCTTAATCTAACGAACTACATTCCTTCTTCTAATCTAATCCTATGGTCTAGCACTCTCTCATACTCACAGCATCATACACTCATGCGAAAGTATCTTTTGTCTTAATCCAACGATTCACGTTTCTTCCGCTAAACCGATCCAACAGTTCAACGTCCTTCCATGTCCAAGCGGCATTTAACACTTCCGCGGAGAGTCTTTCACTATCTTAAATGAACTTAGCTATTCCTAAACCTCATCCAACGGCTCCTAAAGCATTTGATCCCTCCTACACTTATTTCCTTAATTCCACAACATAAAATATTAAACTAACACTTAAAATTTCTTCCTTAACCATGGATTAAACATTATTCTTTACTAATTCTATTATATTTGGTTTTCCTATTTCCTTAATAATTCCTATTTTATTTTATTTTCTATAAAATAAACTTCATTATTTAACATTTTCTAATTCCATAACTATATAATAATTTCTAACTCTTTCATTTTAGCTTTCCTACTTTCATAATTATTTAATAATTCTAGTATTTTTATCCCTTTATTTTAATTTTTTAATTTCCAATTCTTATTTAAAAATTTTACTATTTTAAGTCATTCATTAAAATTTTACAATTAATATATTAATTTCTTAAATTCTAAATTGTCGTATTTACATAATTAAACTGTTTGTGAAAATCTCGGGTGTTATAAGTAGCTCATAATCTCAAATAGTCAAACATCTCTTCCAATCATTCAACACAAGACAAGAAAGAGACCATTGGAGATAATGACTTAAAGCATCAAGCATAACGTTGACCTTTCTAGGATGATATTTCAAAGAAAAAGATCATAATCCTCCATATACTCCATATACTCTATAGGAAAAGGTACTTTTAACACTTATGGTTTGAAAATATCTCAAAATTTGCTCCATATAAATAACTTTGCTAAATCTTTGAAGCGAATAAAAAGCAACAAACTCTAGGTCACGAGTAGGGTAATTTTGTTCATCCGTCTTTAACTGCCGAGATGCATAAGATATCATTTTGTCTGGCAATATTAGAACGCAACCCAAACAAACTCCTAACACATCAGTATATACTGTATAAGGCTAACTTCTATCAGGTACTAGTAGAATGGGCACAATTCTTTATTTTTACTTAAGCTTCTCAAAAGCTATCTGATATTTGTCATCCCAAATAAACTTAACATCCTTCCTGGTTAATTGTGTTAGCGGCATAAAAATTTTTGCGTGAATAGATGACAATAACCAGCCGGACATAGGAAATTATGCACCTTGGTGACATTCTTGAAAGGCCTCTATTCTAATATAGCGTAAACTTTTGTTGGATCCACTAAAATGTCATTATAAGTAAAAACATGGTGATGTCAGGAGCTTCTACTGACATTTCAAAGATTAACATATCCAAAAATCAAGTTTAAATTCATTCGGATCATGGAGATATGATTTATACAACTCTGACACTCGTATTAGGGTTCTGGAAACAGAATATGTCCACTGAAATCAAAACAAACATAAATCGACTTGCGTACGTGCTATAGCTTTCAAAATTACAGGTCCATTAGCCAATAATCCAAATATTATCACTCTCAAATTTCAGCTCCAAAATCGTTGTACAAATGAAGTTGTGTTATAAAGAAGTCAGACCTCGGATTAGGGTTTTAGAAAATAGATTCTAACCACCAATATTAAAACGACTATATCTCCATTTGCATACGTCTTTTGATCGCCAAATTTACAGGACAAACAATCAACAACTATAAAAAGAAAGCTTCCAAATTCCAGCTAAAAAGGGCACGCACAAATGGAGTTGTACATGCTACAATCAGAACCGTCAATCTGAAAACGCAGATTCCAGATTTGCAGAGTAATTTTCCTTCCTTTCTTTGATTCACCAAACGACGTCCAAATCACATGAAACCAAAGCCAAAATAACACCAATCCAATATTCTTTCCAGTGGTTCAAGAAAAGGGATTACCTTCTTCAAAACGTGGTCACAAACAGAGAGGAGAAACCGAGCTGGTTCGCTGACCTTCAACAGAAAATGGGCGAGAAACGGCTCATCCAAAAGATGGCACTCCAACAAGGGAATAACTTGATCTTCTACTTCCACACCACACACACAACCTCACTAGGGGATTGCTGGAAGAAGTAGCACTTAATCTATCCAAAATCAAACAAGAACAATAGATTGATTGGAGAAAAGAGAGGGGCCGAGAGGGGAGCTCACGGGTTCTCAAAGAAAGCACACGGCTAATCTCAATTTTTTAGGGTTTCAAAAATCCCCTTCCAAGGTTCACTTAGAGTGTCCTAAATAGCACTCTAAAGTTAAAACAAAGGAGATTATAATTTTGCCCTTGAACTCACAAAAATTAGACATGAGAACTCGATTTACATGCAAACCGAGTACCTCAAATCTAACAATCACAAAAGAATTTAAAATTATCAAAATATAACTCCTAACCAGTCATCCAATAATTTAAACATCTAGAGACATAAAGTTGATGAGGATCTTCATATATACGCTCATTTGTCCATGTTATCTTCAATCAAAGGGAGTGCTTCTAGATAGGGACAATGTGGCTTGGCTCCATGAGAGAACATGACGTGGAGCTTCTTTGTCTTCATGTGTTGGCTTCTCTGTTGATTCCAATGAATTGTTATTCCTGCAAAAATAATAACAAGTTAGATAAGCAACAAGCCTCTTGGCACAGGCTCGGGTGAACAGTTCTTCGGGCACATCACATGGCCTAAGAATTTTACCTTAGTCGTCTAAAAACTACATTTCTCTCACTTGACATATAACTAGTGCTCAGGCAACGTCTATAAAACAATTCTTAGATGCTCATATGTTCATCTGAAGTTTTATATTATATTAAGATGTCCTCAATAAACATCATCATGAACTAGTCAAGATAATGGCAAAAGACTGGATTCATCAGCTCCATAAATGCACCTAGTGCATTAGTCAATTCAAACGCCAGAATAAAAAATCCAAACTGTCCATATCGTGTTTGAAAAGTTGTCTTAGAAATGTCTCCCACACTAATTTTTAACTAGTGGTATCCAGATCTCCAATCAATCTTTGGGAAGTACTTAGATCCTCCAATCTGATTAAACAGAACATCAATTCTTGGCAACAGATATTTGTTCTTGACTACCATATGATTCAACTTTCGATAATCATTGCATAAGTGAAGAAACCATCCTGCTTCTTTACAAATAACACTGGTGCACCCCATGATAAAATACTATTATAAATTAACCATTTTTTTGTAATAAATCATCCAACTGAGCCCTCAATTTAGCAAGAGTCATGTGGTAGGGAGCAATTGAAATTGGAGCAGTACTGGGCACTAAATCGACACAAAACTCAATCTTGCCGTTGGGGTGGTAACCCAGACAGATCCATAGAAAAAAACATCGGGGAAGTCATGAACCACCAATAACTTAGAATTCTGCTTGATTATATCAAAGTCACCACAAGCAACAAAACACTCCTGTAAAGCTCCAATCTCCTTTGACCACCTAAACAGGCTCGTAAAATAGGGTTAGTAGGGAACATACAAGCATTACATGGATGCACCAAGATATTTCTATCCTCAAACGTGAATTTTACATTCCTTTATTGACAGTAAATTTTAGCCTTATAATTGTTTAACTAATTAATACCTAAGATCACGTCAAATTGATCTATATATTTACTATCAAATCAACTGATAGTTTGTGCTCGCCAAGAACTAGGGCAATAGATCAAACAATGAGATACAACTTGTGTTTCTTATCCATGGAAATACTAAAATCAAGGAATTTTCTTATTTTTCTATAGTGACACTGTAACAACCCAATTTTTCGTAAATCCTGTAAAATGTGAGAAATTTTAAATTTTAAAAGACTCCTTTGAAATCCCTTTTTTAAAACAAGTATCAGAGTGCGACGCTAAACCAGACCGCTACTAACCTTTCTTTAACTCATCACGAAAACAAATTAATAAACTGCGGAAGCGTTATAAAATCATTTGTTTAAAACAGTGCGGAAGCGTAAATACTTTAATGAAAGAAACTAAACATTTAATTACAATTACTTCAACCATTTTCTCTTTTCGTTTAAGCCTAGCCAGCCACGAGTCTCGATCGTGCAACTCCCTCATCCCTGCGTTATTATCTGATTACCGTCGTTTGCATTTATTCCTAAGTCTATACATTTATTCCACGTACAAGTACCTACACCTATACCACAAGTAAACTATAAGCTCAAGGGCTTAGTAAGGAAAATGGTTTAATGCAACGTGATATGCCTTTCTTTAGTCCTTTTTGGAATGGGGGCCACCCAGACCAATCCTTTCATTACGCCGTTCATTCATTCTTTACTTTACTTTCGTTCATTCGTTCATTACTCGTACATCGAGCAGGAGATTGAAAGATTTCCTCTGTAATGGAATAGTGATAGGATCTAACCTTTTACTTGCAACTAGAACTCCTGTACCCTACAAGGGAGGGGTTTTGACTAGTTGCAGACTAGACCCGCTACCCATCCACCCTCCAACTCCCCATTTCATTCATTTTCTTATCATTTTACCTCACATATGCATGTGTGAGCACCACCCCAAAGTGGCACTCCCTATTAGTTCCTATTAATATGATGCATGACTATACATTCTCAACCTAACATGATGCATGATGTTTCCTAACGTACATTAATAGAAATTGAAGTGCGCATTGAAATAAAAGTAACTGAAATTGAAATTTGCACATATAAGAATAACAGAAGTTGAAAGCGCATAGAAATGAAGGCACCCAATAATTGAACAGTGCACATAAGGGCAACTAATAATAGTTAAACACCCAATAAGCAAGGCACATGAATGAGACAATTATAGAAATAATTAAACAACAATGGACATGCTTGGACATGTAAAACACAATAATAGAGGAAATACAATGAAATAATAACAAGGAAGAACAACATATTATTATTAACATAGTTCATTACATGCTCAAGAAAGAATCTCAGTTATTATCCTAAGTGATTAAATTGAACATGCTTTTAATATAATTAAATTGAACATGCTTTTAATAGTTTAGTGGATTAAACATGCATAGCTAGTTAATTAAACATGATTGACTAATCATATTCAAGTCTTGTTAATTAACATGCTTGTCTAGTTAATTAACATGCTTGTCTAGTTAATTAACATGCTGCTAATTCATTTAAACACGCTAATTAGATAATTGTGCTAATTACATGATACGATTATTACTCGAGTTATTTATCCTAATTTGGTTACCTAGCATGTTTTAGTTACTGTTAATTAGTTACTTAATTATCATTTGTCATTCACATACCTAATTAATTAACAGGTTAATGTCATTCTAGTTAGTTAAAACATGCTTAACTATCTAATTTGGTGTTGTCCTAATTAATTTACATACTCAAGTAAAGACTTCAATTATAATTCTAATTAGTTATTCTAATGGATTATCATGCTCAATTTCTAATTAAGTTAAATTTGCTAATTAATTAGCATGCTCGACTAGTTCGTTAATTAACAAACTCAAGGATTAGTTATTAATTAAACAACTAGGTCAACATGCTCGGATTGTTATTTAACGACTAGATAATTAATTAATTAAATAAGTATACTCAAGTCTAATTAGTTACTTTAATTAATTAACACGCCTAAGCCCATATTGTAATTACCGACTAATTAGCTCACTTGTTTAGATGAATTAGTTAATTAGTTAAACTACAATAAATGATTAATTGGCTAAACATGCTCAAGGTTATTCTAGTAGAATCCTAATTAATTACCTACTCAATTAGTTAATTCAAACATGTTCATTAACAGCAAGTAACTGGACAAATTACACAAAGAAAGTTAACTAACAACGAGCAAGGAAATAAGCAACAAGAATAAAATTAACATAAAGACGGAAATCATAGTTCATTCCTACTCATTTCATTTTTGAGTACTTTTCTCTTCAACATTCTCTGTTTCACAGCAAACCATTCCATACTTCACAACAAAACTTATCAATTAAAGCATATCTACAGAGTACAAAGCAATAATCAAGGAATTATTTGCAGAGAAATCAATAAAGTAAAGCATCTAATCACAGGGTAAAATATCACAGAGCTAACAACATCAAGGAACTACTACAGGGCATCGATAAAGGAAATGACAGCAGAAAATCATCCAAGGGATTATCACCTAAAAACTGACAAACAACAATTAACAGTAACCAATTCAGGGAATTAACGTAAACTCACGCACACTATTTGCTATGTAGGGCCTCCACTGGCTAAGACACCCCTATTTCCTTACATAAGTTGACGAACTAAATTTCACAGACAGCACTCCTCAGCTCACCACTCAGCTTCACGGACGGTAGCCCAGCTCTCAGCAGCTCACTCTTCAGCTTTCACCTCACTTCACTCATGCACACTTAGCACTCAACTCCTCTCACTCAGAAGCTCTCTCTCGGACCCTCACTCTCACGGCCACTCTCTTTCTTCCTGGAACCTGGCAGATTTCTCCTGCAGGAAAGGGGAAGCTGAAGACTAAAGAAAGACAGGGAAGAGAGGAGGTTATTACCTGGGTGGAGGAGGCAAAACATACACATAGGGGAGGCAGGAGGTCAGCTCCTCCAGGAGAAGGTGGGGGAGAGTCGCTTCTTACGCTAGAGGGGATTTTCGTGTCTGGAAATCGCGGAGTAAATGACTACACGACAAGATTTCATCATTTTTAACCTTAATTAAATCGTAGGTCTGAGATATTTCGAACGAGTGTGGACACACTGGTCTCGTCCACAAGGGTAAAATATCATGGGCTAAATCGCTATCTCGGACGGGGAATGGCGTCCTTGTCTTGGTCAGTACCTTCCGTAAACGATATTCGGACGCGTTTTGGCATCCACATGAGCGTCCGCACGCGTCCTGATGTGTCCAGAAATTGGACAGAGGCAAATTGTATGAGGTCTCCCCGCGTCAGCAATCGTCTGAAACTGTCCAAGATTTGGACAGATTCAAATTGGATGCAATCATCCACATCCACATCATCCGGACATCGTCCGCAACTCCACAACACAGTGAAGTCAGGACATGAAATCGCGTCCTAAGTCATCCCAAGGCTAAGGGGGCGACGTGAAATGGATTTGCGGTCGACTTGATTCATCTGCAGGCATCCGAAAACGCCCTGGACAACCTTTCTCACATTTTCAACACTTAACTCCTAACCCATAACACTTTCCCCATAATACACGTCATAAAATGACAAGTATAAATATGCAATGTAATGTCCTACTACCCCATCCTTTAATCACATTGCATACACGGAGAAAACGTAACGAAAATGCCACTAGACTTAACACTCCAAACACGTCCTTTTCAATACCCCGATAATTATCCAACTTAAAAAGTAAGGGTGTTACAGACACCCATAACACAAACCAAAGGTGTAGAAAAAAAGAATGTGTTGCCCTAGTATTAAATAATACATGAACCATAGTATTGAGTAAAGAAATCAAACCACCAATGATGCCCTAGCTTGTCCGATCAATAGGCTCAGATCCTGAAATTGCATAAGCTTGGCCAAATATTTTCTCATTTCCTTTCTTGTTACCACTAAATCAACCCCTTGATGAATTGGGAACAACTTCAGCCATCTAACTAGTAGATCCTTTAAGAGTAGTACTAGATGCAAAAATCTATTAGTACTTAGCAGTCATTTGAAAGTCGGTACTAGTAGGCTGATATTGTTGCTGAAATGGCAGCCTGTAACCAATTGGTTGTGGTGAAGTAAAGGTCCTCGATCTAGAATAACAACACTGACTCTGTCTAAAAAATCCTCTACCAGTTCCAAAACTCGATCTAGAAGGAGATGACTCTGCTGGTGGTAACTTAGGATGAGTAGGTCGTGGATTCACTAGGTAGTTCCTCTTCAAATGTCCAACCTATTCACATGGGTGACAAACATACGATCCTGAACGCCTACCAACATTAGGTGTACCACTGTAATATCCACCAACTCCACTCCAAATGTGTCCACCTCTATTCTAAACCTTTTTCTAGTCTTTCTTGGTAATCTTACCACCCACTGATTGCTTTTCATTTCTCTTTCCTTTATATTCACCAAACTGCTCATCCAAATTAGCCTCAATACGCTGATCAATAACAACCACATTAGAAATAGAACTGAACTCCATAGCTGACAACTGATGTCGAATATTAGGTCTTAGATGCTTCTTGAACTTCATCATCCTATCCACTAGATCTGTCATCCTAATATATTGTGACAGCTCCATAAACTAGGTATAGTACTCTAACATAGTAAGCCTTTTCTATTTCAGGTCATGATAAGTGTTGATCATATTTTGACGGTGACCAGTGTTGTAATAATTGTCTCTGAAAATTGTCTCAAATTGGGTCAAGGTCATCTTTTCCAACGAGTAGTCCAATCTTAGCGACTTCGACTAAACTTTAGTCATCTTCTCAAAATAAAATGTCACAAATCCAACCTAGTATTCTGTTGGGACCCTTATAGTAGTCAAATTTTTCTACATCACCCTCAACTATTTTTCAACATTCTTATGGTCAGCTTTGCCTAAAAATAACGAGTTCATATGTCTTAGTTGCATAAAAAAATTTATGCGTTGAGTCTCGAGGTCTTGGTTGCTACCATCTTTAGATAAATTCTGTAGCACATCCTTTAGGGCCACGAGGATCAATAGACTACGACAAAGTTGTTTGCATAGTAGGTGTTGTAGAAGTACGGTTTCTGAGAGCTCTTCTTGGAGGTATTTTAAAAAATTTGAAAAATTTACGAGATATGTTAGGATATGTCTTTTGGCACAGTATTTGTAAATTATAGTATATCACAACACTGTATATCTTATTGATGTCACTTTTTAAAATGGTAAACTAGTTCTGATACCAAAATATTGATCCTCAAGGAACCTAAGAAAAAGGAGGAATGACTCGACCCAAAGAACCAATCATCTGACCAAATAATGGTTGAACCACAGTCCAAATAAATTTTAAACTGTAGCCCAGTTAGCCACTGCAAGGTCTAGAGCAAGGCAACATCGTTTTCAAGATGCCATTTCCAATTCTTTGCCAAGCTCGCAAAATTTCGCCTAACATTCTGGCTACCAATACCAACCTTTCTCTAAATCTAACTTTCCAACTCTTAACAATCCAACATATTCATTCATAAACTCCAAAATTGCCATTTACAACGAGCATAAAGGGAGTTAAAAATTGGATGTTTTTAACTCCCTTTTTGAATCCTTGATCGACACCACAAAATTTGACACTCACCTTCTCTGATCCCACACCAAAGGTGGCTTGCTAAAACTTCAACCAACAATTCCAAATTTTTGCATTATTTTTGAACACTTTTGACAAAATTGTCATTATAGAGATGGAAAGAAATCGACTTACTGAGAGGAGTCGGTCATCCAAAATTTCTTCTCCAAATTGTCAAAGACCTATCTGCTTGTAGGAAAAAATTTGTAGGAGGGAGAGATAGAGGGAAGGCAAGAGACAAAGAGAGGAGAGGGAAGCCTCCACTTAAGAAAAGGAAAAATTTTTCTTTTCTATATTTCTTCCCAAATTTGTAGGGGTGGAATCGGTTCGGTTTGGTTTGGTTTTATAGTGAATTGAAACCGAACCGTGAAAATAAAAAACTGAAACCAAACCGAATCCATTAAAAAACCGATAAAAAACCAAACCTCAGTTTTTGGTTTTCCTCGGTTCGGTTTTCAATTTTTTGGGTTCGGTATTTGAAAAAATAAAAAAATTTGGATTTTCTTAACTTTTCGGCTTTCAAATAGTCGACAATATTTTGTATGAAGTTTATGTGTCATATATTTGTTATTCATATAATTTATTATTTTAAATATTTATATTACATCATAATAAATTAAAATGTTATATTAATATGATTTAAGATCTAAATAATTATATTATAATTTTATTATTTATAAAAAATTTGTAAAAAAAAAATTATAAAGTGTAAGAGTAAATATTTGATTCTTGGATTTAGGTTAAATTGGTTGGTTTAAGTTTATTTTGGTTCGGTTCAGTTTTACTCGATTTTTCTTCATTAAAACCGAGAACCGAAACGAAGATTTTAGTTATATTTGGTTCGGTTTTAAATTATGTTTTTTCACCTTTTAAAACCAAACCGAACCGAGTAAAATCATTTGGTTTAGTTCAATTATCCGGTTCGAACATAACCGATTTTCACACCTACCAATTTTGATTGAGGAAAGAAATTTAAGCCCCATAGTTTCTTTCTTTAATCAGATTTTGCAATTATCACAGTACATGTACAAAATCTCCGAGGAAGCTGCACCTCGAGGTTCGCGCCATGATTAGTGTTTTTTGACATAAATTTTTTGTCTCACGAATGTCATTTTTTGAAAATATTTATATATTTTCCAAATGAAAATATAAACTTTTATTCTCTATAATGATGTAAGTTCTAAGACTATCTTTAACATTTCATAAGACGTTTTTGTGTACCATGACGTAATATTTTTCCAAAGTAGTTAGTTGTTTAAATGATGACTACTTGTATTTCATGGAATCTTTTTTTCCCTATAATGATGAAACATTTTTTTCTAAAGGATGCTCTAGTAAGGTGTAGACTTTTCTTTTTCTCCTATGACTTAATATTTTTCTGAGCTAATTAGTTACTTAAATGGTGATACTCTTGTATTTCATGAAATTGTCTTTTTCTGTGGATGTTTTGGATGGTGTCACTGAGAAATATGTCGCCATTGTTGAAATATACAAGTTCATGTAATACTATAGTCACATCATTCAAATAGTTACCTTTGAAAAATATTACGTGAATGTATAAAAAGACAAGTTCATGCACTACAAGAGTATCATTTTAAAAAAAACATCATTGTAGTAAAAGACACATTCATGAAATACAAGAGTCTCACTATTTAAACAACGAATTACCTAAAAAAGTATTTTATCATGGTAAAAAAGAATAGGGCCATGAAATATCATAGTATCATTTCAAAAATGTTATGTCATTGTAAGAAAAGATAGGTCTATCAAATACTAGTGTCACTATTTAAATAGCAAGCTACCTTGCATACCAAAATGTAACTATTTTTGTAATGGCTGCAGGATTTTTAGGAAAGAAGTAAAGAAGATAAATAGTGTTTTTTTATTAAACACCCAATTTATGGAAATTCCCATAGCTGCACTCCTTACCATTTTAAACTACAATTTCTTTGGACTCTATCAGAGAGAAACATTGGGAACTCTCTCTAAAAGGAGTTTTGTGCAATGTGAGGGGAAGGACTTTGCTGATTTTTGTTAAGTAAAAATCCCTCTTAGTTGTCGTTAAAATTCTTTTGTGCTATGAAGAGAATTTTGTAAGAAATCAAATTTTCGTAATCTCCATCGATGCAGGTCTAATACCTTGTTAATCAATTGTTCTACAGTGACTTTGGAACTTAAAGGTTAGGAGAATTAGACATTCTCTAGAGGTGAAAATCATCCTTCTCTTTGTCGTTCATGCGTAGTTCAAATATTGGATTTTAGTTTGAGTTAATATTTGAATTTTAAGGATTACAGCAGTCGATTGTGGACGAGAATCATGTTATTTTCATAACTGAATGTTCTGTGAATTAATTGGCTCTTGATAGGTCGTAAACTATGAGAATTCTGGCGATTTTGTGTGGTTGGTGTCGGGGAAGATGACATTGGGCAACAACTTAGGACCACGTTTTGGGCCCAATTTAGACTTTAAACCCAAATTTTTTTAGGTTGTCTCAAAGCCTGTCTTGAAACCGTTTTGGACTTTAGACACAATCATTATTTAGTCTTTCTCTTGAACATAAATTTTGGAACTTAAACTGAGATTTTCAATACTTATTGTGTGGTAACATTATTTTTAGGTACCAAGAGTTAGATTTGGATTCAACATATTTTTAGACTTCCCAGTTTTGGATTGAGATTGGATTTCTGGTAGGTCCACATGAGGTAAGAGTTTATTTTTATGTGAAGCATTACATTGTTTTCTAAATTTTATTTTGAGACACGTTCTCATATAAAATGGCGTGTCCATTTTGTTGGCTTGCCGATTTTCGTATAGTATATATATTTTCACTGGACACATTCAAATTTGAGCTTGCATAGCATTTTGATTGATCATTTTGGTTGTATGAACCAAGTTTGATTGGCCTGTATGGGATTCTTGGTTTCATTAGATACATTCGATCGTTGGAGGATGTTTATTTATATTATTATTAACTAGAGTAATGTGACAACTGTATATATCATGTCCTAGCTGCAAAACAGTAAACCTCATCAGAGTCATTGTAGCTGTTGTCGATGACATGGTATGCTCGGATTCCGTGAATGACTCCATTTTCACTTAGCTTTTATCATTTGACAGTAGGGACTTATTTTATGTATGTACCACATTATAGTGGATTATTTCTAAACTTGCCTTACCTTAGATTTTGAACTCAATTTTATTAAATTTTTGTAATAAGGTGCTCATACATTTTTCTTGTAACGCCAGAGAATTTCACAAATAATTTAATTATGTAGATACGACAATTTAGAATTTAATAGATTTATAGATTAATTGGAGAATTTTAATGAGGGTTTTAAAATAGTAGAATTTTTAAGTAAGTATTGGAAATTAAGAAAGTTAAAATAAAGGAATAAAAATACTAGCATTATTAAATAATTATGAAATTTGGAAAGCTAAAATAAAGGAGTTAGAAATTATTATATAGTTATGGAATTAGGAAAGATTAAATAATGAAGTTTATTTTATAGATAATAAAAAAAATAGAAATTATTAAGGAATTAGGAAAACGAAATATAATAGAATTAGTAATGAAAAAAATGTGTAATCCACAGTTAAAAAAGAAATTTTAAGTGTTAGTTAATATTTCATGTTGTGGAATTAAGGAAATAAGTATAAGAGGGATAATATGCTATAGGGACCCTCATATGAGGTTTAAGAACAACTGAGATCGTTTAGGATGAGGAAAGATTCTTCGCGAAAGTGTTGGATAGCACTTAGATGTGAATGAATGTTGAATTGTTGGATCGGTTTAGCAAAAGAAATGTGGATAATTGGATTAAGAAAAAGATGCTTCTGTGGGAGGGTTTGATATCGTGATTATGGAAGAGTTTTGGACCATAGGATTAGATTAGCAGGAGGAACAAGAATCGTTAGATTTAAGAAAGATTTTCCATGGGAGCGTTGGATGCCACTCAACCGCAGAAGAATGTGGGGTCGTTGGATTTAGTTTAGCAGAATAAGTGTGAGCCATTGGATTAGGAAAAGATTCTTCTACAGAAGGAAAAATACCATTCAAGAGCGTTAAGTAAATAGGAATGTCGTCATTTTAGGTTATTGAGTGTTTTTGTAGCAGCGTTTGTGTCTGCGGCAGCCGATGTCGTTTGGCTTAGTAATGTCTTAGTTAGCAGCATGTTAGCAGAAGCATTTTCTTGCATGAATTGATTGGTGTCTGCGCTAGATTTTAGATGACATGAAACATTGTAGTTAGATTTAATGAGTTTATGGTCCGTGGGAGGGTTAGCATTCGTGGATAGGTTTTAACGATAGTTTAGCACATGTGGCAGACGATGAGCCTTTAGATTGATTTCTTGCTGAAGCATTAACTTCCACGGTAATGTATGCATCCATGATTGCTTTGGTGATCGTGAATGTGAATTTTGAGCTGATGTGGTTGTTGGCCATTGGACAAGCAGGCTGTTGTGGACATCTCCTAGGGCCTGTTACACGTCCTCCGTTGTAGCTTAGGCAGTTTTAAATATGATAGTTTACAGATTACTTGCAGCCATGATTTAATCCTTAGACGGCTTAGGAAAAGATGGATTTATGATGCAATTTTCATGAGATTTACTTTCGTGTGGTTCTCTATTTACAGGTCTCTAAATAGAAAAAGTTGGGCCGAAACCCTGGTTACCCTAGAAGTCGCGAAGATGATGAGAGCTTCCTCTCAAACTCTCGGGTTAGCCCTCCTTTAGGATTTTCAAGGAAAAGACTGCGTAAGGATGTGTTTGGGAATGGTAAGACCTTCATAGAATATCTAGGTAGTTGATGTTTTGCATGTGCTCGGCCTTTGGTCTACATCACAAAGGCGCTAGGGTGTTTTATGTTTCGATGACTATTCTGTCCATGATGCCTAAGGGCTGTTGATCGAGGATTTGTTTACAACTTGATGTTACTGTCTATGTTGTTGTTCATGATGCCTAAGGGTTGTTGATTGAGGATTTGTTTACTGCTTAATGTTACTGTCTATATTGTTGTTCATGATACCTAAGGGCTGTTGATTGAGGATATGTTTGATGGTTTGTCTGATAGAATATGATGCTCTCAGTGTGATTATGAGGATATGTATTGTTTGATTTATTTATTGATAGAATGTAACATTCTCCTTGTAAGTTTAGAGGATATGATTACTGTTATGCTTAGGATATGTTTATTGTTATGCTTAAGTTATGTTGTCTATGATGCCTACAGGTTGTTGATCGAGGACATATTAAGTAATGCATGTTTCATGCTTATAGATTAGAGGTTTGACTAGTTATTATGTTATAAATATGATGTTGATATCATAATGGTCGAGGATATGTTTATAACTTGATGTTATTGTCTACGTTATGGATTAAGATACCTACAGGCTGTGGATCGAGAACTTGTTATTGATATGTTCATGCATGTTAGACTATTATTATGTTACGTGTACTTATATGCATTCATGAAAAATGTTTTCATTAAGAAAGATAATAAAGAATAAAAGACGGACTGAATAAACATAAAAGGTCATTATGGGCATGGACTCAAGTTGACTGTCCCATATAAGGTGCGCCAAATGGTGTCACTCTTTCCTTTAACCGAATGACCACAATGATCAAACTATAAAGTGAAAAAAAAGGCTGTTGACTAAAAAGACAGAGTTTTTACATGCTGCATTTCATAGCCATGTTCATGTTGCATCTCATAGTCATGTTACATGTTACACCTTATAGTTATGTTTATGTTATACATCTCTCACTGAGCGTTAGACTCATAGTTGAACTTTGTGATGTAGGTAAGGAAGGAGTTTTAATGAACATGGTGATAGACTCAATTGACAACACAGTTGAAGAGGAATTCTCATATGCGAAGCTAGAGTGTTGTTGAAGCGAAGTTGACCAGTGGGTGAAGATTAAAGGAAAGATGAATTTTAATAACGTAAACCCTTTTGTTAAGAATTATATTTTATATTGTTATGACTTAAGTAGAAACATCTTTATAAATACTTTTGTTTATTTTAAAGAAGGGTTTCACTACATTTAACTTTAGATAATTTTCATTTAGACTTCCAATGCATGGTTTAAAAAATGATATTTAACTATCATTGGGTTTTACTAACCTTAGACTTCAAAAGAAATTCATTTTAAAGACTTTAGTGCGTATGTTTATAAGTATGAATTTATGCATGACCCGATTTTCTATGAACACGTAGTTTTAAAAGAAAATAAATAAAGAAAGAGGTTTTAATGCTCCGGGGCATTACATTTCTCACCTATATGTTGAATATAAAACTTCTCCCCAATTGAGTTTAGTCGACTCACCCCAGGAAACTCCCCTTTCAGGTTTTAACCAAGAGGAAGATCGGTTGCTGATGCTAGAGTGAGCTTGTCGTGACTTTTATTTATTTAGTACAATCCCATTTGAGAAATTATTTTGTAAGTTTGGAATTTTTTTTCACATAGTTGTTTTGGGCCATAGCTTTTTTTTTTTATTTAAGTCTTTCACTACTATATTGGACATTTAAGGTTAAGAATAGGGTGACTCGGTCTGTTCTCAAGTCGAGTGGCTCCTTGTTTTTTCTTGAGTCCCCTTTAGGGCATGAAAGAGATTTTTTTAATCAAAATATAGTTCCACTGTTCCATGGAGAGATCACTTGAGAGTCTATCAATGTAATATTTTGGACATTTGCCTGCTGTGCGTGGAATCGGTCTAATATCTAGTTAAGTTTTCTATTGAGTTAGGGTGCTACTAGGAAGAAATCTTGAGGTTGTTCGCTAGAGGATAACTATATTTCTCTATATGTACGCATTAGTTTAGAGTGTTTCAAAATTTTGTTAAAAGAGATAGGAAGTATGCTTCGTAAATAGTTCAAGAAAATCTTTCTAGAAATATGAGTCAGTGAACTCTTCTAAGTTGTGTGTGGGCCTTTGAAGTTTGAACTCAAGAAATCCAACTTAGGATGCTGTCCAAAGTCTCATTTCTCTTAAAAATCCAAAACTTGCCTCCTTTTGTTTGGAATTCATTAATTCGAATTAGGACCTTAAGTTAGTCGAATTTGGTTCGATGGCAAATTGTACCTATTTCCTTGATTTGGAAATTGTTTGTAGAGATTTCTGAATAGGTCTTGTTTTGTGTGTTTTGATGTCAATGAAGGTTTTTGCATAGGTGGTTGGGAATATTTGGTCCAGGGATTGGAGTCATTCAAGTGGGGTTTTCTCTAATCAAAGTTTGTTTCAAACCGCTTAGGAAAATAAGGTGAAGAATTTATAAGCCATTGTTATGTTTGCAGAGCAGGGGATTGGCTTTGCTATAATTTATTTGAAGGTAATGATGAAAATTTTTTGACAATTAATTACTAGTTGAGGGTGTAAGGTTGATAGAATTTGAGGCAAAGTTCCATATGTAACATGATATGTAGATAGATCATGATTTGGTTTAAAAGTAAACTCTCAATTTTTGGAACATAATACCTAGTTGTAGAGTTGGCATATTATATTAATATCCTAGATTGTGTCTGATAGAGTTATAAGTCTAGAAAGCACTTTATGACTATGATTATCTATAGACTTACAAGGTAAGCTCTATTTCTGAAAGTTTTGATATTATTTAATATGTTTGCATAATTGTTTTAAGTATTTGAGTGAGTATGGTAAATAATTGACATGAAGTGACTTAGTTAGAGGAGGATGCAAAGAATGAGCTTAGGGAAAGTCTTTTGTACATGTTTATGTAGTTAGAATTTCAGTGTCTATGATTGGAATATACATTGTGTTATTGATAATATAGTTACTTCTTTCCAATTTATTAGAATAGTGTTGTAGGACATTAGGATGTGGCAAAATGTTGATTTCATGTGGTAGAGCATTTTGACATTTCTTTGTGATTTGGTGATCGTTAAATGACTAGAGTGAGATGTTCCATGTTTGACACTTGGTGCATGTAATGGTTAATAGAGACGAGTTGCCTATGTAGTGGATGTCCTAGATAGATGAAACAGATTGGTACGATATGTGCGAACCTTGTAATATCCTGGATTTTCGTAATGCTAAGCATACGACTTAAGTAATGATTTTGAGGATATTAGGAGCTGAAATGAACGATTAAGGTGTTGGTCAAGAGAAATGTATTTGGATAAAGTGAATTACGATACCCTAAATTATGCTCATATTAAGCTTAGGAGGATGATTAAGAATTTATTGGAATTGACTTGGATAATTTAAGTGTTGGTCAAGGGAAATGTAACTGGAAAATTGTGAATTACAGTACCTGAGTTGTTGAGAATAATAAGGCTGTTAATATTTAAGATATATTGGGTTTAGTAAAGAATAAATTGAAGGAGGAATTGTGGATTATATACCTTAATTATAGAAGGGTAATTTGAGGTTTAGATAATTTGGAAAAGTGGTTTATGTTTTATTAAGGATATATATATATATATGAAATAGCAGGGCGGTTGATCTTGAGGAATGAGGCAGTCGATCATTAAAGGCGTGAAATATTACAGATTTGTAACCAAAGTGGTATCGATCGATCTTCCAAAGGGAATTGATTGACTGGTAATTCTCTGAATAGTCAAAATTACTGATTGGCGGTCGATCACTTGATCAACTGATACCAAGTAGTTTTGAAAAATATTGATTGGTGGTCGATCACTTGATCGACCGGCGTCGAAGGAAATTGTGATTATGGAGGTTCTGCGTTTGATCACCTAAAGGAGGTTGATCAACCGATGAACTAGAAAGTCGCTAGTAATGGATAAACCGTCGCATGGAAATGGAGGTGTTCGACGTTTGACGCTTCATAGAACGATCAATTGTCTCTCTCTTTGGCTTTCCATCTTTAGTAGGGCACTGAAATGTTGGATTAAAGGTCTATAAATAGGAAGGACTGATAGTGGTAGGGTGTTTTTAGAGAAAGAGAGAGAGACCGATAGGGTGCGAGTGTTGCTGAGAAATTCTTTACAGAGTGAAAGTCAGAGAGAGGGTCTAAACGAAGGAGACCGTGAAGGATTTGGTGAACAAGTTTAAAGAGTAAGGCCAAGAGGGTTCTGGAGTTTGTGAGGGAGCGTGGGAGCAGACACAGTGAGAGAGAGGATGCTGTTGTGATTTTGATAGAGCGAGAAGGTCTGGAGGAAGAAGGCCGAGGGAAATTTTGGATTTAGAGAGAGAAGTGAGAGAGTTGTGAAGAAGAAGTCTCTGTTGAGGAAAGAAGTTACTGGGAGGGAGAAACGTGAGCTAGGAGTCCTTTGAAGCAGGTTTTTTTTCTCTTCTCTCGGGTTCTAAGTTAACAATCTCCCTTCCATGATTTCAGTTCATCAGTAAAAGAATTCTGCCATTGGTTTATAGAAACTGCTTTGTTGAAAAGTTTTTTGGTTATATACTCTCTGTGATTGATATGAAGTATGGATTATTTTCTGTCAATTATTGCTTCTGGAGAATGCTTTATTGGTTTGAGCATACTGCCTAGATTGGTGAGAGTATGTTGGATTCTGGTTATTATTTTGTTTGTTGGTTACTACTTCTGAATGCTATGTACATTACTGATTGGCAGATAAGTTGGATTTTGGTGAAGGAAGTGTTATTTTGGTTAATGCCTGAATATAGTACTCTGTTAATATGATATGTTTTGAATATAAGGTTAGGACTATTGTTCTACAAATTATTGCATTTCTATTATTGGTTGGTCATTGCTATCCGTTGGGTTTTATTGCTAAAGAACTGTCAAGTGGACATTATGTAATACCCCGATGACATTTTCCCTGCATGCATGATGTAATTAATTTGGGATAATTAATATATATTACGTTGCGTATCGATACATATTAAATTATGACGTGTATTTATGGGGTTAATGTTTTGGAATAATTAAAGTATGGAAGAATTGGTATTATTGAGTAAATGGAAAATTCAGACACAGCAAGGAAATGCATTACAGACGCTTTCAGACGAACGCGGACGCAGGATTGCATCTGAAAACGTCGCCCCTGCATTTTAGGATGCTGCAGGACGGAAGCCCCGCATCCCATTTCTTCTCCTGTCTCTAACTGGACGATTTCGGACGAAGGCGGACGCTTGCGGACAGGGTGATTTTGATTCTGTCCAATTCTGGACAGTTTTAGACTCATGCAGACGCGGCATTTGGACGCTTGCAGACTCATGCGGATTCAATGGTTTTGGATCTATCCGATTCCTGGACAGTTTTGGACACATGCGGATGACTTCTTTCGTTCGAATGAGGGATTCAGATGAATGGGAACAAAGGCAAGGACGTCACCTTTCGTCCAGATGTGCAAATCTGCCTTAGGAATAGTGTTTTTTGGACAAACGCGGACGAGATCAGAGCGTCTGCACTCGTCCGAAATGTCCCAGATCAGCGATTATTTAGGATTTAAAATAAGAAAGTTTTGTCGTCTTGCAATTCAATACGTACTAAGGAGACAGGAAGGAGCTCCTCCCTCGCCTCGACCACGCCAAGGGGCATGCTGCAGACATCTCTCCCTCTCCAAGATGGATTTCCATTCCTCCAGGTAGGACTCCCCTTTTTAATCATCAGAAATTTCCTTCCCTTAGCATTTTCTTCTGCGAACGTGAGTGAGCTTCCCTGCAAGAGAGAGAGATCCCTAAGAGCGACGTGTGTGTTCTGTGAAGTGCGAAAATTGTGAGGTGATACGTGAGTGTGGGTGTGATTTCTGTGAGCTGAGGAACGCGAGGATTTAGCTTGATTTGTTGCTGCCTTCTTCTATCAGTGTAGGATTTCTTCAATAATTTGCTAACTAAGGTATGCATTGGATAGAGTCTTGGCCAGTGGAGGCCCTACCCACAAGTAGAGTGCGTGAGTTGTGATAATTTCTTGTTGTTAATTCTTGCAATTCATTTCGTTGCTTTAGCTTGTTTAAATTTTCCTACAATTTCCTTACTATAAATACTGAAATGAAATGCTTTACTTGAATGAAATCTCTGACGTTAATCCTATAGTAGTTTAGAAATGCTTTACTTGAATGAAATCTCTGATGTTAAGCCTGTAGTTGTTTAGTATGATGAACTAATACCACACGACGTCATGAGCTATGAGTTTCATTGATGAATCTGTTCTGTGATGTTATTCTGATTTGTATATGTGTTGTTTACTTCTTTATCTGTTGACTCGATTAACATACTATCCTACTATTACGATTGTTTAAATTTCACTGCTATTAATACTCTGTAAATCTGTACTCTGTAAATCTGAGCATGTGTACATAATTAGATCAATACTCTGTTAATCTAAACATGTGTAGATAACTGGATTAATTTCTGTAACGATAAACTAGGTTGCTATCTTAATTCATTCCGTCTATTAATCTAAGCATGTGTAGATAACTGGATTAATTTATGTAACGATAAACTAGGTTGCTAGCTTAATTCATTCCGTCTATTAATCTAAGCATGTGTAGATAATTGGATTAATTTCTGTAATGATAAACTAGGTTGCTAGATTAATTCATTCCGTTAGTTCTCCAATTCATTGACTAAAAGAATGACATTTCACTACTATGTTTGCTTTACTTTCTGATATTAAAAGCATGATAGTATGTTAATTTTCTAATTTGTTGTTGTTTAACCGTTAATTAAAAGCATGATATTATGCGGCTATTTACTTACATTCTGATATTAGAAGCATGTTAGTTCATGGGTATGTTTAACTAATATTTGACTCATAAATCAGAGCATGATTGTTTACTAACTAATTCAAGCAGGTTTCTGTTTGTCTATCTAATATTAAAAGCATGTTATCTTACCATTATGTTCATTGTTTAAGAGCATGTTCGCTGTTTAAATTGTTGTTTAAGAGCATGAAATTTCGCTACTATGTTCCCTGTATATTTTTTCTTTAGAAGCATGTTGAATTGCCGTCTTCTTGACTGTTCAAGCATGTATATCTCGCCGTTCAAATCGCTGCCATAATTAATTGTTTTAAATTACTGTCACTCATTATATGCACTGTTTAATTATAGTTTTTTTTCTTTGTGTTATTCACTATTATTCTTTATATGCTCTGTTCATTTATAGTCATTCATTTTACTTACTGTCATTCATTTATAGTTATGCGCTAAATTGTATATTTCCTTGTTATACTGTACGAACATGCATCATGATAATAGAAACAATTAGGGCAATCTTGGGGTGGTACTCACATGCATTATGTGAGGAAAATGTTAAATGAATGAAAGAACAAATAATGGGATGTTGGGGGGTGGATGGGTAGTTCAGATCTAGTATGGCAGCTAGGCTCCACCCCTACCATATTGGGAACGAGACTAGCTGCACACAGGAGGTTAGAAGCCGATCAAACTATACCATCCCATATGGGTCCCCCAATCTTCCGCTCGACGTACGAGTAAAGAACGTACGAACGTAATGAAAAGATTGGTTTGGGGCGGTACCCATTCCAAAAGAACTAAAGAGATGTATAGCATACTGCATAACCCCCAATTCCTTATTGGGCCTTTAGGCACACGTCTTACTTGTGGTGTAAGGAACGAGATGATAGTACCGAGAGCAAAGGAGGAAGCCTTTCTCGTGGAGCCTGTGGAGTATCTGGATGAACTGCAACCAGAGTAGCAGTATGGCTCAAGAGAAAAAGAAAGTACTTATCTATCTTGAAAGGGATTGATAATAGACATGTTTTGTAAAATATTAACTCTCACTCTAACCCTAAAACTATGTTTTGACTATTATGTTTTGAATATTAATTATGTTTACACTTTTAACCCTGAACTTTATTAAGGTTTCCAGTTTACTCTGATTTATCCACGCGCTTGATATTTTCACGATAAGAATCTAAGTTTTTACCACATCCGTTTTAAGTAATTAAAAAGAAAAATTTTTACACACCAGTTTAAAAAAGAAAAATAAAATAAGAAATGTACAGTTTTGACGCGGGGCATCACACATTATATCATGATTATTTAAGGAAGCTTACGTTGTTGGATGATAGGGTTGGAACTCAATATTAGGATAGTTAGGGTTGAGGTTTTATTCTTTAAGGTGTTATTGGACATGTCCATTTGATGCTGAGTTTGATAAACTATTGTTTACTAATGAATAGGTATTGAAGAGAAAAAACTTTAAGTGCTAACTATCTAAGGCTAAGGACTCCAAGTAAGTGATATTGCATGCGTTTTCCCTTCGAGGCTACATAACGGGAATTAGGGTTGTTTGATGCTTGCATTTACTAGATGATTAGGTTATGATCATGTTGTTATTTTGAGAATGTACTACTGATTGATTGCTTGTTGTTAATTGTGTGTTTATTACCTTTAAGTTCAATTTCTTAGTTAAGAATTGATCATGTTTTGAGGATACAGTAGATAGAATTGTATGTGTAACGCCCGGTTTTTCGTAAATCCTTTAAAATGCGAGAAAATTTGAAACTTTTATAAAACCGTTGAAATCTCTTTTAAAATAGATCAGAGCGCGACGCTAAACCGGACCGCTACTAACCTTTCTTTAAACTCGTTATAAAACCAATTAATGAAACGTGAAACCGTTATAAAAATAATTTATTTAAAACATTGCGGAAGCATAAATAATTTAATGAAAGAAACTTAATGAAAGAAACTAAACAATTAAATACAACTTAATAAAAATCGATAACAATCGTTTTCTCTTTTACTTTTTTAGCCTGGCCGACCACAATCTCGCTCATGCAAATCCTTCATCCTTGCTTTGTTGTTTGTTTATTATCTATTCATCATTTTCGCATACAAGTACCTATACCTACACCACAAGTAAACTGTAAGCTCAAAGGTTTAGTCAAAAAAAGGGTTTAATGCAATTATACTTATGACTCTCTTTAGTTCTTTTGGAATGGGGGCCACACAAACCAATCCTTTCATTACGTCATTCATTCGTTCGTTACTTTACGTTAATTCATTCATTCGTTACTTGTACATCAAGCTAGAGATTGGAGGAATCCAGGCGGTAGGGTAAATCTTTGTCGGCTTCAACCACCTAGAATAGACAGTCTCACAGTCTCGACAAGGGAAAGGTAGCGTTATTATAAATCCTGTCTACTTGGATGATCCGTACTTACCCTACCATCCCCCAACTCCCTTTTCTTCTTTTTCTTTATTTTTTTCGTTTTACCTCACATAATGCATGTGTGAGTACCACCTCGGGGCACTCCTTACTGGTTTCTATTAACATGATGCATGATAATACCTTCTTAACTAACATGATGCGTGGTGCGTTATAACATAACAATAATTGAATTACGCATTGAAAATGAAAGTAACTGTAATAGAAATTGTGCATATAAGGAATAATAGAAATTGACAGCGCACATAAGGACAAGTAATAACTAAGGAACACCCAATAAAGTTAAGCAAATGAAGGAAGAAATTATTGAACTAATTAAATACGAGGGACATGCTCGGATATGTAAACCACAATAATAAAGGAAATATAACGGATCAACGAGCAACGTGCATATGAAAGTAAAGCATAATTTAATTAACATGCTCAGAGTTAATTACATGCTTTTATCCTCGTTAACTAATCATGCTCAGGTTTAATAAAGGAAATATAACGGATGAACGAGCGACGTGCATCTGAAAGTAAAGCATAATTTAATTAACGTGCTCAGAGATGATTAAATGCTTTTATCCTCGTTAACTAATCATGCTCAGGTTTAATAAAGGAAATATAATAGATCAACGAGCAACGTGCATCTAAAAGTAAAGCATAATTTAATTAACATGCTCAGAGTTGATTACATGCTTTTATCCTCGTTAACTAATCATGCTCAGGTTTAGTAGACAACATGCTAAGGACAAGAAATTAAACAAGGTTATAAGCAATACCAAGAAGACAATAACAAAAGAATTATAAAAGCCTTTATTCACATAGTCAATGAAATCCCTTAGTTCGTTCATTTTTAACTCATTCTTCTTTCATCTTTCCCATTCTTTTCTAGTAAAGCATCTCTATTATTTTCAAATAAAGTAAATCATCAATTATGGGAGTAACAAAAAATGAAATTGCAGTAAAAGAATAATATACGGAGTATTAACAAGGAAGAATTAATCCTGCTAGTTAATTATTATTCTAAGTAGTTGTCCTAGTCATTTTTCATGCATCAAGAATTAATTACAATTATGCTCAATTGGTTAACAAATCGATTAACATGCTCAAAGATTAATTAATATGCTTCAATTTCTTATAGGTTAATATTAGCCTAGTTAGTTAATTAAACATGCTACACTAGTAAATCAATTATTGTCCTAGTTAGCATGCTCAATGAAGTGATTAACAATGGTTAATTAAACAACTAGCTAAACATGCTCGAATTAGTTATTTAACGACTAGGTAATTAATTAGCTTATCTAGCATGCTCAAGTCTAGTTAAGTACGTTAATTATTGATCCGATTATTATTCTAGGTGAGTGAACATACTCAAGAATTAATTACACTTACCTAAGCATACTTAGTTAATTAAACATTAGTTCACATGCTAAGCTTAATCTAATTGTTTACATGCTTAGATTACTAAATTAGTTAACGTGCTCAATTGATTAACCTCCTCAGGATTCTAGTAAATTACCAATTAAACATGCTCATTATCACAAGAATTAATACTAGGTTATGAAAGTAAAACAAACAAATGACAATAGAACAATGATGAAATACATAGCAGCTTGTAATTAATAACTAAACAGAAGTTAAACTATAAAGAACAATTCATAATAATGTCTTTGCACTTAACTCATTTATCTCGTTCATTATCTAAGCATTACTCGTTCAACAATTCTCTGTCACTCGTTCATCAATTATTTAAGCCTTGATGACAGAACTAACAATAAGGAAATTCACAGAGCAAATCAACAACAAAGGAAAAGAGTTAACAACCAAGGAAATGCTACAGAGTACTAACAACAGTAAAATCCACCGAGGAATTATCAACAAAGAATCAACTAACAGTAAGCATAACAAGGAACTAACATGAAACTCATGCGCACCTACTTGTGGGTAGGGCCTCCACTAGCCATGACGTACCCTATTCCTTACCTCAAAATTTTATCGCGCATTAGCACCAAATCTTTATCCTCTATCTCTTTCTGATACCTTCACCATTAGAAACCTTTATCATTAACAACTTCTCATCGAACCCTATACACCTTAACACTAAACACTTCTAATATTTTGAGTCCCACCTATAACGACCCAGTTTTATTTACTTTGAAAATCATGTAAATTTAAAATTTTTCTTTTTATAAAAACATCAAAGTAGTTTCATTTATAAAACCCGAGTGTTAAAACTCTTTACTTAAAACATTTATCAATTTCAAGGAAGTAATAAAATCATTTTATGAAAACGCAGCGGAATTAAATTAAAGTAAAACATTAAATAATATTAAGTAATTTACAAATTCTTTTAGAAATAAATCTCATTTAATTCTTTAGCCCAACCAGCCACAATATATGCCCGTGCAAATCCTTCGTCAACTGTCTTTGACCTGATCACCAGTGCGTATACCTACATCGCAAGACTTAACTAATGAGCCTAATGCTCAGTAAGTGATATAAATTAAAAGGTATGATGTACATGTCATGCAACTCTTAAATCTCTTTTCTCTAACTATTTATGTTTCTTTTCTTTCTTTCTTTTATTTTCTTTTACCGTTTTTTCGATCTTGACTTGGCTTCTTGACTTTACTTTACTGTTCGTTTCTTTATTTAATCGTTACTTTACTTTATCTTGAAAGGCGTTGGAAATGTCTAAACTTGACGAGGCGAACCTCACATCCCCAGACGACCCCGTTTGTCTTTATCTTTTTCTTTATCTTTACTTTATCTTGAAAGGCGTTGAGAATGTCTAAACTTGACGAGGAGAAGCAGCCAACTCAACCTCAAATTCTCAAGCGACCCCGTTTATGTTTGTTGTTGTCTTAATCTTGAAAGGCGTTGGAAATGTCTAAACTTGACGAGGAGGAGTAGCTAACTCAACCTCACATTTCAAAACGACCCCATTTATGTTATCTTTATCTTGAAAGTGTTAGAGATATCTAAACTTGACGAGGAGAGGCAGCTAACCCAACCTCACATCTCGTCACACCCATTTACGTTCATTATCATTTTGTAATTGTTTTGTTTCTTCTTTCTTTCCTTTTAACATTTCGTAAACATTTCATTTCTTATTTGTTTCCTTTTTAACATTTCGTAAACGTTTTGTTTCTTCTCTATTTTCCTTTCTATCATTTCGTAATCATTTTGCTTCTTCTTTGTTTCCTTCTTTTCAAAACCATGCTTAAAAGTCATTTTCGTATCTTTTTGGAAAACTATGATGCACGATGCTAGTGAATGCATACATTCTCTACTCGAGGAATCTAATAGCGCAACCAACATACAATTCATGCTTATAAAAATTGTAAACAATAAAACGTGCATTTACAATTGTAAACATCGAAACATGCTATTTAAAACTGTAAACACCGAAACATGCTCTGTAATACTATAAACAATGAAACATGCATCTCCTATTTCTTGAGATGTAGGGTCCGAAGACCAAAGCACATGTATATCCCTTACCTGGCGTCCGTGGCGTGTTTAACACTCTATTCTTTTCTCGTTAGTACCTAAACCATTAAATTCACATATTATTAACTGTACTTATACGACTCACAATTTCACAATCGGTACATGGACAACAGAATAGCAACATCATAATGTTGCTCATTCCATCAATGTGACAAGATAAGTTAACTTTACAAAACCTATATTTTCCATAGTAAAGTAAAGAACCATTTAATGCCTATTTTAACATAACATTACTAAGTGAATATCAGTCATCTTTATATATCCTTAATTACTCATTCAAGCATCATAGTCAACAATGACATACGGAACCTTATTTATGTGTCTCTACTTAATCAATAATTCAAGTGATAGAATCCATGCCAAACTATTACGTCACAATAACAATCTCAACATTCTTGACAAACTGTAAGTAACGTAAATTAATCAATCCAAACTTAACAACGACTCATTCTTAGTCATAAGTCATACAAAAGATAACTCATTCTCAGTTTAACCAACAGAGCATTTCAGCCAACAATCAGACTTTCTA
>CM039477.1:8682612-8809625 GCA_022433065.1 Begonia loranthoides | reverse complement strand
AGCATGTAACATCCCGATATTTTAAGTTAGATAATTATCAGAATATTACCAAGGGTGTTTGGAGCATTAAGCCTAAGAGTGATTTCAGTAACGTTTTTCCTCGTATACGTGATGTAATCAAAGTGTTGGACTTATGAGGATGTTGCATCGCATATCTATACGTGTCATTTTGTGACGTGTATTGTGGGAGGAATGTTGTGGGGTAAAAATTAAGTGTGGAAAGATGAAGAAAGTGGGAATTTTTGGGTGTTAGGACGAGTCTCCAGATGATGCGGACGAGAAGAATGGCGTCCGCATTGACTCTGTACTACTCTGGAACATTCAAACGCGAGGTCTGAACGATGCGAACGCGAGAGGTAGCGTCCGCAACGACTCTGTCCAAATTTTGGGACAATTCAAACGTTACATGCAGACGATGCGGACGTCGTCTGGCGTCTGAAATAGGGCTGCGGACGGTACGGACATTAATGGGGATGCTATTTTCCGTCTGAAGCTGGATTTTCACCTAGGGATTTTGGGTCTTGCGGACACCTGCAGACGTGAGGATGGCGTCCTCACCAGTCCGAATCGTAGCAGATCAGTGACAGGATCACTTTAAAATCAGAAGAAAACGACAATGGACCAATGAGATTTCAGCTCCCCAACACCAAATCGTCCGCCACGACCCCGACCAGCAAGGGATGGTCCCTTGCCACGTGTGTGAGTGTCCCCCAGGTGAGTCTCTACTTAACCCAACCCTTCTCCACTTCCTTCTCCATCGTTCTTCTGCTGGAGGGAAAACTCTGCTGGAATAGAGAGGCCAAGGAGCTGCTGTCTGAGGGGAGGTTTGACTTTAAGGGTAAGGAATGGGTAGTCCTTTGCTTGAGGAAGCCATACACCCAAGTATTTCTTGTGTGTGTGAGTTGTTTCGTTGTCTGATTTGGATTATTTCTATAGTTGTCTCACTTTCCTCTATATGATATGAAAGCCACATTTCCTTTTGATACTTTGATAGAGATTGCATATCTTCCTTGTGTGAATGTGAGAATGTTACTTGGGCTTGAATGAAACAGAGGAGAAATGCTTAAAACGGAAGAGAAAAGTATGAATGAACTCTTTACATACCCTCTTTTAGTGACGATGAAGAAGTCATGATGTTAGAGGAAGACTCTATGTTACTTTATAGATTTCTAGTGATGATAAAGAAGTTATAATGTTAGATAAATGTTCAATGCTTCCTGTTTTGCTTTCAATGAATTTGTTGACTATAGTCTATAGTGTGGTGTTTTAAGCATATAGATTATTCCAAATGTTATTCCTTTGTCTGCTGTAAGTATACTTAGATGTTTTGTTTCCCTTCAGTTATTGAGAAGCATATGTAAGCAGGTTTAGTCTTAGTTTATAGCCGTTTCTGTTCAGACATGAAGAAGTATATAGAAGCATGCCTTGTGTTAGTTTATTGTTGTTTCCTTTCTGTTATTGGAAAGCATGTCAAAAGTATATTAATCATTCACTTATACATGAAAATGTTGCTATAGTAATAAACCCAATGCACATATCCATGTTCGTTTTGCTGTTGTTTTCCTTACCACCAATAGCATGACTAATCGCTCGTTTTTGCATGAAATGCTGTCGTAGTGATAGATCTAATGCACGTATGAATGTTCGATTCGCTGCTGTCTTTTCATTACTGTTGAAAGCATGATTAGTGGTTGTTTTCTTCTGTTGTTATGTTCGATTGAAAGCAAGAAATGTTGAACATATTTTCTGCTGAATGGTTGACTAGAAACACGTTTCGATACTCACATCTTCTGCTATGTAGTAGACTAAAAGCATGTCGTTGCCATT
Source organism: Begonia loranthoides (assembly GCA_022433065.1). NCBI lineage: Eukaryota > Viridiplantae > Streptophyta > Magnoliopsida > Cucurbitales > Begoniaceae > Begonia > Begonia loranthoides. Next base: position 8,807,798 of record CM039477.1, on the reverse strand, counting down.
GTAAATTCAATACGTGTTAGCCGCTGTTTCTTTGGATTTACAAGCATATTGTAGTTCTAATTGGACATTAGTTAATTACTCTACGCTGTTGTTGTTTCCATTATGCACAAATATGTTATGATCTTGTTTCATTCAGCGTTACCAGTATGATTGGTTTCCATTTCATAGTTGAGTACTATCATTATTTTATCATGAGAAGCATGTACGAGTATTCGTTTTGTTCACTGCTTATGATAGATTCCCTAGGTATTGTCATTGCTTTCGATATATGTGTTACTTAATTTGCTAGGATGCCTCATGTTAATAGAAACCAAGTAGGGGGTACCCTCTAGGAGTAGTACCCACATGCATGAGTGAGGAAAACGTTAAGAACAAGTATGTTTGGGACGGGCGGGAAATGTTCGTCACCGAAGAAACCATGATGGCGGGATACGTCGGAAGGGAGGAAACTCTAAAGGCAAGATACGCCGGAAAGAGGAAAGACTCTAAAGGCAGGATAGTCTCATTTTGTTTTCACAGTTTAATGTTCTTTGTTTTATTATAGATAGTCTCATTTTGTTTACAATGAAAAATGAAATGAACGCTATTAAAAAGATGAATCAACAAGAAGACTTTCTACATATTTATCGCTTTTTTCAAGACGCTACTACATACAACGACAATGTACATATTTTTTTTTTCATATATGCCTATTGTTTTTTTACCTAGAAAGAGTTTTTTAATAAGTAACTTACTTTATTTTAATTTATTCAATTTGTGAAACACAACTAACTTCGTACATTCAAAAACTACTCTTAATGTTTTTACTTTAAGCTTACCCCATAACTTGCTTTATCAAAGAAAGAAAAATTATTCTGTAATTGCACTTTTTACAATAAATTTTATGTAATTGATATATAAGCATATTTAGTTTATCCTCTGTCTCTCTCTTTTTCTATATTAAACATATAAATAAATGAAACCTTGAACATTATTAACTTCAAAATACTTTAACGCTATTCTCTTATACTTTATCTTATCTGTAGGGCATTCGAAAAATTGGATAGTTCAATTTTTCAACTCAGGTTATTGTAAATTATGCGTGCATATCAGAGGAACACTTATCGAAAATAGAGGTCAGTTAACCTTTTGTTTTACTTTCAAATTTAACCACATCAAAGTCACTTTTAAGGTATCACTTACTCAGAATTGTTGCATGGATTATCAATATTCATGTTATCTTTTTAAATAAAAATGATCAGAATCAAACTTAAAAATGTTTTAAAGAAAATAGGGAGAGGGAACGCAAGACATTAGAAACAAGTGAAAACACAAAACCTTTTAATAGTTTGTTCACGTGTTCTCATGCAGTTAGTGATGACCCTTATCATAACAAATATTAATACATAGTCTTTCATTACTATTAATTACAAATATAGATAGAAAGATGTGTGTGTTCAAAGTATTCTCTTTGCCTATTTGTTAAGTTGCTTTTACAGATCCTCATCATATTTTATCTACCTCAAATCACAAGATAGCACTATGGTTGTTTGTTTTTCATGTAAGTTTGTACATTTCTTTATCAAATATAACTCTACATTTTTTTCATAGGGTTTTGTTGTTTTTCTTAAAAGGTTGTAACTAAGACTGATTTCCTTGAGCAGAATGCTGATTATCTTTCTGTACATATTTCTTTTAAGAGAAACTAAGGCACTTGCTTCCATAAAAAATCTCATACAAATACTCGAGTTGATATAACAACATTATAACAATTTTGTAAAAGAAAATCTAAATTTTTTCCTTGGTAGTTTTGAAAAGTTTGATAGTTTGGAAAAAAATCATTCTTTCTGCAACAAAAATCTTATTGTTGGTAATCATTTGCTTCATACTTCATTTACAAATTTGCTTTGGAAGAAACTAAGATATTTGCTTATACTAAAAATTCTCTTCACAAATCTAGAGTGAATATGGCAACATTAAAAAAAAATTGCTAATGCAAAATCTACTTTTTTCCGTTGGTAGTTTTGAAAAGATTGTTGCTTTGGAAAAAAATCATTCTCTCTGCAGCAAAAAACTTGACGTTAGTAAACATTTGCTTCTTGTTATCGTTTCAAGATATTTAATGATGTATTGTAAGTTCTTACATCTTTCTTGTATATTTGGTTATGTTTGCTTTATGTATCATAAATATTTGTATAATTAGCAACATCTTTTTTGAACAAATATCAAGTGCATATTATAATAAAAACGACTACTCACTGTCATTTAGATATGCATAATGTACATATGTAAACATGCTGCTGATCTTTTCTATTTTAAAAAGAAACTATCAAAAAATTGGCAAATATTAAAAAAGAAAATGATAAAATAATAAAATAGTGGCTCATATTATTGTTTTGATATGTTTTTTTTTGAATGCTGTATCATGTTTTATTTTCGTATATCATTAGAAACTCGTGTTGTCTTTAAGAATTTGATATCCAACAGATTCATGTAAGTTTTTTTACTGTTGACCTTTATATTTCATATAGAGTAACTAAGGATTGAAGTTATATTTGAAAAAGAAATTATGAATTGCACAAAAAAAATATGTCCAGCTTAAAGCGTACGTGCGTAGCACGTACCGAAAACTAGTATTTAAAAAAGTATGGAGTTTACTTGCAACAATATCTTTTTTCTTAACTCTTTTGTTTCTTTGTTTTTGATTGCTACATTGCTCAATCTTGGACTGATTTCTTTTAAAAGGTGGTCTCCCTTTACCTCAAACTACATGTGGAGTAAGCAACTACAGCTTTAATTTGCTTAAATTGGTTTGACATTGCCAAAATCCTTCTTATCTTTATTTACATTTCCAACCACTCATTTATCCAATTTATAATTTATGTAGTTTAATTTTCACAAACAATTACCAAATCAGCAGTTTGATAATAGGTAATGTAACAACTCGATCCTAACTTTTCCATTAAACGATGTAATCAAACTTTGGAGGAAAGAGTTGGTGTAATACATGCATTTACATCGTCTCTATACGCATTAAATTATGACTTGTAATTTCGTGAAGAAATCAATTCAGATAAAAACTTAGTCAAAAATGCAAAGGAGTGAAGGACAGGCAACTTCAGACGCCACACGGATGAGGTTCGGCATCCGAAGGTGCACTCGAGGACGAAGGCAGGACGAATTCACACTTCCTGAGTGACCCTGTAGTCTTGCGGACAAAGGTACGGACGAGAGTAGGACACGTCCGCATCGAATTTGTTTAAGTCTGGGGACTTTCAGATGAACTCGGACACCTGCGGAAGAAGAGGTGAGTCGTCCAAATTAATCTGTCCAATTCCTGGACACATTTGGACGATGCATGCGGACGATGCGGACGAGGAAGAACTAGTCCGAATTGAATCTGTCCAAATCTTGGACACTTTCGAAGATACGTGCGGATGATGTGGACGATACGGATGAGGACTGGCGTCCGGACCTAGCTTGCGGACGGTACGGACAAAGGTGAGGACGCCGATTTCCGTCCGAAGTCAGATTTTGGCCTAAGGAATTTGGTCTTGCGGACGAGACTGAGTCATCCACACTCGTCCGAATCATCGCAGAACTGCGAAGTCAGAGATTTAAATCAAAACAAAAAGGATGCCCAACCAGTAATCACGGCCTCTCGACACAAAATCGCACGTCAATGGCCAACTAACAGGGATTTGTTCACTGTTGTCCTTCTGCCACGGTACGAATGGTTCCCCCGAACATGAGCCCTATTTCTTCAGCTTCCACCTTCTTCTCCTTCACTGTTCTTCCTGGAGAAAGTCTGGAGAGTTGCTGCTGGAAGGAGAGTGCTGTGTTTGTAAAAGAAACGCTAGTGAAGGTAAGGATATGGGTGTGTTCTTGGCTTGAGGAAGCCCTACACCCAAGTAAAAGAGTGTGTGTGGGTGATTCTTTGCTGTAGAAACTATGTAGTTGTGGTTGCTTTAAGTTGTTGTGTAGATGTTTGTTGTATTTGTTGTCTTAACTCTCACGTTCCTTTTTAGATGCTCTACTAGTCGTTGTGTTTTACTTGTGTTAAATACTTATATGGAAGTGTTGAAACAAAGAGAAATTGTTTAAGGTATAAATGAATTACTAATAAATTCTTATTGTTGTTAAGAATGATGATTTCGTTTGTTAATGGTCTTTCACTCGATAGCCTTGTGTGTATGGTTTATTCAACATATTCTTGTTGTTTCATTTCTTTATGGTTCGATGTTAGGAAAGCATGATCATTATTATCATTTTCGCCATCCTTACAACTAGTATCATCTAGGAAGTAAGCTTTCGTTACTCACGTTCATTGTTGTAGATTTTAGTTACTGGATAGCAAGTTTTTGTTTTTCCGTCTTCGTTGATGTTTACTGCCAACTAAACTCATTATGGGACTTGTTTCGTTGCCTTGTTTCGCTGCTTCAATATTGTCACTAGTATTTAGCATGTCTAATGTTTATTGCTGCTATATATATATTCCTTGTGAAGCACGTTTCGTTATCCTCCCTTCTATATTTTACTGTTGTATATTAGTCATTTAGAAACATGTCCTATCTTTCCATTTCGTCACTTAAAGTGTTGTTGTTCATCAATTTAGAAGCATGTTTTCGCCGTTCATTTCATCGTTAATTTTCACTGCTAAAATAGTTAACTCATGAGTATGCTTCACTGTCCTGTTTTCATTGTTGATACCGATTAATACTAATATTGAAGCATGATCCATTGCTTGTTTTGATATGTTATTCACTGCAGTACTGGTTTAATAAAAGCATGTTTAGTTCCTGTTATTTCCATTTCCATTCAGTCGTTGAAAAGCATATCCGCCCTGATTCATTTGACATTATTCGTTGTCTTCAGTCATTCAAGAGCATGATTCATTATTTTACTTTCGTTGTTATCGTACGCTGCTCACTGTTGTTTAATAACATGATTTAGTTTAATAGCATGATCTTACTTGATAACATGATTTCATTTAGTAGCATGACTTCGTTTAATTAACCTGATTTTATTCAGTAGCATGACTTCGCTTAAATAACATAATTTCTACTTAATAGCATGATTTCATTCAATGGCATAATTTTGTTTGATAGTATAATTTTGTTTTATAGCATGATTTCGTATAATAGCTTGTAGACTGAGCCTCTTTAATCGAGATCGATGACGAAGCATGTTTTGATATTCTACTGCTTCTTAAGCATAGTTAAGTTTTTGTGTGTTGGATGATTCTGCTTAGTTAATTTTAATTTAATCATTGGCATGATACCATAGTATTCTATTCTTTGTCTTCCTTATGTGTTATGTTATGCTATTGTAGATTCCTTAAATGTATCGTTGTTTGGTATCCATGTATGTGCTAGTTTAGATAGATGTGTCCTCATACATTCATATAATAGAAACAAAGTAAGGAGTACCCCCTCGGGGTGATACTCACATGCATGGTAAGGAAAGTAAAATGATAAGAAAAGACTAAGGAAAGGAATTAAGGAATTGGGAGGCGGATGGGTAGCAGTCCTAACTTGGCAATTAGGAAATGCCCTTACCTCATCGGAAACGGGACCTAGTTGCTCATAGGAGGTTAGGTCCGACCCACTATACCATCCCATACGGGTCTTCCAATCTCCAGCTCGAAGTACGAGTAAAGAACGAATGAAAAAATGAAACGTAATGAAAATTGGTTTGGGTGACTCCCATTCCAAAGGAAACTAAAGAGAGACATATGCATTTGTTTTCCCTCATCTTCTTACTGGGTGAAAGCTCACGTCCTTACTTATGTTGTAGGTAATGAAGTGATTGTGTCAAGTGTTGCAAAGGAGGCCATTCCGATGGAGCATGTGGTAGATCCGATGGAAACGCCAGCGGAGTAGTAGTACGGCACTAAGAAATGAAGAAGAAGAAGGTTGTAAGGGCTAACGTCAAACTATTTTCTTTTTACAAACGTTAATTTTCCTTTACTTGCCCTTACCTAAATATTTTTCGAAATATTATGTAGGCCTTATTTGGAAACTCAAAACCTTGGATCTTAAATTAAAGTTTTCCATGTCGTTTTCCGCTAAACTGTTAATCATAGCCCCTTGTTTTCATGAATGGAATTTCCTGTTTAGTTATGCTTCCACAACTTTTATAGCTAAATTTTTATATCGCTTCCGCAAACCGTAGACAATAGTTCTTCACTATGTAATGAATGGTAAAATGAGCTTTTGGTAATGATTGGATTTTGGCACTCTGATAACCCTCTTGTGAAACGAGTCGTTTTAAAAGAAAAATGTTAACTTGAAATTTTTTTTAGTGAATATTAACGTACTCTTAAAACAGTTAAGAATCCGAGTCATTACAGGTAGAGCTCATCCTTTGAGACAGTTCATTTTTAGGATTTATAAACCAATCTGAATAACATATCTTAATATTTGTGTAAGATCTTTTGATATCTTTTTTCCATCTTTGAATGATTTAGTTTTTAAGAATTTTATTTATTTATTAGGACTCAAGACTGTAATGCCATGTCTATTCAACATTCTTCTAAACTATAATAAACGACATTCACTTTCTATATTACTTTGTGTTGAAATAACGAACGAGATTCAAAAAAGAGAAAAAGAAAACAATGGATACCGAATTTATGTGGAAAACCCAAGACGGGAAAAAACCACATGCAGAGGAGAAATTACTAATAGAAATTGGTACAACGAGCTTTGCGGCTCAAGCATATATTTATAGGAATAAAGGAAACCCTAATCATACTAGAATTGGAAACCCTAATCCTGCAGGAATTAGGAAACCTCCAATGTGGGTCAAACCGACCTGACCCATTTAGAATCCGGGTCACACTGAACCCTAACAACCCTTAAAGGCAACACACCTTCAAAGCCAAGCCCCTCACGATTTAAACTTAACATTTGTGGTTCCTAAAAGTTAATTCGAACCAAGAAAGTCTTTTGTGAATAAATTTCTTCTCGATGTGGAAATGGAGTTTCTTTTGCCAAAATCATCATTCTCTCCATCATGGAAATCAAATTGTTTTTAGAGATGGGCTATTCTCCAATTGATTTACTTTTGAAATCCAATTATGCTTTATTTTTTTAATTAAAGCTTTGTTGGCAGTTCAACTGGGGTATATATCATAGAGAAGATTGTCAGCGAAAGCATTGAAGGCTAAGTGAAAGAACCACAAAAATTTCAGACATGCCAATGAACAAGAACACCATAAGAAGAAGACAAATCTAAGAAACCAGAGGTGAACAATATGTGTCCTTCTTATGTCTAGTTATAAAAAACTAAAATAAAATAAGAAGGCTTGGCTACTTGCAACTTAACACGTAGATGAAATAAATAGTACTCCATTGTTGGCATCTTCGTGCTTGTAGCTCATAATTCAATCCAGTATGACTAACTAAACATAGACTACACTTTACTATGGAATAGAACCGAATCGAACTGAACCGAATATTAATGAAATAGAAATACTGAAACTTCAACGAAAGGTTTGTCACGAACCTGTGAAGACTTCGACCTGACTGGTTGGGCTAGAAACCAAATTGGACGACGTCGGACAGGCAGAGTGTCAATCGAATGTTAGGTATTTTTGATTAGAACTATCGCAATGCAATGAAAAATCTGATTTTGCGAAATGCGAAGAGCGGTTTCTGCCTTCGGCTGATGGCTAGACACTCTAAGAGAGAGACTTCACAGTCGAGTCTGCGCGGAGAGTATTGCCGATGGCTAGTGACTGAGAGAGAGATTAGGGCTTGGAACTGGGCAGAGAGAATCGAGAGGCAATGAGAGAGCAGGGACTGGTTAGGGTTGCCAGGATTTTTTTTTTTTTTTAATATACCTCGGTTCGGTTTCGGGTTACTTGGGTTTCCCAATCAAAACCGATAACCGAACCGAAAATCCTCAGTTCAGTTCGGTTCAGTTATAATATAAATTTTTCCCTTAACAAACCCGAATCGACCCGACCAAAACTACTCAGTTCGATTTGGTTATCCGGTTCGAACCGAACCGATTCCCACTCCTAGAAATGAGTAAGGGAAATGAAATGAAAAGTTGGGAAAGTGAGGAGGTAGCAAATGAAATGAGTTAAAAGGAAGGATAAAAAGAAAGGGGTGGAATTTTAAAAATAAGAAGGATTAAAAGAGGAAAATGGGGGAATGAGAAGTAGGGTTGGGATCGGTTCGGTTCGGTTTCGGTTTTTGACCAAATTAGAACCAAACCTATTTGGTTTGGTTTTCATTTTGGAAAACCGAAACCGAACCAAGAAGAGTTCAGTTCTACTCGATTTGGTTCTCATCGGTTCGGTTCTAATCAGTTCGGTTCAGTTATTTTCATGCCTTCAACAGATTATTTATTTTCAACAGATTATTTAATTTTCATGCCTTCAACAGATTATTTAATTTTCATGCCTTTAATTTTCATGCTGCAAATAATCATGCCTTTAATTTTCATGCCTTCAACAGATTATTTACTTCAATATTTAAAGACTTCAACACTCAACATATTATTTACGTAAACATTTGAAGTAATAATCAATGAAAAAATAAAACTAGGAAGTAATAATCTATTGAAGTAATAATCCATAACCTGTATTCAATAACATGCATAACCTGTAATATTCAATAACATGCATAACTGTAATGCAAAATACAAATAACTCACTAAAAGAAATTTCAATAGAATAAATACCTCACAGATCTCTCATATCTCAATAGAAGAAATATCATCAATCTAAATAAAATACTTCACTCTATAATGCATGGATGAAGAGTGTAAAAAACTACGAAGTAACAAACAAAACACCGAACATTTTGCCTTGGAACGCGAATGGGTAGGTGTTGAATCCAAATCCTATATTCGTCGATGTCATCGCATTGTGTTCCTACATTATGCAAAAATATTAACAATAATAAAACAACTATTTCTATAAAATACTAACAATGATAAATGAAATGAATAATTCAACTATAAAAATCAAATCAACAGAAATAATATCACCTAAGAGAATATCAATCTTCGTTTGCTACTATTATAAAATCATCCAAATCTACAAAAAAGGTAATTAAGTTAGTATGTAATTAGAATAACGGAATAACATTTAAAAACACTAATATTGAATAGACCTAAATATATGTAATTATACCTTTTTCAAATTGCGTGACTTCTTCCAATGATTCGTAAATATTATCTGAAGGTCTATTACAATCGAAAATCCAACTTTAAAGACAAATGAGACTTTCTACCATTTTTGGAGCTAAGGAACTTCGAAAGGAATCTAACACTCGACCACCACAGCTGAATGCCGATTCTAAGGCAACTATCGAAATGGGAATAGCAAACACATCTCTTGCTATTTTACTCAAGGTTGGATACTCTGTAGTGTGCATTCTCCACCAACTCAATATATCCATTTCAGATGAAAAACTCTCAAGTTTTGCAGACAAATAATTTTCAACTTCATTTTCATTGACAAACTGATCTTCATCATTACATTCTGCATGAAATATCGTCTCAAATTCGTCATCCTCTAAATTGTCATGAGTGATGTCAACCACGGGCGTAGAAGTAGAAACTTCTTCCATGTTATTTGTTGGTGAATTCATTTTGTACTCACAATACAATCTTCCAATTGTATGTTCTAGTTCCATTATCAACTCATTTGTCATCTCCAATCTATGCAATTTCAATAGACAATGTTTTACAAACTTCAACTTATATCGTGAATCAAGAACAACAGCAACATACATAAAGTGATTAACTTTACTGAAATTTGCATGTTAAATGCCATGTTTCTTAGGAATGAGTTATCACTTGAAGCAAATTTTTTGGTAACTCTATGAAGTTTACATATTTCTGAGAAAAATACATTGGCAGTAATACATAAAGTTGACGAAACTTTTAAGGTCACATCATAAAATACTTTCAAGAATACTATAAATTGGCGAACGGAACGCCAATCTTCATCAGCCAGAGGATCTTTAACATTATCATCTTGAAAAAATTAGTAGACATATTGAGTATCATATTCTTTCAACTTTGTAAATGCTTTTTCAAATTTTTCAGTAATATCCAACATTAAGTATGCTAAGTTCCATCGAGTTGGAACATTAAGACACACGTTACTTTTACATGTAATTTTTGCACTGTCCACACATACTTTAAACGTTTGCATTCTGGAAAGAGAAGGCCTAACATATTTAACAGTTGTACGGATCTTCATAATGGAATCATTATGCTCTTTTAGGCCATTGCAAACAATCAAATTTACAATATGAGCAAAGCATCTTACATGTATAAACTCTCCATCAAGTACCAAATCATTCCAGTTTTTAATTGTTTTAACCAAATGGTTCAAAGCAACTTCATTGGCAAAAGCATTGTCCATGGTGACAGTCAAAACTCTCTCTATCCCCCAATCCAATAAACATTTTTCCATAATCATAGCAATGGTTTCTCCTTTATGATTATGTATCACACAAAAATTGATAATCTTTTTTTTCAAAGACCAATTTGAATCGATGAAATGAGCAGAACAACCATATAATTTATATTTTGTATAGAAGTCTACGTGTTAGTTGTCAAACATATTCTTCCAGGCAATTGAAAAAACAAGACCTTCAGATTACTCTTTTCTTATACATAAAGCTTGAAAATATCTTTCGATACAGTTTTGCGACAAGGAATACAAAATTTTGGCTCCAACTCATTTGAGTATTCTATAAAACTTTTTCCATCAACAATATTGAAAGGTAAACTCATCAATCACAATCATTCTAGCCAATGTATCTCGACATCTTTCTGCGCTAAATGATTTTACTGTCAAAAACCAACTTTACTTGATCCTACAACCTCTTTGTTATGAAATAATATTGTCTTATGTTTTTCTTCTAAACTAGCCAACAATGTTTTACAATTACTAACATGCTTGATCAAGTTTGAAGTCCCATTTTTTACTAGATGACATGCATACGAATTTTCACAATAATTGCAAGTTACTCGAGGGTTATCCAAGTCTATTAGTTCTACTTTAGTGAAGTACTTCCACGCTTCACATGTTCTATTTCTTTTCCTGCTATTATTCATCTCATTTTCCAGCCTAAAATGAAAAAATGTAAAATTTAACCATTACAAACAACACAAATATTTTCAATCAACACCAAACAAAACTTGCATAATTGTTACAACATATTAGTTCAAAATTTGAAATTCAAATCAAGTACAGATTCAAACAAGTACAGATTCATCCAATAATTCAACATTTATCTAACAATCTAACAGATTTAAGATACAAACTTAACAACACAGTAATTCAACATTTATGAAACAAAGTAGACAATCGTAATCCAATTCACAGTAATCCAATTCACAGCAGACAATCGTAACAACAACGTACAAATTTATCCAATTCATAAAAACAATAGATTTCAGATCACATATTTATCCAATAAACCTAACAAATTTAATATACAAATTTAACAACACACTAATTCAACATTAATGTTAAAATTCACCTTGATGAATGAGTGGCAGCAAACTTAGAAGCCCTGAACCTGTTAAAATTTATGTTAAAATTTATCTAAGGAAGCACTGAACCTGTTAAAATTTATCTAAGGAAGATCGTCGAACTTAGAAGCACTGAACCTTTGAATGAAGAGAGTTCATCTGATTCTGCAAAAAAGAGTTTGTCGTCTTCGTCACTCGTCAATGTCCTCCTTCGACTAGAGCGACTGGCGACTGCGAGTGAGAGCAAGGTCGGAAATGGAGAATAGAGAGAGCTACGGGAGACTGAGAGTCGACACTCGACACTCGACGCTAGACAGAGCAGTGAAAGGAGGGATGGGTTTTTGATGGGGACGGTAGGTTGCGGCGCGCAAGGCTCGAAGTTCAGGTTCTCTTTTCTAGTGTCTGTGAGGGTTCACTCATCACGCTCGAAGGAAGTAGATAGACTGCAGAGGAGTTTGGGTTTGACGATTCTCCACTCTACCAAACTGAGAACCGACCCGAAATCTTCGGTTCTGTTCGGTTCGGTTATGAGCCTATTTTTTTTCTTTATTAAAACAGAACCGAACTAACAAACCCACCCCTAATGAGAAGCACCAATCGTGAGGGAGTTTGAGAAGTAAAACAAAATGGCAGAACCCTATTTCCATTCCTTCGGTCGTGAGCAATTTCGCGAGGGAGAAGTCGGCCGAGATGAGAATCGTCGCTCCGAGCATTCTGAGCGGAAGCCGGCGAGAGGCAAGCGGGCGAATGATGAACCCCTCGGCTGACGACAGATGTGAGCTCGAGAATGTTGGGCGCGAGCGACTTAGCAGTTTCGAACTGGGAAGCTGCACTCAGCCATTTCTCGGATTCAAGGTAAGAATATCAATTGTTCAATTGATTTCTGTTCTGTTTACTCCCAATGTCGATGGATTCCGCAGGGGATTGAGAAAGTGACTCACTGTTTTGCTTTTGTTTTGGTCACCGAGTGTTAAATCAATTGGGTTCATCTACTGTCTTTGATAAAACTCGCCGAGGAGCTGCCTTCCACCACTTCTTCAATTAAGGTAAGATTTCTAGGCATTTTTGAACTCTCGACCACATTGATTTAGTTACTATGATGATGGATAATTTATTGAGGATATATGCTTCGTTGTTGAGTTGTGCTTTGTATCTCAGTTCTGCTAATTTGGTAATGTCCTTTCTCCTTAACAGTTCTGAAAATGCTAGATACTGAGTTGTGTCCTGTTTTGCTGCTGTTTTTTTTTTATGGATAATGCCGAGTATTGAGCCACTAAGGAACGTTGTTGTCTTTGGTTATTTTCTATTTTGTTGTTTGAAGGAAATGTTCTTGTGATGTTTGGGTCTCTCGGCTACATTGAGTTTTGGTGCTGTTTTTGGTTCCAAATTACTAATGTTGTTGAGCTTAAGATTGAAAACCGTAGGAGGGAGAAATATTTGAGTTATTGTTAGTCTTTGATACTGGATTTTGTTTTGGATGCAATGAAAATTGAGGATGAAATGTTGTGTTATTTATGATGGGATTCTTACAGAATGTGATGAACAGGGTATTGTGTTGGGGGTTCTGTTTGATATGGTCATTTAGGAACTCACAAATTTATTGAAAGAGACCCGAGAAGATTATTTCTATTTTACTGTTGTTTTACAGATTAGTGTTTCAAGATAATTAACTACTTACTATTATGATTGACTTGGATTTATTGCTAAGATCTGAAGTTAACGATATTGGATTCCTATTTGTTGAGTTGTAGATTTATGATAGTAGAGGAGGAGGAATATTCAATTTATTGTTGTCCATGATGTTGGTTCTATTTTGTTTCGGCTACTATGCATGAAAAAGGATTTTTCATAGGATGAGGGCATGATGTTGTTTTTTTTGTTAAATTACTGCATAGGTTGAGGTTGAGATTTAAATAATAGGTTGATGGTTAAATAATAGCTGAGTTGGAATTCTATTATATTTGGAGGATATGTTTTACGACTGTTTTTTTTTATTGGAATTGATAGTTATAGTTGGTACACTTTTGATATTGAGGATCTGTTAATTTGTGGGTTGAAGTTCTATTAAAATGATGAGACTGTTGTGGATTTTTCCTTAGTGTTGTTATGTGGGAATTGCCCAGAGAATTATGTTCCCCCATAGGTGTTCTACTTTGTAAACTATGGTGGTGACAATATGTGGGGTATTAGTAGACATGGAGATTAGTTCCGGTATAGGATTTTTCCACATATTCTTCGGGATTTCATTTCAGAGATATTTCCCCATGTTCAACATGTTATAGGCTCGGACAAGTTCGAGGACTTGGAGCCGATACCTACGGTTGATGCTCTTTCGTATACAAGGACATCCAACAAAAGATCGACTTGAATTCGCTCAATCTAAAATGGCTTTTCTTTCTACAACATTTCAAGTTATTTATGAAAGTTGCGTCCAAGAGTGTCCGAAGGAAACGAAGATGCGTTCCCACGTTTTGAAGAGCTTGAAGCGTATAAAATGGTGTTTGAAAGTTATACATTTGAAACCAGTGATATCCCGGCTGAGGTGGAAATCAAAGTCGATACGTCTCATGCATCTGATCTTGGAAGAGCTGACAAGCAGATGATCCAGGGAATCAAAGATGTAGCAGAAGCTCCGAGAGTCTACGTATCAGATGATCAAGAACGACATATTAATAATTCCGGGAAATCAAGACAAGACGGAGATGAAAATACTGCCGTGTAAAAAGATGGAGCATGAAGTCAAGGCACTGGGCGTGGAATCCGATAAAGTTGAAGACAAATGCCAATCATCAACAGAAAGAGGATCCAAAGCAAAAGACAACAGGAAAAATGGGTTTGAGCGGGATGGAAAAGAAACAGCTTTAAAGGTGGCGGAGGATAATGGTGAAGAAAAGGAACCAAATCTTGCAAGCTTCGGATTGATGAGGAGAGAAAACGAGTGGAGAAGAACCCTGGCGTGCAAGCTTTTTGAAGAGAGGCAGGATGTGAATGGGAGCGATGGAATGGATTTGCTATGGGAAACGTACGTGAAACAGTCCAACAAGGTTCAGTTAAAGTCAAAGTGCGACAGAAAGAAAGTAAAAGACAGGTAAAGAATAGGAGGAAGAAAAAGATAGGCAGATGTGCTTCTTACAGGCCCTGAAATTCTCAGGAGGTAAGACAAATGTAGGAATTGGAAAAACAAATCTTGTGAGTATATCGAAGGCGTTGAAAGGGATGGGATGGCTTCACCACGTCTCCAAGCATGGCAAAATCAAGGGTCCCCATTGAGATATAAAATTGTTTTAATTGTGTTATTTGAAGGGCAAGAAAAGTGTGTACATTGCATGCTTGCTAGTAGGACCAAACCATGCTCATTTTCATTTCCCCCCGTATATGGCTGTGCTGGTGGCTCTCTTTTCAGGTCAGTTACCCTATAACTGAAACCACGCCACATGCCAATCTGTATGGGCTTAGATAGCATTTTCAACCTCTGTATGGGCAACGATCATGGTTGAAAATGTGGAAAGAGGGCAATGATGGTTGTACGGGGCCCTTCTGCTGTGATCATATCTTCTTCTTCGTTGAATAACATCATACTTCTCCAGAAGAAGCATCCGAGGCAGTGCATCATTTCTGTCTCCACTGATGTCACTTTGATCAAGTGCGAGACAAGTCCTCTCTCCAGTGTAAAGTAAAGTTGCCATCAAATAAGCTCGTCTTGAACCAGGCCACAGAGTGATTTAAGTCTCGAAAGCCCAAGACCCTGTGTAGAGTTGAGATCTTATCCTTTATACCCAAGATTTTGTCAAACTCGTGTCTATTAGGCAACTCTTGAACAGTAGCTCAGATCTAATCCTTTCTTTTCGGCGACTTGGGTTTAGGATCACGTGAGACACTTTTGTGGTCGAGATGACAAATCATAGAAGCTAAAATTAACAGCTGGTTCCCTTGAAAAAAACAGAAACAAAAATTAGGAAATACCCATCACGGGAGAAAGCAAAGCAAAGCAACGTGAGCATATGTCCAACAAATACATTGTGGAAGAGCAAAATACCTGATCTTTCCATGAAGTATCACAAATCAGACAAAACAATCACGGCCAGACACACCTGTGGAGCCCAATGTTGACCAGAATAAAAGAAAGCAATGTTTGCCCTTTCTTTTGCTGATGCAGCATTTGAGCCCCATAATTTCAGCATCTCAAACTCTTTTATGCAGGAATGACAAAAGAAATTAGGGGCAGACAGAGGGTAAAACCGTGGAACCAATCATCATTTTTGGATAAGTTCATGCAATCAAAGGATGTTCTTTACAGAGTTTGACTGACAGTGTGGTTGAAAAATTGAGAAGGTTCCTTCGTATCTGATCTTGGCCTAATAATTGCTCTGCAAGGGATCTAACTACTTCATTGATCCATTTGTGACCCGATTCCCCTCAGCATTCTGGAATCTGGTCGACAAAATAAACCGTTTAGGCACATTGACGCATTCATTCATAGTCCTGAAGCTTGAAGAGCTTCTATATTATAACAAAATAATGGGCAACCAAGAAATTCAGTCAGATACCTTCAAATGCAATAAACAAACTTGCTGCGGAACAACAAAGCTAACCTTCTCATTTTTATATAACCTGATGTCCCCATTTGCATCGGCTACAGCAGATCAATAGCTTCTTTGAATTTTTTCTGCTTGAAAAACTCATCACCCCATCACCCTGCAACAAGGTTAATATACACTAGAGAATAGGCATTGTCAAGTTCCATATGAAAGATTCCTTGCTGTTTGTTTGAAATGTATAAATAAGAAGCAGCTACCTGTTCTTTCTCTCAAGTGGCGTCAGATGCACTTTGCTCGCTCAATAAATTACTAGTTGGGTGATTGATATATCACAATTGCTCAGTAATAAGCTGCTGTAGAATCTTTTCCAATCCGACTCTTATTCTCGCCCATTACTCCGCCACTCTGGGAAGGCGAAATAATATATTTGATTCTGTAAATCATGGAAGCGCCAAAGTCACACTTATGGAAACTCAAAGTTTACAGTAAAGCTAAATTAGAATAGCCTAACCAACATATTCAAACTTGAACTTAAATAAGGAAACTTCCTCCATTCTCCTTTTGAGCAGCTGGCGGTTTCATTCTTTCGTCTCTTTTCGGGAATTGTGCATTTCTTTGTTTGCAGTTTGAAGGAGACCAAGTTGGAATGTCATATTGCACATCAAATTTGGTACCTTTAATTGTGATATTAATTGAGTTTGAATAATTTTGGCATTGGGTGCATGGCTTTTATGTGATTAAAAATATTATGTCCGAGTAGTTGACACTCTATGAACTTGAAAATATAAAAATATTATTGTTGTCTTGTTTCAAAACTCTTTCTGAAGGTTTATTTTACTTTGATGAAGCATGCATTACTCTTTAATAGAAATTTTTCTACTTTTTGCATAGAAAGGTTGAACTGATGTAAATTTTTTACGGGACGAGTAAGAGAAAATGAAAAGCAATTAAAAGATGCAATAGGAGAGGATAAAGCTGGAAGAGAGTATAGGGAAAGAAGAAGAAGAAATGTGGAAGAGAGGAGGAGAAAGGGATAGTGAATTAATGAAATAAAAGAGAATTTGAGAAATTATGTGTGAATGAATATATGCATGTGTACGAGTCGTTCTAATTGACTAACATTATTCATAAAAGGACTGACTATTGTAATAGTACTCTATCACTCGGGCTTGCAGTAGAGCTTTGACCATTTCACAATTTAAAACCAAATCAGTTTGGACAATACCCCTATCTATCATGTAAATTCAAAGACTATATGTTCATTGGCTTTAAGACATCGTAGTTTAGATAATCACAAAAGAAAACTTTTGCCGTAATGAAACTATACTAAAACAGTAATCAGACAAAGTAACCAGCAAATACATTTGCCAAAGAAAAAACAAACTGATGGAATGCCTTCACCCCCACTTGGCGTATTATTTAGGGAATAAACTCAATACCTAAAGAAATTTTAGCCAAATCTAATAAATTACCTCCTTCTCACTTTCTTTGGTATTAACTCTAACTAGTTGTTGACTTATTCTTCTGTATCCATTGTCACTCCAAGCTGTTCCCCATGAATTCTTGATTATTCAAAATTTATGACCTTCTTCATTGATCCCTCATTCTACTGCTAAAACAGCATGTCAAGTTTTCTCTAGTAAACCTTTCGTGTTTGTAGGTCCCTTGCAAATTTCTTGCATTTTCAAAGTATGATAATATGTATTGTTATTAAATAAAGTATAGTAAATTGTAAATGTTACAAGTAACAACTCTTACTAATTTTTTTCAATGTCACAAATTCTTTTGTAATATGAACTGCTACAGCAACTAGTTGGTGGCGAATATAGTAATCTAGTTCATTCATGTTTATTTTCTTCTAATTTGTGATCTTTAATACCACCTGTAATCAAGCAAAAATGATTAGGTAAATGAAAGTACTATAAAAAAACAAGATTAGTTTATTTTACTTACTTTGACTTCACGTTGACATGCACCTTTCTTTGCTTGAAAAGGATAATTTTTTCGTTCTACTATACCATGGATTATTAACTAGGCAAAGGCCGCCTGATAATTTGACAAATAACAGCCTCGTTCGTCTGTGATAGTTTTGATTGGATTTTCGACCATACAGTCGATAAGATATTGAATCGACAATTGTATTTTGTTGAGTCCTTTTTTTTCATGTAAAATATTCGTTAACGTGCAATAGAATCCTTAACGAATATTCGTTACATAAAAAAAAACAACAAAATACAATTGTCGTCTCAACACCTTATCGACTGTATGATAAAAAATCCAAGCAAAGAAATCACAGACGAGGGAGGCTGTTATTTGTCAAATTATCAGGCGGCCTTTGCTTGGTTAAAATCCATAGTTTAGCAGAAGAAAAAAATTATCCTTTTCAAAAAAGGAATGGTGCATGTCAACGTGAAGTCAAGGTAAATAAAACAAACTAATCTTGTTTTTTTATCGTACTTTCATTTACCAAATCATTTCTTCTTGATTACATGTGGCATTAAAGATCACCAATCAGAATAAAATAAACATGAATGAATTATATTACTATATTTGCCGCCAACCAGTTGCTGTAGCAATTCATTTTACAAGAGAATTTGTGACATTGAAAAAAATTAGTAAGAGTTTTTACTTGAAACATTCACATTTTACTATACTTTATTTAATAACAATACATATTATCATACTTTGAAAATGCAAGAAGTTTACAAATGACCCACAAACACGAAAGATTTACTAGAGGGAGTTCGACATGCAGTTTTAGCAGTGGGATAGGGGATCAATGAAGAATGCCATAAATTTTGGATAATCAAGAATTCATGGGGAATAGCTTGAGATGACAATGGATACAGAAGAATAAGTCAATAACTAGTTAGAGTTAATATCAAGGAAGGTGAGAAGGAGGTACATTCATTACATTTGGCTAGAATTCCTTTAGGTATTGAATTTATTTCCTAAATAACACCCTAAGTGTGAGTGAAGATATTCCACGAATTTGTTTTTTCCTTGGCAAATGCATTTGCTGGTTACTTTGTCTTATTATTGTTTTAGTATATTTTCATTACGGCAAAAGTTTTCTTTAGTAATATCTTCGGCTAGAAGCATGAGAGGATGGAAGACAACGTTGGTCCACCCTCAATAGCCTAGAGCCAATGAACGTATGGTCTTTGAATTTGCATGATAGATATGGGTGTTGGTCACACTTGATTTGGTTTGGCTGTATATAAAATTAGCTTTGAGTTTTGAAATTGTGAAATGGATATGACCAACTTGTCAAAGCCCTGGGAAAAGTACCATTACAACACGTCCTTCTATGAATAATGTTAGTTAATTGGAACAACTCCTTCACCTCCGTATATTCATTCATACCTAAATTTCTCAACTTCTCTTCCATTTCATTAACTCACTACCCCTCTCTCACTCCCCCTCCCTCCCACCCACCCACCCACACACACATTTCTTCTTCTTGTTTCCTTACATTCTCACCCAGCTATCTTCTAATTGCTTTTCATTTTCTTTTACTCATCCCGTAAAAAATGCATATCAGTTCAACCTTTTTATGTAAAAAGTAAAAAGATTTCTATCCAAGAGTAATGCATGCTTCATCAAAGTAAAATAAACATTCATAAAGAGTTTTGAAACAAGACAACAATAATATTTCTTTGTTTTCAAGTTCATAGGGTGCTAACTACTCTGACATAATATTTTTAATCACATAAAAATCATGCACCCAATGCCAAAATTACTCAAAATCAATCTAAACATAATTAATATCACAATTAAATATACCAAATTTTATTTCGTGCAACATGGCATTCCAACTTGGTCTCCATCCAACTGCAAACAAAGAAATGCACAATCCAAGTGTCAATAAATGAAAGCAAACCACAACAGTGCAAGGCTACAATCAATCAAACTAACATGTATTTATCAGTCATTAGCCCAACAATTAAATAAATAACACTTGAAGTCGTAAAAAGGAACGTCTAAACCCAAGACATGCATGTAGAAGGAAATTCCAGCACAATTTTGAAAAAGGAGGTCACTCATGGACTCCTTCGGTCAATCACACGGACGGGTGGTCACCATCAGAGTGACGGGCAACACCTCATACATCCGAAATAAAGCAACAACTGTCTGTAGACCCAGCTCATCACCCCGGGTTTGCCGACAAGTTAAAGCTTAGCGCCGACACAACTCGTATCGTCACCCGAGTCCTGCCTATGAGCCAAAACTCAGCGCCGACATAACTCAAATCACGTCTCGAGTTTGCCGACAAGTCAAAGCTCAGCACCGACAAACCCGTATAGAAGTACATCCTAGTCCTGCCTACGAGTCAAAGCTTAGCGCCGACACAACTCGAATCACCTCTTGAGTTTACCAACGAGCCAAAGCTCAGTGCCGATAAACTCATATCACATTCCGAGTTTGCCGACGAGCCAAAGCTCAGCGCCAACAAACTTGTATCAAAGTACACCATGATCAGATTTAGGTGTTCAAAACCCAAAAAAGCGTCATCACCTTCCAAATCCCAATTTTCACACACAACGCACAAACATCCTTCTCCACGCAGCAGGAGACGTACTGGGAATAGCCTCGTGTTACTCTGATACCAAGACTGTCTAGAGTATTAAGAGGATTCATCTCCCCCAAAATAGATATCACATACCATAAAAACTACGCACAGAATTTAAACATGTAAAACTCGGGTACATAAGTATAATAAAATCAGACGTGCTATCGAACAGTTCCCCTCGATTTTTATGCATATGTGGTAATCCACAAAATATTAGTTTTAAAAATGATGATATGGGAATGCAAAGCAAGTAGGTATAAAACCCCTACCTCGACAGCGGTCTCTCCTCGTATCTAAAGGAGCAGCAACCCCAAGTACCAGCTCGAAGTCAACAAACTGGTCTGAATCTAAAACATGTCAGACGACAAACACTCTTGTCAATGACTCTCAATCAAAAAGTGACAAGGACCTATACCGATCTAGAAACTCAACCGTCATATACATGTCTCATCTAAGAATCCCAACAAAACTTTCAAACTTTATCACTCAATAATCATAACGGTGCAGATAACAGATTCCTTAACTTGCTTGGTTGAACTATAAATAATCTCATCTTAACAATATATTAATAATTCCAAGTGACATCCTACAAATAGGGGCTAAGCAACTTTTATCTCCATTTCAACTTAGCTATTATTTAATTCTCAATATCACAGCTCATTAAACTGAAACCACCATAAGCAAGTAACTAACCAACCGTAACCACATTTACCAACTCCTCAAACTTATCATCAAATACAGTCACCCTATGGGACCAAGAGAACATTTTCTCCAAATTTCATCAACAAACCAAGAGCACACTATGCTTGAAAAATGGCATAAATAAACAGTGTACAATATTTTTAATAGTAAGCAGTAACCATAATAAGTGAGCATGAATTACATACTACCACCACTTCATAATTTCATCACCCAAACAAAATCCCAAATTCATTATCCAATACAAAATTTACAGCATTCTTCCATCAAAACAGAGAATTTTAAATCCACAGCTAACAATCTCAAAACAGCAGCCAAGACCCATTTCATTAACCACAATTCCTTTCTTTTCATCATCCAATATTATTCTGTAAAACAGTGGTAGCTGAAGTCAATTCAGAACCAAGCAAAAATAGAAACAAGTTATTGGCGTTTTTCCATTTAATAGCAACAAAATGGGAAACCCATTATCAAGGTAAAGTCCAGCATCAAAATATGAGCAAGGAAACCAGAACCAACCTCAATGACTAACAGTAAATCTAACATTCCTCTCCTATGATTTTTAAATCTCCAACTCAACAACATCACGAGTAGTAAACAATCAGAACACGAGTCCATAAACGGGAACCAAAAATCAGAACCAAATCTAAATCATAAAATCACAGCAAAATAGGGTAACCAGGTCGAGAGATCAAAATAACTACGTCATTCCTTACCTCAATCGGAGCCTCTTCAGAATGTTCCCGGAAGCTTCATAGTCACCCGAAGCTCGGGCCTAGCTCGCTCGCAGCTCGTTCGCTCCTCGTTCGAAGGAATCGCTCGTCTCCCGCCGGATTCCACTCGGAATGCTCGAAACGGAGGTTCTCGTCTCGGCTAATTTCTCCCTCGCAAAGCTCTCAGCCGATGGAAATGGAGAGGGTTTGCCCTTTTGCCCTCTTTTTACTTTCGCACTCTGTTGCCTTTCTCCGTCTTCACTTTTTCTTCTCTTAAATTTCTTTTCTTTTATTTATAATCCTTCCTTTTTTTTTTTTTTTACATTTTAACCCTTTTCTTTTTTTTTTCTTTTCTTCAAAATCGCCAGCGACTTCTCCCTTTCTCTGTTTTTTCTTTTTCTTTTAAATTTTCTTTTCTCCTTACATTAAATCATTTCGCTTATTTTATTTACTTTATCCTTCCTTTATTTTAATTCCTCTTATGTTATTCGTATTCCTTAATTCATTTAATTTACTATCACTTAATCACATAATATATAGATACATATATTATTTAACTCATTCCAATCTCGACTCTTTCCGAGTATTGTTTCACAAAGATTTTGTAAAACTCGAGAATTTTCAAGAGAATAAATTCCACGTATAAATTTTTAGCGTTAAAATGAGTCATAACGTTGAAAAATTGACTCAAGCTGTCGCATGGTGGTCACGTACAAAATTTTGATAAATTAGTCAAATCAATAGAATTGGAAATTTTCAAATAGAAAATTTCTCTAAGAGATAGAATTGGGGAATTAAATTAGAGTGGTAAATATCATTGGGTGATGTTCGGAATAAATCGGGATTGAAGTTGAATTATATGATTTAAGGATAAAATCAATGGATTAGTGAAATAAATAAAATAATTGAAATGATTTAATGAAAGGAGAAAGTAAAAGAAGGCCTCCCATAAGGAAAGGGTGGAGTTGGAATAAATGGGGAAAAAATATAATGATTAAAGGGAAGAGAAGAGAGAGGAAAGAAATGGTTAAAATATGAAGAGAACAAGAAAGGGGGAGGGGAGGCGACGCTGGCTAATGTGAAAAGTGAAGAGAATGACTTTATAAATGAAAAAAAAGGGGGGAAGGTAGAAAACTCGCAGCAGACTTTGAGAGAGAGATTTTAGGGTTCTCCATTTTCTTTCAGCCGCCAGAGTTTTGCGAGAGAGAGAGAGAGGCGATTCATGAGGAGCAGACCGGTGACGACATCCGACTGAAGCGACGATGACCGACGAGCACCATGCAGAGGCGAGCGACCCTGTCTGAGCGAGAGGCGACGATAGAGAGCTCGCCATTGCGAGCTTCCGAGCAGGCGACGGCGGCAGCAGCTCCGACAAGCTTGAGCTGCTGAACGCCGATTAACAGAACGCCGAAGCTCCATTTCCTCTGATTTTGAGACTTCGGTGAGCAAAAACATAACACTTGTTCTGATTACGTTGGTGATGAATTTTCAGATTGATTGTTTCATTTTAGTTTTAGATTATGAGTTGGATTTCTGCGGTGACTCTGCTTGTTTTGGATGAATAGAAATGTTGAGGGTTCGACCCCTGTTCCCCTAATTTTTGTCTGATAAATAGGCTGTTTTGGGTTTTGTTTGAGGAAAATGCAGATTACCATGATTCGATTGAATTCTATTTGACTCCCATTATGGATTTGGTTTTTGGTTTTTGATAGTTTAGGAGTTGCAGTGCATTTGTTGTTTGGATGGGAAAGTGTTGAGAAATTGCTCACTGGTTGTTATTAAATCCCGTAGACTCGTGCATTGTTTTGCTACTGTCTTCACAGAGTAATTTGGGACGATATTTAGCTTGTTGAGTTTCATTTTCAGTTTGGGTTAATGGAAGAATGTCGCTAGAATGCTCATTGTTATATTGTAATTTTAATAGAGGAATCTAGATCTATTTCTAGCATGTTGGTTTGATTCGATGAGATAGTTGGATGGTTTTGTTAGTCTATACTCTCTGCTTAAGTAATAACACCTAAGGATCATAACTTTGGTTACCCTTTGATGATAACTATTGAGGACTAATTATTGTAGGCTGCTAAATTGTTACATGGTGGATTGAATGATTAAAAATGGCTGAATTGGTTGAGTTCATTTGCTATCTTGGGTTCTTGTTTCCAGGCTGAACAATTTGGTTATGTTTAAGTCGATGGGTTGTGATGAGGTTAAATTGTTTCCTGTTTAGAGATGGTCTATGACGGATAGACTCTTGGAGTGTTCTTAAATTATTATTCATTTGGTTGTTGTTTGATGGACAATAATGAGAGTAATAAGTTATGGTTTTGGGAAGGACTTTATGTTTGTTCACAGCTTTGATAAAAGTTATTAAGGATGAAAATCTATTGATAAAGTTTTGTTGGGAAATCTTAGGTGATTTGTTTACACATCGATATGGGCTCCTAGATTTATATAGGATCCTTTCAACCGTTTATTGAGTCATTGACAAGAGTGTTTGTCTGCTGACATGTTTTAGGTTCGAACGAGTTTGTAGACTTCGGGCCGATATCTAAAGTTGCTACTCCTTTGTATACAAGGAGGGATCGTCAACCAGGTAGGAGCTTTATACTTAGTTGCTTGCATCGCATTGCATAGTTTTCAAAATAAAACCCTATTTTGTGGAATACCACACATGAAAAACCTGATGGGGACTGTTCGACAGCACGTCAGCTTTTTATATTATGTATGTACGAAAGTTTTACACGTTTACTTTCGTGCATCTGATTTCATTGTGTGATATACTGGATACTATTACGGGATTGATAGATCCTCTTGGCACTTTGAATGGTCCGGGCGTCAAAGTATCAGGAGGCTATCCTCGGTACATCTCCTGCTGCGTGGAGATGGTTTGTTTGCGCGCTGTGTGAAAAACCTGATCAGGGAATACCACAGGTGTGTCGTTGACGGAATTTGCTCATGACACCCTGGAATCACGGGTGTGTCGTTGATGGAATTTGCTCATGACACCCCGGAAGACGGGTCGGGTCTACGGACCGCCGTCATTTGTGTATATATATCACGGGCGAGTCGTTGACGGAATTTGCTCATGACTCCCCGGAAGACGGGTCGAGTCTACGGACCGCCGTCATTTTTCTTCCTCCTGACTCATGAGGTGTTGCTTGCGCTAAAGGCCTCCTTTCTGTGTATTTGTTCGGAGGAATCCATGAGTGACCCTCCTTTTTCACGGACTACGATTTCCGGTATAAAACACGACGAGAGTATTTTAACATATAGTTGTCTGTGTATACAACCATGTTTTATTATAAACCTCGTCGAAGGCCTTGGGCCTAATTCCTTGAGACAAAAAGGATTTAAATGTTTTATTAAAATGAGCACGTTTTCCCAAAACTCATGGTTTTCAAGAAAAGGTAAAACAAGTTTTACATATGCATAGTATTTAGTATAAATTCCATACTGAGCTAGTCACTCACCCCAATCGACTTATTTTTCCCAGGTTAGAGTTTTGGTTGAAGGTTCTGTTCTACTTACTTTATTTCATTTCCTTAACCGAACTTTATTTCCTGGTAAGCCACCTTGGATGATTGTAAAAATACTTAACTTGGTTATTGGTTTTTTTTTGGATTGTATGCACAGTATTTATTTGGACTCTTAAGTTTATTATTTTTACAATATTAAATGTTCTCGCAATCACTAAATGGACTGTGGCCTATCACATGTGGGTCACGGCTGAGTATTTATACAAGTTTTCCGCAACAATTTAACTAGCCTTGGGCTGGGCGACCGGGTCTTCTACGAAGATTGGGTCGTTTGGCTCGGCGTTTCTGTTCAGCCCCCTTCCGGGTCGTGACAGATTTCCAATCCAAATAAATTCTCTTATTCTTTTTCCTAAATTAATTTACCAGTCGAAAATTTTTAATTTTACCGATTTATTCTTTTGACCAAAATTTCACACGTACCCGCAACGTGTCAATTATTTGTTATAACTGATTTTTAAGCGAAAAATTTACGTGTAAAAGTTGTTTATCAAAATTTTCACGAGTTTCACAATTATTCTGTTAGAATTACAAAAATATCAAAGTGCTAATACCATATTTTGAGGAAGGATTATGATTGGCTGAGTTCAAATAAAAAAAAAAAAGAAAAGAAATGTTTGTTTTTTGACATGGCTAATGTTATTAAATATTACCATTCCCTTAAATCGAGTAATACGATGATAATAACTTAAAAAACTCAAAAACAAAATATTTGTTATGCTTAAATTTTTAATTTTAAAGAAAGCAGAATTCTTAATTATTAAGAACTAAACCGAATCATACGACCGAGTCTTGTAATCTCGTAAATCCTTCAATTTTCCAAAGGCATTCTGATTTAACGGCAAAGAAGGGACGAATTGATTCATAGGTCTCAAAATCAATAATTAATAGATTTCATGACGTCGTCTCTTTTTCCCAAACTTTTAAAAAATTTATGCAAAAATCTCATCAATTAGCGGATTACAAAAAGTAGAAGGATGAAGAAATAAAATGGAGGAAGTATTCTGAAAGAGCATAGAGAGTATTTCCTTCATCCTCCACAGGTTAACAAGGAAAAAGGGTATCGGAGTAGAAAGTAAATATCTAGTATATATAAGAAAGGTGGGAGAGACAGCGCAATGGCCCACACATAGAAACGTTGGGCATGTCCTCCAAATGGACAACTTTTGAGTGGCCTTCAATTATGGGATCTTCATAACTCAAATCTTGACTAATTTTGTGAATTAGATCACAAATTATTGGCTCTCTCCTCTCTCGACTTTGACTCCTCCCTTCTCGTTTGTTTGCATGACCATCACAAAGCCCTCCTCCAAAAACCATGGCGTTCTTCCAATTCAATACTATGGAGCAAATCCATGTAATACTCGATTTTCGTAATGCTAAACATGGAGACTAAGTGATAATAAGTGTGGATTCTTGGAGAATTAATGGATGATTGTAGGATAGATATATAAATTGTGGTTATTGGTTATGAAAGTGTGAACTTATTATATGGGTGAGAAATATTGAGGTGTTAGTAGGGCATAATGGTCAAACATGGAGAAAGAGACATCAAAACAGACGTTCTTTATAGAAGAACGGATGTCCTGTATAGAGATTAGATGTTGGGGATGATTAAGTGTACAGGAGAGAGGAGGTTGGACGAAAGGGAATGGCGTCGTTGAAGTGAAGGACGTTCCTAAGGGACAAAGGACGTCCGACATAAGGGAAAAGTAAAAGCGTGAAGAATGGAGAACGGCGTCTTTTTGGAGCGAAGGACGTCCCTTTATGGGAAAAGGACGTTCGACATAAGAGAAAAGAAAACGGCGTATGTTGAAAGTAAGTGGAGCTACGTCGTTTAGAGAGAAGGACGTCCCTAATGGACAAAAGGACGTCTGAGAGGAGAGAAGAGTAGACGGCTTGGAGAACGGTGTTTGTTAGAATAAGTGGGACAACGCCATTTGGAACAAAGGGAGAAAGGCTTTTAGAGAAGAACGGACGTCCCTTCTTTGGGATCAGACGTCCCTCATGGCAAAGAAATTGACGGACGTCTCTTAGAGGTGGACAGACATCTAAAATGTGAAGGCAACGGACGTCCCTTATAGAAACATTGATCACACCTCCTTAGGGACATTCCAACGAAGTAGAACTAGCTGCGGTCGATTGTCCGCTATGGGCGATCGACTCGAATGTTGTGATTGACCGGTGCTCAATCATTCAGCTACGGAATATATATGGTAACTAAAGTTTGGAAGATTTCGAATTGCCTGGAATCATTGATCACACCTCCTCGTCACCTCTAGAGTTTTAAGCATATAAATTGGAAGTGATTGGCTGAGGGGGAGGAAAAACGCCTCCTACTTTCTCCCTGGGTTTCCTCTCGATATTCTTCTCTAGTTTCTTGGTTCGGTGTGCTAAGCGAGTTAGAAGTGTGACTAAAGGAGAAGGGTTCTTTGCTGGAACATTTTCATCTGAGAAGGAATATCATGAAGGAAGGTAAGTTGATATTGTATGTGTTTTTGCCTTTGGGACCCTACATTGCAAGAGTTTGGAATTGTATGCTGATTGTTTACTGTTTCATTATAATATTAAGATATTGAGCATGTTTCGAGAATTGTACTGCTGCTTGCTAGGTGTTTAGTAGAAGTAGGTTCTTTTAATGACATGTTTATAGATTTAAGAATTTTGATACGATCAAGTTAGATGATATAGATATTGTATGCATTCACGAGTATTGCACGCATAATGGTTTTCAAAATGATACAAAAATACTTTTATACATGGTTTTTGAAAAGGAAACGGAAATGGATATGAAATATGAATAAATGAAAATAGAAAGATAAAGAGTAAAGGGGAATGCGTAAAGAAAGGGAAAAGGGTTTGAGTTGGCCTAAGTTCACCACTCATTCTCGAATGTTAATAGAAAGGAAATAGTAAAAGTGCATTATGATGGCCGAAGTTCACCATCATAATGTAAGTTCACCAATATAGCCTAAGTTCATTGTTAGAATTAATGTTAATTAAAGTTCAAGTTAAGATAATGGTAAAAAAGGGAAAACGAAAACAGAAAGTTGCATACCAATTTTAAAAGCTGCATGTGCATTTCATGTTTTATTTGATATCACTTACCAAGCGTAAGGCTCATAGTTTTAAGTCTTGTGATGTAGGTATGCATGGTATCAAGGATAATAGGCAGTTGATGAAAGATTTGCGCGTTGTGGACTTGGTGGCTGGCTAGGCTAAAGGTTTAAAAGAAAAATGGTTTGTAAATGATTTTGTAAAATGTTGAATTATAAATGAAAGCAAATTTTAGGTAAGCATTTCTTTTATGCAAAGTCTTCCACTTTCAAAAGAAAATGGTATGTTCATATGTTTTAGTAAGAAAAGTCTTCCGTTATATTTATAAAAGAGAATGTCTTTCAAAATCATAAGTTTTTAAATTGTATGAAAAATTGAGATGTTACAACCCATCTCCTAATGTCGACACTCATGTTGAAAAGCACCCTTACATCTAATGCAAACAAAAAAAAATTGCGGAAAAATCTGAGCTTGAAGATGCTTTTGAATTTGCGAAAACCAGTGACAAAATGCTTTGAACATTTAAGACACTGAGTCGGTGTTTGACGAGTGGTTGGCTTCATTAAAAATTGGTTTAAAACTTGACCAAGAAGGTGAAA
Source organism: Begonia loranthoides (assembly GCA_022433065.1). Classification (NCBI taxonomy): domain Eukaryota; kingdom Viridiplantae; phylum Streptophyta; class Magnoliopsida; order Cucurbitales; family Begoniaceae; genus Begonia; species Begonia loranthoides. The sequence continues at coordinate 8,778,599 of CM039477.1, read as the reverse complement.
AAATCCTCTCTTTTGCTAATGGAGCTCTAAAATGTTTGGATAAAGATGATGACAAACCTTCTTTTGTTGTTACTATTAGCTTACAGTTGTAGGTTCTACGAATCATAGCTTGAAAAGGTTTAGTGATAGTTTGGGGTATCTTAATGAGGCTAATAGGACACTTGCAGTGCAGCTTGAGTTGGCCAATGCGGAGACGAAAATCTTAGAAAGTGTTTAGAAATTAAGGAGATGAATCTAGATGAAGATAGAAGGGAATTGTGCAAGGCAAATAGGGGATTTAGCAAAAGCTTATGTGGGTGTCTTCAACTTTAAAAGTGCACTACTTTTTTGTTTTAAGGTTTTGGAGATGCATAAGAAGCAATTGGGGCAACAATATTCTGTAGAAGTTGCTGATGATAAGAGACTTCTTGGAGTTATATATTGTCGAGCAAGAAAAAGCATTGGAGCAAAATGATTTGTCCCAAAAGCATTGAAGACAGGCTCTCTGTTTGTCTGACTGATTTTTTATGCATAGTTTCATCATTTTGTTTCAAGCAAAGCGTTGCATACCCTTCACTCTTTGTCTAATAAAATTTGCTTAAATCAGAAACAATGCAAACACTGATAAATTTCTTTCGTGAACTTCCTAGCTCAAGACGTGCCTCTGATTAAGCTAAGGACTTGTGCTCCGCCCAAATAAACGACATAATGAAAAACTGAATATGAAATATACAAATTTGAAAAGAAATACGCATATCCATAAATAGAAGACAAAATTTATTTCCCCTTCCCAGACATATCTATCAGCATAGTCAGTTGGAAAAGGGAGATCCTCAGCATCACCTTCGATGATTTTGCATTCTTTCAAGGGCTCCTTCTGCTTAGCCTTAGCAAGCTGATGAGGTGACCGGTCGAGAATTGTGACATTTTTCGCATGGACATGCTTAACTATGCCCAAAGTGGTCAAACCTGTACTGCCACCAACATCTACCATTATCATATTTCGATCACTCAGATCGGCCGGCTCCAGAGCCTTGTCCCTCATATCCTCACTCTAGTGGCCACGATTTATGACATGGTGGTACATGAGTGAAAGGAATCTATAGAACCAAAAAGCCTCCTTGTGTTGAAAAGAATTAAGAGAATAAAAAATAGAGATTAAACATAACAAATATCGTACCAACAATGCTTTTAGAAGAGAAATCTAAATGCTTCTTCACCAATCAAGGAAAATATCATATCAATGTTGTGTTAACTCTCTAATTTAATCTTTTAATTCTTAACTTTTGACGTGTCAATCATTAATTGGTGCAATTAAAACGATAGATCACAGATTGTAATGTTCGAATAATCATCTTCATTATTTTTTTATGAGAAAAATCATAATGGAATAATCAAATGCAACTACAATCTATGAATTTTCTAAATCCACCTATCTCAATTGATAAAAGAAAATACAAAAAAGAACTGAATATGATAAGCATTGAATTTCTTCTCCCATGGAATTCGATGACGGGTCCAAGATCCCAGTCCTCTGCAACCAACTTCAGCATACACTAAATTGTACCTAGAAAACCACCATGAAGTGTGACCAACAATGCACTGATCAAATCCTTAGGGAAATTGAATCAAATTCTAGTTCTCTGCTTTTCAACTTACTCTTTGTTTAGACAATGCCAGCCATACCAGCCTTGAGCGGATACAATAGAGCTCAACCATGTTTGATAAAATATAACTCTAGAATATGCACCATAGGCTCTGCCAAGCAGCACTTGACCTAACCCCATTACTGTCCCCCTTATGAACACGAAACTACTCCAACTGTCTACCGTTGGCCAACCTTGTGCCATGATGGAACCTTTTGAAATCTGCTTCACTGATTTGACATTTGTGTATATGTCACAGTCCTATCAGGAAATTCATGAACACTTAGCATAATTGAAGTTCCCTCAATCCATCTTTATTCTCATCAATTCAAGTGATACCTCAAAGACGGATTGGCCACTACCGAAGATAAAATCGATGGTACCTTTGATGCAGCAATATTCGTAGTAATGGCTGCCTTTTACATCCCACAATGTATCTTGAACACCCTCAAATCCACACAAAAATAAAGTGGAATTATCACCATAGATTCTTGCAGCTATTGCTTGTGTTATAAAAGCTTGTTTGTTGCTATAAAAAAGATATGGGATGCTGCAAGGTTGAATGAATTCTATCATTTTCATAGCATTTTACAAGAGTGTTAAATAAAAAGTAGGGTTTGAGATGAGAATGAAAGAAGGTATAGAAATGAAGGCAAAAACAAAGTTCTGATACATACCTTGCAGGTGACGGCTACAATACTATCGGCGAAGGAGGAGAAGGTAGCACTTAAATCTATTTTTTATAATACTTTCATTTACATAATCATTTTTTCTTGATTATAGGTGGCATTAAAGATCACATATCAAAAGAAAATAAACATGAGTGAACTAGATTATTATATCCGCCGCCAACCACTTGTTGTAGCAATGTGTGTGAGGAGAGAATTTGAGACATTGAAAAAATTAGTAAGAGTTGGTACTTGAAACATTCACATTTCACTACACTTTATTCAATAACAATATATATTATCATACTTTGAAAATGCAGGAAGTTTACAAGGGACCTACAAACACGTAAGGTTTACTAGAGGGAGCTCGACATGCAGTTTTACCAGTGGGATGGGGGATCAATTACGAAGGTCATAAATTTTGGATAAGCAAGAATTCATGGGGAACGACTTGGGGCGACAATGGATACTGAAGAATAAGTCAACAATTAGTTAGAGTTAATACCAAGAAAAGTGAGAAGGAGGCACATTTATTAGAATTAGTTAGAATTCCTTTAGGTATTGAGTTTATTCCCTAAATAATACCCTAAGTGTGAGTTATGGCATTCTACCAGTTTGTCTTTTCCTTGTCAAATGTATTTGTTGGTTACTTTGTCTGATTACTGTTTTAGTATATTTTCATCACAACAAAAGTTTTCTTTTGTGATTATCTTGACTAGAGGCATGGGAGGATGGACGACAATATTGGTCCCCCCTCGACGGCCTAAAGCCAATGAACATATGGTCTCTGAATTTGCACATATGGTCATAAAAATCATAGGCGAGCGAGGATATCCTTTATATGACCATATGTGCAAATTCAGAGACCAGACGTCCTCACTCGTCTGTGATTTTTATGACCATATGTGCAAATTCAGAGACCATATGTTCATTGGCTTTAGGTCATCGAGAGTGGACCAACATTGTCTTCCATGCTCCCATGCTTCTAGCCAAGATAATCACAAAAGAAAACTTTTGCCGTGATGAAAATATACTAAAAGTAACCAGCAAATACATTTGCCAAGGAAAAGACAAACTGGTGGAATGCCTTAACTCACACTGAGGGTCTTATTTAGGGAATAAAATCAATATCTAAAGGAATTCTAGCTGATTCTAATAAATGTACTTCCTTCTCACTTTCCTTGGTATTAACTTTAACTAGTTGTTGACTTATTCTTCCGCTATACCATTTATTATTATTCAGTTAAAGGCCATCTGATAATATGACAAATAACACCCTCGCTCGTCTGTGATTTCACAAAAAGAAAATGCGAAACGGTGTGAAGGAGAAAAGCACCTGACTTGCGAAAACTGCACAATAGTACATTTTTGTTTCTTCCCTATTCATTTCACATTGTCCAGTTTCATTGACGTCATAGTTGTGATCGTTAACAAAACTTTGAGGTATGGTCTCTATGTCCATACATTTTCTCGAATTACAAGGCAACATCAGTGTTACAGTGAATCTAACCAAACAATGAAGAAGCATTATTCTGTTAGAATTACAAAAATATCAAAGTATTAATACCACATTTTAAGGAAGGATTTTGATTGGCCGAGTTCAAATCAAAGAAAAGAACTGTTTCTTTTTTGACATGGGTAATGTTATTAAATATTACCATTCCCTTATACCGAGTAATACCATAATAATAACTCAAAAAACTCAAAAACAAAATAATTGTTATGCTTAAATTTTTAAGTTTAAAGAAAGCAAAATTTCTAATTCTCCACGTCACTTTGATAAAGTGTGAGACAAGTCCTCAAGTCCTCTCTCCAATGTAAAGTAAAGCTGTCATCAAATAAGCTCGTCTTGAACCCAGCCACAGAGACTGATTTAGGTCTCGAAAGCCCAAGACCCTATGTAGAGTTGAGATCTAATCCTTTATACCCAGGATTTTGTCAACTCGTCTATTAATCAACTCTTGAACAGTAGCTCAGATCTAATCCTTTCTTTTTGGAGACTTGGGTTTAGGATCACGCCAGAACTTTTGTGGTTGAGATGACAAATCACAGAAGCTAAAATTAACTAAACATGGAAATACCCATCACAGGAGACAGCAATGCTGGCATATGTCCAACAGATAAATAGTGGAACAGCAAGATAACTAATCTTTCCATGAAGTATCACAAATCAGACAAAACAATCATGGCCAAACACTCCTGTGGAGCCCAATGTTGACCAGAACAAAAGAAAACAATGTTGCCGTTTCTTTTGCTGATGCAATTATTCTCTGCACCCAAATTTGAGCCCATAATTTTGGCATCTCAAACCCTTTTCTATAGGAATGACAAACGAAATTAGGGGCAGATAGAGGGTAAAACCATGGAACCAATCATCATTTTTGGATAAGTTCAGATTCATGCAATCAAATGATGTTCTTTACAGAGTTTGACTGACAGTATGGTTGATCAATTGAGAAGGATCTTTCGTATCTGATCTTGGCCTAATAATTGCTCTGCAAGGGATCAAACTACTTCATTGACCCATTTGTGACCCGATTCCCCTAAGCATTCTGGAATCTGGTTGACAAAATGAACCGTTAAGGCACATTTACGCATCCATTCATAGTTCTGAAGCTTGAAAAGCTTCTATAATATAACAAAATAATGGGTAACCAAGAAATTAAATATGATACCTTCAAATGCAATAAACACACTTGTTGTGGAACAACAAAGCTAACCTTCTCATTTTCATATAACTCGATGTCCCCATTTCAATCGGCTACAGCAGATCAATAGCTTCTTTGAATTTTTTCTGCTTGAAAAACTCGTCACCCTGCAACAAGGTTAATATACACTAGAAAATAGGCACTATCAAGTTCCATATGAAATATTCCTTGCTGTTTGTTTGAAATGTATAGATAAGAAGCATTACCTTAAGTGGCGTCAGACGCACTTTGCTCGCTAAATAAATTACTAGTTGGGTGATTGATATATCACAGTTGCTCAAGTAATAAGCTGCTGTAGAATCTTTTCCAATCCGACTCTTATTCTCGCCCATTAATCCGCCACTATGGGAAGGCGATATAATATATGTGATTCTGTAAATCATGGAAGTGCCAAAGTCACACTTCTGGAAACTCAAAGTTTACAGTAAATCTAAATTAGAATAGCCTAACCAACATATTCAAACTTGAACTTAAATAAGGAAACTTACTCCATTCTCCTTTTGAGCAGCTGGCGGTTTCATTCTTTCGTCTCTTTTTGGGAATTGTGCATTTCTTTGTTTGCAGTTTGATGGCCAAGTTGGAATGTCATGTTGCACGTAATCAAATTTGGTACCTTTAATTGTGATATTAACTGGGTTTAGATTGATTTTGAATAATTTGGAATTGGGTGCATGGTTTTTATGTGATTAAAAATATTATGTCTAAGTAGTTGGCACTCTATGAACTTAAAAACAAAGAAATATTATTGTTGTCTTGTTCAAAACTCTTTCTGAAGGTTTATTTTACTTTGATGAAGCATGCATTACTCTTGGATAGAAATTTTTCTACTTTTTGCATATAAAGGTTGAACTGATGTGCATTTTTTTACGAAATGAGTAAGAGAAAATTAAAAGCAATTAGAAGATGCAATAGGAGAGGATGAAGCTGGGTGAGAATGTAGGGAAGCAAGAAGAAGAATTATTGGAGGGAGGGGGAGAGAGAGAGGGATAGTGAGTTAATGAAATAGAAGAGAAGTTGAGAAACTGTTGGGTGAATGAATATATGCTGGTGAAGGAGTTGTTCCAATTGACTAACATTATTCATAAAAGGATTGACTGTTGTAACAGTACTCTATCACCAGGGCTTGTAGTGGAACTTTTACCATTTCACAATTTAAAACCAAATCAGTCTGGACAACACCTCTATCTATCATGCAAATTCAGAAACCATATGTTTAGGCCATCGTAGTCAAGATAATCACAAAAGAAAACTTTTGTCGTAATAAAAATATACTAAAACAGTAAATAGACAAAGTAACCAACAAATACATTTGCCAACAAAAAAACAAACTGATGGAATGCCTTCACTCCCACTTGGCATATTATTTAGGGAAAAAAAATCAATACCTAAAGGAATTCTAGCCAAATCTAATAAATGTACCTCATTCTCACTTTCCTTGGTATTAACTCTAACTAGTTATTGACTTATTCTTCTGTATCCATTGTCGCCCCAAGCTGTTTCCCATGAATTCTTGATTATTTAAAAGTTATGACCTTTTTCATTGATCAACCATCCCACTGCTAAAACTTCATGTCGAGCTCCCTCTAGTAAACCTTTCGTGTTTGTAGGTCCTTTGTAAACTTCCTGCATTTTCAAAGTATAATAATATGTTGTAACATCCCCCGGTGCTTCTAGTACAATATTGTCCGCTTTGGGCCAAAGCCCGCACAGTGTTTGCTCTTGGGGTTAGCTCAAAACGCGTTGTACTAGGTAGCGAGGGGAACCCAACTATGCATTTTCTACTCTCCCAAGCGATGTGAGATTGTGCCCCCCTAATATGGACTGGACCCACACTTGGGCTTTTTGTGACCTTCACAGGGTGGGTTGCGACATATGTATTGTAATAAAATAAAGTATAGTAAATTGTGAATGTTAAAATTAACAACTCTTACTAATTTTTTTCAATGTCACAAATTCTCTTGTAATATGAACTGCTATAGCAACTGGTTGGCGGCGGATATAGTAATCTAGTTCATTCATGTTTATTTTCTTCTAATTTGTGATTTTTAATGCCACCTGTAATCTAGTAAAAATGATTATGTAAATGAAAGTACTATAAAAAAACCAAGATTAGTTTATTTTACTTACCTTGACTTCACGTTGACATGCACCTTTCCTTACTTGGAAAGAATAATTTTTTTCTGTTGCTATACCATAGATTATTATCTAGGAAAAGGTCGCTTGATAATGTGACAAATAACAGCCTTGTTCGTCTGTGAAAGTTTTGCTTGGATTTTTGATCATACAGTCGATAAGATATTGAAGCGAGAATTCTATTTTGTTGTGTTCTTTTTTTTTTTCATGTAAAATATTCGTTAATGTGTAGTAGAATCCTTAACGAATATTCGTTACATTAAAAAAAAGGAGACAACAAAATACAATTGTTGTCTCAACACCTTATCGACTGTATGATAAAAAATCAAAGCAAATAAATCACAGACAAGCGAGACTATTATTTGTCAAATTATCAAGTAGCCTTTGCCTAGATAATAATCTATGGTATAGCAGAATAAAAAAATTATCCTTTTCAAGCAAGGAAAGGTGCATGTCAACATGAAGTCAAGGTGAGTAAAACAAACTAGTCTTGTTTTTTTATAGTACTTTTATTTACCTAATCATTTTTTCTTGATTACAGATGGCATTAAAGATCACAAATCAGAAGAAAATAAACATGAATGAACTAGATTACTATATCTGCCACCAACTAGTTTTTGTAGCAGTTCAAATTACAAGAGAATTTATGACATTGAAAAAAATTAGTAAGAGTTGTTACTTGTAACATTCACATTTTACTATACTTTATTTAATAACAATACATATTATCATACTTTGAAAATGCATGAAGTTTACAAAGGACCTACAAACACGAAAGGTTTACTAGAGGGAGCTCGACATGTAGTTTTAGCAGTGGGATGGGGGATCAATGAAGGTCATAAATTTTGAATAATCAAGAATTCATGGTGAACAGCTTGGGGTGACAATTCATACAGAAGAATAAGTCAACAATAGTTAGAGTTAATACCAAGGAAGGTGAGAAGGAGGTACATTTATTTAGATTTGGCTAGAATTCCTTTAATTATTGAGTTTATTCCCTAAATAATACCCCAAGTGTGAGTGAAGACATTCCACCAGTTTGTTTTTTTCTTGGCAAATGCATTTGCTGGTTACTTTGTCTGATTATTGTTTTAGTATATTTTCATTACGATAAAAGTTTTCTTTAGTGATTATCTTGGCTATAAGCATGGGAGGATGGAACACAACGTTGGACCACCCTCTATGGCCTAAAGGCAATGAACATATGGTCTTTGAATTTGCATGATAGATAGAATTATTGGTCAGACTTGATTTGGTTTGGCTGGATATAAAACTGGCTTTGGGTTTTGAAATTGTGAAATGTATATGACCAGCTTGTCAAAGCCCTGGGGAAAGAGTTCCCTTACAACACATCCTTTTTATGAATAATGTTAGTCAATTGGAATAACTTCTTCACATCCATATATTCATTCATACCTAAATTTCTCAACTTCTCTTCCATTTCATTAACTCATTATCGCTCTCTCTCTCTCCCCCTCCCTCCCTCCCACATTTCTTCTTCTTGCTTCCCTACATTCTCACCCAGCTTCATCCTTTCCTATTGCATCTTCTAATTGCTTTTCATTTTCTCGTACTCATCCCGTAAAAAATGCACTTTAGTTCAACGTTTCTATGCAAAAGTAGAAAGATTTCTATCCAAGTGTAATGCATGCTTCATCAAAGTAAAATAAACCTTCATAAAGAGTTTTGAAAGAAGACAACAATTTCTTTGTTTTCAAGTTCATAGAGTGCCAACTACTCTGACATAATATTTTTAATCACATAAAAATCATGCACCCAATGCCAAAATTACTCAAAATCAATCTAAACCCAATTAATATCACAATTAAAGATACCAAATTTGATTACGTGCAACATGACATTCCAACTTGATCTCCATCAAACTGCAAACTAAGAAATGCACAATCCAAGTGTGAATCAATGAAAGCAAACAACAACAGTGCAATGCTACAACCAATCAAATTAACATGTATTTATCGGTCATTAGCCCAACAATTAAATAAATAACACTTGAAGTCGTAAAAAAGAAAGTGTAAACCCAAGACATGCATGTAGAGGGAAATTCCAGCACAATTTTGAAATTTGAGTAACATACAACAAAATGGCATGCTTACATTTTCCCCTTAATTGGGTTGAACACTCACACTCAAGGGTTTCACTCACGCATGGAGAAGAGAAGGAAAATGGAAAGAATGATTCAGCTTGGACAAATAATGTCACAACCCAAATGGGACCCGAGACAGACCGGGGAACGACCTGACCCAAATAACCAAATCGTCTGATCATTTTTCTCTTAAATTTTATTAATTGACAGTGAAAAACTTAAAATGTTATTTAAAAGTCATGACCCAACGAACATGGGCTTATCAGGTCCAGCAAGTGATATCAAATAGCAAGTAATATAATTCAAAATGAAATAACTGTGCAAAATTATGAATAAGGATTACAGTCATCTAAATAAAATATACCTCACAAAAATCTCGCAAGAGAGAATATTTAAATAAAAATTAAACTTTGTTGGATTTAAACTTGTCTTGGCAACTGAAAATCCAACTGATAAAATCCTGAAAGGTGTCATTGGGGTGAGTTGACTAAACTCAATAGAGATTATGCTTTTAAATAAAAATTTAATTCAAGAAGGGTGTTTAAGTATGCATGAGTTTAAAACTTACGTTTCATAAATTCCTTTCAGAAAATGGGTACAAAAGAGCATGTGTATGAAATTACCAACTAATATGTGGTACGTAATTAAAATAAGCCATTGTTGTATAAATTAAAATCACAGTGAAAATGGAGCCACTCACAGACTTCGGATACACCATGCTATAGGCATATAACAGAATAAAAGCGATGTTTGGCGATCGCAAAAGCCAAATAATACCCTGATCAAGTTTAGGGATTCGCAACCCAAGGATATGACACATACAACTGTTCTATTAACTATTTGCACTTTAGAGATTCGAACCCAAGGACATGTCACACATCTCCTATTATCAATTTCACAACAAACAAACAGATTCCACATGGTAGAATTTGTGAAAATAAAACGGACCCCAAACCAGGTCGATCAAACTTGATTCGCACGACCAAGTTGATCCAAAAATATTTAAATGCATGCTTAATTGAAACATGTACAGTGAAATAAAATATAATATAAAAATATGACAGTCATAAAAATGAATGCGTCGTTTTAACATGAGATAAATATCAAAATATTCACTTAAAAAAAAAAGAATTATGCAATGCAGTGCATAAAATAAATCCCTAAGTAATCTTTAGACCAATGAAAGCCCAAAAGTCTGAAAATACGAATCCAATTGTCTACAGACTTTTAATTAAGGCGGGATACCTATCCAAAAATTAAGCTATAAATTTTTGGATTAAAATTTATAAATTAAAATGTTTAATTATTATTTAAAATTAATTCAAAATTAATTGGGTTAAATTATCCAAAATTTATGGCCTAAATTTGGTCATAATAAACTTAAACTTGACCCAAAATAGGCCCAAAATTAGATTGGATCGTAGCCCAAACGAGTTGTTCCCGTGACCCAAATATTTGGCTAAACTGCAACCCAATTGAAATTTGGACCGCAACCCAGCTACTAGGTCTGGGATTTCGCAGACCATCTCAGCCCCAAATCGCGACTCACGCGTTTGGCTGAAGCTTGTGAATGAGAACGATCTAGACGGATGAGTAAGAACTCATCATCGTCCCTATTACCGAATGATGACATCGCTTCTGGCATAGACTCCCAGTCTCGGCCAATCACCGCACTGGCCAAAGCCGCAAGAGCTTAACGCTGTGCCTCCGCGGTTTGGCGTTCCAACGCCAAAGTTTTGTCTAAACCGATGCATCAACAACGTAAGGAATTTCAATAAATCTAGAATCCAACTTAGAAACAAAATCAATAAGTAAAATAAAAATTAATTTTTGATTATCTCTATCTTTTACAGATTTTTGATTCCTTTGATAAATCGATTGCCGATTCTGAAGGTATTAACAAACTGTGACAGTCGACGCTCTGCTTTCAAAATTGCAAGTTAAATCGATTTCTGATTCCCTTCTCTGGACACTGTTTCCTTTCCAAGAAGTCCATCAAAATTCAAAAATTCCATCAATAAATTGAAAACATAGAGTGGGGAGATTTAGGACTTACCGCTGTCGATGGTTTGGTTCGATTACAGGATTCCCAATCTCCACCTAAAATGGTCAGGTACGACACTGTCTGATGAAAGGGTTTGCCATGAAAGGGATGAATATGCAGATCGAGGTTGGCGTTTAAAGAATGTAAGGGAAAGGGAGGGAAAATCAGGAAGGAAATCCTGAAGGATCGTTGGCTGGGGAGACGTTTTTCCAAAACGTCTTCTCGAATTAATAATTTTTTTTCCATTTGTAAATTTTGTCACATATTATAGATAAATAGCTTGAAGACCTTACCTGAAGCTTGGAGGAGTTATGGTCGTTCACCAACCGAGATGGGGAGGGTTGCTTCGGCGTGGGGGAGGTGCTTCCTGGTCTCCAAAGTGGGTTTTAAATGCCTAAACGACAAAGCGATTGAATATTTAAAAACATATCTTTCACAGACCCGTGCAATTTCAGTCGAGAGAAGGTGTCTGCACCTCGACTGTGTTTATTTGATTTGCACATTTCCCTTTTAGAGTTGCATTTTTAGACGAAGGAAGGCATCCGCACCTTTGTCCGCATGCGTCCAAAAATTCCGACAATTTGGACATATTGGAACTCTCCTCGTCCTCATTCGTCGTCTTGGCTCGTCCGAAAACTCACGTTGCAGATGGAGGTGAGATTTTGGATGAGAGATGTAATCCCCACATCGTCCCAAAACGTGAAGGACGACCCGAGACACATTTCGGACGCGACTCCGAATCCGTGCGTCGACCGCATGCGTCCGAAAACTCAAATTTCCCTTTTTCCATCAAAACTTTATACTTTAATCACTCTTTAATATTTTTCCATATTTATACGACATTAATCAACAACATATCGCCCTGCAATATACCACGTTAATTATTTCAAAATTCGTTACATTAATTTTTACGGGGAATTATTATTGGGGTATTACATTCTTCCCTCCTTATATAAATTTCATTCTCAAAATTTGCTCAGCAAAATACTCTTTTGACTTAACAACCCAAAGTAGTAATTAACTGTCTTATCACAAAAGCATCCAAACATCTTCTTACCTCGTACATATCTCTAATCGTCCAAAGGGTTCCATTACTTCTACATCCCGTTACTTTTGCACTTGCTATATTCCCTCGACTTAAAAAAAAGGCTAAACCACACATCCAATTCATAATTTAGTTTTTCCTGTTCTTCTAAGATGATTTGAACCTTGTCGCAAGCAAGCCGCTGCATCTTTCTTGTTTCTTTCACAACAACACGGTGTAGTTGACCCTTCTTTTTAAACATCCTACTTAATGACATAGTCTTCTTGTTGTACTTGTACCTTATTTCATCCAAATTTTCATTAGCTACATCAATTTTATTTAAAAGCTTCTCCACAATAGTATTTCTACTTTTAGTTTCTTCCTAGACAATGTTAGTGACATTCATGAAACCATTCCACTCACTATTAAATTCAAGAGCCACTGCCATAATGTGAGTCTCTTTGCACCAAAATAAAATGTCGATCCAACTATCAAACTCCATCTTTCTGAGCTTGTTAGATCATAAACTACTCTGTAAATCATGGCGGCATTAGTCGTTGAAGCCATTAGCACCTAAAACCTTCGGGGATCATCAGTCGTTTGTTTCTTCGCTCTTCTGAGTCACTACTCTGCACTATAGTTTGAGTTGGACGCTTTCACACTCCTGTTGATCTACTATTCATTTTGCCTCTTAGATCCTCGTTTCGTCTTGTTTTCCTTTTCATATTCGTACCCGTTTCCGTTTTTGTTTCCGTTTCTATTTCTGTTTCTATTTCCGTATCCATTTCTGTCTCTGCTTCTGTTTTCGTGTCCATTTCTGTGTCCGTATCCGTATCTATTTCCATATCTGTATCCGTTCCTATATCCGTATCTGTATCCTTATCCGTTTCCGTTTCAGTTTCTATTTTCGTATTTGTTGCCGTATTCATGTCTGTTTTTGTTTTTGTTTCTGTTTTTGTATCTGTATCCGTATCCATTTCTAGAAATTCATTTCTGGAAATTCTTTTCCGTTTCCATTTCTATATCCGTATTCGTGTCTGTATCCGTCTCCGTTTCCGTTTCCGTTTCCATTTCTTTTTTCGTAGCCGTATCTGTATCCGTATCCACCTTCGTTTTCGTTTTTATATCTGTCTCTACATCCATTTCTATTTCCTCATCCGTATCCGTATTTGTATTTGTATCCGTATCTGTATTCATCTCTGTTTCCATTTTCGTTTTCATATTCGTCTCCATCTCCGTTTTCGTATCCGTATCTGAATCTGTATCCATATTAGTTTCCATTTCCGTTTTCATTTCTATACCTGTTTCTGTATCTGTATCTGTTTCCGCTTCGTCCCATGCATGTGGCTGAAAACTTACGATAGAATCACTCTATTTTGAACTCTGATCCTTTACTTCCTTAATGTCAAGAGTTTTTGATACCACCTCAAAGTAGGCCACATCTTGAGTTTCCGACACCACTACTCATTCGAGAATTTCTATCTTTAGTCCTTGCACAAAGTGGTGTACTCCATGCTTATTGTTGTTCACTCAATGCGAGGCGAACTGCGATCACGCCTCAAACTTGCACTCATACTTTGAAATTGACACTTCCTGCCGTAGCTAAGTAAATTACACCAATTTCCTTATACTCATTGCGCGACGGAAATATTTGTCATAGAAAATCTCTTGAATTCTGTCCAAGTCATTATAGCCACATCCTTGGCTATCCCGATGGAATCCTACCAAGGTCTCATGTCGTTAAATAGCATAGACATGGCACATGCTACCCTTCTCTACCTCTCTTATACTAACACCTCCTATCTTAACATGTGCAACCATGTCCTCCACCATTTTGATTTATTCTCTGGCACTATCTGGATCGACATTAAAATACGTATATAGTTTCTCTTTTCGTTTTCCCTTCATCTTTTATCTTCTACATTTTTGTTCTTATCTTTCTTTTATGACTTCGTTCTTATAAACCTCTCCAAGTTTCGGGACTTCCGCTCTAATTGCTGAGATTATCATCCTTCTAATTCAGCTTAGTCCTTAGTCCTTAATGTTCTCCCTTCTCATAATAATTCTATCCTCTATCTAGTCATTTGCAACCTAGGCGACCCCCTTTAATTATCTATTTGGTCTAGTTTATGCAGGATTTTCCTTTCACTTATCTCCTCTTTCCAATTTATAAAACTTTGGGCAGAGTCTCCCCTGTTTTTACACTCCCTCAAAGCTACATTTCATTCGTCCTGCAAGCAAGCCCAAACAGTTGCAGAGAAGTTCATTATCTATTTACAAGTTTCTAGAGAAACTATTCACTTATTCTTCTCGTACTAGTCCTGCGAACACATTCCAAAATGTACCATGGTAAACCCTTGAGCTTACCATTACGAAACATAAGTTCTTTTTTTTTTCACACGTCCCCGATCATTTCAAAACACAAAATACTTAATCGCTAATAGATCCACTAGTCCCCCCTTCGTTTCCTATAGGGTGAAAACTTCCTCTAGTTCTCTTTTCCTATCGTCGGACAGGATGAGGCAATGTCGGGCGATATGTCCAAACCTTTTGCACCTAAAACATTGCCCCGACCATGCCAGGCATGCTTCTCATGATATGGTACACCAGGGGCATAACTTCTTTCGTGGTGTCCCCACCATGGGTTCCCCAATAGCAGTAGTGTTTACTTGGAGATGTTTTTGATTTCCTTGTTGATCTCTATCCTCCAAGGGCCTCTTACTCCCCTTAGTGATCAGCTCTGCACCCTCTCTTGGTAGTGACTGCATGTCTTCCATGAACTTCTTATTGAATGCCCTAAATCCTCCCACCAATATTTCAATGAGTTGGAACTGACTCTCCATATAGTTCATAAAGTGGTTGACGATCTCATTCCCAGTCTTCGCTTCTCCCTCCATGTTATTTCCTAACAAACTATTTATCAAAATAGAATAAGGAATCATGTGCTAATTAAAGTAGTACAAAGTATACTTACAGTTGATGAAGTATTTTTCACTTCAAAGCTTGTGCTGGTAGGCAGTCTATAGAAACGTTTTTAAAACACAATTGCTCTGATACCAACTTTGTAATGACCCGAATTTTTCTTTACTTTAAGAATGCGTTAAATTTAAAACTTTCATAAAACAACTGAATTCTTGTTAAAACACTTCAATTGAAATTAAAGTTCTTTTCTTAAAAACCCGATCGTTAAAACGTCTTACTTAAAACTCGTTATTTAAATCCTTATTGACAACAGAAGACTTCATTTATAAATAAATCGTTTATTTTAAAAAGACAATAATTAAACTATTACTTTATACTTACAAAACCCTCTTTTCTTTTACTTTCCTTAGCCTAGCCAGCCACAAGTCTCGTTCGTTCAAATCCTTCATCGACTGCTCCATAGTCTGTTCGTCATTTTCTCTTGTGCTTGTACCTACACCAACAGCAAACAATGAGCTCTAAGGCCCAACAAGAAAGGAGATATGCAGTATGATTTATGCTTCTAACTCATTATGTCAAAATGGGATCTGACCAAACTGTTCTTTTCTTTACGTTTCATACATTACTCGTACATCGTGTTGGGAGATTGGAGGAATTTGTGGCAGAGAGAATAGTCTCTTCTCAGCTTCTAACCACCTAGGGTAGACTGTCTCTTACAACCCGACAAGGGAAGGACATAGTTCTCTCACAACCCATTGAGGGAAGGGCATAATTCTTCCAGTCTACCTTGTTAGATCTGAACTACTCTTCCATCCCCCAACTCCTATTTTTCGTTCATTCATTTTTTTTATTCATTTTTCCTCACTTAAATGCATATGATTACCACCCCGAAGTGGCATTCCTATCAATTTCTATTAATATGATGCATGCTAATGCAATACCAAAATTACAGCTATAAACCATTCAATCCATTCATCAAGGAAACAATAACAATGTAGGAAACAATAACAATATTGCTATGCTTGGCAATTTAAAGAAAACAATAATGATATAGGCATACTTGGCAATATAAAGAAAACAATAAAAATATAGGCATGGTTGACAATTTAAAGGAAACAATAACGATATAGGCATGCTTGGCAATATAAAGAAAACAATAATAATATAGGCATGCTTGACAGTTTAAAGGAAACAATAATGATATAGGCATGCTTGGTAATTTAAAGGAAACAACAATAACAATATACTAACATCCTAAACATGCTTAGAGATTAAATTAATAACGTACGCATAGTATAAGCATAAAAAATAAGGCAGCATAGTAGAAACGCAAACAAACAATTAAGGGAAAGACACTGCTTATGGTGTAGGGCCTCCACTGGCTAACGACTCTATCTCAATTTCTTACATGAAAGCTTTAACGCGTGTTAGGACCCAATCACTATCATTCTTCTCCCTTTTTAATACATTCATAATTCAATAACATTTACTTGTTAATAGTTGCAACTCACTAATTTCATTGTCTTTTCCTATCCTTAATTGCATACTAGGTCTAGGAATTCATTGACACCTAAAACAGAACATAACCATTCGTTATCCTTTTGTGGTTGTAGCTAATTTTTGTAGAACATCATAGATTGATTCCAACATTTATCCCAAAGTCTTCCTCTAACTAATCACTTATCATAAACAGAATATAAACACTCTAAATAAACTCACGACCTGAAGTTCATGCAAACAACATGGTGTATATATTCATATATCAAACATCACAGAATATTAACTCCAGTAACATAACATTGATCTCCTAGAACATACATCCAGCATACCCACAATTGCAGAAACAAACCAAAGACTATCACGACAAAGGACAATCATCCAACAATAAAGGGTATATATCCAATATAGCTCATCCATTAATAGAGCCTAGACATCCATAAAATCCAAAATAAAGTGAAGGAATGCACTTAATAGAGAACACCCGAGTCAATGAAGACCCAAGAACAGGTAGCTCAACCCCAAAGCGTTATGTATCACTCTAATGAATACACACTTCTCACAACTCAACTCACGTAGGACACTCACACTCCAGGGTTTCACTCACGCACAGAGAAGAGAAGGAAAATGTAAAGAATGATTCAGCTTGGGCAGATAAATAGCGTGAAGACCTTACCTGGAGCTTAGAGGAGTGGTGGTCGTTCACCAACCGAGATGGGGAGGGTTGCTTTGATGTGGGGGAGGTGCTTTCTGGTCTCCAGAGTGGGTTTTAAATGCCTAAAAGACAAAACAATTAAATATTTTAAAAAAATATCTTTTGCAAACTCGTACAATTTCGGTCGAGATAAGGCGTCTGTACCTTGACCGCGTTCGTCTGAATTTCACATTTCCCTTTTCAGAGTTGCTTTTTCAAACGAAGGAAGGTGTCCGCGCCTTCGTTCGCATACATCCAAAAAGTCCAACAATTTGGACAGATTCGAACTCTCCTCTTCCTCCTTCATCCGCCGGTCGTCCTGGCTCGTCTGAAAACTCACATTGCAGAAGGAGGTGAGATTTTTAACGAGAGATGTCATCCCCGCCTCGTCCCAAAGCACGAGGGATGACCCGAGACACATTTCGGACGCGAATCCCAATCCGCACATCGACCGCATGCTTCCGAAAACTCAAATTACCCCTTTTTCCATCAAAAGTTTATACTTTAATCACTCCTTAATATTTTCCCAAATTTATACGGCATTAATAAACAACATATCACCCCACAATATACCACGTTAATTATTCCAAAATTCGTTACATTAATTTTTACGAGGAATTATTATCGAGGTATTATAGAAATGGACATGGGAGACGTTGTTTGTAGAGCAGGCATCCAAACCACCAGTCTGCAGTCGACTGATTATGACACAATGGAAAACTTTTTATAAGTAGATGTCTAGACAATATTTTTAACGTGGAATTTTTTAAGGAATCACTTTTAAAATTTTTCAAGTTGGTTCTCATCCCAATTATGGCTTCCAACAAACTTTTAAAGGTTTAGAAAAATGTCTTGATTTGTATACACATACTTTGATAGGTCTAACGGATTAGCTAGAGATTTGGACCGATTGGATTCTTAATTGATTGAGCTTTGTTTGGCTATTGGTAGGCCAATTGAGGTAGAAATTTATTTTATGTCTAGCATTATACTATTTTCTAATAATTTATTTTGAGATGTGTTCTCATATAAAAGCGACAACCATTTTGATGGCTCGTTAGTTTTTCATATTATATATTATATTTTCACTTGACACATTTAAATTGAGCATGAATATTTAATTTCATTGTTCAGCTTGATCGTGTGAATCAAGTTTGATCGATCTATGTGGGGGTTGTGTTTTCCCTTACGCACATTCGACCATTGGAGGATGAGTTTGTTTGTTATTGTAAACTAAAATAATGGAACAGTTGTATGTGTCGTGTCCTTGGGCGCAAAACCCTAAACCTGATTATGGTCATCGTGGTTGTTGTGATTGCCGAGTATCGTCTTTATTGTTACTTTCGATGACATGATATGCTGAAAATCTATGAGTGACTCCGTTTTCACTGAAA
Source organism: Begonia loranthoides (assembly GCA_022433065.1). Taxonomy (NCBI): domain Eukaryota; kingdom Viridiplantae; phylum Streptophyta; class Magnoliopsida; order Cucurbitales; family Begoniaceae; genus Begonia; species Begonia loranthoides. The sequence continues at coordinate 8,759,786 of CM039477.1, read as the reverse complement.
TTTATAATAGTGGATTACTTTATGTTTCGTACCACACTATAGTGGGTTGTTTTGACAATGTACCTCATCGTGTTTTGTTTGATACTGTATAACTTTTTTTGACATGGCATGCTCACATATTCTTTTATTTATATTATTGAATATAAAGGTTATCCCTATTCAGTTAGTCCATTCACCCCATACGACATCCCCCTTATTTCAAGATTTAGTTCAGAAGATCCTCAGTTACCAAAGTAGGAGTGAGTTCGATAAAATTTTTTTTAGTAACTATTATTTTCAAGAGGCTTTGTTGTGAAGTTAAAGATTGACATTGTAATGCCGCTTTTTATAACCTCTTAATTTTCCTTCCCAAATATATATACAATCTCACAATTTAAAACTTGCCATTTTTATAGGTTGTGAAATGAAACCACATTTTAAAATAAATTACTAAACCATGCATTTGTAAAACCAAAAGTTAAAAAAAAATCTTTTTACATCTTTTATAAAACTTGCCTCATAACAACAATTCATCTTTTAAACAAATCTCTCATAGCAAAGAAACTGGTAAAAAGAAATGAGTAACAAGTCTCAATCCAACAACCCCATGTCTTCATCAAGGGCAAGCTTCCTCAGCGTGTGTATCATCCATGGCTTTTTCCTCCAAAACTTCCTCACCTACTGTAACGACCCGGTTTTTATTTGCTTTAAAATCGCAAGAAATTTAAAACTTTTTCTTTTATAAAATCTGAGTACGAATTTTCTTTTAAAACTGAGTGTTAAACACATTACTTAAAATCTTAAAACATTTTAGCTGCAGAACAACATTCATTTATAAGATCATTTTTTCTCAAAATATCGCAGAAGCATTAAATAGAACATTTATTGAATTCAAGCTGTTTACTTTATTAATTACAAAACTAGTTACTCTTTAGCCCTGCCAGCCACAAGATCCACCCATGCAAATCATTTATCAACTATCTTTAACTTGTTGACCTATTGCTCGTACATACCTACATCACAAGACCTAACTAATGAGCCTAATACTCAGTAAGTGATAGAATGAAATACAATGCAGATGATATGCGTGATCATACAATGCATTACAGAAGAGAACCGTATCTCTTTTGGAAGTTAAGGTGGAATACTCCCTAGGGCCATGTGGCTGAACCATGTCACTCTGGCGGGGAGATATATCCATAGGGGGTGTTCCACATGCCAGTATCCTCACCTTTGTTAAAGACGTTGAGGGTTTCAGAATGGGAGAAAGTGTGAACCCTAGATTCCACGTAGCTAACTCTCATCTCACCTTGCTCCCTACATGGGAGTATCCTACCATATGGAAAGTCACTAATCACCCGAACCCCTACACGCCTATTTACATATATTAATTATGTCATGCAATATGCTCATGAATACATACAACCCTATATCATGATATAAATGTCTAGTAAACATATCATTAAAAGAACCTAAATCTAGTAAACACACAGCATACAATCCTAATTCTTGCGATGTAGGGTCCAAAGACCAAAACACAGTAAGTATCAACTTACTTGGAGTCCTTAGCGCGTTTCAGAATTTAACGTTATCCTTATTTCCTTAATACCTTCAAAGCCATTAAATAATTCATCATTAAAATCACATAGCATTTACCTTACTTCTACGACTCATTTCCTTAACAAATTCTAATATCTTAGCATGTGCAATTGGATAGCAACAACTCATAACAGTTGCTCATTCCATCAAATGTGACATAATAATATAGAGAACTTACTTCATAAAACTGAACAGTATTCCATCATAATAACCTATTTCCCACAGCAGAGTAAAGAATTATTTAACTCTTACTTTAACATGGAATTATCAAGCGAATAATTTACAAGGTCACTTTATAGATCCTTAACCATCCAAGCCTCACATTCAACAACGAAATTTAGGATATTACTCATCCTCTAAATCTAACAATACCAAGCCATAACACCCAATGGAGAACCGTACACATTCATATTGGCTAAAAACCAACAATAAAGTCCAAACATGATTTACATAATATCAACCTCATGCCAAAACATCTCCAAACTTTAATCCAATATACAACATGCTTTCATTTCACCAACAAAAGGCAGTAGCAAAAACTAAAGCACTATTTTCACAACATTCATAAAAAAGCACTCTTTTATCCATTCTTTATCTCACATTAATTATCCTTTAGCAAAAAGGCAACAACAAAACTAGACTATCCATTCTCTATCTCACATTAATTATCCTTTAGCAAAAAGGCAACAACAAAACTAGACTATCCATTCTTTATCTCACATTAATTATCCTTTAGCAAAAAGGCAACAACAGGGCGTTATTCAAAGCAAAATCTAAAATGAAACAGAGGTAAGTTATAGGCATTTCCACCGAGAACAGAACTGACATCAATATTTTAACAACGAACCAAATACCCCACTCATACAGTTATAGATTTTTCAGTTCAACACATCAAAACAAGAGACATAATTATCAGCATTTCTTTCCATCCAAAACACTCAAAACAGGGGCATTCATCATTCGTTATAATCCACTCTTATAAATCATCTGACAATCCATAAAAGATGAAGGAAAAATGTGCTTACCAGAAGGACCTAGGAGCAACAGCTCCACCCTCATGTTTCCCATCATCCAGGGAGCTGTCCACTCTTAGTTCACAGCTACACCATTCACTGCACTCCTCATAGTCCATCCTTTGGCCAAAACTCTCCCATTCTACAGAGTACCTCACCACGACACAACTGAGAGCAGCAGCAGCAGAACCATCTTTTTCCCTCCATTCCATCAACACTGCCATGTCTATATAGGCAGGAAGATGTGTCAACAGAGAGGATTACACACTTCAAAGAAAGTGGTCCATTTACTAAACTCCACGTGGAAATCTTTGCCAGGTGAGGAGTAGCTGAAAGAACCAGCTCCGGTCCATTCCAATTCACCCCTCCCATCGCCAAATCGCCTCTACCGATTTTCACCTCCGAATTCATCACTGCCAATCGCCAATTTGAAAATTTCGAATTAACAGAATGCCAAGGGGAGAAGAAACACTAAATAGAGACCATCAACTTACCTCCACCGACGGTTCGCAGCTCGCGGGAGTTTTTCGTTTCCCCCAACACGGGCGCTCCACGAGCCCTAACTCGCCACTCTTCACCGCTCAATGTCACCTTCTGACGTACCTTTTTTCGCTGGACAGCGCCCCGAGCCCAAGCATTCCTCGCCTTCTCTCTTGTCGCTCCCCCCTATCGATCACCCGATTTCTCCTCCCTCTCTCTGTCTCTCATCTGCTCTCCCTCTCTCAAATGGCCGAAGGCCAATTTAATTCAAACCGAACCCTTGAACCAGTTCACTCCTAGAATCGGTTCACTCCCCCCATATTTTCATTCATTTTCCTTTTTATTTTAAATTCTCTTAACTCCTTTATTTTCATTTTAATCATTCTCCTTTTTATTCCATTTATTCCCATTATTTATTTTCTTTATTTTTAATTAAAATCGAGTCACCTATTTTTGGACCGAGCGAAACCTAATCGGTTCAATCCGTATCTAACAATTACGTCCTTGGTAATACCCCAATAATTATTCAACTAATTTGAATATCATCAATTATTTTCTAATTTTTTGTTTTTAAATTTTTGATATAAAAATCGGGGTACTACATCTACAACGCAGGATTCATCTATAAGTTTAAGACCTAGCAAGTAATGCATGAGACCGTGAACATAACATATCATGACATACATTCATCTTTTCTCTTTCTTCATTATCTTTCTTTCTTTTTCTTTCTCTTTCGAGTATGAGTAGGCTCAACAATGGGACACACACCACCATGCTCCGCCCTTTTGGAGAGTCCTTGCCCTTTTGGAGACAAACTCCACACCCTTTTGGAAGTCCTCAGTCAGCAGCCATGCACTCCTGTGCATGATGACCTAGCAAACCTTGTGTCAGTCTCCCTTGAGTTTCGTCGAAAGCAAGCTAATGGGCTTTTGATCCACCGATCCACCATTTTGGACAAACTATCCTCAGTCCCCATTTACACACATTTTATCATCATTTTTATCTTTCTTAATGTAGATTCATGCATGAACATAACATAAAAAGGCAGCAGAAACATAAACTCAAAATTGATCAACCAAATCGAAATCATGATATAACAAGTAACAAGTCATATCCTCAAGACATTTATCACAATACACCAAAACATCATCAATAGCTAACTATAAGTTGAACCTCATTATCATACTATTATAAACAACAACTCAACATTATTTTGCGTAGTTAATCAAAACAGAGCAACATCTAACAAAGAAACAACTCCTCGATATCAATATAAAATGGAAATAAGTTTGTGTCTATTATCACACATTACAAAGCATTAACTTCACCAGTCCATTGAACGTAAAACTAACACAAGAAATAGAGCATCAAATCTTTGACATCAACAATAGCTAGAAATACCCTAAACATCTTTCATCATACTCAACAAAGCATAACATTGTTGGTTTAGTAAGCATAAAGTATGTATAGCAAGCAAAGCAACATATCCTAAAAAAACATTAGCAAAAGTAGTAAACCAAAACATAATCCAAACAAGCCTAGCACCTTGCAATGTAGGCTTAGAGGTTATAAACATGCAACTATTACTTACCTTAAGCTCGCTAGAAGAAGAAACCCACTCTCTTAGATCGTCCCTTTATCATCCAAAAATGTTCTTCTCCTTGCAACACTCTCAGACCAAGTTATTACAGCCACCTGCAATAAGACAATTTCAGTCTCTTCAAAAATTCTCGCTTTTATACTCACGGTTAAGGCGCAATAGTCATTGATCGAGAAAGCATTCCTTGCCACGAATCCCTAAGAGTGTGCCTTCCTTCATTTTTTTTGACTTAAATGACCGTGTTTCTGGGATTCACAGCTGTGTTTACTTCCACAGACAGATACGCTTCCGCTCCGCACATATTTTCCTTTGCAACCTAAACCCAAACAACATCATTTTAATTAGTTTATGAATGCATTGTGCACTGTGGACGCCAACACTCCCGTAACCTCCACTATTTCTCGCACACTTAAATCTAAATGACAATGTTCAACTTCATCACTTAACCCACTTCACACATTTTCATTAATCATACGACATCATTGAACTCTCTGCGCATCCATGTCTCCTCCCGCGACGAATCTTTCTATGTCGTAGAAGCATCTTTTCTAACATGCAACAATCTGCTTTTTGTCATGCCATTCCATCTGACGGTCACCCTTCCTCCCGCAATGGAATCTATCTCTCCCCTGGGATCATATTTTCCTTTTGCTTCTAACCAATGGTCCCAAACTCATCCGCGATTCCTATCCCACAACCATTATTCTTTCTACTCAACCGGATCATTTCTGCTGACATTTTTCCTTTTGCAGTCTCCATTCGACAAAGCATATTTTGCCCACGCATTCCATCTGATGGTCCTTATCTCCCCCTCTCCTTTCAACCCCTTTTGCAGTGTTTTTGTCCACAAACACACCACCTAGCAGACACCCCCACCTATGGGATGTATCCCCTTCAATGTAAATTTTCCCTTCATTCTTGATTACCCCTCTGTTGTGTTTTCCAGAACCAAATATATTTCTCTTGCCAACCATTTAGACTAATTTATCCAAAAACCAAACACAGCTTCCCATGTTAGATACTTACCAAATTTTCCAGAATCCACCAACTCCCTCTACAAAATACAGCACTATTCCAAACAACATTCCAACTACCATTCCAATCACAACAGATTGTACTTTACATAATAAAAGTCTCAATCTAACATCCTTGAAATAATTCATCTTACCATTAAAATCAATACAGGTCATAACACTACATATAAAATTAGTAATCCCTTCTCAAAAGGAAATTTTTGATCACTACAACCCTTCACCCATAATTTAAATTTTGTCCTCAAAATTTCATTGTACAAATAGTTCAGCATGTTAAGTTTCATTTCTTCTTCCCTCTCCCATGTTGCCTCCTCATGGGTGTGATTCCGCCAAAGTGCTTGAACTAGCGGAATTTGTTTGTCCTTAAGTGTTTTTGTGGCCAAGTCAAGGATTTTGATGGGTTGCTCCTCATAACTTTATGTCGATCGAATCACTATGTCCTCTTGCACAACAACCTAAGATGGATTCCTCATGCACTTTCTTAGCATAGACAGATGAAAGATGTCGTGAATCCCCTCCATTGAAGTCGGTAATCCCAATTTGTACGTCGTGGCTCCAATTCTTTCTGTCACCGAGTATGATCCTACGTATCTAGGGCTCAATTTCCCCTTTTTCCTAAATCTCATTACTCCTTTAAATGGAGAGACCTTAGAAAATACTTGATCCCCCACATGAAATTCCAGCTCTCTACGCCTTTGTTCGCATAACTCTTTTGTCAACTTTGAGCTGCTAACATTCTTTGTTTTATAACTGATACCGCGTCCATAGTTTTTTGAAAAATCTCTAGACAGAGTAACTTAACTTGTCAAACTTTGTGCTAGTACAACGATGACCTAGACTTTCTTCCATATAGAGGTTCATACAAAGCCATCTGGATAGTGGACTAGTAATGTACACAAACTCTACCAATGACAACATTTCACTCCAACCATTTTGAAAATCAATCACACAATCCTACAACATGTCCTCTAAGATTGGAATTATTTTCTTAGGCTGTTTGTCGGCTTGAGAGTGAAATGTTGTACTGAACATTAGTTTAGTCCCCATGGCCTTATGCAGACGCTTCCAAAACGTTGATGTAAATTTAGGGACCCGATCCGACACAATTGAAATTGGAATCCAGTGTAATCAGACAGTCTCTTGAATGTATAGCTCTACATATTGATTCATGGAATAGGTCTTCTTAACTGGTAGAAAGTGAGATGACTTTGACAATTGGTCCACACTAACCAATATAGAGTCATCCCCTTTACAGTTTTGGAAGTCTAATCACAAAGTCCATCATAATCTGATCCCATTTCCAATCCAGTATAGGTAAGGGCTGTAACATACCGGCCGGTCTTTGATGCTCTGCCTTGACTTGTTGGCATACCAGACAAGCATCCACTTACTTGGCCACATCTCTTTTCATGTCGGGCCACCAATAGTGTGTTCTCAAGTCCTGATACATTTTGGTATAGCACAGGTGGATGATGGTGGCAAAGGCGTGAGCCTCCAATAATATGTCTTGCCACAATGTTTCATCTTTAGTTACGAACCATCTGTTCTTAAACTTCACTGCTCCCTTTTGGGATAGGATAAAATTTGCAAGTGAATCTGATCACACTCTCGACTTGAGATCTTGAAAATTTTGATCTTCCAACAATGTGGGCTACATTGTCAATGGTGATAAAGCTATAGCCAATTGAGTAGCTATAAACACCAATTCAAACCTTTGAATTTATCTCTACAAGGGCAATGGGAGTCTGACCTCTAGAGAGTTTGTTGATTCTGCCTTCCTACTTAATGCTTCTGTCATGACATTAGCCTTCTGAGGGTGATATTTAATTTTACATTCATAATCCTTAAAAAGCTCTAGCCAATGTTGTTGTCTCCTATTCAACTCATTTTGCGTGAAGATGTACTTTAGACTTTTATGATCGATGAAAATGTCGCACTGCTGTCCATATAGGTAGTGTCTCTATATTTTTACTGAAAAATCCCTGCAACCAACTTCAAGTTGTGTGTTGGGTAGTTTCGTTCGTAGTTTTTCAATTGTCTGGAGGTATATGCAATCACTCAACCCTCCTGAATCAAAATACAACCTAGTCTAACATTGGATGCATCACAATATACACAAAATTTTCCTTCTTCTGTGCCAATAGATAAGATAGGGGCAGAAGTCAACTGTTGTTTTAGCTCTTGAAAACTAGCTTCACATTCATCCGACCACCAAAACTTCACCCCCTTCATTGTGAAACTGTGTTAATGGCATCAAAATCTTGGAGAATCCCTCATTAGACCTCTATATTAACAGGCCAAACCTAAGAAACTTCGTATCTCTCCCACATTCTTTGGTGTGGCCATTCCATTACTGCTTGTGTAATACCTATAACTAAGTTGGGATTAGGGGTAATAATAATTGGGAATTTTAGAGATTTTGGGGATGATTTTATTATGAAATATATTACTCAAAAATAAGCTGATATAATTATGGGTGATTTTGGAATAATATAGTTGAGTGTGTGTGTGTGTGTGTGTTTGAGGAAAAGTGAAATATATTATGGAGTGTTAGTATTACAGAGGCGTTTTGGGAGGAGAGAGAATAGCAGATATGGAAAATTGATGCATGGAATGAAGTGTGGAACTGATTGATGAATTAATCAACCGGTAATATGAAGTGTAGAGATTGATATGCTTGACCGGTAAACTTGGATATGTGGGAGCGGTCGATCAAGTGATTGATTGGTCCCACGAGGAAGAAATTGCAACAGCAAAATAAAGGATTTGGTTGTTGGATTGGTTGATCAAGTGATCAACCAATCCCACTGAAGCAATTTATCGGATCACATGATTGACCAATCTCACACAGTTTTCTAGTTTATGAAGTGAAATGTACATCCCGAGGCGAGCGTATTCTGTGATTCTCCCACGCGTCCTCATCCTTTATACATGGCAACATAGATGAAGTGTTAGGTTTATGGGGATTGTTGAGAAGCTTCTAATGAAGGAGATAAAGAGGAAAAGAAACACAGAGTGTGAGAGAGAGATGGTCTGGAGACAGAGTGCTTGCGAGAGGAGTGGGAGCCATGAGTTCTCTAGTGAAAAGTGGAAAGAGCCAAGAGAGAGCTTGAAGAAGAAGAAGGAAGAAGGAGAAGAGAGAGAGAAGGCCAAGAGAAGACATAGAGAAAGAAAGAGTGATGGCTAGAAAAGAGAGATGAGAGAAGCTAAGAAAGAGAGAGCCACTGTGAGAGGGTGAGGGTTTCTAGAGCAAGGAAATAAAGTGACAGAGTGAAGGAAAAGGGGAACGAGCAGAAATAAAAAGAAGGAAAAAGAAGAAAAAAGGAAGGAAGAGCATCTTGCTTTTGGGTTTCTTCTCGGGTATTCGGGTAAGATGATCTCTTTCATATCTGTTATGTATTTTTATGGAAATTATGAGAATAATAAGTTGAAAATAAATGAATGAAAAATATCATGCTGCTATTTGGATACTATTGATGGCCACAGTTGAGGAATTGTTTTGCATTTCTTCTCTGTTTGTTAGATCTTGAAAGAGATCATATATTGCGGTGCTATAAGTGGTTCCTTGGGTTCTCTCTCTGCTAATATAGAATATGAAAATGAAGGAAACTATTCCTTGTTTTTGTAGCTTCATAAAAATGTTGGGTTGCTTGGAATTAGTTCTCCTTGTAATTACTGCCATGATGGATATTTAGGTTCAGCCGATTTCAATTTAATCTCTATGATGTGGTTTACTGTATTGATCAATACTATAAAGATTTATCCTCTAGCGATTGGATTTAGTCCCTATTAGGATATTGTTATTGGATGTTGAGGAATATGTGTGTGTTGTCTATGGTATTTGAGTATGATAATCAATAGAATGAAGAAAAATGTTGAGATTAATAATCTGTGATTATTAGTGATTGATTAATTAATGATTTTTGAAGGTATTTAAGAAGAGGAAGAAAGTGCTAAAATTTGTAAAGACAACAGGTAAGTGATATTGACTGTGTTTTATCGTAAAGCCTACATCGCAAGAGTTAGAACTGTATGTTGATTGTGTTTATTAGAAATAGGTTCTTTACATTAAGATACTGATCATGTTACAAGTTTTGATTGAGGTTGTATTGCTGCTTGATGACGTGTTTATTAGAATTAAGTTCTTTTATTGATGTGTTTATTAGATTTTAAAAGAATTGATATTGATCATGTTTGAGGATTATAGTATTGATAATGATTGTGCTTTGAGGATATAGAACTGTATGCATTCTCGAGCATTCATGTATCATGGTTTTCAAAATATTACAAAAATGGTTTTCATGTATGGTTTGAGAAATGGTATAATGAATTAAATGGAAAGTAAAACATATAATAAATGAATTAAATGAAAAAAAGGTAAACGAGATGATATAAGGTGTGGGCTTGTTTGTAACACCCCGACCTTTTTAAGTTGGACAATTATCAGGGTATTACCAAGGACGTATTCGTGAGTGTTCAAATTAAAGAATTTATTACGATTAAATGAACATCACCGTAATTAAAAATAAATAAATTGATTTAAGAGATTAAATTACATATAATTAAGTTGGATTAAATTAAAATGGAGAGGGCGAGAGCTGAACCGGTTCAATTAAACAGATTCAGGCTAAAACCTTCTTGGCTGGAACAAAAGGGAGTGATCTCCCTTGGCCTTCGGCTTTGCTTTGCAAAAGAAAGCAGAGCTCAGGCGAGGGAGAGAAGAAAGGGAGAGAGCAGCGAGAAAGGGAGAAACGGGAGAAGCGAGTGCGACGGCGAGCGAGCAGATGAACGATGGGTTGCTGCTGACGGTGCGGGGATGACAAACCTCAGTTGCAGCTAGGGCTCGGAATCGGGACCTTCATAGGTGTGGTTTTCGGCGATGATTGAGGTATGGTTGATTGGGTTTTCCCCCTCCTTTGCATTTCTTCTGGTTTAGTAGTCGATTGGAGGCGTTATGGCGTTGATTTCAGTCGACAGTGATGATTTCGGCGTCTGGTCGGATTGCAGGTGGGCGACGGGCCGAGCTCTGACTAGGTTTAGCTTGATCGGTTTGAGTGAAGTGTTGTTTGCTATGCAGACAATCCCTATCACTCTTCCTAGTGTGGAATCAGCGTGGGGAACATTTTTGGAGCTTTTGCAGAGACTGTCGGGTGTGCTCTCTGCCTTCTGGGATTTGGTAGAGAGTGCCCCCCCCTTTCCTGGTGTTGATAAACAGTGATGGACAGAGAGAATAACAGAGAGAGATGGTGGCAGGGCTGGGAGCTCTGGAGGTTGGCCGAGAGGAGAAAAGCATAAGGGAGGGTGCTCCTCTCAGGTTCCATCAGTTCTTCAGGTAAAGATTCTTTTCATTTCAGTGAAGTAATGAGATTTTTGTCTGCCATTGGTTATTCTTTAAATTGGGTTTTGCCGATAGTTAAGTTGAGAAGATTAATGGAGAAATAATATATTCTGTTGATGGATATTTGGGCTGTGTATACTCTGTGCTTGCTGTTATTGGTTTTGTGAAATGGGGAGAGGTTATGCATGCATGTTAGACGAAAATACTAATGCACTATGAAGTTAAAATAATTGTTCTGCATGCTTAGTGAGTGCAGTGTTATGGGAAATCGCCTCTTTAAGTTCCTTGATGTGGATCGCTATGCCCTGTGAGTTCTAACGGGTCTTACAGTTTGAATGTATATGTTCTGAATTTGAAGGGGATTAGACTTGGTGTTGTGTGTTAAGTTTAAATTATGGAAAATGTTAAGTGTTATGATTTATGGGATTCCGCAATTTGTGGTTAGAGAAATGAAGTTAATGAGTAATATTTTGATTGTGAAGGTACCGGAAGGAAAAGAAAAATAGCGACTAAGTGCTAGCGCACAATAAAGAATTGAGGTAAGGCATTTAGGTGTGTCTTGGCCATTTGGAGGCCCTACACCACAAGTAGAGTGCGTTAGTTTTGGGTGTTTAGTTTCCCGTAATTCCCTTTGCTAAATCCTGCACTTTACTTTATTTGTTGAGAATGTTCTATAATTCCTTACGTGAATGAATGTTGCTGCTTAAATAGATGAGTTAAGTCTGAAAGGATGAATGAGTTGAGAACTCATTTAGAATGGGCCTGTCTTTCTTGAGTTATTGGCTGTATATTTTACTTGCTATTAATTAAGTACCTTTGTTGTTATTTCCTTATGCTTATATTACTCTGTTGCAAGCTATTCTCTAGGTTAATACCTTTGTGTAAATATTTGTAATGACAAACTAAGATAATAAAAATGAGTTAGACATATTTAACTGAGCATGTTAATTAACTTAACTAAATAGACTTGAACATGTTAATTTATTTAACTAACTAGATTTGCTAATTAACTTAACAAACTAGACTCGAACATGTTAAACAACTCAACTAGAGTAATCAATTAGACCCGAGCATGTTTAAGTAACTAATTAGACTTGAGCATGTTTAGTTAACTAATTAATTAACTAGTCGTTAAATAACTAATTCGAGCATGTTTAATTAGTTGTTTAATTAATAACTAATCATTGAGCATGTTAATTAACTAGTTAGAGCATGATTACTTAACTTGATTATTTCTTGATACATGTCAATTAAGTAAAGCAATTAACTAACTAGAATAATTAACTAGGTAAGCATGCTAATTAACTATCTTATCGTTAATTACTAGTTAGCATGTTTATGATATTAGCAGCATGTTAATCAACTAGATCGTATGACTAAATTATAAATAGATCCGAACATGTTTACAATTAATCTTCATACATGTTAGTTATCTATTAGAATTGTTTGATATTAACTCACTTATTGTTGGTTCCATGCTCAAATGCCTTACTTTATTGATATTCTTTAGATACTTCAGTAACTGTTAGTTTATTTTTCTTATTGCAAATGCTTTACTTGATTGCAATTAATGTCGTGAATGCTTAGTGAGTGAATGATGGACGTAGAATGATGAACTAAGGAAAGAAGCATAAATGAGCAAGAATTCCCTTAATGGGACAGTTCTTTATTAAATTATTTGCTGTTTATCTTAAGTCCCTGCATGGTTATTGTTATCCCTATTGTTCTATGTGTATATCGTTCTATCATTTTCATTTCATAAATTGAATATGTGCAGTTAATTAGGATAACAATTGTACGAGCATGTTTAACTAGTTGTTCATTATTCCTTGAGCATGTTAATCTAACTAGAGTAATTAATTCAATTAAAAGTTAGGCATGTAAATTGATTAGAATAATTAACTAGACTTGAGTATATAATTAACTAGGATAATGATTTATAATCATGCTTGCATGTTCAATCTTTGTATGTTTAGCCAACGTATCTGAGCATGCTTAATTAATTAATCAGTTAATTAACTAAACTAAACTACTAAACTATAGCATGTTCTAATTAATTAGAATAAAATCATGCTTAATCAACTAGGATAACAAATTACGAATTTACAAGCATGTTTCCGTTATCTATTGTCTAAAACATGTTTCCATTCAAACTACTGATTGTGAGCATGTTTAGTTTAATCGTACTAAGTGCCTGAGCATGTTTAGGATAGTTTAGTTTAACGAGCATGTTTAGTTAATCATAATTCATCGCATGTTTACTTTATCGCCTTTAATGTTCATTCGCTGTTTCAATTCGATATTATATTGGTTCTCGGTCACATGCCGTTATTTACTTTCCTTATGTGTACCATTCAATTATTGTCCTTTACTTCCTTGTATATGCGCTTTCAATTTCTATGATTCAATTACTTCCTTTTATGCGCACTTTAATTATTATGAATGTTAATGTTATAGCGCATCATGCATCACGTTAGGTTGAGAATGTATGGTCATGCATCATGCTAATAGAAATCAAATAGGGAGTGCCTCTTTGGTGGTGGTACTCATGCATGCATAATGTGAGGAAAAAGAATTTAAAGAAGAAGAAATAGGGAGTTAGGGAATGGTAGGGTAAGTACAGATCAGCCAGGTAGATAGGATTTAAAAGAGAACGTTACCTTTCCCTTGTCGGGATTGCGAGACTGTCTACTCTAGGTGGTTGAAGCCGACAAAGATCTACCCTACCGCCACAGATTCTCCAATCTCCAGCTCGAAGTACGAGTAAAGAACCAATGAACATAATGAAAAGACTGGTTTGGGGTAGTACTCACTCTAGAAAGAACTAAAGAGAGTCTTAAGTATATTGCATAAACCCCTTTCCTTACTGGGCCATTAGGCTCACGTATTACTTGTGGTGTAGGTACAAACGATGAACAGATAATAGTAGGCTCATATACGAGAACGACGAACAAATAACAAAGTAGAGGTGAAAGATTTGCACGAATGAGATTCGAAGCTGGCGAGGCTAAAAGTAAAATGAAAAACGGTTGTAATCACATTAAGTTTTATTATATTGTACTTCATTGTTTAGTTTCTTCTTTAAATGATTCATTTATGCTTCTACCATGTTTTATAAGGATTTATTTTATAACGCTTCCGCATATTTTATTAATGGGTTTTCATAATTGGTAGCGGTCCGGTTTATGTCACACTCTGATATGTTTTGTTTTAAAAAGGAAAATTTCAAATTTTTTCTTATTTTAAAGGATTTACGAAAAACCGGGTCATTACATTGTTAGTTGATCCTCGATTTATGTCGAGACTGGCTGACCAACGGGTGGGTGAGGTTGTTTAAGCATTGATGTGCACAACCGCTAGTAGGTGACGGTTGTAGTAGGAGCTGAATGTTATGTGTTGGTGCTTACAATAGCTAGCAGAGCTTTCTATCGTAGCCAGAGCAGCTTATCCCTGAGGTTGGGTTGTTGTGCATTGATGTGCACAATAGCTATTAGACAGTTCGATCGGATTCGAGCCTTTATCACACAGTGAGTCCTCAATTGATGTCGGGACATGGTGACCAATGGTTAGTGAGGCCGTTTAAGTGTTAGAGTGCACGACCGCTAGTAGGTGATAGTTGTAGCTGGAGCTGAGTGTTGTGTGTTGGTGCATGCAACAACTAGCAGAGCTTTCGATAGTAGCCAGTGCTGCTATACTAGAGGTGTTGGGTCAGAAACAAAAAATAAAATAATATGTAAAAGATAAAGAAAAACGAAAACAAAAAATAGAAATAAAAAAAGAAATAGAAAACGAAAACGAATTTTAAAAGCTGCATTGCATGTGCATTTCATGTTTTATTTTATATCACTTACTAAGCATTAGGCTCTTAGTTTAAGTCTTGTTGATGTATGGACATACGAAAACAAGTTAATGAGCAGTTGATGAAGGATTTGCAGGCGCGAATTTTGTGGCTGGCTAGACTAAAGGATTTAAAGAGAGAAAGATGGTTTGTAAAAGAGTTTTGTAAAGTATTTAAATTATAAAAGAAAAGGAATTTTATTTATCGCATTTCAACTGATTTGTTTTAGTTATAAAAGTCTTCCACTGTTTTTATAAAAAGAAAAATGTCTTCAAAAGGATTTAAATCGAAAAGAAAAGTTTTAAATTTTATGCATTTAAAAAATGACACGTTTTAAAAAGTAAAGGAAAAATTGTGTCGTTACAACTTGTGTCTTGGATGGATCAACTGATATGACATCTTTAGATACAACATGCCACAAGAAAGCAATCCTATCTAGCCAAAACTCACACTTAGAAAATTTTGCAAATACTGATGCTCTTTTAGTACCTTTAAGGTAAGCCTTAAGTGTTCCTCATGTTCTTCTTTGGTCTGTGAGTAAATTACAATGTCATCTATGAAGACCATGATGAATTTATCTAAGTATTCTTTGAAGAATCCATTCACTAAGTCCATAAATGCCGACAGTGCCTTAGTTAATCTGAAAGACATAACCAGGGACTCAAAGTTTCCATACCTAGTCTGGAATGCCGTCTTGGGCACATCTTCCTCTTTTACCTTCAACATATAGTATCCTGAGCAAAGGTCAATCATTGAAAATACTCACACCCCTTGTAGTTGATAATTGATGCACATCTATATTGAGATATCTTTCTTCATAACAAACAATATAGGCGCTTCCCACAGTGAGAAAATTGGACAAATGAAGCCTTTATTTGTTAACTCTTCTAGCTGTATTTTCAATTTGTTTAGCTCTATTGGTGCCATTCTATAAGGTTTCTTAGATATGGGAGCGGTACCGGGGAGAATTTTGATGGTGAATTCCATCTCTCATCTAGGAGGTTACCCTGATAATTCATCTAGAAAAACTTCAGAGAAACCAGAACCACTGGTATCTTTCCAATACTCTTACAGGGCTCAACCCATGTATCTATAATATTTGCCAAATAACTCTCGTACCCTACTTCCATCATTCTCAATGCATCTAAAGATGATATAATAGGTAGCCTCCTTGTCTCCTTTAACCCTTGGAAAGAAAACCCTTCTCCTCCTAGAAGTTTGCAACAAACTTGTCTCGTTCTGAAATTTGTCGTAGCAACATAATGGAACGACCAGTCTATGCCTAAGATGACTTCATAACCCTTCATGTCTAACACAATAAGATTTACCTGAAGATTTCTAGCCCCTAGGTTAACTATGCAATTATTCAGAACACACCTAGAACTTTGGGTGCTCCCCCTTTCTGCACTTAAGGGACACTCTGGCATTTTTTAACCATAAGACTATATTCTCCACACTTAAAGCATTTCCTGGTTCCAACACGATGTTCTCCCTCATGATTCCTCATGCACTTCAGACATTGGGTGGATTAGAGTGTTCCTTAGAAACGCTTCGCACCCCCTGATCATTACTCTCGATGATAGGTCTTTTAAAATTCCTGGCAGCTGACTGTCCCCCTTTTACTTTTTGGGAGGGAACCTCTCTGAAGAATCTTTTAGTCAAATCATGTTGCTTAGCAAACTGTATTTTGGCCTCCCCCATTTTGAGTGCCTTTGCTACTATCTGATAATAAGGCTCCCCTTGGATACAATAGATCTTCACTCCTTGATAAACCTCCACCTTCAAGCTCTGGATAAATTGGTGCAACTTATGTTCATTAGACGCCACCAAGTGAGAGGCAAAGTGGGAAAGGCCTTAAAACTTCTGTATATACTCCACAACGATGCCACTTTGTTGGAGGATGACAAATTCCACCATCTTTTGATTTTTGATTGTATAATTGAAATATTTATTGTAGAACATCTCTTTAAGGCCTTCCAAGTCATCACCCCAACATCGTGCATCATTTTTATTGAATCCCACCAAAACTTGGCATCCTGCACTAGTAGGTAATCTGTGCATGGCACCTCTCTTCCGCCTCAATCTTGACATATTCAAACATGTCTTCCAATAATTGAATCCACTCTTTTGCTATTGTGGGATCAAAAGTACTTCTGTCAAAGCTAGGTGGCTTCAACCTGCAGAATTTCTCCCATCCAACCTCTTTAGGAACAGTGGTATGGGTGCTTCCTTGTGCCTCCCACTCAATTTACCACTCAAAATATTAGGATTGTCTCTCCACAAGATCAACAAGTTGGCTCATAGCCTCATCCATTACGCTTGTATTTCGTGCTTGACCCCTCACCATATTCGCTCACTAGACACCCGTTAACACCAAAATAAAAGAGATGAGCAAATAGACAATCTTACGTAATATTAAATAATACTTACAGTTGAGAAAGCTCTTCCATGCTAAGACTTGGGTTGTCGGTCAGTTTACAAAATTGATTTTGAAACATGGGGCTCTAGTATCAAAGTTGTAACACCCCTTTTTATAACCGCTTAATTTTCCTTGAAAATATTGTATTATATATATATAACAATCTCAAAATTTAAAACCTTCCATTTCAATAGCAAGTAAAATAAAACCATCTTTTTAAATCAACTACTAAACCATGCATTTATTAAAAAAAAGTTTTAAAAAAAACTCTTTACATCTTTTATAAAACCGCCTCAAAATAACAATTCATCCTTTAAACAACCTCTCATAGCAAAGAAATCGGTATAATGAAATGAGTAACAAGTTTCAAGCCAACAACCACAAGTCTTCATCATGGGCAAGCTTCCTCAACGTGTGTGTCATCCATGGCCTTTTCCTTCAAAACATCCTCGCCTACAATGCAATGTTCATCTATAAGTCTAAGACTTAGCAAGTAATGCATGAGATCGTAAACATAACATATCATGACATAAATTCATCTTTTCTCTTACTTTCTTTTTCTTTCTCTTTCGGGTATGAGTAGGCTCAACAGTGGACACACACCACCATTCTCCACCCTTTATAAGAGTCCCTACCCTTTTGGAGATAGACTCCCCACCCTTTTGGAANAGGTCCCCTGTTGATAGTTCTATCATTTTGTTAGTGGTTTGTTCTATTGCCCTGTGATATTTGTTGGTTTAGTTCTATATGATATTTGTTAGTTTAGTGCTTAGTTATTAATGTATTGTTAGCTCTCTATGATATTCGTTAGTTTAGTGCTTGTTAGTAATGCATTGTTGGTTCTGTGAGGTATTGGTTAGTAGTTCTCTATTAAGTGATGCTGTTAGTTTCGTTATCCATTAGTTCTCTATCAAGTGCTGTTGTTTATTATCTAGTTAAAAGCATGGTTTCATCATTTCATTTTGATATTCCGGCTGCTGTTTATTATCTAGTTAAAAGCATGGTTTCGTCATTTCGTTTTGATATTCCAGCTGCTGTTTGTTACTTAGTTAAAAACATGATTTCGTCGTTTTGTCTCAATATTCTAACTGCTGTTTGTTATCTAGTTAATAGCATGATCTCGTCATTTTATTTCGATGTTTTCGCTGCTGTAAATTAGTCGTTAAAATGCACGTATTGACTATTCCGTTTTGCTATTTTCTCTGCTGAAATTTAGTCGTTAAAATGCATGTATTGGCTATTCCATTTTGCTATTTTCTCTATTGAAATTTAGTTGTTAAAATGCACGTATTGGTTGTTCCGTTTTGCTAATTTCTCTGCTGTTATTTAGTCATTAAAACGTACGTATTGGCTGTTCCATTTTGCTAATTTCTCTGCTGTAAATTAGTCGTTAAACCGAACGTATTGGCTGTTCCGTTTTGCTAATTTCTCTGCTGTAAATTAGTCGTTAAAACGCACGTATTGGCTGTTCCGTTTTGCTAATTTCTCTGCTGTAATTTAGTCATTAAAACGCACGTATTGGCTCTTCCGTTTTGCTAATTTCTCTGCTGCAATTTAGTCATTAAAACGCACGTATTGGCTGTTCCATTTTGCTATTTTCTCTGCTGTAATTTATTCGTTAAAATGCATGTGTAGGCTGTTCCATTTTGCCATTTTCGCTGCTGTAATTTAGTCGTTAAAACGCATGTGTAGGCTGTTCCGTTTTGCCATTTTTGCTATTGTTATGCTGCTGTTTTTTGGGTTATTAAGAAGCATGTTTTACTGCCTAACTTCGATAATGCGCTGCTGTAATTTTAGTCATCTGAGAGCACGTCTTCGCTATTTTATTTTTTTGGGATTTCGCTGTTGTTTTCTTATTTGTTAAGAAGTATGTTTTGTCACTTCTTTCGTTATTCCTCACTATTATTTATCATCATTTTAGAAGCATGTTCTATTGTTCTAGTCGACATTAAAATGTTGCTGTTTATTATTGAATAAGAAGCATGTTCGCTGTTCGTTTCATCATTATTTTCTGCTGTATATTAGTCGATTGATAAGCACGTTTCGTTGTTGTGGTTATAACTAGTATAATTAACTAATATGTTGAGCACGTTAACCCAATCATTAATTTGTCAAGCATGTTAATCAATTAAGTATGTAAACGCCTTAATTAATATAAGCATGTAAG
This sequence comes from Begonia loranthoides, assembly GCA_022433065.1. Taxonomy (NCBI): domain Eukaryota; kingdom Viridiplantae; phylum Streptophyta; class Magnoliopsida; order Cucurbitales; family Begoniaceae; genus Begonia; species Begonia loranthoides. The sequence goes on along the minus strand of CM039477.1, from coordinate 8,740,319 downwards.
TGAATGTATGTTATAAACTTCTCAGACATGTTGTTATCTTTAATACATTGTTTATTTAAATTACCATTGAAATACTTGTTGGTGTCTTGCAATTTTATGTTTGCTATGGTTTTGCTCAACTCCTTGAATGTGCTGTTAGGATAGTTCCTTGTATGTGCTTTTAGGATAGTCTCATATCGCTAGAAACAATTAGGAACATTACCACGGGGTGATCATACGCCTTGAGTGAGGAAAAGAATTACCATTCCATGATTGGGATCATAAGATTAATCAACGTAATTAATTAGAAAATATAGAATTCCCCAAACTCCATTCTCCATATACGAGCTATTCCTAAAACACGTAACCATTCCTAATATACGTAATTAAAGGATTGGTTGGGCCGGACCCATTCCAAGGAATTAAAGAGCGGCATTTCATATGCAGAAATCCATATTCTTACTGGGTCTTTAGACTCAAGTCTTACTTGCGGTGTAGTTACACGACATGCGGAGTTCCTCGAGCAATTATTGCGATCGCCAAGTATCGCCTTTATTGTTACTGCTGATGATATGGTATACTCGGAGTCTGTGAGTGACTCCATTTTCATTGAAATTTACTGTAGTGGCTTATTTTATGCTACATACCATATTATAGTGGGTTGTTTTGAAAACGTACATTATTGTGTTTTATTCGATACTACATAACTTGTTTTGACATGGCATGCTCACATATTTTTTTATTTAATATTGAATATAAAGTTTATCCCTACTGAGTTAGTTGACCACCTCATACGACTTCCCCGTCATTTCAAGATTTAGTTCGAAAAATCCACAGTTGCCAAAGAAGGAGTGAGCTCGGTGATTTATATATTTATTTTTTAGTTACTATTATTTTTTAGTGACTTTATTGTGAGGTTAAAGATTGATATAGTTTTCTTTGATAGACTTATACAACTTTTTATCTTTAATGTTATTGTTGGATTGTTGGTTTAGCCCCTTTTGATTTGACCTTTGGCTATTTTATTCAATTTGAGTTTTCTACTATTGTTTAATGTAACTAAGTTTTTAATAGATTAGGCGACTAGGTTTATTTTCTAGCTGGGTCGTCAATTATTCTATTTCGAGTCTCTTTTATGGTGTGACAAGAATACAAAGACTAAGGTGCAAGATTTCTCTAGGAAAAAGTCGGTCTGACTTAGAATATCAAAGCCACAGTGTCGAACTAAACAACCATTTATGGGAACTCATAACAAGGGCTATTTCATAGATTCAAGTACATTCCACAACTATTTCCTCTAAGTGATTCTAACGTGATGAATACGACCTTGGTTTTGTGAAATTCTGTTTACAAATTTAAGTCTAACACAATTCCACCAAATGACTAAAGATCATATTTACTTGTTCACTTAACTGGACTTAACTTTATGGTAACTAATGACATACAATAGCCATTAGATATTTAATCTCGCTAAATAATTGTTAACTATCTACCTATCCAAACTTCACAATTGGAGGAGATACTTGAACTTAGTATGTGAAACATGAATTTGAGTCGGCATTCATGCCTTAGTTTGATGGGAAGTCTAGGGCCAACAAGCTTGAGTAGGTATTAAACGACACTCAGTGCTGCTATGCACTAGTATTTTAAGCTTCATTTAATGCAAGTAGTAATGATTATAAGACTTGGAGAAAGCTAGTAATCAATGACCATTTTCTACTGCAAATAGACTAAGGGTTAATTTAATATTGTCGTAGTTTTTTCAATAATTGCTGATAGTTGTGTTTTTAAAATAATCAGTAGGAAAAAAAACAGTAATTATTTGATAAATCAATTCCATGAAAGGGATTCATCAATTTTAATAATTAAAACATTATGATATGTCATTATTAAATTACATAAAATACATTATAATTTATTTTTTTTTAAAATAAAAAGAGGGTGAGAAAAAATTATATTTTTGGACTGAGTCAAATTTGTTGCAACTTTTTTTATTCTTGTTTGATCAAATACAATTCTAAGACCAACAAAGCTTGATCCAATGATACTACTGGTGACGGATCCGTTATAAAAACCATCTTCACTAGACATGGATTCAGACGGAAGCCAACATGAACAGCAGCAATAAAATACAATGAAAATCTAGAAAATGCAAAATGTCATCCAGAATCCGAAAAAAAATTTGCCATAGGATTCGATTAAATTTAGGTTCCAACGAAGAACAACATTTTCAATCTCCCACTGTACTTGGAGTAACAACATAATAAGCTAACTAATAGAGAAAAGGGAAATTAACACCACAGATTTTTTAGTTCGAGGTCAATAATAAGTCAAAATCTTGAGAATTTTGTTTAACAACTAAAACCTTAAACTATGAAAAATTAACACCGTCAACCTCGCAATTAATTTTTTCGTCCAAATTCATCAAACTTAACTCCTCAGTTAACTTGAAAATTTTTTCCCTCAATCTCGATCTTGTTCGTCGGCGCTAATCTTTAAAATCGATATAAGTTCTTCTATAAAAATGAATTTCAGAGTCGAAGATTCAAAAATTTCAAACTTTTTGACTGTAAAACGACGATTTTTGAAGAAGAGCCGTCTGTTTTAGGTTAAAATACGATTTTTAACATATAACGGACGTCCGTTATACGCTGATGGACGTTCGTCGTAGGTTAAAGGATGCATTTTTATCTAAATGGACGTCCATCCAGCCATATTACATTTAATATTAATAAAAAAAATTCAAATTACTGTTTTAACCCTATAAAGAAAATGTCACTAATATTTTTTAGGGACAAAAAGGTAATTGGACAGACAAGTACCCAACTTGTCTGTTCAATTACCCTTTTGTCCCTAAAAAATATTACTGATATTTTCTTTATAGGGTTAAAACAGTAATTTAAATTTTTTTATTAATACTAAATGTAATATGGCTGGATGGACGTCCATTTAGGTAAAAATGCGTCTTTTAACCTACGACGGACGTCCATCAGCATATAACGGACGTCTGTTATATGTTAAAAATCGTATTTTAACCTAAAACGAACGACTCTCCTTCAAAAATCGTCATTTTACAGTTAGAAAGTTCAAAATTTTTGAATCTTTGATTCTGAAATTCATTTTTATGAAAGAACTTACATCAATTTTAAAGATTAACGCCGATGAACGAGATCAAGATTGAGGGAAAAATTTTTCAAATTAATTGAGGAGTTAAGTTTGATGAATTTGGAAGGAAAAAATTGACTGCGAGATTAACTGTGTTAATTGTTTATAGTTTAGAGTTTTAATTATTAAAAAAATTCTAAAAAGTTTATTGCCCTAGAGGGTTAATTTCCCCAGAGAAAATAAACCCAAATTTCAAGAAAATTCCATAAATGTAAAACTCAATTGACCGACCAAGCTAATCCATATATTGCTTCCATCAAGCAATGGCAATTTTGGCACCAGCTTCTTCGAGCTGCTTCTTAGCACCTTCCGCCTCTTCTTTCGAAACGCCTTCTTTAAACTTCTTCGGCAGTCCTTCAATCAGCTCTTTCGCTTCCTTCAACGCCAAGTTCGTCATTGTCCTTACCGATTTAATCACAGCGATTCTCGCGTTACTAGGCACATCCTCAATGATGACATCGAATTCAGTCTTCTCCTGTACAACTTCAACTGCCGCATCCCCGGCTCCTGCATCTCCAGGAGCGGCGACGACGGCGGGAGCGAAAGCTGCGGCTGAGACTCCGAGCTTTCCTTGGAGATAATCAACGAGAATGCGACCTTCTTCAAGAGTCAGGCTGGATATATCAGCGCCGATCTTTTCTAACTTTTCTGGTGCGGAAACGGCGGCGATTGGGCGTAGGTGAGTTCGCCGATAAACGAGGATACTAGAGGTAGTGTTGAAGGTAAATTGAAGAAGGCTAGGCTTGGGAAAGAGCGTAGGATAAGAGGGAGAGATAGGTGATGGATAAGATGGAGTGCGGAGAGATAGGGTTGAGATAGTAGTCGCCATTCGAGAGCGGGATTGGGAGGAGGGAGGAGAAAATAGTGAGGGACAGATTCACTAGGTAGGCTCTGCAAGAAGATGGGAACAAGATAAGGGCCAAATTATACAGGCGGGGTATATCAGGAATTGTACTATTAATATGACGAAACTACCCCTCCTACGATACGAATGGAATGATCAATTCTTTGCAAATTAGAGGCCATATAAGGCATTATGACATTTACATAAATAATAATAATTTTCTTAATCTATTTTTATCATATTTAAAAAGTTGAAATTAGATATTTAATGAGAATTAACAAGACAACTTAGGGTCAATGACAAATCATTCATTAAATAATTTTTTCTAACAAATAAAATATTCAACTATAGAAAATAAACTTCACAAATATCGTCGTTAACAACAAATTTACTTTGAAAATGAAATAATAGGAAACTTTCTCTCAATATGTTTTCTCTAGTACGCTTCGAACACTTTGCTTTAATTTTTATTTAAGTTTTTCATAATACAAATAAGAAATTCTTACATATTTCTATTGAAAGAATGATCAACGAAGACAACTTTTTTCCTCCCAACAATTCTAGCATTTTATTGCCATCTAATTTGAATTTAAAACAATAATTTGAAGAAAGAACTAAAATTTGATATATCGGAGCAAATGAACAATTCTCAGCGATCAATGAAATAATTTAGTTTTATACCTTGGAAGACTGTAGTCCTTTAGTTTCCATTTGAGAGTCTAATAATTTCATGTATTTTTTCTCGTATCTAAATTCTTTCCTATATTTTGTTTGTTTAACAGTGAAACAGTGTAATTTAACGTTTCTCTTTTCTGATTTAGCATTTTCTTTTTTTCCTTAAAATTACTCTTCCCCAAATACGTCAAATTACTTAAAAGAATTCACTACTTGATTGGAAAGATATCATCTTCTCTTTATTGAAAGTTGTCTTTCCACTGCGGAAAGTCTTTTTTCATCTATGAAAAATCATCTTTCCTTTGAGGAATGTAATCTTTCATAAGTTGTAGTCTAAAGACTCACTTTCAGACAAAGTTCCGCAACAGAAAGAGAATGTTTCACATCGAAAAGAAAATGTTATTTAATGGAAAACGTGACTACGATGTTTGCTCCATTCATTTCTTATAGTTGAGTGTTTTATTTGTTAGTGAAATTTTTTTAGTGGTTGACTTATCACTGTTCTCATAGTTAAGTAGTTGTTTTGTTCATTTCCCATATTTATTCTAACTTTATGTTTTTAAAGTGTTTAATTATACTTAATATTCTTAATAATTAACTCAAAATTGTGCCATTTTAATTTAACAAATTTAATAGATTGTTATATTTATCTTTTATGAGTATGTGCCCATGCCCATACTTGTTATTATAACTGCGCATGAGTTAAAAATCATTTCCAAAACATGTTTTACCATCAAATAGACTCCACGAGCCACTGATGAGGCAATCATCAAAACCTCACGAGATACATAACCAGCTATAACAAAATATGCCTCCATCGTTTTTCATCAGACAAAACGAGAGTTCGTGAAAAATGAGGGTTGCACAAGGACCCCTCAAATACAAACCACAGAAAGGCAGCCTAAAATGACCACACCTCTTGAGCTCGAAGGAATATACTGTGAGTGTGATATAAAGATCTAGCCTCTCACAAAGGTTGTTGGTGAACCAGTCAGCGATAACACAACCCAATACATTCACACTCTGATTAGGTTCAGGGGTTCGAAACCCAAGAAGCGATTCAACACCGCCCTATTCCCAATTTTCTGCACAGTGTGCAAATAAAATATCTTCACGCAATAGAAGATGTATATGGGTATTCTCGTGGTACTTTGGGATCAAAATCGTCCAAAATAGCAAGAGAATTTCACTTCCCATTTTAAAACCATATAACAATATAAAAATCATGAACATAACGTAAACGTGTAAAACCCATGTACATAAACATAGTATAAAAACTGAAGTGCTGTCGAATAGTCCCTATTGCGTTTTCATATGTGGCAACCCACGAAATATGTTTTGAAAACTATGTCATGCAATGCCATGAATAAAGTATAAAATCTCTACTTCAATGACGACAAGAACCCAAGCCAAGACAACCTACCGCACGCGATGTCGAATGCAGGCATTGAAACCATGGACATCGCTGTAACCTAAAATTAAGCCAATGTCACAACTCTAAAAGAAAACTAGGAATACAACAAGAGTCTTAGGCCTGAAACTATACTTGGCTGACGAAGTCGAATGATGTTTGCTAAACTCAAAACCTAAGAAACAAATAGCGTGGTTGACCAAAACATAACAACGGTCGACTCGATACCACAATAGAAAACTAGAAAAGCTCACCAGTCGACAAAACATAGTGACAGTCGACAAAATATGGCATGCCTAACCTAACGACTCAATAGTCGAGGAGACATAGTTGGAGTCAACCGAATCTTACTATGGTCAACTAAAACCACTTTGTTTTGACAAGACACAACGACGGTCAACTAAAACTATGCAATTGTCGATGAGGCAAAGCAAAGGTCAATCGAGACCTTGCAACATTGGAACTACTCAAAGATAGTCAACCAAGACCATCCAGTGTCGATGAGACACGTTGACAGTCATCCGAGATCTCACAACGGTCAATAGGACATGGAGAGGGTCAACTGGGACCACCCAACCATCAACAAAACTCAATAGTGGCGGATGGGATCAAGCCGTAGTCAACCAAGACTAAGCAGCAAGCGATGGCACCCACTAACGATCACCCAAAACTCAACAACAAAAGACTTTGAAAGACCTAGTAGTCGATGAGGTACAACACTCCTGACTTGAATGACTTAACAACTGAGAAGACTCAGCTGGAGTGAATCGACTACGAATTCGTCAAAAATCGACTTGAAATCCACAAACTCGATTGAGTCTATAACCATGTCAAAGTTTAAGACTTTATATCAACGATGACAAGGAAATAGTGTAATCATCCTATACCAGGTCTAGGAACTCATCAATGCGTAAATGACTCAAATACATAACAAATGACACTGTGTGGTCAACCTGGGACTCCTTATGGTTGACTAGCGACCACCACCTGTCGATCTAGGACCCCTGCAGTTGATTAGGGACCTTTAGTGTCCAATATGTTCATTTCGCAGTCGACCAACTCATTGTTGCGGTACAACAGAAACAGTTAGTGACCAAACTAGCCAGACTGCTGTTGATCAACCATGCTAGTGCGGTCGACTACTAAGGTCGTCCCCTCTAGTCGCGGATGACGGTTGCGATCGACTGGTCACTAACCGCAGTCATCCGTAAATTAATCTGAGGCACCCCAAAATGCATGGCCTCTTCCATGGTCAACCAGGACAACCTTCTAGATCAGTTTCCTCAAAAGAAACATGTGTTTTCCAATACTCCTGCATAAACTCTAAATCTACCAACATAGACCAAAATGTTCTCCCATATTTGATTCAAGCTTAAATCCGAAGCCAACAAAAACACAAACTTTAAACCTAAAATCAGAAGGGAGAAAACAACATTCCCGCGAAACACCTTCACGAAAGAAGGACGATGTGATGACCCGAACACGATTTAGGCAAAGAAATGATGAGAATCGCTCGTTGGTTTCTTCTTCCTCTTCTCCTTCCCCCTCACCCGCGCTGTAATGCCTCGTCTTAGAAAACATATTTTATAGTAAATTATCGTGATATATATTTTTTATCTTTAAAATTTCCAACATTAAAACTTGTCGCTTAAAATCATTTGAAATAGAATATACCTTTTTAAAACCAAATTACTAAACTATGTATTTATAAAATCCTTGCAGTGGAAGAATTTAACATTTAAAATACATTTCATGCAAAACTCAATTAATACCAGTCCTTTACGAATTTCATATACAATATTCATTCTATAAAAGGATAAAATAAACAATGGTATTACCCAACAACCACCAAGTCTTCATCATGAGAAAGTTCCCTCAACGTGCATTCGCATTTGTCATTTCCTTCGTAATACTTATACCTACAATGCAAGGTTCATCCATATGTCTAAAACTTAGCAAGTAATGCATGTGACTGTGAACATGACATGTTGTGACACTTGTTTCATCTTTCCTTTCTTTTCTTATATTTCTTTCTCTTTTCTTTTCTTTCATTTTTCTTTCACTTTTCGGATATGAGTAGGCATGACAGTGAGGTACACACTACTTTTCTGCACCCTTTTGGGAGGTCTGCACCCTTTTGGGAGGCAGACTCCACCCTTTTGGGAGTCTTCCATTAGCTGTTGTGCATTTTAATGCATAATGACCTAGTGAACCTTGGGTCAGTCTGCCTCGGGTTGCACCGAAAGCAAACTAATAGGCTAATGTCTCATTGGCCCACCCTTTTGGGGCAGTTTGTACTCAATCACCATTTACGTACATTTTTCTTTCTTCTTTCTTGTTCTTCATCTTTCTCTTACTTTTCGGATATGAGTAGGCTCCCCAGTGGAGCACAGACTACTTTTATCCACCCTTTTGGGAGGTCTCCACCATTTTGGGAGACAGACTCCTCCTTTTGGGAGTCCTCCATTAGTTATTGTGCATTTTAATGCACAACAATTTAGCAAACCTTAGGCCAGTCAGCTCTGGGTTGCGTCGGAAGCAAACTAACGAACTAATGTCCCACCGACCCTTCCTTTGGGGCAACCTATCCTCCTTATCTATTTACGTAAATTTTTATAATCTTTTATCTTTCTTAAATGCAAACTCATGCATGAACATACATCATAATGGAACATGAACATTTCCATATAATATGCAAATTACAAACCACAATAATAACAAATCCTCTACGTGCTCAACAATTAAAGAAAACATCAATAGTAAATTCCAAGGACAAATCAGTATGAACATAACCTAAAAAACTAATCTACATCATCATATCTAACAGAGAAACCCAATTCAACAAATTATCATCTTCAACAATATCCTTCAAAGCATTAAGTGAAATAGACAATAAAACCCAATCAACAATCTATTATCCTCAACCAAGTTCATCAAAAGCCTTAACTAAAATAAGTAACCAAACCCAACTGTCAAGCATTAGTTCTCAACAACAATTATCCAATTAGTAACAAAATAGAAAGCCAAACTAATCAACAAAGCATTATCCTCACAATGTTCATAAAAGCTGTAATCTAAACAGAGAACAAAGCTTCCTTAACAGGGTACGATCCTTAACTATGACCATCAAACACTAACTGAAATAAAGAATAGAAAGCTCATTCAACAGGACAAAAGTCCTTGACAATATCCATAAAAATCCACACAATAGAGCATGACCCTTTTAGTGCCCACCAAAAACAGTAGTCAACATAGAAAATAAAACTTAAATCACCTGAGCATAAACATCTATTACTATCCAATAATCTGTAACCAAATTTGCAAAACATAAATTCTCAACCATGACTATCGACAGAAACCCAAGATAAAGGACAGACTTAAGTTAGCAAAATAACATTTTCCCATAAATGTCTCGCGGTAGAAACCAAATCAAAGAACAACATCCATTACAGCATAGCAACATTTTCTCACAGATTCTATCGGTTAAAACAAGAGGAAGAACAGAACCCAGCCAACAGATTACAAAAATAAAATTAACAGAGCATGAAATTATTATGGTGCAGCTGGAGCTCTTTAATGCTTACGGGTAACTCATCCAACCGTTCACATGTCACTAATTAGAGTCCATATGTCACCAATTAGAGCAGAGATGCTGAAGATTAAAAAGGGCAGATAATTGGGAAAGGGGTCGTCGATGAATTGAATCTGTTGTTGTTTAGTTTCTATGTCCTTTCTCTGCAATCCTTCTTTCTCTTCTTCTATAACACCCCGACTTTGTCAGTTGGACAATTATTGGGGTATTACCGAGGACGTTCTAGAGCGTTAAGTCTAGGGGTAATTCCGTTAAATTTTTCCCGTTTATGCGATGTGATTAGACGATGGGGTGATTAGGACATTACATTGCATATGTATACGTGTCATTTATAACATGTATTTATGGGGAAAATATTATAGGATAGGAGTTAAGTGGGGAAAATGTGAAGAAAGGCTGTCCAGGGTGTTTCTGGACGCCTGCAGATGACATGCGGACGAGTTATATTGTTTGCAAGTGAATTGCGTAGCATCCCCGATGCTTGGGACACACCAGGACGGGAGTTTGCGTCCTGATGTGTCTGGAAATCGACTTTCGGACGCATGCGGATGACCTTGCAGATGAGACGTGTCATCCACAAGAGCATTGCACATCACCCTTGGCCTGGGGACGACTCAAGATGCAATTTCTCATCTTGACTGCATGTGCATGGGATTTTCGGACGAGGGTCTGGACGATGCAGACGCGGGTAGCTTCGTCCGCATTGAATCTGTCCAACTCCTAGACACCTTCGGACGATGTTACGGATGCATGATGATTTATGCGGACGCTGCTGATATGAATCTGTCTAATTTTGGGACACTTTCGGACACATGCGCATGCTACGTGCGGACGCCATATTGCGTCCGAATGTCTTTGGCGGACGGTACAGACGAGAGTGGGGACGCCATTTCTCATCCGAAGCCATGATTTACCCTATGAGATTTTACACTTGTGGATGAATGTGGACGAGACCAATGCGTCCTCACTCGTCGAAAACAGCCCAATTCAGTGATAAATTAGGGATGTAAAATGATAAATTCTATCGTGTAGCCCATAAATGCTCGACAATGGGGCAACGAAGCCATGCCCAGACTCACGCCTTCCCCATGCTGGACGCTTTCCCCACGCCTAGAAGACCATTTCCTCCCCTTACCCTATGCCTACGTTGTCCCCCCAGGTATGTAGTCATCCCATCTCTCTCTCCCCTACCATTTTTGGTTCAGTGTTCATCCCCTACGAGAGTTCTCTCCATCTAGAGAGAATAGAATTCTAGTGAGTGAGAGAGAGCTATTATGGGTTAGCTAGTGGGTGTGTTAAGTGTATGAACGTGAGTAAAGCTTAGTGAGCTGTGAGGTGGGAGCTCTGGAAGCTGGAGCTGCTCCTTGCTATCTGTGAGAGTTGTGGAGTGCTGCTGTTCGTGAGTTTAGTGTCTTCATTAGTGGTAAGGAAATAGGGGTGTCTTGGCCAGTGGAGCCCCTGCACCACAAGTAGAGTGCGTGAGTGCGTTTCTTTGTTGTTGATAGTGTAGAATGCTAGTGCTTTGTGATTAACTGAACTGTGATATCTCCTTTGTTGATTTCCTTGGTTGTTCCTTTGTTGTTAGTCTGTGATTGGTGTTTTGTAGATTTTGGTTAACTTCTGTGATGTTCTCCTTTTATTGATTTGCTCTGTTTTAGTGTCTGTTGTGTGATACAAATGCCATGTTTGAGAAGGGGATGATGAATGTAAAAAGGTAATGAATGGTTAACGTATGAAATGAGGAATGTTTACTGTCACTCTTTAATTGTTGTTTAATTAGATAACCCTGTTGCTATTTCCTCATGCTTTATTACTCTACTGCCATTTATCTTGCACGTTAATATCTTGTTAAGCATGTTTGATTAACTAGTAAGCATGTCAATCTTTAATCGTACTTGAACATGTAATTTACTTAGAACACCCTTAAGTAGGTTTACTTAACTAAAGTAACTAATTAACTAGAGAAATTAACTAGATGTGAGTATGTTAATTAACTTAACTAGTTCAATTAATCAATTAGTCAGTAAGTAACTAATCATGGCAAGCTTAACTAGTGTCTTAATTAATAAGTGTTAATCTTTTTAGTGAGCATGTCAATTAATTAGAGTAATTAATTAGACATTAAGCATGTTAACTAGTCTTGAGCACGTTAACTCTTAATCAAGCATGTAATCAACTCAACTAGAGTAATTAACTATACTTAATCATGTTAACTAGTTCAATCAACTAACTAGTCGTGCATAACCAATCTGAGCATGTTATACCAACTAGTGAACTTATTCTTTGAGCATGTTGACAAGCTAGTTTAACTATTAATTAATTGTTAAATAACGAATCCGAGCATGTCTAACTAGTTGTTTGATTTATAATTGTTAATCACTTCTTTGCGCATATTAATTAACTGGAGTAGTAGGAAAATCAACTAGGCTCAACCATGTTAATCTATCTAGAGTATTTCACTAGATTGAGCATGTAATCGACTACTAGATTGAGCAAGTAATTAACTAACGTAATTAACTAGAGTAATTAACTAGTGGACTATTCTTTGGGCATGTCAATTAACAAATAGTGTGTTCAATTCCTGTATTCCCTTATTGAGCGTGTTGGTTGTTTGATTTCCCTTTGTGCCTCGTTGTTTCCCATTTTAGTATTATAATTGTTCTCTGTGTGCGCTTTCAATTTCTGTTATACATTATGTGCGCAATTTCAATTATAGCTGTTTTCAATTACTTTCTTTTATATGCGTACTATAATTTTATTAATGATATGAAATATTGCATCATGCATCATGCTAGACTGAGAATGTATGCTCATGCATCATGCTAATAGAAATCAATAGGGAGTGCCACCTTAGTAGTGGTACTCACACATGCATGGTGAGGTAAAATGTTAAGAAAATGAAGGAAATGAGAAGTTGGGGGTCGGATGGATAGCGGGTCTAGTCTGCAGCTGGGCGAAGCCCCCTACCGTGTTGGGAACGAGGACCTAGCTGCAAGTAAAAGGTTAGATCCGATCCACTATTCCATCCCCTTTGAACCCTCCAATCTTTCGCTTGATGTATGAGTAATGAATGAATGAATGTAAAGTAATGAACGAACGAACGACGTAATGAAAGGATTGGTTTGGGTGGCCCCATTCCAACATGGACTAAAGAGAGGCATTTCATATTTGCATTAACCCTTTTTCCTTACTAAGCCTTCGGGCTTACAGTTACTCTTGGTATAGATATAGGTATTGTATACGTGAATCAAATGCACATACTTAGGAATAAATGCGAAAGACAATAATCAGATAATAAAGCAGGGAGGGAGAATTTGCACGCGCAAGGGAGTTCGTGGCTGGCCAAGCATAAAGAGGGTAAAAGAGAAACAATTGTACTTAAATCAAGTTTTCTGAATTGAAATTAATGGTTAGTTTCTTTCATAAAAGTATTTACGCTTCCGCCATGTTTTAAATAAATGATTTTATAACACTTCCGCATTTTATTAATTGGTTTTCATAACGAGTTTAACGAAAGGTTAGTAGTGGTCCGGTTTAGCGTCGTACTCTAATATTTGTTTTAAAAAGTGATTTCAATGGCCTTAGCAGAATTTCAAATTTTGTTTTAAAAAGGAGTCTTTTAAAAATTTTAAATTTCTCGCATTTTAAAGGATTTACGAAAAACTGGGTCGTTACATCTTCCTCTATCAATTCTTTGTAATCTTCGCTTTTGAATGGAATATTACTTCTCTCAAAGCTGTTTTCCTTCTCCTGGGTTGACATTCGATCAAGTTGTGGTTCAACCACAACATTTGGTATCAGAGCCAATACGATCGTCTAGGGCAGAAAACCGACCAGAAATGGATGAAGATAGGCTGAAGCGGATAGAAGGCGAATTGAAAGATATGAAGTCAAAAGTGTCTATGTTATTTGCACAACTGGAGGTCACTGACCAAAAGGTTCAACACCTAACAAAACGACAAGCTCGTGCTAAGGCGACGATCCTCTACAGACACAAGGCCATTATGGCTGCTCTTAATTAGCTTCTTAATACTCAAGTGGAAACTAAACAATTCTTCCACTAGAGTAGTTAAAAGAAAATGAAATACAAAAGGAATTGGACAAACCTGATGGTATAGACGAAGGAAACAAGAAAGCTAAATCTGCTGTCCTTTTTCTGGGTTGTTTTGATCCTCTGTTAAGTATGGCAACTGGTAGGGATTTGATGCACACAAACTTGTTAGCTGGCTTAGAACTTGAGAAAGAGCCTAAGTTCTTGGAAAATAATTTTGTTAGATGTGCTAACTTGATTCTAACTCTACCTTATTTAGGGAAACCTTCTTAGAGAATATGTGGAGCTGTGTTTCTTGAGATAATGTTGTTGTTGAAGCTGAATTTTTAGTTCATAATATTTTGAACTATAGATTGACACGAAACAAAAAACATATTATGAGCTTCAGTTTGAGCTGATTTCCAAGGATATGGCACCATGTTTACAAGCTTCAGTTGCATTGCACCTGTTACGTGAGAAGAAAAATGGTTTTGTGGTGATATTGAGTACCGTTTCAACTCTACAATACTATAGTAAACTCTCTAAAACGTTGTTGTGTATATCAACCACGTTATATTTGATCATGGTGGAGAATTGTTTGAAAAAATTATCTGTAAAAGGAAATTGAAAGAAGATGAGGCTAGAAAGTACTTCCAGCAGCTTATTAATGTTGTTGATTATTGTGATAGCAGAGATGTTTTTCATCGTGACCTAAAGCCTGAAAATTTGATGCTAGATTCTAATGGAGTTCTGAAAGTTTTTTATTTTTCCTAAACTTCATGATGTTAGTACTTAGCACGGGTGAATTTTCTCATGCCTCTCACTTGCTTTTTGACGCTGGTGTACTTAAACATCCTGTCCATAACTTGATTATACTTTTCCAAGCTCAATGGATCATTGGATCCAAATCATCTTCTTCTACTTTGGTCGTTTAAACCCTTTTTGTACTCTAGATCTTTGGGAACCGTCAGTCTCTAGTTCCTTTATTTTTCTACTTTACCAATATGTTCCATAATCTAAATCCGACAGCCCATTACTCGCTCATTTCATCTCTAAGATTTTCTCCAACTAACTCGTTCTTCATTTTCCCAAACCCCATAGTAAACATACCACTATACTATGCCCAGTCTTATTACGCTCCAACCATTATTGTCGTGGGGTTTAATATCTCAACTCACTTCAATCATTCCTCTAATTCAAGTTACTAGTAACAGATTCAAAACTTCAGCTGAATCGATCCCACAACTCTAAGTTAGTTTATTGATCGTTTCATATTCCGTCACCGTGTTTGTTTCCAACTCCGTATCTGTTTTCTATTTCTGAACTCATTGGTTTACAAAAAGTAAATTGAAATCAAACTTCGTCAGGCTTTCCATCCATTTTCCAAATCACAACACTCCTTCATAGTTTACATCTCTATAAACTTTTATCTTAAGTCCTTAGTATAGCTTATGCCAGTATTGTTTACACGATCTGAGGTAGGTCGTGACGTAACCATTTTTCTTACAGCCGAAGCTGAGTAAGTCCTCTAAACTTACATGTTCTTATTGTGTGAGTAAGATTTTTGCTTTTATGGCTCTTTTCTACATCATTAGAATCATGTCTTTGGTTATTTTGTTCATCGGGATAACGACTTAACCGACTTTACTACATGCCTTATTATCCATTTTCTATCATTCCGAAATTACCACAAGCAGACTAGAAGTTCCATTTTCCTGTCCATGACAGAATCGAACCTAGGAAGGAAAATTCAATTTCTCGGTTCAACCTAAACTAGTACCTTATCCTAAGTCCTTATATCCGAAGTCCTTATAATGTAGACGATCAACCGAATTATCTTGTTCACACAAAATCTTAATTTCCACTTATCCCTTTTTCCCAATTTATAAAAATTTGGGTGAAGTCTCTCCTGTTTCTTTACTCCCCCAAAGCAAATTCCTGTATTCAAAAACCCAAACAGTTCAAGTATCGTCTATCTTTTATCATATCTATCAGTCTATTCTATCAAAAGAAAACTACGAGCACTTACATCAGTTACAACCATTCCAAATATTGCACAATTGAAATTACATTTCCCATACCTTCTCGAAACAACAAATTCTTGTTCCGCCAACTTAGTCAGTCGATTAAAAGTCCCACCCCTGTCACTTATAATTTCCTTGATCATGATTTCTTTCCATCAATCACAAGACAAAACGATTACTCATGATTTCTTTCCATTAATCACAAGACAAAACGATTACTCATGATTTCTTTCCATTAATCACAAGACAAAACGATTACTTCAACAATGAGAAAAGCAACTAACAATACTTACAGTTGATGACGATTTCCACGTTGAAGCTTGTGCTGATGGGCAGTCTACAAAATCGATTTTAAAACCAGGGATGCTCTGATACCAATTGTAGCATCCCATATTTTTAAAATACGTAAAATTTAAAACTTTCTTTTCATAAAAACATCAGGGTCTTTTTCCTTCATAAAACCCAATCGCTAACACCCGATCGCTTTACTTTCATTGCTAACACCGGGTCACTTAAATTCGATCGCTTCACTTTACTTTTCTCAGTTTTCTTTCACCTTTATCCATTTATGTTCAAAAACCATAACATTCTTTGAATAAAATGCAGCGGAATAAAAACAACATTAAAGAATAAGAAATAAATTACAAAACTCTTTTGCAATTACTTTTCCTTTCACTTTCTAGCCCAGCCAGCCATAAGATCCACTCATGCAAATCCTTTATCAACTGTCTTTAACCTCTTTAACCTGCGCATCTGTTGCTCATTCGTACCTACATCACAAGACCTAAAGTAATGAGCCTAACGCTCAGTAAGTGATAAAGTGAAGTGCATATGATATGCATGATCACACAATGCAATTTAGGCCAAGAGTGCATACATGACAAACACCGTGGGACCATGAGTAACCCAGTCAATCCAAAAAGGAGCAATATATATCAAGGGGTTACTCAGGCCGTATACACTTATTTGTTACGAGAATGTTAGGGATTTCGGAATAGGAAGCAATGAACCCTGGTATCCCATGTCGCTAACCTATTTCTTTCTAATCCATCCAACATGGATCTATGTGATAATGGGACGTCATTAACTTCCCGAACCCCCACACGCCTATTTACTTAGATTAGTTATGTCATACAATATGCACGTGAAGTCATACAATCCTATATGCAATAAATGTCTAATAAACACAGCATTAAAAGAACCTAAATCTAGTAAACACACAGCACACAATCCTAATTCTAGCGATGTACGGTCCGAAGACCAAAACACAGTAAGTATCAACTTACCTGGCGTCCATAACGCGTTTCTGTTTCTTTTCTCTTCTTCGTACCTTCAAAACCATATAAATCACGTCAATCTTACTAACACTTTCACTACCTGAACATGGACAACGGAATAGAAATCCTCACAATGTTGTTCATTCCATCAATGTGACAGGAGAAAGTAACTTTACAAAACTGAATAGTATTTTATCATAAATCCAGATTTCTCACACCAGAGTAGAGAACCAATTAATTCCATGACGTACAATGCATTTAACTTTACCATTATTTTCATACTCATCCATAATAGGCAGTATAAATTCTTCGACCTACGAAGTATATCAATCCAAGCGAAAAAACCATAGAAACTCATTTCTAACCTACATGACATATTTCTTGATCTTTATTAAAGCATAACACATTAGTGCAACACCTCACTGCTTAACATTATCATTTTCGTGACAACATAAATTCAAAACAACAATTACAAAGGCTCCACTATTTAACAGTTTCTACTAACCATAATTTGACTAGCAACCGTTCAACTTCATAATTAACAGACATCTAAACCAAGGCCAATATAATATCCAGATAAATTCCAACTTAGGCGAACATCCAATAATCCATTCACTATCTTCAAGTGTACAACTTCAGGCCAACATCAAAAAAGGAATAATTTCATTACCTGAAGTATGTCCAAAAGCAGCAGTACATCACATTCCTTAGAAATTGTCAGCATGTCGGCCATCCATCAGCAGCTATTGGTCCATTATCCATTTTACAGCAACTCACAAATAGAAGACAAGACAATTTGTCACAACCCAAAATCAATCAACATAACTGGTTATCCAACAAAACATTCAACAGAGACTGTCACCAAAATCAACATAACTGGTTATCCTACAAAACATTCAATACTTTCAACATTCACTACTCCATACAATTCAACATAACTGAATCATATTTTATCATAAATCCATATTTCCACAGCAAAGTAGAAACCCTTTAATGCCTACTTTAGGACAACTTACTGAGCGAATAATTTATATCCTTAATCGTTCGTTCAAGCCTCATACCAAGAAACCGATGTCAAACTATTACTTCACAATAACAATCTCAACAAAAGCCAATATTTCTTGACAACCTGTATGTAAATTAATCAATCCAAACTTATCAACAAACTATTCTTAGCAGTAAGCCATATAGAAGACAACTTTCCAAACAAGTATTGGTTCTGCCACATCAATTAAAGTAACAGAGCATTTATGCACTTTCAACCAAGCATTAGGCTTTCTAAATTATCCCTCAACAATACTTACCCACTATTTACAATACTCCATGGTACTAAGGCTAGACAGTGACCAAACGGAAACATCATATAACAATATTTTTTCAATGTAATCACTTGGCAGAAACCAAGAACCAACCGAACACTCAACCAAGGTCATCATTAAATTGAGAATCAGATTTTCCATTAACAAAGCACAACAATTCGCCACTACAGAGTATAATCCAAGGAACAGAGAACTCAATTCATTGCACAATTTCAAGGAGAGAACTTTGCATTACCTGAGAAGACCCGAGGAAAGCTCTCCTTCATTGTTCACTCCTGTTTCTTCTTCTTCTACTTGAAACCCAACAGCTGACCCTCAGTCTTGGCCCTTTGGCAGAGAGCACACCCGAGAAGAACAGAATACCCATAATAGAATACGCTTTTGCCACTGCTGCATTCCTTTATAATTAGGAAGAAATGTACACCACTGGAGAAGACTTACACCATTTACAGAAGAGCTGCCGCGTGGAAGACCCTTGTCAGCTGAAGGAATCAAAAGCAAAATGGGTTACAGAAGAGAGAAGCATTAGATTTAAATGAGTTTTTCGGCCAATTTTGCCCTTCCGGATGCGGTGCGTCATCCCTAGTCGTCCGTATCGTCTGAAACCAGTTTTCAGACAAGAAATTGCCTCCCTAGTCCTTTGTTCGTACCATCCAAAATGCATATTCGGATGCCATTTAGCGTCCGCAATCGTCCGAATGTGTCCATACTTCGGACAGATTCATTCGGACGCCATTTTCTCTCATCCGCATACGTCCGCTACCTTCCGAATGTGTCCAATTTAAGGACAGATTCATTCGGACGCCATCTTCTCTCGTCTGCAGTCGTCTATAACAGTCCAAATTGTCCTAGAATTGGACAGATTCAAAGTAGATGGTTCTGCTAGTCGTCCGCAGCGTCCGCACTGTGACAGTTTTAGAGTTAAGGACGCCAAATACCGTCCCAACTCGTCCCAAAATCCATTTTATGTGTTTTTCTTTACCTTTTGCTCTTAAATTTCATTGGCCACATATACGAAACCATATGAATACCTACTATGATCTTAGCACAACTTCATGCATGGATTATATAGGCTTTTTCTTTTTTCAGGATATTACAAGTCGGTTACACGTCGATTGTGCTCCTATTCCCAGTATTGGATTCTCCTGCTTATTTTCTTGGAATTAAATTAATGAACATCCCCGTGTTGATACATTTGTTAGGCTTGGACGATTTCTGCCAATGTGACATGATTCTCGAGGAGACGACTGCTCAGATCAGCAAGAGGGAACGGCAAAAAGGTAGGGATTTCTATGCCTCTTGCATTGCATAATATCACGGTTTTCAAAACTAGTATTTTGTGGGATACCACACCCGAAAACCAGACGAGGACTATTCAACCGCACGTCAGTTTTTATGTATATATATATATGTTTTCTCATGTTTAATTTTCGTACGTGGTTCTGTTGAAAATATTGTGCATATATATTGGAAGGATGAATCCTCTTGATGCTTTATGTAGTTTGGCGCTAAAGCATCACGAGGCTATCCCGAACCATTTTCTATTGCGAGGAGGATGGATGTTTGTACATGCGAAAGGGTGAAATGGCACTGGTGACATGTTCTCGGGTTCCGAACCCCAGAAGTAAAGAGTGATAGGGCAGTGATAACGCGTCCTTGGGTTAAGAGGCCCTAAACCTGGCCAGGTTATTAGTCACCTGAAGATGGTAGGTTGTCAATCGTTGGGATTGTGTGCCTAGCACCTTTCTAAGTGACGGGTGGTGTGACGGCTCGTAGCTCTGCTTGCCGGTAACCTCTATCAACTTGGAAACAGTACGTGGCTAGTTATGGAGCAACCAAACACTGGGGACCTCATCTGTTATTGATATCCCGGATGGGTACTCTATCTAATGTACGGATGCAGGTACCATCCTATTCTTCTGCCTCATGAAGTGTTGTCACCGAAGGGCAGCCACCTATTCTCTGGTGAGTGTTGGGTGGGTCCTTGAGTGACCACCCCTTTTCACTGATAACATTTTTGGATAGAAAAACGGTGATGGCCTATTTTTGAGGTATAGTTACCTATGTATGCAACAGGTTTGATAAAAATATCATTGATGGCCTTGGGCTGAATTTATAATATGATAAAGAGATTTCAGTTAAAAATCTATATACCAGAAACATAACATTGTTTTCTAAAAGAGAAAAACCAATTTTCGCAATGTGATGCACCTAGTTTAGATATACTTTACTGAGTTAGTCACTCACCCCAAACGACTCCTCCCCAAAAAAAATTCAGGTAAAGGTAGGAGTTGCTAAGGACACAGATCCGGAGAATCTATTTCTTGTTTTAGAGATCGAGTGCTGAGACTATTGTTTGATAAGGATATTTGTATTTCTATTTGGGTCTTTAAACCTTAATACTATTGATTTGGATTTGTTGCACAATACTTAGATTTCATTTTAATTTATACACTGTTATTTTCTCATGAACACTATACTGATCAAGGCCCATACCTTTTGGGCCGAGCTAAGTATTTAAAAGTCTTCTGCTAAAACTCATACCTTGGGCTGAGTGATCGGGTCCTCTACAGGGATCGGGTCTCCAAACATGGCAGTTCTGTTAAACCTGCCTTCGGGTCGTGACAGAAAGCCCTAGGTATGGAGCTAAACCTTAGCACTACACATCATCCTCTGATTGATAGATAGTCAAAAAAGACTATCTTGATTTTGGAGTATACGTTGCAAGCTTGTATCTTGGAATTTGGTGATAGCTAGATAAATCATCTGCCATTGGTCGAGTTTGTATACAACAACAGTTCTTAGACAAACATTAGTGTCTTTCATTTGCCATTGTACTCGGTTGAGGCAAAGTAAAGAGTTTCTCTTGAGCCAGATATGACCCAGGAAATCACCGATAATATTTAGTTGATCTGGGATAGGATCAAGACTATGCAAAGTAGACAGAAGAGTTACGCCGATCGGAAGAGGTGAAAGTTAAATTTGACATGGGAGAGTTTATTTTTCTCAAGGGGCATCCTAGGCTTTGAATCAGTTGATTCGGGGTGAAAGAGAAGTTAGCCTTGAGGTATATGGGTCTATTCCAGATTGTTGAGAGCTTTGACAATATGGTCTATAAACTTGATCTACCTCCCTAAATCAGGTGCATCCATAATCTCTTCCACATATCCCAGCTGAGGAACTACTCGCCTTATCCATTCCACATTATCTCTTAGACTAACGTTCTTATCTAGAAGAATATCTCGTATGAGGAAGAGATAAAGCAAATTCTTAGTAGAAAGATTCGAGTTTTTCATTATAAGAAGATTGCCTTAGTTTGTGTGTTGTGGAGAAATCACACTAAACGAGAAGCTTTTTGGGAGGTTGAGTTTGAAATGATGTGGAAGTAGCCAAAACTCTTTGATGGTTTAATCATGTGGTACTGAATTTTATGGACAAAATTATTTAAGGGGAAAAGATGAAAAAACTACAAATTTCATTAATTATAAATTCTACATGTCATTTTCACATATTATTGAGTCAAGGAGTTGAAAAGTTGACTATTTTTGTTACACTGCAGCCATGTATGAATTTTGGTTCATTTTCAAATTGGTGAATTGATTATCTCTGAGTGGTAAATAAATTGAAGAGATTAATTTTGACAAATGGAAATTATCTCAAATCCAAGTTGGTTAACGATTAGGTGTGTCGGAGAAATCAAAAAGTTAAAGGGAATGTATTTAATATATATGTGAGTGATATATATTAAGCAAAAATAAAAATAGTATTCTACATATAGGGAGAGGGGAAGGAAATCCTATTTTCTCATTTGCATTCATTTGACACCCATGAGAGAGGGAGAGAGAGAGACAGAGAGAGAGACAGAGGTGAGACCGAATTAGAGAGAGAGAATGATCTGATGCAAGATTTGCATTCTTGAATACCTCAACTCCGACTTTTGTGAAGAGGTTTTTTGGGTAAGTCAACTTTTGATCTCTGTTCTTGAGTTTCAAATTTAGGTTTTGTTGGTTCCGGATTTGAGCTTGGAAAACTCAAACTTGTGTGTGAATACTAAGATGTTTGGGTCAATATGAGTTTATACATGAGCTTAGACCAATTGGAGGTGAGAATCGATTAAAGGGACGAGTTTTTGCTCGCTTCTTTGGGCTAGAATTGTCATCCCCGGTTGACTGTTACTGTAGGTTTGGTCAACTACAAGATTGTTCTAGAGGGCTTGTGAGACATCCCTCCCCAACGTTTACGGGAACACGGGATGTTAGCTCTATATGTTCTAATACATCTTCTACTGCATGAGGATGTTTGTTTGGGCACTGCTTGAAGATGGGTATTAGGGCAGTATTTACGCGCTCCTTAAGTTTCGATTCGAATCCCTTAACCTAACTAGGGTGTATATGTGTTTGGGTTGTGTTGTTATTAACTGGTTCGCCGGCAACCCTTGTGAGGGGCTAGATCTTCGAATCACACTTACTATTCTTTCTCCAAGCTCATGAGGTGTTGTCATCTTCGGACTATCGCTTTTTTGTTTGTTTGTATCTTGATTGACCCTTATTTTTCAAGGATCATTGTTTTTGATTTGTGAAAAAACAATGGATGATTACCTCATCAGTGGCTCGTAGGGCCTGTTTGATGGTAAAAAGATATTTTGGAAATGATTTTAAATCCATGCACGGGTACAGTATTGATTTTTATCATTGTATTAATGAGAAAAGATCATCCAAATTTTACATGCATTGCATTTAGTATAAGTTTCCTACTAACTTAGTCACTATCCTCAATGCCCCTTTCCCTCCAGGTAAAGGCAATGATGGTCAGGATTAGTAGCTGAGTGGCATAGTTTATATTTCCCTTCTCTTCCCTTGAGTGTTGTAATTTGTCTACTAGTGAGAACTTTAGCAACTATTTGGGCTTGTACTAATATTCGTATATTGTTTGGACTCATAATGGATACACAATGTTTAATTTTATTTATGCTATTATTTCTCTTTATCACTATGTGGACCTAGGAACATTTAGTGTAGGCTATGACTTTGATTTGTCTTCAAGTCTTGTGCTGCAAACCAAACCTTGGGTTGAGTGATTGGGTTCTCTCTGAGGATCAGGTTGCTTAACCCAGTATTTCTATTAAGTCTGCCTCTAGATCGTAATAGGAATGATCAGTAGTAATGAGTGGATCAAACACGATAATGGTCTTACATTAAAATTAATTGAGTTAATTATATTAGAATCATAATGTATGATTCGAAATGGTAATTAATCATAAATTAGTGTTGCTGAGACAGTGGGGTAGTTACATGTAATGGTTAATGTAAGTGAGAAAATTGGAGATAGAAATTAATTAACAAATTAAAAATATATTTGCAAATTAAAAATGAGTAGAATACTAGATGCCTTAAGAGAAACCACATTAGTGGTGGAATTGGACTTGTTAGGCTTTTATTTTCTCTATAAATTGATGTAAGCTAGAGTCGCAAAACTCATGGTTGAATTTTGATCTTCATAGTAGATTTATTATTCTGCCCATGGTTTTTTCCTAAAGGGGTTTTCCACGTAAATCTGGTATTTCACGTCGTATTTTTTTTTCCAATTATAGTTCGATTTCTAACAAGTGGTATTAGAGTTTTGGTTTCGGAAGTTTGTGTTTCCAAACATGTTGAGACAAATTCACTCCGGTTGTTATGTATCGAATAAGATTTGTGTAACTTTTCAGAAAATTACAATTTTTGGGAAAAAGAACGGGAAAATTGTTCCCCCTGCCATTTGTCTTGCTCATGAGATTCGTTCTTCTCTATTGTCCAGTCACCATCAGAAACAATTGCCTCATTTTTTGTGAAAGCTCTAATTTTTTCTCTGTTTGAAGTTCTCCAGAGTAGTTGTGCCTCCAAGCAATAGATTCGTCATTGGAGGGTTTTCTATTTACCGTCAATCGCCATAAATCATCTATATTGTTGTTCTTCATTCTCTCTATCAAGTCGTTTCGATTAGGGCTGTCGAAAGAGTATCATTTACAAAGTTGAATTTTTCATAGAGATAAAAATTGTTGAAAATCATTTTGATTTTTTTAATTATTTTTTGGATATTAAATTTGATGATTTATGACAGATTTGGAATCGTTAGAATATCTCAATCTTGGTGATTGTTTTTTATTGAAGTTCAAATAAGGTTTTAATTTTGTAATATCTGCGATCATTCAACGATTTGATTTGATTTGATTTGATATTGGGGCTGATTAGTTATTATAGAAATATCTGAATTTTGAAGATATCTTTTTGAATCTTGTGATATCGATGGTTTTCTACTTCAATTTTTTAGGTGAATATTTTATTGAAGCCAGTGATTTTGGGTAAGATATTTTGTTCAAGAATGTGTTTTTGTGGCTATAAGATAATTAAAGTGGATATTTCACTTTTAGGTTGAGATTCGATATTTTGTTATGGTAACGATAGTGGAATTTTAAAAGTTTTTGAAAGATAGTTTTGATATGGCAGGTCAAGAGACGAGATATACTCGTATAGATTTGGATAACTCTTTGTGGGATTTGAAGATATCATCATCGTGGTATAAGTATTTTTTAAATTTGGTTAACATTAGTTGCTGAATTTACCTTTAAAGATTTTTATATTGGTGATATGTATATTTCTTTAAGCCTGGCGGCAAACCCTCATTGCAAATTTTATTTAAGGGTGTGGAAAAGGAAATTTTAAAATTTTAAAAATTTGTTCTTTACATCAGAATTCATTTCGAGATGGAAATTGTCAGAATTCAAGGTTTTGAATTCGTTTTGTTGGGTCAGACTAACGAACACACGCTATGGATTTCTTTTATAGAATTCATGTCAAGATGGAGATTGTTAAAGTTTGGTGTGACCCGAATTCTATTGGGTTAGACCGATGGACCCGTATTGAAAATCTCATTTAGGATTTTGTTTCTCTATAAATTAATGTAAGATGGAGATTGTTAAAGTTTGGTGTGACCCGAATTCTATTGGGTCAGACCGATGGACCCGTATTGGAAATCTCATTTAGGATTTTGTTTCTCTATAAATTAATGTAAGCTAGAGTCGTAAAACTCACAGTTGTATTTTGATCTTCATAGTAAATTTATTTCTCTATCCGTGATTTTTTCTTTAAAGGTTTTTTCTACATAAATTTAGTATCCCACATTGTATTTTCTTTTTTTGTATATAGTTTGATCTCTAACAGGACTAATTCGGAGTATGCATAAAAATATATTAATTTTTGCACGAAAGTTAGTAGAGATAAGCATGATCACTGTTTGAGTTAATTAGAGGAGTTGTCACGTTTAGAATCCCAAATCATTTTAGAAAATTAAACTAAAAGTCCTAAGAAAATATCTATAAAAGAAAGTCAATTAGAAGATAAATGAAAAAGATATGTGATTAGGATGTTAACACTTTGCCTAAACATAGTTAAAAGTTTGACTTTTCACCTGGGAAAGTCGAAATTGGTGATAGAGACAAAAACTGAGCCAGGAACATGATATGATGATTCTTAGTGACCTGTTTTAACACTGGTGCGATGAAAGTTATTGGTCAGAGGGACATTGACACTTAGCCCTGATTAATTAAATAAATTAATTATGTTTACTTTCAATTAGTTAAAGTATTCTATAATTTGTGTCGAAAGAAGCATATGAGTATAAAGATGACGAGGCAAAAATGATATTTTACATAAGTTTTTCTTTACTATTTTGCGTAAAATCATCAATTTTTATTTCAATCACAAAATATTTGATACGCATGGGCTGTTTTCATCAATCTATAATTATTGTTATGTTTTGGATCTATGAAATTGTGATACGATTGAAAATTGAAGTGAAATCTAATTTAAGAACTCGGAGAATTTCTTATTCGCAGGTCAAGTAGCGGTTCAAATGCTTTTGATTGGTCTTTGAAATTGTGTTGTTTTTCAAGTCAAGTCGCAGTTTGGTCTGTTAAGCTATGGCACTGTTGTCTTCTTGGTTGGAGCGTGACACCATGTTTTCCAAGCTGCAGCACCAGTGTGAAAAATTTGTACAAATGTTTAAAATTGGGTTTTTATTAAATAGCTTATTACATGGCTGGGTACATATAGCATGAGTGACATTACATGCATAAATTAAAATGTTTGAGTGACATGTATGATGTTCATATTATGCATTATTGTATGTTGGATGTAAGTTATATGACTGTTTTTACGTAGGACATATTTAGTATGGATTTAAAAAATAATAATAAGAAGAGGAAGAGTAACTAAATGTTCTCCACAGAGTGCGCCTCCCCAAAAATTTTGAGAAGCATGACTTGGTAGCTACAACCTGATCAGTAAAAGCCTTATGAATATAGTAGTGTGTGAGCATAGATGTACGCATGTGGATATTGTCACATATTCTACTATATTATACTATCATATGTGCACATAGGAAATGACATGATGTATGTCAATGTATCAGAACTCATATTCACTGTGATTCAGTGGGACCAGTTTTCTATTTAACTCATAGGTTATATGCATGTTTTGGTAAATATTTTGTGTAAAGATTTACTTACTGGGTTTTATGAAAAGTTATTATGTAGTCTCTTTCTATTTTACAGGATTATAACTCATGTGATAAAGGTAAAGGTAAACGAGTTTGATGAGGTTAGCACAATATAAGCTAGAGAGTAGTTTATTTTACTATTTTATGTATTTTGTTACCAGTATGGCCTGTGTTTGTATATATTTGAGACAAAGTCTTGTGTATAGTAAGACTTGTATTTTATTATGTGGGTGTTAGTTTGATGTATCCCAAATCTCCAATTCAAAGTAAAGTCAGAAATTATAATCAACCAAGAGTTAGACCCGATCACCAGAATGTAATAAGTTATAAACTCAATTGCATGCAAGCTTTGTACCTCAAATTTATAGGACCAGTAGTTAAAAATTCAAATAATAACACTTCCAAAAATTAGCTTCAAAGGCACCATTTAAACGAAGTTATGTGCGAAGCAATCTAGAAATTGGAAATGGAAATCGCAGAAAAACAGTTTTGCGCCAATCCTAGAAAAATGGGCATAACTTTGAAAATACGAATCCAATTTAAGCGATTCCATCCCTCATTTCCCAAGGACAAGGAGACCAATAATCTCAAGTAAAAATTACAGTAGTATCATTAGGAAAATGAGAAGAAAATCATGCACTAAGTTGATTCACGGATCTCCTCGAAGCTAGGGTTTGCAGAAAAACAGTTTTGCGGTACTCTCGATCAAATGGACGTAAATCGAAATATATGAATCCAAATTAATAACTTTCAATCAAAAAATCACCATAACATATAGGGCAAGCTTTTAGTCTCATAAAAGAGTAGGTTACTTACAGAAAATCGGACAGAAACAGATTACCAAATTGGTCCGCACACTCTCACTCAGCCGAGAGAGGCAACTAGTTCGAATCCCTCACAAAAGGACCTCTCCATCTTGGCTTTGACTCGTTCTTCTATCTCCTCATGCCAAATGACACCCTCAAATGAAGATATTGGAGAAGATAGCACCAAACTCCCTCTCAAGAACGATCAAGAAATGTTAAGGAAGATGGTTTGGTGTAGATTTTGCGATTAGGCTAGCCGAATACTGAAAGATGAGAGAACACCAACTTTTCCACGAAATTGCATAGCAAAATTGGGGGGGTTCTAAACTAAAGATTAGGGTTCATTAGAGATTACTAAATACCTCTCTAATGAGCATTACAAAAAAATTATGTATTTGCCCTTAAGTTGTCAAAAATAGGCATGAGGACTCGGTTTACATGCAAACCAAGCACTTCAAATCTTAAAACAACAAAATGATCTAAAAATTCTCAAAATAAATCCTAACCAGCCATCCAACCATCAAAATATCTAAAGTAAGGAATTAACATGAAAATCTCAATAAAACGCTCTCATTCAACCTTGTTGGCTTCTATCAAAATGAATCTCTCCAAACCGAGAGAATGTTAGCCGAGTTGATTGAAAGTTGTTTGTCTCCACGAGAAACATATTAGATAACTTCCTTTTTTTCTTCACGCAGGGATTTTCCACAAGCACCATTAATATAGTATTTCCTACAAAATAATAAATAATAATTTATTAGATAAACAAGAATCATCATGGCTCGTCTCAGGCAGTAGGGTCATGGGGCGCATCATAGTTAGTTTTAACTTTTAATTGCTTTGTGATCCCATTAAGGGTTTTAGTTTATTACATATTTAATCTTTATAATTCAGTGGAATGCATGGTTCAATGTTCATATCTTACTTTAGGATATTAGTTGTTTGATGTGCATGCATTTTAATGTGATTGTAAAGAATAAACATGCGGTCAAGCACCTCCCACTTCAGGAATCTAGTGGTGAGGCCTCAATTGTCGAGGTCTTCGAGGCATAGCCCTATTAGATAGAAGATGGGAGGCAATGGAAGAAAGATGATATTAGAGCAATGCATTTCTTATCTTCGTCCTATTCTACTTAAGCTTATCCTTTCATTTCAATCATTCACATTTCTTGCAAAATTGACTTAACTTATTGTTGTGAATATCATACCAAAGGCCAAGTATGTAATCACTATCGTAACAAGTAATTAAGTAATTAAGATTGAGTGTTGAACCCATAGAGAACAATTGATAAAAATTTTCTAAAAAACCAATTAAAATCTCTACGTTAAAGTAATCAAATAATTGATGGGTGAAATTTTCAAAAATTAAAATAACAACTAATAATTAAACTAGCACAAGGTAACAAATCGATGATAATTCTATGTGAAAGATGATGGAGAATCAATTTCCCACCCTTTATAATTTTCAGTCAAGTGCCACAACCATACTACAACAATATGAATTAGCTAAATCAAAACTTTAAAATATATAATACAATAATCTGACAATCTATTACACTATATTCTTTCAATTATTTTTGTCAGACATCTATGTAAATATTTGATAAAAAAATAAACATGAGTTCTAATAGAGTTATGTGATACAAACCCTATATTAAATGTATAAAAACATTAACTTTATGTATAAACCTAATACCACACATTATTGGATACATGTTCTAATTTCAAGTTGTTGTTCAGCACGTATAGAAAACAATTTATGATTCAGAAAATTACTCTTTTACCATAATATGATAAAATACAATAATAAATAAACTAATTGATAAAACAATTAAAAAGTCAATAACATATAAACATCAATTACAAAATTTAATACTTTATTCTCTCAATCTAAAGAAAGTTAATTTATAATGTATGATATAAAAAGTACAACAACATAATTAAACTTTATGCAAGAGATAAAGATAAATGAATAAAATAGTAAACTAATTCTTCTCAGTCGTCTATCTTAGAAGACAAATTGTTGTAGCATTCCTATTCTACTCTCTATGTTCTTCCTCGAGTGTAAAATCTACTCTATTTTGTACTACAAACAACTTCTAAGACGAATCTTGGACTAGTTGCTTAAATTAGGATCAGTGCTGACTTATTTATAGCTAAAAGTCTTGGCTTTGAATTAGACAACTTCATAATTTTGTTAACTTTCCATAGGTTCGGCTTCCATGAGCATCAAGCTTCCAAATCTATTCTCTTAATAATTTTTCTTTCAAAATCTTTAAACGAAGTTGGGTTTTCTTTTATGTAAAAATATAATTAACTTGTAAAATCAAATCCAAATAATCATATTAGTTAAATTCAAAACAACTTAATTAATTTATTAATTAATACAACTAAATTAATTTATCAAAACAACTTAAATTCAGACACTGTAACAAAACTGCTATTTTCTACAAATACAACTAAAATATATATCATATTAGTTATTAAATTCATGCAAAATTATATAATACTAACTCTATAAAATAGAGTTATCACTTATCATAAATGATTTTTCATGCTTTTCTTAAATATAATCTTACTACTTGATCTAATTGAGGTTAAACAATCATTCATAAGAAAGTCATGAATTTCAACTCGTCGCAATGTTACATATTAAGTTTAATGAAATTACTTCCAAAACATGTAAATTAGCATAAATACTTTAGTTTAACATTCATAATGAACTATTATCCCTCATTTCCTTTTAGAAAAATATTATCTAATGAAATGAGTCTTCTATAGAGAAATATGCACATGACAAAAAATTATATCTATAGAGTAATTACAATAATTAGAATATTTCTTAGAGACTTGTCCATATTTTTTTTACTAATCACACAAATATTTAAATTTTATTTTATTAATATATACATTTCTAATTTATGTAAAAACGGAATATATTTGTATATAATATAGTCAAATATTATATCGGCTGAAATTGAAATTCTAATGATAGCTTAATTACAATTTAGTTTAATTGTTTTGATGATAAATATACTTTAAATAATTAATTTGATCATAAGTTAATATATTTTTGCTCTTAGTTATAATATTATTGAAAATGAATATTTGAAATTGCTAGCATATTTTTTAAGTTTGTGCAACATTTATTAAAGTTACTGTTTAGGACTCAAATGAAAAGATCACTCAAAACGTAAAAGTTTCACCTGTCTGGGTGCCTAGTTTCGAAATGTGGACATCTAGTCTTGAGTGATGTAAAAAATAGAGATTACCACAATCACCTAATCTTAAGGATCTATACTGCCGCAGTCACTCGCAGCGGTAGCCTAGAGAGAGCTGCAAAGGCTCTAGTGTTTTTCAAAGCACAAAGTGTGGACACCTAGATCCAAAGTGCAGTAGCCTGAGACAGACATCTAGATAGCCTTGCGGCATCCTCTTCAAGAGATTAATTCAAATTGCGAATTCACATGAAAGCTAAGTCTAGGATTGCAAACGCCTGAAGCGGAAGTCCTGAAGTTAATCTGTGGAAGTCAACCTACCACATTGATGTCTCCAACAAAGATACCGTAGTCACCCTGATGAATACCAGCAGGAAACTGAAGCTCAAGAAATTTGAAAAACATACATAAGTGCTGTAAAACTAGCAAAAGTTTAAGTTTTTACATTTTTCTAAGTAAATTTTTTACTTTGATCGAGTCAATTTGTTTTGTGTTAACCAAATCTTTGCCACATGTCGTTGATCTTTGGCCACGTGTGAAGGGGTCCATTCACTGGTCAATTTTCGTTTTCCATGTTCCCTTGCGGCCTGAAGCTGCAGAATTGTGTTCGGTAAGCTTTTGTATCCTTAAATTGAGTTTTGAGTTATGTCAATTTTGTCTGTAACGACCGGGATATTCATAATTTCTTTAAAATGCGTTAAAATTTTAAATTTTCTTTTTGAAAGTAAATCAGAGCGCGTCTAAACCGGATCGCTACCAACTGTTCATAAAACTCGTTATAAATCTCATTTAGTAAAACTTATGCGGAAAGCGTTAAAAATAAAACCATTCGGAAACATAGCGGAAGCGTAATTAAAATCATTTAAGAAAGAAATACCAAGTAAATGAAATACCACTTTTATACAATTTGCTACTTGACTTAATCATGACATTTAAAACTTAACTTAATTAAAACAGTTTCTCTTTCACTCTCTTTATGCCTGGCCAGCCATGAGCATCCCTCGAACGTGCAAACTCATCATCTCTACTTGATATTATTTATTCTTTATCTTTCGCTTCTCATAGTCTGTGCATTCCTTTGCTTACAGTACCTACATCTACACCACAAGCAACTGTAAGTCCAAAGGGCTTAGTAAGGAAAAAATGAAATGCATTATACTTATGACTCTCTTTAGTTCATTTGGAATGGGGGCCACCCAAACCAATTGTTTTCTTACGTTTCTTCTTTATTTATTTATTTATTTATTTCTTTCTTTACTCGTACTTTGAGCTGGAGATTGGAAGAACCTGTATGGGATGGTATAGTCGATCGGACCTAACCTCCTATGGACAACTAGGTCCCATTCCCGATAAGGTAGGGGTATTTCTAATTGTCAGGCTAGAACCGCTACCCATCCGCCTCCCAACTCCCTTTTCTTTTCATTCCTTTCCTTGATTTTTTCTTATCATTTTATTTTCCATTCCATGCATGTGAGTACCACCCCGTGGGAGTACTCCCTACTTTGTTTCTATTACATGATGCATGAACATACATTCTCAATCTAGCATGATGCTTCACAATACAACATTCATAATAATTGAAGTACGCATTAAAATAGAAGTAACTGGAATTGAAAGCGCATTTAACAAGGAAAGTAACCAACCAAATGGAATAGCATGCTCAACACATATAATGAATTTAAACAAGGAAGACATGCTTGAACTATTAGAACACAATACAACAAATCGATATGTTAATTCTTCTAGTTGAGTTCATAGTCCATTTACATGCTTCCTATATTCATCTCTACTTTAATTATCCTATGTGTGTTACATGCTCACGTTGATTTAACGGTTCTAGCTAATCAACATGCTCAATTGATTGCGTAGTTAATTTCGTTAGTTAATTAATTAATTACTCTAGTTAATCAATATAATTACTCATGCTAGTTCGTTGGCATGCTCGCTTCCAATTAGTTCGTCTCTAGTCAGTTTACATGCTTATCTAGTTAGTTATTGTGCCTAGTTGATTATCATACTTACAAGTTCAGTTAATTGGCATGCTCGAGAAATTGAACATACTAGTAAGTTAGTCACACTAGTAATTTATACACCCTAGTTAATTTATTCCACATTTCCTAGGTTTGAGTCTAGTGGTTTATCCTAATTGATTATATGCTCAAGGAGGATACGATAAATCCTTAATCAATTTACGTGCTCAAATCTAGTTAATAAATTAAACATGCTTAAGAGATTATTCATGCTAGCAATTTGAATACGTCAGTTAACCAAACATACTAGTTAGTTACTTATAAGCAAACTAGTTAAACATGCTAGTTGATTAGTTTCCTATCAATTAACATGCTATTTAATTAACATGTTAAACATACTCATTAATTAATTTGCTTGTTTGTTAACTACAAGTAACATGCTTACTCTTACTAACAACCCCATTTAGTTAAACTTAGTCAACTTATCATACTAGATTACTAATTAAATCAATTATCTCAATTAAGCAAATTAACTATTAGTCATCAATGATTAGTTAAATTGGACATGCTCAAGTTCATGGTTTATCCATTAATTGAATATCAAACTCGTAGGGAAACATGCAACAATAATAAGGGCAATAGGATCCATGAAACTCTAACTCGTATTTGGACTTCACGTAGCTACTCAACATTTACTTACTCCACTTTTCATTTCAACTACCACTATCACTATCAAAACTACTATAG
Organism: Begonia loranthoides; assembly: GCA_022433065.1. Classification (NCBI taxonomy): domain Eukaryota; kingdom Viridiplantae; phylum Streptophyta; class Magnoliopsida; order Cucurbitales; family Begoniaceae; genus Begonia; species Begonia loranthoides. The sequence goes on along the minus strand of CM039477.1, from coordinate 8,706,727 downwards.
TCAATAAAAGAGTTCATAGAGCTAGCAACCAATTAATTTACAGTAAAGAGTTCAACACTATTCTAACACAATCAATATGGGAGGTCATAGAGCTACCTACAATCAAGCAATTACCCACAGCAAGGAATTTAACACTACTTTGGCAATAAATCACAGAGCATTACTAACACTAACAAACACAAGCACTAAAATAACATTAGTTAACATTAACACTAAACTCATCCACCCATACTTGTGGTGTAGGGCCACAATGGCCAACAAACCTTTAATCCTTACCTCAATTCTTGTCATGCATTCGCATTTAAATGTTGTCTTTCTTTGTCTTTTCGGTACCTTCATAAATTAGTAGCACTTATAATTAATAATTACGGCTTGTAAGCTTCTCTACCCTTAATTACCTAGAAATCCTAGGAATCCCTTAATACCTAAACGAAACATAACATCCAACATAGGACAAAACCTCAAACTAACAATCGAGCACATATCCATAACAAACTAAGTCCAACATATTCATGCTTCAGGATTAGCTAACAAAACATACGATTCACTTATCCCTTTTATCCCATTAAAACAACAGCCGATAATTGTCAACCGTACAAAACATATATCTATCACAAAGAGTTTACATAATGTCAATCCAAAACAAACCAACACAACATTTTCATGTTCATCATTTAAGATTACAGTTATCGTGTTCATCAAGCGAGGAAACCAGTAGATAAATTTCAACTAATAGAAAAGCTCTCATCCACTAAGCAAACTATTCATATTTGAGCAATCGATATCCATTACCAAAGCATACAGCAGACCAATAACAACAAAGCAGCCCACAATCCCCTAACCAGCAATAGATCAATCCATCATACCACCACTTAAACAATCCTCATTCAAAATCCATAAACAGCAGAGGAAGGGAATCCTTACCCCAAAGATCACTCGGAACTGCAGCTGCAACAACCATCATCTCCCATCTAGTGACCAAAATGCAACAACTCACCAATAAACACAGAACAATTGTCATAACCGAAGGAAGACAGTCACATGCAGTCAAAAACCAGGGAGCAGACGACAAGGGGACTTACCACATGAAGGAGTGCTGGCACAACACCATTCGCGCATCCGAACAGACCTGAGGAGCAGCTAACTCGAGCTTCAGAACAAGGCAGATCCGAGAATCGTCTCTGCCCAACGCGAAATGACAAACCAGCACGTGGGTTGTTGCCATCACGCCGTCATCGTCAACGCCATTGCCATCCTTCGCCGTCAACAACCAAGATCGACAGAGCATCAAAAGTCGATCCCAAAATCCGGTGACCCACGACCACAGTCGTGACTCGCAATGTTCGTAGATGCTCGCCCCACGTCGGACGTCGCGCACCCGAGTTTGCCGAAACGGATTCGAGCACATCATCACTTCCCCTCGCGCCATCGTCCTTCGCCAGTTGCCAATCGCCTTTCTCACGTGCGATTTCTCTCTCTCTCTCTCTTTCTCACCTTTGTTCTGCGTCCCGAAAATGGCCAAAGGCCAAGTAAAACTCCCTTTTCTTTATTCAGTTTCCCTCTCTCTATATTTTGTTCTACATATTTGAAATGGCCCCCCAACTCTCTCCTTCGTTCCTCTCCTTTCTGCTTAGAACTCGCGAAATGGCCGAAGCCACGCGATTTCTTCTCTTCAAAAACACCCAATAACCTAATCTTTCGCCCCCTAAATTGTTCTTTTTAATTTAAATCCCCCCTATTTTATTCAAAATTCTTCTTTTAGTTATCTAACCATTTTTCATTTTAATTTATTTAATTTAGCATATATATGTATAATCAAATATACATATCGTAATTTAATTAACCAAATTTCTAATTCTCGACTTATCCTAATTATCGTTAAAAGATTATTAGAGGTCCAATTTCAATTTCTTAATTCTATTTTCTAAATTGATTTCTATTAATTAAACTGCAAATAAATTCTTTTAAATTAAACCTAACGGTTACGACTTTGGTAACACCCCGATAATATCTGATAAATCCAAATAGCCCAAATTAATTTTCAATTATTCTTAATAAATTCTGTTATAAAAAATTGGGGTGTTACATTGTCTGATTAGGATTTAAAGATTTTACTTAATATTTATAATATATTAATTTATTAAATTAATAACTTAATTTAAATTTATTTTATTTTTATAAAAGGAAAGTGCTTTGCCTTTGATGGGAGGGAAGAACATCTGCGGGTAGAGGGAAAGGAGAGGGGGGAGAAATCGATGAGCGATTCTCATCATTTCTCCTCTCGATTTGAGTTTGTGTCATCTTGTTCTATGTCTTTCGTGAAGATGTTTTATGGGTGACTCAATGTGTAGCCTCATTTTGTTGTTTAAAGTTAGGATATTTTTGTGACTTCAGATTCGAGCCTGGAAAAGTAAAATTTGAGGAAAATTTCTGGTTGATATTGGTTGAATTGGAGTTTATGTGGAATTATTTATCATTGGAAGGCAAAAAAATAGGAGAAACCAGTCTGTTTTCCATTGGAAAACAATTCTTGAACATCGTCCTAGTCAACCACTGTGAAAGCTTGGTCTACCGCGGATGAACAGCTCATGTGGGTAACGCACTGGTCGACCAAAGGTTGTGTTGGTCATCTGCAGTGGTCGACCGCACATGTTGGGTCGACCATAGACGCAAGCGCGGTCAATCGTAGCAGTAAAGGTCGACCGTAGTACTGTTCTAGTTTACCGCAAAATGGATAGTTTGGACACTAGAGGTCCCTGGCCAATTGTAGAGGTCCTAGGTCGACCGTTGGTTGTCCCTGGTCGACCACAAGAGGTCATAGGTCGACCATACAATGTCATTTGTCATGTTTTTGAGTCGTTTATGTGTCAGTTGGGTTCCTAGACCCAGTATAAGACCCTTCAACTATTTCTTTGCAATTGTTGTTGGTTGGATTGTCTTGGTTGACCCTTACCATGTCATTTCAATGCAGAGCAATCCCGGTTGATCGTAGTCGTGTTTGATCGACTTCAGCTATGCCTCGTCGGCTGCTAAGTCGTTAGGTTGGGTGTGTTGAGCTCTGTCAACTATAACCATGTTTTGCCAATCAGTGGGTATTTCTAGTTATCTGTTGAGGTGTTGGGTCGACTGTTGTTAAGTCTTGGTCGACCGCATTGTTTGTTTTGTGGAGTTAGGACTAGTGAACTTCACTCCGCTATGTCATCCAAGGCTGCTCTTGGTTTGGTTTTGTATTCTGGTCTAGGACTCTTGTCATATTCCTAGTTTTTGTTCATGATTGTGTCCTTGGTTTCGATACTTAACCCGGCGACACGTGTAGCTGCACGACGGCTGGGCTTCTTTGTCATAATGGAAGTAGGGATTTTATACACAGTTGCATTGTATTACATCATGGTTTTTTAAATTTACTTTATGGGTTGCCACATATGAAAAGCATGATGGGGACTATTCGATAGCACGTTAGTTTTTATAATTTGTATATATGTGAGTTTTACAAGTTTACGTTATAATGCACCACAGAGGAGGGAAAAGGAGGTAAACCCCTTGAAGTGTGCAGTTGTTATGGAAAGATAACAGACCCGAAATCCCCAATTGTGTAACTCATTCTATTTTTATCCAAATGACTTAAAACATTGACTGGACTATAATCAATGAATGAATATGATGCCCTCCAAAAATCACAAGGAAATTCTTTTCGAGGACGAAGTTACGCTCATAAATTGGAAATTAGTTCGGAGAGACACTGACAGCTGAATCGACCAGAAGTGGTCAAAAGCACAACTCGCTCCATATAGGTTCAAATTGTGCGAAGTTTAAACCACGTACTTCTATGTAGGTAATCAAAGAACCCTCCAAAAATCAGGGGAAGATACGTTTGGAATAAAAAATTATGCGCTGAAGGATGCTACTGGTCCTAATAGACAACTAAGGGCAAAATCAGACCCAAAATAATTGATAGTGTAACTTGTTCAATATACGTCCAAATGAAGTGAAATTTGGAGCCAACCTTACTCTACAAGTGAAGGGGATGCTTTCTAAAAATCAGTGGTAGAAACGTTCTGGAACGGAAGTTATGGATGAGGGTTTGCAAGCTAGTTTGAATAGGCACCTAAATTGTGCCTATTGACTTTAATGGCCTCCAATGATGGAAGCACTCTAGATTGGGTCTTAGAAAGCTTTCTATTCTTTCACTAGGGATGTCCACCTCTAGAAGAAGATAGAGGAAGGAATAGCTTTAAGAGAATTCACCACAAAGCTCACAAGAAACATGATGAATCAATTTTATCCACAAAATCCACTAGGGAGAACACCAAGGGAGATGGGAGAAAATGGAGGGAACTCCAATCCTTTGAAAAGGCAATTGTTAGCTGATTCAAAAACTATCTGTAAATTAGCCCTAAAGGAGCTTGAAACCCCACCATGAAATTTGGGCATGTGTACTAAAGGAAGATTACCAAAAATGCCTTCACAATACTTACTCCATTAGAACATGTTGTAACCGAGTGACAACACCACATGACATGTTAAAACTAATAGAATTTAGAATAAAATAACTTAAAATAATTTTTTAAAAAAATTCCCTAAATCTTTAATGCAACAATGAGTCCATGGAAATTATCTTCACGTTCTTTCTCCAAGTGGATTTGTCCTTAACTCCAACTAAGGATGATCAGGCAGCTTTGACAGAATTGAAGCTCTCTGTTTAGGGCTCTTTTAGCATAGTAAATGACCTGCCAACTTAACGAAATACCACATTTTAGAATGCTTGAAAAGTCAACTACAAATGTTATGAAGCTTACATTTTGATATGTGATCGTGAAGGTTGCCAAAAAATAACAAATATACCATGGAGGTCAGATTGTAAGCACACTTGGAAAGCCTTCATAAATCTTCAAACTTGTACTAGACCTTCTAATTATTCTTCACTTTGAACATCTCCATGATACATATGGATGCTAGATGGATAGAAAGAATAGTGAGAGTAGACTTTTAATGCACTTTTCTCCATGATTACCTATAAAATAAACACTTGCATTAAGGTTAGAAAATATGCATACTTGATTGTTAGTTGACGGGTCCCGTAGTACATCACGTTATGTGCATGATTATCATAGTTTGATATGACTCTTAGATGGGAACTAGAATCCTTTGGATATTTTGGACAAGTTTGGTACCAAAGTATCACGAGGATATCCCAATATATCTTCAACTGTGAATATGTTTTTTTATGCACTGTGTGAAAAGTGAGATTAGGATAGTGTTGATTCGTACTTTGGTTTTGAATCCCTAAACCTGCTCAGGGTGAATGTTTTGGGTTGTGTCGTCGCTGACTGGTTTGCCTGCAAGCCTTGTGAGAGGCTGGATCTTTTGAATGCACTCACAGTACCTTCCTTCGGGCTCATGAGGCATGGTCATTCTAGGCTGTCTTCCTGTGGTTTGTATCAAAGAGGTCCTTGTGCGACCTTCCTTTTTCACGGACTCTAGTTTTGACTAATGAAAAACGATGGAGGCGTATTTTACTATAGTATGCTATGTATCTAGTGAGGTTTTGATGATTGTCTCATCGGTGGCTCATGGAGCCTGTTTTGATGGTAAAACATGTTTTGCAAATGGTTTTTAACTCATGCACGATTATAGTAATTAATACAGGCAAGGGCTTGGACTCGAGTACACCATTTAGTTGATCATGGTTTGAAGAGAAAAGTTAAAACCCGTTTTCATAAGCATTTCATTTAGTATAAGTTTTCTACTGAGTTTGTCACTCACCCCTTAGACTATATTTCTTTTTTAAGTGGATGTATGGGTCTTTTGCAGGGTGGTTGCCTGTGCCTCCCTTTTTGGACGCTTCAACTTCCCCTTGAATGGGTGGAGGTCTATGGGTTTTATCTCTTCGTCTCCGGTAAGTAAAGGTTGGTTGTTTTGTTTTGTTTCCTACACAAGGCTTTTTTTGTTGTTATTACTCTATCTTGAATTTTTTTAATTACTTTGTGGACCTTGACTCAATGGTTTTTGGCTTTTGTGCTTAAGTTTGTATTAAGATTTATGCTGACTCCCTAGCCTTGTGTTGGCCGATCGAGTTCTCTTTGAGAATTGGGTCGCTTAACCTAGCATTTCTATTAGCCCCGCCTCCTAGTGACAAGTGCTCCTCGATCAATTTGCAAAATCTTAAGATTTCATTCTAGAGTGTTAACCTAACCTCTTATATTTCTAAGCTTGAGATTATATATTTGTGAGAAATATGTTGTTGTACTTAAACCTTCAAACATAACTAATATTGTTTGTGGAAAAAGAAAAGGGTGAAGCCCTTGAATCGTTGTAAAAGTTTGATTGACATCTGAAAGATCAATCACGTGTAACTAGAAAGATTAGAGAAAAAGAATAGTCAAGGCAAAGCCATGGAATGCAAACGTAAGCACTTTGGTCGAACCACGTTAACAAACATGTTTGCTATTTCTCTCTATCTGTTATTGTTATTGACTGCATGCATATTAAGTAACTCATTAAATTAGAGAGAAAATACTTAATTTAAGATAGCCAACTAAAGTAATTTGTTAATCAACACAATATATATATATATATATATATATATATCCTAATTTATCCCCTCTTAGATTATAATGATCCTATCATTGGTATCAAAGAAAGGTCTTACTGTGATTAAAAGTAGAATTTTTTTTCTTGAAAACTCATATATGGCTTCTAATATGAATGGGCTGCATGTTAAAGATCAACTGTTCTATAGATCACCAGTTTTATAGTAATGATTATGTTTATTAGAAAACAAGAATGAAGATATATATTCAATCACTAGACTATTATCTGTAATACATAATTGAAATTTGTATGTATGTTCCAATTAAACAAGAATGATGTATAAATGCCCCTAAATGGCTATTTGAGTATGACAAAAATGATAAAAGAATAATGTGCTTCTATGTTAAAGCCATGAGCAATCTATATTGTGTCTTAAATAGAAATGAATTCAATAGAGTACAATGGTGCCATAATACATTTGAAATTTGGCATTTACTTGAAATCACACATGAGGGTACAAACCAAGTAAAAGAGAGTAAAATGAGTTTATTTGTGCATGAATATGAATTATTCTCTACAGAAATGGATGAAACCATCAGTTAAATATTTACTTGTTTCACTAACATTACTTTGCTAGAGTTCATAAGAAAAATCTCAGATGTCTACTGAGATCGCGGCAATCGAAGGTCACGACAATCAAAAAATCATGTGACCTCAAAATGCTAAAGATAGAGGAACTAATCGGATCTTTAATGACTTATAAAACTAGAATGAAGGCAAATGAAGAGCTAAAGAAAAATGAGGTCTCCAAGAAGAATATAAAGCTCTCAAAGCCTCATCCAGCCATCAAGTTGATTAGGACAAAGAAAATGATGATGAGATTGCATTCATCACAAAGAAATTCCACAAGTTCCTTCAACAGAGAAAATGGCAAGGAAAGAAGTCTACAAAAGAGGAATGACCTCAAAAGAAGAAGGATTCCAATTGCTTTGAATGTGGGAAGTTGAGACACTTCAAAATCGAATGTCCTTAAGAAAAAAAGGTTCCAAAAATATTCAAGAAAAAAGGCAATGAAGGCCACTTTGGATGATGTCGATGAAGACACTATCTGAAGATGAAGAAGTAGCGAACATGTGCTTCATGGCTAAGGAAAATCAGGTATGTGACTCTTTTAGTGGCTTCGAAGAAAATTACGATGAAAAAAAAAATTATTTGATGCTTTTGAGGAATTGCATGACTGTTCAGTATGCTTAAATTCAAATTTAAATGTTGGAAAAGGAGAATATTTATCACACCCCAAAAGGGACTCGAGACATACTGGGGAATGACCAAACTCAAAAATGAACCAAGCTGCCCGACCCTTTAAACTTGATTACTTAATGAGCAATAGAAGACTTAAAAGAAAATAAAATTTTGTTAGGGCTCAAACCAAATGGGCTAAAACCAACAGTCCGTTAGTGACATCAGAGACATTGCAATAATACAAGTGCATAATAAAATAATGTGCCAAAAATATAGAGAAAACAAAACTAAAGTGGGGATACAATTTAATAACGTCCAACCTCACAAATAAACCATCAAAAATAAAGTGAAGGTAATAAAGTCTACCAAGCTCTGTCCTGCTTTTGCGACTGTGGATTCGTCATATTAAATCTTGAAAAGAAGGGGAGTCATATGGGGTAAGTCAACTAATTCAGTAGAGATGAACTTTATATTCAACAATATAACATGAAGAATGTGTGAGCTCACCAAGTTAAAAAGGTTATGCATAATTAAATAAAACACAGTAGGGTAAGTTCTCAAAATGGTCCACTATAGAGTGATCCAAAAATCAATATGTTTAAAATTTTAACTTATCATTCAAAAGTTTCATCCAATTATACTTAGTTTACAACTGATGATCTTAAAAAAAATTTACAATAGAGTCTTTAATGTCCTATATGCTCATCATGGTATCACTTTAAGGGATAATTTAACACAATAACCCAATCAGACCTAAAGTTTCACTTCACTTTATTCATAACACTAACAAGTCAAACCAAACATCAAAACTTCAAACTTGAAATGACCAAAACGAACTCAAAAGTTGATTAAACCAATCTCTCCCTAGAGGATTTTAACTAATGATAGTCCAATTTAGAATCATTCATGGCAAAATGTATTGATTCATTCAATAGATTGAATAGGACATTCTTCATTGACAATGGATAATTAATATCGATTGTTACTTGATTGAACATCTAGCACTTAATGAAACATTGGAAACAAAAACTATGTTTCCAAACAAGTATGAAAATTGTTATCTCTCATCATGATATACCAAAACAGGTGAAAATCATTCCATAATAAATCAATCTACTGCGATCAAAGTTCATTCAACTAGCCTAAACCATCCTGTACAAAACAACAAAAACTAGAGCAGTGTTGGGACAAAATAAGTATATAACTCAAACACATGGTAGGATGATAATCCTGAAAGATCCTCAAGAAGAACGTCATGATACACACTCCCAACTGAAAAAACTAGATCATGCCGACTAACTCATAGTACCAATTAATAGCAAAAATATCTCCAAAATGCTCTAATCTCTATTGCTGCATAGACAAACATGAAATGTAGGAAACATCCCATGATATGCAGCAACTACATCATTCATTAACTGAAGAGTCACACTCTTCACATAACAATTAAACTTGGTCTTATTCTTACTCAAATGTCTAAATTAAAGATTTTATCTTAATTAAACCATATGCAAAACTAAAAGTTCACCATCTAATCATGCCCAAAATCCCATGGCAACACCGCCCGTTAAATGTGAATCATCTCATTATCAATTCTAGGAAGTTAAAAAATCTCGTACAACCAACCTCAAAAGAGTTGCCTTTAGGTAGAACAATAGAATGTCTTGTCCATCCAATTACATGTATTAAAATATCCAACTACTCATGCTCAAGAGACTTCTTATCTCGTCCAAGTCATCTTCCATTAACTAGGTTGCTTCTTGCCAAAAATCTACTCTATCTACTCGAGACTTATTAAAACTGGCCTTAAAATATTACAACCCTCTCAAATGTGACTAATCACTTTAGCATAATATGATAATTCCACATCTTAGCATGAACTCTCAGAAATTAGGAATTCCTTATAACCCAAATCATAATTCTACCAATCACAGTACACCTCCATCTCACGTTACACACTAAACTTTCCTCCAATTTAAATCAATTTCATTCTTTTAACCAACCAATCAACTCTTAAGAATTCTTCATCTTTACTTGAAAAGAAAATATAGAGGAGTCATTCCCGTGCTCTGCCCACTTGACACTAGCTTATAAATTCTTTATAATCTCATCTTAAGTGGTTTCGATACAAGCTATGATCGGAGAAACATCTGTTGAAATCATTCTTTCTCTTAAATGATTTTAGTCCCTGGTTCAAATATTATCAACTGCTTACACAAAAACTTACACCAACGTCGAATCACACAATACAAGAATATCTTAGAAGCCTCTACCAACAGTTTTTCAAGCCAAAGTAGAGGAATATAAGGTTCTAACTTGAAGTAACGAATTTCAAACAAAACAAGGCAAGTCCTCCTAAGATAGATTCCTTAAGTTCAAACTTCTCAAGCCCACATACAACACAGAGTTCATAGACTCATACTTTCAGAAAGATTTATTCTAACAATTTTACGAATCGTACTTCTTACCGATTGTAAATTTTTTACTATTCCAAATTACCCATGTAAAGATAGGGAATTATCATTATCTTCTAGTAGAAAACCTCAAGATGCCATCTTAGTAGCACCATGACTCAAATCAATTTTGGCATTTCGTCTTTAGGCACAATAATTTCATCCCTTATATATCACCACAATATCTATCTTATTGATGTCATTTTTCAAGATGTCAACCTGACTCTAATACAAAATTTTTATCACTCCTCAAAGGGTACTCAAGACAAAATAGAGAATGACCCAACCTGAAAAATGAAACAAGCAGCCCGACCTTTTAAACTTGATTACTTAATGAGTAGTGAATGACTTAAAAGAAAATAAGATTTTGTCAAACCAAATGGATTTAACCAACAGTTCATTAGTGACATGATAACTCTTTAAAAAGAGTTATTTTACAACTATACGTTATATGCATGTTGCTTCAAATCGTTGGTATAATCAATAAAAAAAACATGTGTTTTCCATGCAATGCCATAACATACTACAACATTACATTTCTATATAAAAGAATTTGTTTTATGATATTTTTATGATAAAGTTGACATAAATTCACACTTAATGAAGATTTTGAATATTACAGGGAATAAAGTGGAGATGGATTACGAAAAAAAAAAGTCAAATTATCCATCAAATAGAAAATTCGAAGGAAGTGAGAGAAGAAGACTTTGGAAGCAAATAAGGAAGTTAAGATTGCTGAATTTGTAGAGATAAAATGTTGATAAAAATTTGGGTATGTAGCTAGATGAGAGATAAGACATTCAAATCAGTCATGCTGGATATGTGAGAAAGTAATTGGCAATATTTTTAGAGAAAATAATGGAGAAAAGAGAAGAGAAAAAAGCATAAAAAAGAAAAGGAGACTTTCAAAGGAAGAGAGTCATGAGAAAGAGAAGAGCATTTAGACATAAAAAGATGAGTTTTCCTAGCGACGAGAGTCAGAAAGAATCAAGGAGGAAATCACAGAAGTTGCTGAGTGAGAATCTGTTTGTCATTGTAGCATTCTAGATATAGTATTGTTGTGGCATCGTACAACATTTGTTTCATAGAGAAGATTTTATCTATTTTTCTGTTCAGCTTTTATTTTTAAGTACAGATTTTATATGATGATTTTTACTCTGATTATGAGCTAAACTTTTCTAATGGCTAGGAAGAGAAAGTACTAATTTATGTGAACATTATTTTCTTGCTAAGTTTGATGCATGATTTGAGTTGAATAATTCAATTTGTTTCATGATTATTTTATTTAGTGTTGATAAACATAAATAATTACTCGTTTTCTTGTTATACTTATAGGTAAAAATGAATTAAAATATCAATATTGAGTTGTGTGAGAATAACAATTATCCATTGTTTTGTTTTGAATCACATGATAAAATAGAATGATGTTTATTTAAATTTTATGAGATAATTATCTTTCATAAATCTGTAAGAATTTATTTAGAAAAAATTATCATGCAACTCGATGGAGTCTTGAAGTATAAAATATTCTGAGTCATTCAATTGATTGTTGCATCATTTTGAAGCAATTGTAGTAAAATTCACAATTAAAACCGAACCACTTCCTTCTAATCTAAACCTTTTAATATTTTATTTATATTTTAAATTAATTGTTCAACACCTAATTTTTCATTTTAAAATATTTTCTATTTTTTATTCATTGTTTTGTATAGAATAAATTGTGATAAATTGTTAGGATCGATACTCTATTTACACTTTATTACTTGATTTGCAACATGTGCAGTTGCGTAGTGTTAGTTTTGCACAAACATGACATCAGAGACATTGTATTAATATAAGTCCAGAGTAAAATAATGTGCCAAAAATTATAGAGAAAACAAAGCTAAAGTGGAGATACAATTTAACAACGACTAACCTCACACATAAATCCTAAAAAATAAAGTAAAGGTCATAAAATCTGACAAACTCAATCATGCTTTGGCAACTGTGAATCCTCAACACTAAATCCTTAAAAGAGGGGAAGTCATATTGGGTGAGTCATCTAACTCAATAGGAATGAACTTTATATTCAATATTATAATAAAAAGAATATGTGAGCATAGAGATAAACTTTATATCCAACAATATAATAAAAAGAATATGTGAGATGGCAAGTTAAAATAAATTATGCAAAATCAAATAAAACATAGCAGGGTAAATTATTCAAGAATTATGATATAAAAGTTAGCATATAAAAGTTGATTATTCAATCTAATAACTCACTCTTTCAAGATACTGTTTGCTTCTAGACATTTTCTAGACGGTAACATTACTCTAGACACGTAGATGCCCCAAACAAGTGTGTTACTCTAGAGTCAAACAAGCTATAAGTAAAATAAGTTGTAAGCAACAATGCCATTAATAAATATAATACCTGACACAATAGCAAGCTGCTCATCCCCGTCATTTTGGATAAGAGAAAAGACTCTTGGGACTACATTCTTCGTCTCTATCATTAATGTCAAGCAATCTTGGGTTATGTGTCATTTCTACTTGCATTTGAAACATTACGTCATTCTACCTCTACATTCGCCGAAATGGTTCTTGTTGTACTTAGGGGATTGATTGGCTTGAATTGTCCTGGCATTGTCTCCAATAATAAATGGCCCTCCTTGGACATGCTTCTCTTTCCCTTCTTACTCTCCATATTTAAAGGGCCTCTTTACTTCTCTTACATCTGTTTGCCCTCCCTTTTTTTGTTCAGGATGATTCTCCCTTAGGAATCTCTTCTTGCTTCAATCTATTTAGCAACCTGGAATCCAAGTTCTTCTAATTCAATGCCTTAGACACAATCTTCGAATGGGTACACCATGAGTGCCATAAATCTTCACATCTATGTGTATCTCTGTTGTCAAACCTTGTACAAACTGATACACTTTGAGTTCATTTGTAGCCACTAAATGTGCCACAAAATGTGGCTGTGCCTCAAATTTTTGCTCGTACTCAATAACGAATCCCGTCTCGCAAAGCTAGGTAAACTCTGCAAACTTTTGTGTCCTTACTATGTGGCTGAAATACATATCGTCTATGGTTTGAATCCATTCTTTAGCTTTGGTTGGATTAGATGAACTCCTATCAAAACTCAGTGGTTTCAACTAGCGAACTTTTTCCAACCAGTTTCCATGTGAACAGTTGTACGTGAATTTTCCTAATCTTCTTTTTCCATGAATCTCTCAAGATACTAAAACTTACATTTGACAAGTTCAGATAATCACTCAATAGCCTTGTCTCTAGCATCTATATTTCTCCTAGTTTCTCTTACCATACTACCTTTTAAAAAACCCTAATACGAGCAAATAAAAAAGAAAGTAGCTCAATGTTCAAAAATTCGTCTAGATTAGACATACTTAAAGTTGAGGAAGCATTTCTATGTTGAGACTTGCGTTGTTAGGTAGTCTACATAAATGACTTTAACCCGGGTTACTGTGATGTCATGATTGTAATACCACATAGCGTAAATCATTTTTCTTGCCATTTTTTAAACAAAATATGTCTTTGAAATTAAAATCAGCAGAAGGATATCTTTTGGGAAAACAATTTAAAAATCCAAACTAATTGCACATAATTGAAATTCAACATAAAATAAATACATATCTTTCATAGTACCAAACTGCCCAAAAATACATTGTAAAAATATCTTAGCGTTAATCTAAACTCTTAAACGCATAATAAAAGTTTTTCATGATTAACAAATTGAAAATCCTTTATAATAAAATGTCTTTCATGATCCTTTACTCACAAATCAATATTGCTCTAACAACGTTGCAACCTCACCTATGAGAGTGCTCTTTCAACCGCAACTATCATTCAATTCCAATATCAAGTACATTAGTAAAGTTATCCTCACCTACATAACAAAATTCATCTATGAGTCTAACGCTTAGTAATAGATGTATATATGTCATGAGCAAGGAATGCGACTCGTAAAAACATGTATTTTTCAATTATCGTTCTTTATTTTTCTTCCACTTCACAGTCCAATCGTTGAGGGCAATACAGTCTAGCAAAGAGTGGCATTATTAGGTCCATCTCATACAAGATAGCAACTCAAACCCCGACCCACAAGCAACTATATATGAATGTTATTCTATCTTTTTATCTTTGAATCTTTCTTAAAGAATTTTTTTTTCATAATACATGACATACATAGGTGATCATAGCATATAAAACAGAATACCTTATTATTAGTCCAATCTATTTTCATGTGCAAAACAAAACCACAATACGTCACTCATGTCATTATGTTATCATATCATAATCATGTAATTAGTAAAAGAAATCAAAGCAACAATCAAAAGCATAGCACATCCTTGATCAACATCTTTACGAACAAAATAGAAGCATCCTTGATTAACATCCTCACAAACAAAATAGTGTAACACAAGTAAATACACTTACCTCGGGGTCTTAGTGAAATCCAATCACCTAGAATAACCACACTTAATTGTCCAACTTCTAATTTGCTTCGTTTCTTTTGCAAAGCATTTTGTTTTTCTCTTGAGAATTGGAGAGAAAAAAGCAAAACTTCTCAGCTTCTAATGCAAGAATAACTTGGGTTTCTCCAAAATATACTTTTTATATTCATTGTTCAAAAATTCCACAAACAAACACATCTTGGACATCCTGTATATTTGCATGGATGTGTGCGCTTCCAATACAGATATCTGCCTCACTCACAGTCCACCACGTTCACATACCTTTCATTGGACAAGCATCATTTTGTAAATTCCACAGATACCAACGCTTTCATGGACACTAATGCTTCTACGGACACCAATGCTTCTGCAGACACCTCATTCTGTGAATTCCACCTCACATTCGTAGACAACAAGATATCCTTATGCCTTATTAACTTCAAATTTTCACACCAGACTTTCCTAACCCTATAACATAATAAAGAAAATCCATTCCATTTTTTCATTAAAATATAAACCTTTACCGTAAGAAGATAATTTCCAAATGTAACGTTAGTTACTCCTTTTAAATTCCAAAATATAATGTTATACATGAAATTATTTGTGAAATCTTTTTGGATATTACACTCCAAATCACTCAAATATTTTGCAATATTTAACACTTAATGGC
Source organism: Begonia loranthoides (assembly GCA_022433065.1). Lineage (NCBI taxonomy): Eukaryota > Viridiplantae > Streptophyta > Magnoliopsida > Cucurbitales > Begoniaceae > Begonia > Begonia loranthoides. The sequence goes on along the minus strand of CM039477.1, from coordinate 8,691,377 downwards.
CTTAAAATCCATAGAAGTTACTTTGAATAGGAAGGTTGCATTGAATAAAAGTGGTATGTTATGACCTCGACTGTCAATTACATTTTCTCATTTCAATTTCAGACAGCAGATCTTCAAAATCATTGTGACAACGATATCAAGATTCGTTCAATTATTTGTTCACGATAGTAGAATTTGACAGTTTCAAAGAATTGGGTATTGAGAGGATGTTTAAATAAGTTGGTATTAATGGTTTATGCTCACTAGGAGGAAAGTATCATGAGAGGATCATATGTTTATTTTATGCAAATTTGGCTGCTTACACTCAGACTTTCGTGGTTAAGAGTTATATTTTTCAACTTATAATTGTAGGGAGAGGAAAGGAATTTTCAAAAGAGAGCCTTGGAGCATGGATGTAGGCAATTTGGTTGAACCGCATTAACAAACATATTTTTTATTTCTCTCTCTCTCTCTCTCTCTATTATTGTTATTGTTTGATTGGATATAATTAGCTCATTAAATTATAGAGAAAATATTTAGTTTAAGATAGAAAACTAAATAAACTTGTCAATCAAGGAAAAAAACTATATATAGAGAGAGTGCTTATATTTATAGAGGCCTTCAAAACAATCAAGCTCTCGTTGCCCTTTACTATTTATAAGGCAACTACGATATATCTATTAGAGACATCCATGAGGTGATAGGCTTCCTTATGTATTTTTTGGACTTTTGGTCCTAATATTCGCAATTTGTGACTGGGTGTTCATGTGAAGCTTCAATTTGAATTCTTGTCTCTCTGACCAGACTTCCACAAGGCTCTATTGGTATTTGTACTTGTCTCTAGGCATCTTCTAATTGAGTTTTGAAAAACATTGCCATAGAATTGAGCTTCTACAGGTTCCTTTGGACAAACCACTCTTCGAGTTTGGGCGATTGCACATAGCTTCTCAATTTTGTCACTCGATACTGGGCAACTGCAACTCGTCACTAGAGATCCACACAGAGTGATCATCAACACTTTGTAATCATTTTCCTTTGAGTCTTCAAATGTAAACCTAGTTTATATTGCATAGACTCAATAAATACATTAGTACATCCAAATACTCACTTTCAAGGGTGTTTCCAAAGTGAATATAATTTAAACATGTCAACCATTTAAACAAATATTTGATAACAATTTAAACTTAAAAATCATTAATAACTTGTAATAATATAAGCAATTAATTACACTCACCATCAAACAATTATATTTAATATCAATTAAGCCAACACTCATGGGCATCCTCGCTTAAACCTTGCACATCCATTGTGTCACGTTATAAAGGGTTAGCATGCCCACGTGGTCTTCGCATGACTTTTTCCTCTCTCCAGAAACACTAGTTTCTTCATTTCTAATTTTCAACCTATTCTGAGCTAGAATTGAATGTTTTCTACTTCAAACAGTATTTCGCGGTTTTCGTTTTCCACATTTTTCAAAACTCCAAACCCTAACTCTGGTTGTCCATTGTGTGTGTCGAACTTCATCTTTGTCCAAGTCTCTCAAAGTTTTTGTAATATTCAACATTCAAGGGCCTTAAAATCCACAGAGGTTACTTTGAAGAGAAAGGCAACTTTGAACCAAAGTGGTTTGTCATGACCTTAACCGTCAATGGTATTTTCTCACCTCAATTTCATACAACAGCTCTTCAAAATTAGTATGAAAATGATATCAAGAATCGTTCAATTATTTGTTCATGAGAGTAGACTTTGATAGTTTCAAAGAATTGGTTATTGAGAGGATGTTTAAACAAGTTGGTATTGATGATTTATACTTGCTAGGAGGAAAGTATCATGATAGGGTCATACGTTTATTTTAGGGGAATTTGTTTGTTCATACTTAGTCTCTCGTGCTTAAAAGTTCTATATCTGGACTTGTGACCAAAGGGTTAGAGGAAGAGAATTTTCAAGGAGAGCTTTGGAGCAAATACGTTGGTAGTTTGGCTGAACCACATTAACAAACATATTTGCTATCTCTCTCTCTCTCTCTCTCTCTCTCTCTCTCTCTCTTTCTCTCTCTTTATCTATCTATCAATCTATCTATTATTGTTATTGTTTGTTTGCATATTAATTAGCTTGTTAAATTAGAGAGAAAATATTTAATTTAAGATAGTAAACTAATGTAATTTGTTAATGAAGGAAAAGTCTTCAACCTATTCTGAGCTAGTAGAGCATTTTCTACTTTAAACATTGTTTGCTATTAGTATTTCACAATTTTTGTATTCAACAATTTTCAAAACTCCAAACCCTAACTATGGTTGTCCATTGTGTGTGAGGTCTCAGTTCATCTAATACAATATTGTTTATTTTGTATCAAATTTTTCTTTATTTTGCTTTCAAATTTTACTTCAAAAGTCTTTTTATTAGATAGAGTGGAAAATTTTATTGATGAATCATTTCTCCTCCACATTTCAAAGCAATTAAAGATAGAGTATAACAATTTTTTATCTATTAAAACACTTGTGTGAGGGAATACTAGAGTAAAACAAAGCAGAAGTCTTAACCATATAAAACCATACAATTTACCAGTTTGAAAACATTCAAAGTAAACCAACGCTGATACTTAAAAAGTACTTAAAATATTTGTCTCAATTAAACATTATTTAAAACAATTGAAATACTTAGCACATTAAAAATCATTCCATGAGCCATAACTCCATCAGCTGCTTCCTTTATATATGCTTTATCTAATCATCGGCTCCTTACCTACATCAAAGGACCTAACTATGAGCTTAAAGCTCAGTGAGTAATATAAAAATAAAAGTGTTCATGCAATGCTCTTTAAAAACACATACAATTTTCAATGTTTTATTATTCTATTGCCATTTCCTTTACTATTAACTTTACCAATGTTGGAGACGTCAACTTGATAAGGTAGAGTGGTTTATGCACATGGCGGCCATCTCGTGGCACACACCTAAGCGACCAACTCAAAAACCCACATCTCACTACATCACTAACTTTATTGACGTGTGTTTCATTTTCATTTAGTTCTAGTTACTTATCTTTGGTTTCCAGACTTAACCTACTGTACCACAAAAATAGTTATTTACTTATCTTTGGTTTCTGTGCCTGACTTAACCCACAGGACCACAAAAATATCTATTTACTTATCTTTGATTTCTGTGTCAGACTTAACCAATCGGACCACAAAAACAGCTATTTACATTTATTCCATTTAATTCAGTTACATTCACATTTTTGTGTACTTTAGAAAAATAATGATGCAATTATATAATTCTATCTACCGTATCCTTAAAACATGAATTATTCTTAACTAAGGAACCGCACTTAAATCTAATAAATATATAATTCACACCAAACAATTAAAACTACATCATGTAAATTCAAGCATCAAACAAACCATAATTCCCGTGATGTTGGTCCTTTCAGACTAAGCACATTCAGTATCACTTATCTAGAGTTCTTAGCTTTAGAGAATTAGCACTTAAAGTTTCTTCTCCTCAATACATATTCACAATCAGATAAATATTTACTTATCAATAATAATTCTCTAAAACCTATCTTTATCAAAAGGTTACATATTCCTAACATCTCAAGGAATATTATTCTCAACCACTACTTAACATGACATCGTTTTACTCTCCACAATTCAGCAATATAAAACCCAACTATAACAATATTAGTCCTATTGGTAAAACTCGTTACATTTTATGCAATCAAGGTCATAACAATTTCCACAACCACTGTTTCAACCTAACAACTAATCCAATAACCACATACTTTTATAAATATTAACTTTCAATAATACTCAGATTCTATTAGTAACAATCATACAGTGGCTTTACACAGATTTCCAACTTCATGATCAATATGCAAATTCTAAACCATATTCTCTATATTTCCATAAGCAAAATTTACATAGTCTAACCCTAAACTCATAACATATATACTCAATAATATTCCTCATAGTCATCATTCGATAGAAATCATTCCAAGGACTGAACTAAAACCAATAATCAGTAGCAATACTCAAAACAATTTATCGGCAATATTTAACAGTAGACTTATAATAGCGTAATAAACTTTCCAATAATTTCTCTCGATCAAGAACAATAATAATCAAATTGAAACAATCCCACTTAGCAAAAATATAGAATCAACTATCATAAATAACAGTAATGAAAACCATGGAAGAACATGGCTTACTCGATGCACCCGAAAGCAGAAAGCTCTTGTTCTTTCATCTCCCTTCCAGAATTCTTCTTGGCCTCACTTTCCTATTTCTCACAATTTCTACCTCACAATTCTATTTCTCAAAAATCTCAGCCAACCACTCTCACTCTCGGTCTCCATCTCTGTAAATATTTCTCACAATATCTTCACGGCTCATCAATCAGACCTTTTTTCTCCTTCAAATTCACAGCAACATCCTTGCAGCCCCTCTCTCTCTCTCTCTAAAACCTTCTCTCACAAAAATTTCAGAGTTTCTCCACGATTTCACTCTTTATAAAATCCTCCAACAGTCTTCACTCTTTCCTATTTATAGACCACCATTCATCAACCCTTCAGTGTCCCAGTGAAAATGAAGTGCCAAGGAAGGGACACTTGGTGATCCCACGAAGCGTCAATGACGTTTCATTCATTTTCTAGGCGACGACCTGCATTTCAAGATAACTTTCCAGATTGTCGGTCGATCAACCCCCTTCAGGTGATCGATCGCCAATTTCCAGTATAACAGTTTTGTTCAATGTCGGTTGATTGATTCTCTTTGGATGATTGACTACCAAACACAATTTCTCACAGTTTTCATCAACGCCAGTCGATCTAACACCATGACTTTTTATAAGAATTTAATAAATATAATTGGAGTATAATTTGGGGAATTTTGATTTATTTGGATAATTATCGGGGTATTACCAAGGACGTAACCGTTCAGTTATAGTTTAAGAGAATTTATTGAAAGTTTAATTGATAGAAATCAATTTAGGAAATAAAAATAAGAAATTTAAATTGGACCTCTAATAATCTTTTAACGATAATTAGGATAAGTCGGGAGTTAGAAATTGGGTAGATTAATATTTGATACGAATATTTAACACTTAAATATATTTTTAATCTTAATTAATTAGGATTAAAATGGGAAAATTAAAAGAGAAATTAAGTGAAGAGGGGAAGGAGAGCGAAATCGGTTCAGTGCTTGTGTGTTGGTCTGGTTCAAGAAGCAGTTAAGGGGAAAGGATATTTTTTTGCATGGCCTCCAGCCAATTCGCGATTTGCAGAACAGAAATAGAGAGAGGGAGATAGGGACGAAAAGAGAGAAATCGAAAGAGAGGGAGAGAGACCAGAGGAGACAATGAGAGGGAGAACTCGATGAAAGAGGAGAAGCGGCTCTCGTAGGCCTAGGGCTTCTTTGCGAGGACGGGTTCGCCGAGTAGCTGGCGACAACGCATCTGGATGGTGTCGTTGAGACCAGACAAGTAAGCACATCGCTGCTGGAGATGTTGAACTACTGGTGCGAACAGAACCGCAAGCTGCAGTGTTCGCAGCGCTTGACCCGGACGAACATTGGCAACGTTGGGGACTGGATTTTGGACAACAGGGGTGGTCTTCTCCGGTGCCTGCATGAGGCAAGTTCGCTGTATTTTTGTTCTCGACCTCCAATGCCGAGTAGTGCGTGCTTCTTGTTCCGTCTTTTTCTGTTGATGGAAATTACCATGGAATTGTACTCTGTAGTTTGGTTTGTTCTGTAGTTGGAGTTGCCATGAAAATTACAGAGGTGAAGTAACGACTGTGGTGAAGAAGCTCTCGGGCCTCTCGGGTCCTTCTGGTGAGAACTGTTCCTTCATTCACTATTGTGTGGCCTGGTTTCTAATTCAGCTGTTGAATTTGAGAATTTTGTTGTTGTGTTTGGGATAATTGTTTGCTGTTTTGGATGAAAAGGAAGTCGATAACTATGCCCTTTATTTTGATGTTGAATTTTGCTCTAATTATGGGATTTTGGTTGTCTATCACTGCCTCTGAAGTTTGTAAAATATAGTTGGTTGAATTCTGACTAGTTTTGTCTAAGTTGATAAATGAATTATCTATGTGAATCATTGCTTCGATGGTCGTACTCTGTTAGTTTGAATTCGGTTCACTATTGGATGAATATATTCTGGGAATTTGATTAATCTGCCTATTGCTGAAGTGCATTGTTGAAGAGTAGTTGGTTACTACTACATGTTATTTAAGCTTCCTGCATTATTATTGCTTGAACGTTGATATGTGAAAATAGTTTCTAGTGTTGGTGGCTAGATTTAATGAGTTCCTAGAATTACAACGTAATTAAGAATAGAGAAGTTTGTAAGTTATGATTTATTGATAGATGTTATTAATTTACGAAGGTATTGGAAAAAAGAAAGAGGAGGATAGTGATTAAGTGCAATATGCGATAAAGAATTGAGGTAAGAAATTGGGTGTGTCGTGGCCATGTGGAGGCACTACACCACAAGTAGTGTGCGTGACTTGTGTAGATTATTATTATTAATTTCCTGCACTTCTCTTTACTGTAATTCTTTTACTAAAAATGCTTCTTTGATAGAAATGTGATGAATGAATGATAATCTATGATGTTAAACTCGTAGAATAGAATGATGAAATGGAGGATGACATGATACAAATGAATTAAGGATTTCATTTCTGTTACATACAATTTATTATATTACTTGCTGTAGTTTTCTGGTTGTTAATGCTTACTTTATTTATTTAATCAAGTATGTGTAGATTATTTAGGACATCAATTGAATGAGCATGTTTAGCAGATATAATTAACTCGAGCACATTTAATTAAATACAATCCTCTCCATGTTTAATTAATTAGACTATTAATTACATCATGTTTAATTAATTAGAATAAAAAATGTTTAATTAACTAGGTTAATATGTATAATTACTCCTTTAACCATGTTAAATTAATTAGGCATTGAGCATGTTAATTAACTGGATTTTGAATATCTCATAGGATTTACTAATTTAATTACAGCACAAAAGCAGGTAAATTTATTTAGCATGTTTCCATAAGCATCTTTATGTCCTATTTTGTTGGATAAGCATGCGTAATTTGTTTAGTTTATTATCTATCAAGTATGTTCTCATTAGTTGTTTGTTTAGCACATTTCTATTAACTAATTTCCGAACACGTTTTCTTAATTTATTGATTCTATGTCTAAGCATTTTGTGTCGTTGTTAAGTATGTTTAATTTGCTTAGATAATTCGTATGTTAATAGTTTATTCATCTTGCCATATTTCTATTATTATATTCGATAGAATCTAGCTTGTCATATGTTGCTGTTATTTCGTTTCTATGTTTGCTTTCAATTAGTATTATTATTGTCGTTCATTGTTACTATTAATGTTATTTTTGCTATTCGTTGTTTACTATTCGTGCTATTCATTGTTTAATTATTGATTCTTTCTATAATGTGTCAACATGCATTTATGATAATAGAAACAAGTAGGGAGTACCTCAAGGTGGTACTCACATACTTGAGTGAGGAAAATGAAATGAATGAATGCAATAAACAATTATGAATGATGCAATGGGGGGTTGAAGGGCGGATGGGTAGTTTGGATCTAGCCGACATAGGGTTAGAATCCGATCAAACTATTCCATCTAGTACGTGTTCCTTCAACTTCCAACTCGATGTACGAGTAATGAATGAATGAATGAAACGTAATGAAAAGATTGGTTTGGGGCAGACCCATTCCAAGTGAACTAAAGAGAGGCATGATTATATTGCATATTCCCTTTCCTTACTAAGTCTTTGGGCTTACAGTTTACTTGTGGTGTAGGTATATGTGTATGATGAGAAGAACGATGAACAAAATACAAAGCAGTCGATAAAAGGTTTATACAGACAGAGCATGTGGCTGTTTAGGCTAAAGACGATAAAGTAATTTGTAAAATATAATGATTTACTTAGCATGTTTTAATTAGTATAATTTCGCTTCCGATATGTTTTAATAAATGATTTTCATAACGAATGTAATGAATGAATTTTGACGTTCGGTTTTAGCACTCTAATTATGAAGGATTTTAATTGTTTTACAAAAGTCTTAAATTTTGCGTATTTTAAAAGCTTATGAAAAATTGGGTCATCACAGTCGCCTTAGTGGACCATCGACCGCAATTCCATAATTTTACAACACAAAGAATTATCGGTCGATCGATTCCTTTGTATGATCGACCGCCATACATAGTCCTTGACATCGGTCGATCAATTCCTTTGGACGATCGACCACCGTACACTTCACAATCAATCGTCGTATATTTCTTCTTCTCCAAATCAATATATTTTAAATTATGTATATATATATATAGAGTAAAACACACTACTCAAATTTATCCAATGTTCCTCCTCCTTATTCTTTACTAAACACAATATACTCTTAATTACTAACAATCTTATTATTTTCAACAACTCGAATATTGTAATTTACTATTTTTAAAATGCATTTTTCCTTGACCAATATCTTAAATTATCCAAGTCAGTTCGTAATAAATCCTTAATTATCCTCTTAAACTCAATATGAACATAACTCGGAGTATCATAATTAACTTCTTCCAAATATGTTTATCTTGACGAACACCTTAATCGTTCATTTCAGTTCCTAATACCCTAGAATTATCACTTAAGTCGTATGCTTAACATTACAAAAATTCAGGATATTACAGCAACTATCTTAATATGCGTCATCGGCTAGCTTCAAAAAATGAGTTATCAGACTAGCTTCAAAAAATGAATTA
>CM039477.1:8360566-8682235 GCA_022433065.1 Begonia loranthoides | reverse complement strand
GGTCGAGAGAGAGAGAGAGAGAGAGAGAGAGAGAGAGAGAGAGAGAGAGAGAGAGAGAGAGAGAGAGAGAGAGAGAGAGAGAGAGAGAGAGAGAGAGAGAGAGAGAGAGAGAGCTATATGTACACACAAATTGGCGTGTAAGTTGTTATAGTGGAGAATAGGTGTTCATAATATTTGAAGTTCCTGGCCGACCCATCATGTGAATTTTCTTTTTCTTTCACATGCACTTACATTTTGTGGTACCATATTGAATTTTGTGCACACCAAAAACGTGACTGAAAAAGAATGTGAGACTAAAATTGAAATACATTGCCCATCAACGATGTGCTTAGTTTCATCTCGTTTCCAATTCAGTGCAAAATAAGAGGAAATGTCATCAAATGACGTTATTTCCCTTTTGGTAAGAGTGTTTGGTGCTAAAGTTGATGGTTGGTATGCTGTAAATGAATGTGTTGGCTTCTAAGTCTTGTTTCTTTTCTATGCCTAACTTTGTGATCACAAAAAGAAATATCGAGAATTCAAAACTTACACGCTAAATGTTACTTTAAAATCTTCTTACCCAAGGGCACTTGGGCTGATGCCATCCGAAAAACTCAATCTCCCATAAAATGTAAAGTTTCCGACCCACTTTGAGTCCAAACTTCCACAGATGTGTTTTTAAATTTTATCTCAAAAAAATTCAAGAAAAGATGACAATGTTCTAACATGAAAACAAGAATACGTAACATCATAGTTTAACTTTAATATTTACATATTGATCATCGACATAATAGAATATAGTGATAGAAGCCTATCCCTAAGAAATAAAAAGAAGTATAATTGCATGTGGTAACATGTTTAGGAAGTGGGTCATGTGAAATAGGTGGTAGCAAGTTTGCATGTGAATGGCTTTTGCTTGTGTTAACAGTGCAAGAGTTAGGCCTACGTCCTCTTTTAACTTCAAGTATTATAATGACCATGCATTAAGATTATCTTGACATATTCAACAAGACACCTATTGCTTACTCTTGTTTTTTGTTCCACTACTTCCTTTTTTTTTTTAATGCTAATTGACTTATTTCTTAAAGTTTGTTTGACAAGAGATGATTGTGAAAATTGAGTGAATACTTAGTTGAAATGCCCTAATATTCTCTCTTCATGTCTTACCTTGAAAAAATAAAAGATAAGATCACCAATTAATTTATAAAAATTTCAATAAAAATTAATATATGAACGTAATGAAATATAATGAGTAATGTTATGTTTATTCTCTACTTTTACATCATCATTCTTATATCATAAACTAATACTCAGTAATTAATGTAATTAATTATTTATTTTAACTACGTGTAATATATCATTTTAATTGCACCAATTAACAAGTGACACGTCAAGAGGAAAGATTTAAGAGGTAAAATTAGAAAGTACATATAACATTATCCAAATATAATAAGATAAATATTTTATCAATTTTTTGTTCATTAAGCTATTTTAATTTCAATTTTTTCAAATACCATTATTTCTTATATATGTATATTATATAAGTGGAAACAAATAATTAAGTACATAATTTTGTTACATGCCATACTCATCAATAAACTTAAGCAAAATACTAGGGTAGTGGTTTGCTCGATGTAAACAAACCTAACATTGATCTTGATATCCAATGCTCCATGAAGCATATGGCAATGACCACAACTCGTCCATACTCCAATAGTTGTCGTTAGATTCTTCTAGACCTGGCAATGGAGTTGCATAAGTGTTGAAATTTGCTTGATGGGACAGAGGAGAGTAGGATTGGATAGGATTTCCTTCAACGGAAGTGAGAGTTGTGTTTGGCTGATCATTCATTTCTGGGCAACTACTCTGTCCTTGAAAATTCTCAGATTGCTTGATATGCTTTTGGATTCTAGTCCTCCAGTAATTCTTTATTTCATTGTCGGTCCTCCCCGGAAGATGCTTTGCAATTTTAGACCACCTGAATGAATCAGCAATTTGAATTATATGATGAATTTTCACATGTTTGGTTTGTACTTAATCACAAATTACTACACAAAATTACCATGAACTTAAGAAACTAATATATTGATGAAAGCTTATATCACTATAATTCTTATGTTTATTGTGCATGCATGTGTCTATAACATATACATAATCCGATAGTCTATTCTTGTGAGAGCTTGAGCCCTAAGACCAAGTAATGGTATCGGAATCTCATATTGCCAGGATGTGGTTGTATTGCATGGTACATAAATAAGATTTCATCTTCTACTAGTACAACACTTTTTTACATAAAACTCAGCAAAAAAATCATGCATGCCTAGATTCAAAGTAGACAATATTGTAGATATCGAGATGTCAAAAATAGTATCAAAACTACAAACCAACCTCGAATGTGACACTAGGCCTCTCAAGGGGGTGATCATGATAGGCCATTTTTGTGAGGGCTTGGGGCTTTGAACAAACTAATGGTATCACAGTCTCATTTTGTTTTAGTGTGATTGTGGGACATAATATATAAATAAAATCTTATTTCTTATTAGTACAAGACATTTTTGGGTAAAATTTAAGAATAAAGTTGTGCAGAATTAGATGCAAAACAGATAATATTATACTAATTAGTGGAGATCAATATATTACATTTAAGTTCTAGAGAACTTTTGAACTTCTTAACTTAGTTGTCATGTTCTAGAAACATTGATTTTATCTCAACTTCCCTAATTATATTGAAGGACAATGTCATATTTACATTTGAATGTTATGTTATGACATGACTTTTACGTGTCATCATTTATTTGTAAAAATAAATGATCTTCCAATGAATGAACAACGCGTCAAAATATAAAATTAATTAGTGAAGGTTTTTATATTAATGAGTAGAGGTTGTGTGTATATTTAGCATTGTTCTATTTTGAAAAATGAAACATTTCACACACCTTTTTCTATGTGCCATATGATGGTGAGCTGAGTGAGAGTTATGTCCTAATAAATATAAATATAGGAATTAGAAGAGAGGGTTATAGCAATGGAACCTAAAAGGCTCAAAGCTATAGAAATTTAAACCACAAATATTGATTGTAATCGTGACTTATTTCAAGTCATGTTTAGTGGCTTGAAATCAAAGTCCACTGCAATGAAGTTTATTTAAGCAACTCCAAAAGCATCAAATTTTCGAAGATTCCTTGAGTTGCATGTATAATTTCAAGGGGTGGAAGCTGGTCAAAATTGTTAAACTAGCGAAGGAAGAATATAGTATTTCCAAATTTGCAGTACTGCTTAGACTCCTTTGAAGAGCAATTAGCTGCAAAATACAGGCTGAGATAATAGGTAAAGTTGTAAATCTTTACCTATACCTTCCCTTAGGTCTTGTTCTTCTCTTTTTGTTTTCTTCTGAGCCGTAGTGGGTCTCTCATACAGAATGGTACTTCTTATAAATCAACTTCTTGTCTTTAACATGTGCTTTTACTGATCACAATGATTTCTCCTTTATTTACTACTAAATAAACAGCCTATTTATCTTATTTTCTGCTAAACAAATTATAAAATTGCAGTTTAAACATTTCCTTGTGTGTAAAACATCTTCCAAACACACTCTAAAGGTCGTAAAACCGCGTTGAAACTGCCCATCAGAAGATTTTAGAAATTGTTTCTGTTTTCGTATTTCCTTTTTTTTACTTCTATTAGAAGAATGTCTATTTTGGAGTGACTTGTCACGTCACTACGCAGTTGTATGATATAGTTTTCAAAAATAAGAAACAAATAATAATGGGTCAACCCATTGTCTTAAAGGAGCCAAAACAATAAGGTTTGGGTCTACTTCAAACTAAGGTTTCTTCCCTTCTTTTCTTTTCTTATCAAATGAAAGAATTTACATGTGACCAAATGTCATGGGTTTAGCTTAAAATGGCAAGCTTTAAAGGCTTCAATCACTTTGGCTTCCATTCACAACGAGCTTTATTCCCATTTAAGGTCTAGACTATTTTGTATTCTAGCAAACTGATAACGCGTTCACATCTTTGTCAAAAGATATTAAGCTAAGTTCTTTGTTTAGAAGTTGTATGCTAATCGTAAGTCTTATCAAAATGTCATTAGTTAAACTGAATTTGTACTCAAACTATATGCATGTAAATCAAACCAAACTATCCATGAATAAGAATACTTTATTAGTAAAAATTAAAAAACAAATTCTAACTGGATATCCATTTATAATCTCTTCTTATGCTAACTTTCCACCCAAATCAAATGAAATTTTCAAAATCTATTGAGAAGAAAAGACATTTTAAAGAATCAAGAAATGGGTGATCCGACAGAAATTTGATAACTAATGTTTCTTCGTTCTCTTGGGCTGCTTTTTGAAGGAGAAAATGTTAAGATTAAATGGTCTTGGACGTTTCGATGAGTGAAAAAATCTAGAATCTTCATAAGAAGATGGCTGAAAAGAAAGACTTGGACCCTTTTGAAGAAAACCCCGTCCTTCAAATCCATTCGTACTATTAAATTTAAGGAATAATCATGAAAAATCTCAGGATATTTTCCTAGCCATGAAAATTCAAGAAGAGAACAAGGAGAAGAACATTTATGACCATAAATTTTTAAGAACATGTGTTGAATCGTCTTCGAGGCTGTGAATTGTTAGAACCCATATTGCGAAATGACATGGCTTCGTTAGGACTTCATATAGAAGATCTTAGGTGTTTTCCCTAAAAATGAGTTTCAAAGAACGTATAGATATGACATATTTTGAGAGCATAAATCACATCCTAGTATTTATTTAAGTTATAAATAATGAGTAAATTAGATTAATATAGCTATGTTAACTTTATAAACTCACCTGTTTCCCCACTTAGCATGCAGTTCTATAATCAAGTGTTGTTCTTCGGCAGTAATATTTCCTCTTCGAACATCAGGTCGGAGATAGTTCAGCCACCGGAGCCGACAACTCTTACCAGTACGTTTAAGCCCTAAGAAACAAAGTATAATGACACATAAAAATAATATCACCATCTAGGGCTATTGAGGAAAGATCCATTTTATATATAATATCAAATAAATGAAAACGTACCAGCTGCTTTGGCAAGGGAGTTCCATACACCTTCTCCATGATTTCCTATGTAGTTTATCAAAATCAAGTCTTCTTCCATAGTCCATGGTCCTTTCCTCACTTCAGCATCTTGAAAAGAATGACATGGTCTTTTATCCATAGTTTCTTAGTTAAAGAGAGGGAGGGATGGAGGAAGAGAGGGAGAGAGAGACAAAGAGAGAGAGAGAGAGAGAGAGAGAGAGAGAGAGAGATAATGAGGTAAAGAGAGAGAGATATAGGATTTTATAGAGGGAAGTGTAGGAGATAAGCACTGGTTGATGTTATGGTTAATGATAACAGTGTTATTACAGCAAGAGAGCTTTTGACCTAACTACTATTTGCATGCATGCATTTTCATATTTTCATTTTTATACACTTCAATTTCACTAGCACGAACCAAAAAGAAATAAATGACTGAAAAAATGGAACGTGGGTTACTAAAAAAAATGATTAATAATGCATTTGCAAATATGTTAATTGTGCTCTTAAGTTAAATAGTCTAATTCATTCTCTAGTCTAATCCATGTTTGCCAACCTCGTCTCTTTGGACTAAAGTTTCTCCTAAACTTGATAAGTCTCTTTTTACTGTATCCATATCCTGTTTGATCTATTTGACAATTAATTAGTAGATTTATATATTTAATTATAATTATATGTCAATGTTTATAATAAAGTCAAATTCAATTAAGTAATCCAATAAAAATAAACTTTATAATTTATTAAAGAGTAAGACTCAATGTGTAGATACCACTTGTATGGTTTAAATTAGATGATGAGCCGAACTTAACATAACCCACCAGTTAAAAATTCAGGATTATGGTTTATAGATTAAATGGGGAATTGTCTTCCATTATAATCCCTAGGTCAAATGGTTATGCATTTTGAAATGTGAGCCTATGGTTATTCCTTAATGGAATAGATATTATATTATCTGCAAACACTTTGGGTGCTTAACAAACAAAACCTAAAGATTTTGAAAGGGAACGTTATGATTATTCGCGTTTTCATGGATCTGATTTTTGCACTGAAGAATGAATGTTTCCTCATTGTTTCGGCATTCAATAGTTTTGATGACAAAAAGAAGCTGAAAATGGGAGGTTGTTCAAATAATATGAATCTTGTGATGATTAGGAATGCAATTATGGAAACTTTCTTGGGCAATATGTTTGATGAGAGTGATGACTAGATGTTCCATCATAAAATTAAAAGTCTTTTGTGACCATAATGAAAGGATTGGGACAATTATGATTTTAAGTAATTTTGTCTCACTACGGTATAAGGATAAATGGAACATAAAGAAGTACATTACAAAAATGTCTCACATTGCTTTAAAATTAAAGACATATTAGTAAGAGTTGTCTAAGAACTCACTTGTGCATTTGGTTTTTGTTTTCGTTCTCTCTTCAAACAGTTTGAGGTTAATTAAGACTTGACATAAAGAAAAAATTCATTCTTAATGTGTTTATTTCTCATTCCATGCAAGAAAAGGAGATATTGAAGCAATATAAGGTATAAAGTACTCATTTGACAACACAATTTAAGGACAAAAATAAAGAAAGAGATAAAGATTTGGAAGTTGCAAGTGTTCCATTGCAAAAGGAAATAACAAATTAAGAAAATTACATGTATTTTTGTCACTCAAGTAGACACATAAGGAAGATACACTTCTCATTGTGATTTTGTCCTGACTGAAAATTTAGTGTCATTATAACACAAGTAATTAGATCATTCTCTCACAAGATAATGAAGATGTTTGTTTCTAATCTATGTTCTTGATATGATAGACTATGAGATTTGTATCAATTGTATTACGAAAAAAATGATGAACATAATGATATTAGATGCCAAAAGAAATTCAGATGCTTGAGAACTGAGATATACAACATTTTTTAACCATTCTTATTGGTTTCTGAGAATGATCAACAATATTTTATCAAGTTTATAGAAATTAACGTTGTGCAAAGCTGTCACGCCCCACAGGGGACCTGAGACAAAACGGAAAACGATCTGGCCCAAAAAGACAGAATCGTCTGAGCCATTTCTTAATCCAAAATTTATAAGCAGCAAAATTGAATAAAAATTAAACTTACAAGTCAGACCCATAATTAAAAGTCTAACAGAGACTTATGAATAACTTGAAATAATAAAACTTAAATTATAAAAGGAAATAACTTAAGCAAAACTAAAATACATACCTCACTAAAATAAACTAAATCTCTCTGGAAGGGAATAAAATAAACTATACGGGAAACACTCCAAAATTCTACTCTTGTGGTGGCAACCGAGGACTAATTTAACTATTTCCTGAAAAATGAAAATAATTAAGGGGTGAGTCAAATAACTCAATAGAGATTTAATTTTATATTTAACTTTTATGTCCTATGAATTAACATGCTTTTTAAGTTAATTAATTTAACAGTTCAACATATAAAATAAATGGCGAAGAGCAATAAATTAAATAACAAAATTTAAATAACAGTGATACTCAAGCGATCACAAACGGCCAAACAAAACTTGATTAGGTTTAAGGATTCGAAACCCAAAGACACGGCACATATAACTATCATATTATCCATTTTAACAAACAGACCCTGATCAGATTTAGGGATTCGAAACCCAAGAACACGACAAGTACAACTGTCATATTACCCATTTTAACATTAAAAGTAAATAAGTACAACGATGAATGTAACTAAATTGAACGGCAAATTAAACATACTTAGCTTTAAACAATGTTAAACATTTTATGAATTAATGAACATAAAACATAAAATAACTCCTACCTCGAATTTAAACCAAACAATACCAAGGCCTAACAAAAAATAGTCCGTTGAAGCCTGATAGCTATAAGCTCGATATCTCTTAAATATTGGAACATAATCATAATAATTTTACTAAAGATTAGAATTCAAAATTCAAAATTTATTTGTTTAAACTCTTAAGTGAATGAATTTAGCCTAAAGTCTAAGGTACATCTATTTAATAAAATTTTATAACGATCCTATAATGACCCTAGAATAATTGGGTCTAAAATTGCGTGTAAGAATTTAATTTCAGCTTGAAAAAGTACATGGGGCAACGCAAACAGGACATGGGCCAACCCAAGACAGGGGCATGGGTCAGACCCATCCACATGGCCCAAAGCCATAGCTGTCTGCGGACGGAACAAACTATGATCCATTCTGCATGCAGATGGATACTTCTGCCTATGGACGAGTTCAAAATTCACTCCTTCTATGAACAAACTTTGGTAGCTTATAGTGACCATTCTCGTGGGTGCCGGACGATAGGAAAAGGGGTCATAAGTTTCAGTCGAAACTCTTCCCCGAAGATTTCGAGCCTAGGGTACCTCCTTAACGATTTCACGAAATCACCATTTGGCCGAATAGCCTAAGCTTCCGGTCAGGAGTCCTTCCCAACCTTCAACCTCTTATCCAACAAAACAAAAGCTTTCAAGCACAGTTTCTATAGAACTTCAAAAACCAATTCACAAACCAACAATGACAACAGTATTCCAGATTTGCAAAAAATATCAGAGGAATAAAGTTGAAAAAAATCAAGTCTTTATACCTGAGAGCCCACTCACTGTCGATGCCACACCGGAGCTAATCACAGAGCTTCGATGTCCAACACTCAATCCTTTCACTAACTTCCGATGATAAAGCAAAATAGGATCTTAAGATTGAAGCTTATCCTAGGCTCGGATGATTTGCTAACTGAGAGAAAATTACACCCTCCAACACTGACACGACTCAACGGAGAAAAGTTGGCGAAGAGGAAATTTTGCCATGTGAAGAATGTGGGAATTAACTCCCCCTTCATTCTCTTGAAATAGGGGGCTACCCCTGCTTTCTCAGCAACAACTCCATTGAAAGGGAAGTTGAAATTTTTTTTTTTATACATATGGGCCTGAATTAATAGGTCGGATATAACATTCTTTCCCACTTAAAGAATTTCTTCCTTGAAATTTAGAACAACTCCAGTCGTATCATTGAACAAGTGAGAATACTTTGTCATCATTCCTTATTAAATTTCCCAAGTAGCTTCTCCTTCATGATTATTCTTCCACTTTTCTCTAACCAATAGTATTTCACGATGATGAAGAACTCTTATTTCATGACCTATTTATTTATTGGATTCTACTTCACTAGATATATCCTCATGAATAGGTATTTCAGTTCAAGAATTAACATGTGAAAGGTTTGAATTGCACTTTCTTAACATAGAGACATGTAAGACATTGCGAACATAATTCAATTGTGACACTAAAATTCAATCGATAAGCCTGTGAACCAAATCCCCTTAATAATTCAAAAATTAGATATTTATCTTACGGCTACCTTTCTTTTTACACCAAATCGACTAATACAACGACAAGATCACACCTTTAAAAATGCAAAGTCATTGACTTCAAACTCCCATTTCCTCGTGCGGAAGCCTACATAACACTATTGTTGATCCTAAACTGTACATAGTCATTCTTTAGCCTTTCAAACTCTTCTAGTTGATTCTCGAATATGGCCTTGTACAACAAAACCAATTACCAAAGTTATACATCCAACAATTACCTAGCTCTAAAATACAAAATTCTAACATGAATAACAATCTTACAGTCTACCTAGACACTCAGACAAGGATATTACATTGCAGCCAAATCTAACTTAGAGTCTAATTCTCTCATTATAGTTAATAAGAATTGAGATGTAACATCAAGTAGCTAACACTCACCACAATTGTAATACCCCAAATTTTTGCATCGGAATTTAATAAGAGAAATTAAAAGTAATTAGGGATAATTGGAATAATTGGACAATTATCGGGGTATTACCAATGACGTATTCGTGAGTTTTTAATTTAAAGGATTTGTTAAGATTAAACGAAATCTACCGTAGTTCAAATTAATATATTAATTTAATGGATTAAATTATAATGTTTGGAATTACTTATAATCATTTTTAAATTAAGGATTTATTGAATAAAAAATAGAGAAGGTTAAACTATTGGGAGTTAAATTGTAAGGGGATTAAATAAATTAGATTAGTTGAGATTTAATTGTAGGGGATTAACATTTTGGAGGGAGGAAAATTGGTTCACACCATTTTGGCCTTGGTTCGGTTCATTATTGAGCGGAGGCGGTTTAGTCAAAAAACACACATAATCGCCGAGAGGCCATTCTGCGTGAGAAGGAAGCCCGAAGAGAGAGAGAGAGACCAAAGACGGAGAGACGTGAGACGATCGAGAGACGGAGGGAACAACAGAGGCGACAAGCAGGAGACGACGAACGACGACAACGGGTCTGGCGCACTGCTGGCTGCGTTGTGAGTCGCGGTTAGGGCTCAGGAGGCCGGTTGGCAATGGGGCTTCGGGCCTTGCGGTCTGAACGGTGAAGTGCTGGGTCATGCGACGGAGGCTCGGCATCGGCCGACTGGCGACAACAAAGGCACGGCGACGGCGAGGTAGATTGACGCTTGTGTGGTGTTCGACAAAAGAGAAATAGCGATGGTTCTGGCTTCGAGTCCGATGGATGGATTTGTTCGACTTTGGTTTGACTCGAACCGTTCCTTGACGTCCTTTCTCTAGGTGAAAATGACAGCATGTCCAGTGTGGGGAACATCCTCTTAAAAGCTGAAGAGACGGTCGGGCATGCTCTTTTCTTCTGGGTAATGACAGAGAGAGTGTCCCCTTCTACGTTGATATACAGAGATGAGGTGAAGGGGAAGGTTGGCTAAGTGTGGAGCTCTCGGGTGTGGAGGAAAGAAAAGGAGGCAGAGAGCAATTTGCTCTCTGGAGGTGGTGGATGCCGAGGAGGAAAGAAGAAGAAGGAGAGAAACAGAGGGATAGCTGTTGGATGACAAAGCTCAGGTGTGGCTCCCTTGTTCGCTGGTAAGGTTCATCTCTCAGAATGTTTTGGTCTCTATTTAGGGATGCTCTGTTAAGACTTAGGCTTGGATTTTCTGGATAAATGGATGGATGATGCCTCTGATTGGGTTTCAGTTTCTTGATTTTATGAAGGATAGTTCAATTTTGTGCTGCTCTTTGGATTGTTATTTTGTGAAGAATTGAACTGTCAATATAGATAGCACTCTATTGGTCATTTTCCACAAGCATAACGTGTTGGATTTTACCTTATTGTGTAATGCCTCTGTTAAAGCCTCTGTTGTAGTATTAGGAACTGTTATATGGTTGAGGGAAAATATTGGAAGTATATTTGCTTGAAATGTATAAGCTACTGATAATTTAAGTTGAGATAGTTTATGTTCCGTGAAGTTCTTAGAATTATTATTATTCAAGTTATGAGTCGTAATCATTAATGGTACATACTGGATAAATTATTGACTGTTGATGTTACCATGAAAGGGGTTAACCTTGCTATATGATTAATGAACGATTGTCTCTGTTAATGGTTAATGATGATATGAATGGATTGTCCTTTGTCTGATTAAGATTGAGAATAAGTTGTTAAAGTGGATTGAATTGTTTATAACCTCCATGTGATTAATATGGAGTGAATGTGCTCCTTGCTGCCAATTTATGAGCTGTTACTTATTTATGTTGGAATAATCTACCTACTGCCATTCTATTTGGATAAAGAGAATAAGGAGCACGTTTGTTGGGATTAGAATTCAATGAGAAGTTATTAATGGATAAATGTGTTAATTGTGAAGGTATCGGAAAAAGCACAATGGAGAGCAATTAAGTGCTAGCGCAAAATAAAGAATTGAGGTGGGGAAATTGGGTGTGTCTTGGCAATTTGAAGACCCTACACCACAAGTAGAGTGCGTAAGTTTACGTTATGTGTTATGTAGCTTATTGTAGTTCTGTGATATTCCTTGATAGTTATGTGGTTTGAATGTTTTACCATGCTGAATGTTTCCCTTATTACTAGCACCATGACTAAGTGTTTTCTTCATGATAGTCTAGATTTATTAGCACTCAATAACATATGGATAGTTCTATGTTAGCCCCTTGTTGATCGTTGATTGTTCCCTTTACTCATGTTGCTTCTCTTTGAGTGACATTTTCTGCCGTTATATACATAAATACTGCTAAATTTTTTTGTAAATGATTTCCTTGATTGCATATGAGTTCCGTAATTTCTAGTGATAGATAGTGATAATGCTGAAAACGTGAATGGTCAATGGGTATGAAAAGTCTGGAAATGAGCTAAAAGTTCTTATGTTGTATCTAAATGTTTATAATGCGATCATTTCCTTTGTTATTGTTCTGCCACTTAGCTAAATGTTCATCAATTATTATGCATGTTAAATAATAATCAATTGAGCATGTAATTCAATTAGTAGTCCAAACCTGTAAACCATTTGAATTGCCATTTATTTATTAGCATGTTTAATAAGTATTTAACTAGCATGTTTAATTTACTTGACCATATAATTGATTAGAATATTGTAAGAACATGTTAATTTACTTAATTAGAATAATCAGTATGCGAGCATGTTCCCTAACTAGTTGAAGTAAGTGCTTAACTAGGATGTTTAATTAACCAACTAGACAAATATTATGCTAAGTGAACCATGAGCATGTTAATGAACTAGCAAACTTAATTAAAGTAATTGATTGAGCATGTTAAACAATTAGAGCAATGAAATAAACCTGAGCATGTATAAGTAACTAGTTTTAATTAAGTCACTAATTAACTCATGTTAATTATATGTATTTTGATTTGTAAATTCAAGCATGCAATTAACTAAGTTTGTTAATTCTTTTGTGTTTAAGTGACATGTTAATCAACTAAGATAAGTAATTAACTTGAGAATGTTAGATAACTAAACTAATAATGGTAACATTGTTAATAAACTAGTTAAACTTGAGCATGTAACTAATTAAGATAAGATGTCTGAAGGATCTCTTTTATTATGTGAATGTATGTTTATAATTGCTTTTGTTATTGTCTCCTTAGTATTGCTTATAATTTTGATTTCGATTATATGTCCTTAGCATGATAAATTCTGTTAAACAAAGCATGGTAAATTACTTGGATAACTGATTAGAATGATCACCTAGAATAATGAATGTAGGAAACATGTAAAATGACTAGGAGACCAATTAAGATACTTAGAATGCTTCGAATTCTCCTTCTGTGCTTCGCTGTTTACGATTCAATATTATGACTGTTCTCTGTGTGTGCTTATTTCCGTTATTCATCTTATGCGCTTTCAATTTATGTTAATTACAGTTACTTTTAAATGCGCACTTCAATTTCTGTCAAAGTTATGTTATGGAGTATCATGCATCATGCTAGGTTGAGAATGTATGAGCATGCATTATGTTAATAGAAACCCGTAGGGAGTGCCACTTTGGAGTGGTACTCACACATGTATGAGTGAGGAAAATGTTAAGGAATAAGGAAGCAGAAAACATTCAAGATGGATGGGATACGTCTATTACTGGAATAAAGCTTGGGGTGGGATATGCCCGAAGGGAAAAAATGGTCAGGATGGGCGGGATACGTCATCACTAAGAAAACAGCCTTGAGGGCAGGATACACCCTCACCTAGTCAATAAGGGACTAGTATGCACACAGGAGGTTAGAAGCCGACCAAACTATGTCATCTCAAAGGACAACCTCCAATCTCCAGCTCGAAGTACGAGTAACGAACAAACAAACGAACAAACGAACGAACGTAACGAAAGAAATGATTTGGGTGACACCTCATTCCAAAAGAACTAAAGAGAGTCATAAACATAATTGCATTAAACCATTGTTTGCATTAAATCACATTAAGTTTTATTACATTGTATTCCATTGTTTAGTTTCTTCTTTAAATGATTAATTTACGCTTCCGCAAAGTTTTGATAAATCCGCTATGTTTTCCTAAAAAGGTTTTATAACGCTTCCGCACATTTTATCAATTGGTTTTCACAACGAGTTTAAAGAAAGAGTCAGTAGCGATCCAGTTAGACGCGCTCTGATATGTCATGTTTTAAGAAGAAAATTTAAAATTTTTACGCATTTTAACGATTTACGAAAAACCAAGTCGTTACAACAATGCTTAAACATAAGTAACATATGACATTTCGAATACCAAGTTTGCTCAACTCCAACAAAACTAATCCATTCCAAATGAGATAACTTGTATGAGTTAGTGAGCCAATACAACACTAATTAGGCAACATCATTTTACCATATGATTTCAACAACAATCATAAAATTATAGTGGCCATAACATTCTAATTCTTGTTTAAATAAGAGAGATAACTCAACAAGTCTAAATGCTCATTTCACAACAACTCGTTACATCAAAATCTACTCACTAGCTCAACAACACTGAAATTTCAAAACATGAAACAGTTTGACACGACCAAGGACAATATGAAATCTTAATTTATGACCTAAGATACTAAAATTGTTTGTGTCAAATTCAACTCACTAGATATCACTGCCATTATTAAATAACTAAAATCCTTGGGCACATACATCACATATATTTGCAGCTCATTAGCAAGTTCCTACTTTGAATCAAATTACTCCTAAAGCTCATCATGTAACTCGTGTTTCCTTGCACACCACATAAGGACACTGGTGGCCCTAGTGTTAAGTACATGACGATAACATCTTCCAACTAATATTATATATCATAATCACTTATTGACCAAAGTTTCCTTCAATTTCCTAACCCCATGAAAGAATATAAATTTTTAAGGATATCATCCCGAACATTTCCATTATATTGGCTTACTAGTAATATTTCAAACTTCTTCTTTTGAGAACTTCAAATTTTGCCTATACATTAACTTGTAATACAACAGAGATCACTGGAAACAACAAACCATAACTAAGGTAACCTCAATTGTCTAAGCACTTAATGTTTAACTTTATCTAACATACATCCAAGTCTATCCCTTGACACATTTGTATATTTGACATATAGTAATCCTCATCAACATGCCCAAAACAATTTGATAGCTAATTAGACCTTAACTCACTAAGAATTGACAGACACCCTTTCACCTTAGATAATTTAACATTGACTATGGACAATAGCATAAATAAGCTAACATATCAACTCTAAACCACAATAACATTCCTTAATGACACTAATTCCAAATAACCTTAGTTTTAATTGAATCCAATGAGATACCATCTTGAAAATCAATATGTCCACCACTTTACTTTTGTCATCCAAATGTCTTATTTCACTCTTTAAGTGCACCACTAACAACCTTACAAATCCAAAAATAGAGCTATCACATGCTTCAATATCTCGTAAAAAGTTTTAAAATAAACAGTTATACCACTAATAAGGTCGAGAATGAACTGAATCCATAAAACAACTGGGCATTGGTCAGACCAAATTATAAGGGAACCAATTAAATGTGCATGTGCTCAAAAGGCTATTTTAGGAAAATTCCAACCACAAACCTTCTAACTACTGATAGTTAAGCTTTAATAGAATCATAGAAAATACTGTAATCCACTCAACTAATCAAAAACTCATCAATCCTGAGGGCGGATACTTTTAATTTTTTTGCTACAAATCTAACGTCAAACAATCAATAATCAACTAATTTGACTATAATACCTCATTACCAAACAATAATGATTTACTATATTGTAATACACTATTATGAATAAAATCTCATAATGTAATAAACCCCTTTGTTACATACAAAGTTTACTTAACTCAGTTAAGGCTATATTGTACAAAATACAGAAATTGGAGCAATAACAGGAATTTGATCAACATAAAATCTCTCGGTCGGGGTTCACCTTGATAGATCCGCAAGAAAATGTTATGATATACGATCACACCAGAAAATACAAACCATGTCTAACTCTCACATAGTCACAGCTAATCAACATAAAACATGCTTCCACAATGCTCCAACCACATATACCTACCGAAACAAGTTCATAAGGTAGTGTCATCATAAGGCTAACCCCCATACTTCACTTGACCATTACTCTTAGTTTAATTCTCACCTAATAGTCCGTACAAAAAATTGCACCAAGTTGATCCACTTACATGATCAAACTAATCAGCTTACAACTAGCATCCAGTAATCATAACATCAAATAGGTGCTAAACAATATCTCACTCAAGTCATTTAACAATCACCCAATCACGAGGTTATGTCAAAATATTCTATTAGTATTTTCAAAAGAACATAACAATGCGAAATCTTTGCATTCTAACTTCTCACAACCCTCATTCAATAGATTAGGAGGAAGCATTATACTATTGATGACACAATGTTTATTCCAATCATAGATATTAAACCTCCAACTACATATACATGTTTCAAGACTTTCCCTTAACTCATTCCTTGCATCCACTTCTAATTACATCACTCCATGCCAATTATTTATCATATCCTCTCAAATACTTAACAAAAATATCTCCAACATACTAAATAATACTCAAGCCTACATAAATAGAAATGAGCTTATAAGTCTAAAGATAATATTGCTCGTGACATGCTTTTTAGTCTTAAAGCTTCATTAGTCGTAATCTAGGATCCTAATGTAATATGTAAACTCCACAACTAGACGTTATACCAAAAAAATTGAAAATTCACTTCAATCCAAATTATGATCTATCTTTTTATATCACATCATGCACTGATCATTATATCAATTTCTATCAACCTTATACCCTCAATTAGTGATTAATTCTCAAATATTTTACATCATTACATCAAAATAATTTATTGCAAGACAAATCATGTGCTTCATAGACATAAAAATTTCTTTTAAATTCTTTACCATAATCCTAAACATTTCAAAATAATCTTCAATTAGATAAACTTCCGCTATAGTCGTTCCTTAAGAAAGACTCACTAGAACGACTCCAAACCTCAGACCCAATATTCCCAACATCTTACATCGAAATTGAAATTAATGTCGAGACACTTATAATAAGATATATTCAAAAACCTCTACTAGTAGTTTATGATCCTAAGAAACAATTATAATTCATCACTAATCAAAGTTTATAATGGATAACCTGCATTTTGAACTAATGAATTCCAAATAAGATGAGGCAAGTTTTGGATTTTAGAGAGAAATTTAGACTTGGGGCTGACTTCTAAGATAAATTTCTTGAGTTTAACTTCACAAGCCAACATACATAACCCATAAGAGTTCACAGACTCATTATTCCATAAGAATTTTTCCAACGATTTACAAAGCATACCCACATCACATTAACTTAGTTTCAGACTACACAGATTGAGAAATATTATCATTATTTTGTGAACGATCTCAAAAAGCCTTCCAAGCAGCACTATTACTCAATCGAAAATTCCACTAGATGTTTGAAACAATCTCATACATAGCGATCGAATGTCCAAATTCTTTCACTATTAAATTCTCAAGTACTTGCTCCCAGGATTAATAGAACCAAACTCTGATACCAAAATTTTTGTCATGCCCCAAAGGAGACTCGAGACAGAACGGGGAACGACCTGACCCAAAAGGACTGAATCATCCGACCCATTTCTTAATCCAAAATTTACAAGTAGCGGACTTTAATGAAAATTAAACTTATATGCTAGATCCATAATTAGAGGTCCAATGGAGAGTTACAAATAACTTGAAATCATAAAACTTAAATCGTAAAGGAAATAACTTAAGCAAAACTAAAGTACGGACTTCACTAAAATAAACTAAATCTCTCTAGAAGGGAATAAAATAAATTGTACAGGAAATACTGTAACAACCCGGATTTCTTAACAGTTTTACAAGTACGCTAAGTTTTATCGGAACCAATCTCGAGGTTAAGTTTTTCTTAAAAATCCTTTTATAAAGAGAATCAGAGTGCAAAACTTGATCGTTACTAAAAGCTCATTTTACCATTCATTAAATAGTGAAGAACTATTGCTTATGATTTGCAGAAATGATATAAAATTCATCTATAAAGTTGCGGAAGCGTAACTAAACAAGAAATTTCATTTACGAAAAGTAAGAAAACTATGATTAACAGTTTAACGAAAAATGACATTGAAAAAAAAAAGACATTAGTTTAAGATTCAAGGTTTCGAGTTTCCAAAATGAGGCCTACATAATATTCTGAAATATAGTCAAATAAGGGCAATAAAGAGAAAATTAACGTTCGTAAAAAGAAAATAATTCGACGTTAGCCCTTACAACTTCCTTCTTCTTCATTCCTTAGTGTCGTACTACTACTACTACGTTGGCGTCTCCATCGGATTCATCGCAGGCTCCACCAGAATGGCCTCTTCCATAGCTCCTGGCATAATTACTTCGTTACCTACACCACAAGTAAGGACGTGGGCTTTCGCCCAGTAAAGAGATGGGGGAAAACAATTTATGCATTTCTCTCTTTAATTTTTCTTGGAATGGGGGCCACCTAAACAAATTCTTTCGTTATGTTCTTTGGTCCTTTGTTCTTTACTTGTACTCCGAGCTAGAGATTGGAGGTTGTCCTTTGAGATGGCCTAGTTGATCGACTTCTAACCTCTTGTGTGCATACTAGTCCCTTTCCTGACTTGGTGAGGGAGTATCCTAGCAGCTAGGTTAGATCTAGACTACCTATCCACCCCAACTCCCTATTCGTTCCCTTTTTCCGACGTGTCCCACCTTCTGAGTTCTTTCTCTTTCCGGCGTATCCCACCTTTAGAGTTCTTCCTCTTTCTGATGTATCCCGCCTTTAGAGTTTCTTCCCTTCTGGCGTATCCCTCCGTTAGGGTTTCTTCGGTGATGGACGTTTCCCTCCCGTCTCGAACATTCTTGTTCTTAGCCTAACTTCTTCATAATAAACAGCGCACATATGGGAAGTAAATGACATCACCTTAGGGGATCCACAGTAAACAATGCATAAACGAATGCAAGTAAGTGCTTCACATACAAAAGTAATGATGGCGTTTAACTAAACATACTATTAGCGCTTACTACAGCGAAACAGAACATGGTTCCTTACACTTAATAATAATGGAATAGATTCATAGGTCATGCTTGTTAATAGGAGTGAGCAATGGTAGTCGACATTGAGAACAGATAGCATTGCAAACTTCTTAACTGTTATAACCAAAGCAACAAGTAATGATAAGAAATACAGTGAAATATGCCCTTTATTAACTATGCATAGCAACAACTAACACTGAACGAAACAACAACTATGTCAACAACTAAGAAATACAATGGCAGTAACGTTCCAATATTCTTGCTTACATTCATCCTCAACAGGCTTTCTTGATTCGTACATTTATCACATTTATACTTTGTCCTTATTTTCAACGAATAGATAAATCCTCATTGAAGGTAACTCAAACTTTTAAGAGAAACAAATCAGTGAATGAGAAGAAAATGACCACAACAGGGTATCCAACAAAGAAAAACATTCCCCAGGCATTCATCAGCAACAAGGGTAAGCTTGACAGAACTTAAAGAAAATTTTCAGAAAAACTATCACTCACACACATGTGTACTTGGGTGTAGGGCTTCCTCAAGCCAAGACTACCCCATTCCTTACCCCTTTTTGTTGATGACTCTACTCCCAGCAGTTGCTTCCTTTGATCCCCACTCCACACACAGCAGCTCTTCCCAAATCCACCGAACTAGAAAAGAATGTGAAGAAGAGGAAGAAGTTGGGAAGGAAATAGGGCTCTTGGGGGAACATCTGGTAGGCTTGGCAGAGGTGGTGCAGGTGATAAATCTTCTGTTTGTCGGGGACGTGGGAGTGAGAGGCGTTGGGCTGAAATTTGATTGGTTCACCGTCATTTTCATTATGGTTTAATTTTATCCTGTCGTTGAACTGTTGCGATTCAGACGAGTGCGGATGCAATCTTCGCGTCCGCATCGTCCGCAAGATCAGATTTTTCTGAGGGTAAAACCTGCTTTCAGACGAAATTCAACGTCCCCACCTTTGTCGTACCATCCACAGTCAGGGTTGGCGTCCACATGTATCATCCACGTCGTCTGAAAGTGTCCACAAAATGAACAGATTCGATGCAGACACATCCTGTATTCGTCTGCATTGTCCGCATGTATCATCCGAATGTGTCCAAAAATTGGACAGATTCAAATCAGACGCCTCTCCATCTCGTCCTAAAGTCTCTAGACTTAAACAGATTCGATGCGGATGTGTCTTGTCTCATCCATGTCCTGCGTCCGAAACTCCTCAGCACAGTGAGGTTAGGATGCCAGATGGCGTCCCAAGTCGTCCCCAAGCCTGGGCGACATTCCAAGTGTCTTGCGGATGACACCTCTCGTCCGTAAAGGCGTCCGTATGCGTCCTAATGATTCAACAGTCCAATTTCTTTGTGTTTTCGACCTAGTTTTTATCCGAATTGATTTCTTCATGAAATTACATGTCATAATTTAATGCGTAAAGAGACGATGTACATACATGTATTTCACCAATTCATTCCTCCAAAGTTTGATTACATCGTTTAACAGAAAAGTTAGGATCAAGTTGTTACAAATACTCCTAAATTCTACTCTTGTGGTAGCAACTAGGACTAATATGACTATTTCTTGAAAAAGAAAAAGTCTAACTGTAACACCCCAATATTTTAAGTTGGATAAATTAACGAGGTATTACCAAGGACATTCCAGATCGTTAAGTCTAAGGGTAAATTTGTTAATATTTTCCCATATACGCGATGTAATCAAACTTTGGAGATAAAATTTCAAGTTACAACTCATCTCTATATACGTTATGTGGTGATTTGTGATTTCGTGGAAATTAATTCGGGTGAAAATCTAGTTGAAAATGTGAAGGAAATGAGATTTTGGCCTTTTCGGACGACTCTGAACGATTTCGGATGACTCTGAACAATTTTGGACGAGGTGGACGTGGTGCGTTTGAATCTATCAGAATTCTGGACGAATTCGGATGACGCGGATGACATCTCGGACGAGGCGGATGTTGTGCGTTTGAATCTGTCAAAATTTTGGAGGAATTCGGACGACATCTCGGATGTCATTTCTACGTCCTAATTCTGAATTTGGATGGTACGAGTAGAATTCGGACGCATCCACTCATCCAAATTCTCCCTGTACAACGAAAAAACTGATTTAAAATCAAATGGAGAGCGACATCAACCAATAAGAACTCGATTTCTCGACACGAAATCACACAAAATGGCTGACCAACAGGGATTTGTTCCCTTCTCCCCCTGCCACGCATACGAGTATTCCCCAAGGTGAGTCTATATCGCTCCAGCCTCTTCCATTTTCTTCTTTTGTGTTCTTCTCGGAGAAAGGCGGGAGCTACGCTGCTGGAAGTTGGAGTTACAGAGAAAGATGCTGTTCGTGGGAGAAAGAATCTTCAAAGGTAAGGATTTGGGTAGTCCTTGGCTTGAGGAAGCCCTACACCCAAGTAAAACGTGTTTGTGTGTGTTGTGGGATTGACTTGACTGATGTAGATAGAATCTGTAGAATTCCTTAGATAAGCTCTGTTGATTTCCTTCAATGCTCTTCTATCTTTACTCCATTTTATAGTTGTTTATTTTATCATCTTTTTCTATGTGCTATTAATATTCTTACAAAGTGTGGCTTAAAAACTTGATGAAATATGAATAAGAATGAGGACAATGGCTGAACGTGAATGATAAAGAAAGGAAGCGATTTATAATGTGACCCTATTCGATGCACAGATATTCTGTGAGGAAGTAACAGACTACTCCATTATTCATAAGACCTCTTAGTATGCCTCTGTTTTGTTCTTAATATTGCTGCTTGTTATACTGTGAAACAAACGTTGAGTTCTAAATGTTAAGTAGTTGTTGACTATCCAATGTTTAGTTATGCAGCATGTGTTCGCTATTTCAATTCATTATTGTAGTCGGTGTTACAAACATTTGAAGGGCATGACTATTGTTGTTTTTGCCATTTCCGTTGTTGTTTTCACTATTGTTTATCATTGTACTATCGTTCGTTTAAGTGAATGTTAATAACATGATCTACCGTTATTTCGAAGTTACACGCTGCTGTAGAATCCTTAGCATAAAAACCTAACCCGTTATTTGTCCGTTGGAAAGCATGACTGTTACCATTTCATTGACGCCGATCTCGCTGTTATTTTTATCGTTATAAAGCATATACTTGCTGTTCATTTGATATTTCTCATTGTTGTCCTATCCAATTAAAGCACGCTTAGTTTCTTAGTTTTCTGCTGTCATGATCACTCTAAAATATTTCTAGCTATACATGTTTTTCTGCTGCTCCGTTTTAATCATCAAAAGCATGTTTAGTGGTTTACATACCTATTGTTAGGTTCAGTTAGAAACATCATTAGTTGTTCGTAATTTCCGCTGCTACATTCCCTTTAAAAGCATGCTTAGTTATTTACGATTTTTGCCATTTCATTCGATCAAAGCATGCTAGTTATTTGTAATTTTCGCCATTTCATTCGATCAAAACATGCTTAGTTATTTACGATTTCTGTCATTACACTCGATTAAAGCATGCCTAGTTAATTACAACTTCCGATAGGTAGCCGCAGTTAGGCGAAGCCCCCAACCTTGACAGGAACGGGGACCTAGCTGCTAGTAAAGGGTGAAGTCCGGTCAACTATTCCATCCTAAGAACTCTCCAATCTCCAGCTCGAAGTACGAGTAAAGAACGAACGAAGAACGAATGTAATGAAAAGAATTAGTTTGTGTGGCTCCCATTACATGAAGTATTAAAGAGAGAAATGCATAATTGTTTTCCCCCATTTTCTTACTAGGTGAAAGCTCACGTCCTTACTTGTGGTGTAGGTACAAACGACGAACTGATAATGATAGGCTTATATATATATATACAAGAATGATGAAAAAATAATAAAGCAGAGGTGAAGAAATTTACACGCGCGAGACTCGGGGTTGGCCAGACAAAGAAAAGAATGAGTAAACGATTGTAATCACATATGCTTCCGCAATGTTTTACAGTGATTTATTTTATAACGCTTCAGCACATTTTATCAATTGGTTCTCATAACGAGTTTTAAGAAACAGTCAGTAGCGATCCGGTTAGACGCACTCCGATACGTTTTGTTTTAAAAAGAAAATTTCAAATTTTACCAATTTTTAACGATTTACGAAAATCTGGGTCGTTCACAAATAACTCAGTAGGAATTTAATTTTATATTTATCTTTTACGTCATATGAATTTAATGTATTTTTTTAGTTAATTAATTTAACAGTTCAACATATAAAATAAATGGCGTCGAGCAATAAATTAAATAACGAAATTTAAATAACGGCAATACTCAAGCGATCACAAACGGCCAAACAGACCTAGATCAGGTTTAAGAATTTGAAACACAAGAACACGACACATATAGTTGTCCTATTACCTTAGCAATTTGATGGAATTGCCGTTTGGCCAAACAACCCAAGCTTCCGGTCGAGGGTCCTTTCCTACCTTCGACTTCCTATCCAACAAAACAGAAGCTTTCAAAACAATTTCTATAGAAATTCCAGAACCAATCAACAAACCAACAGTGACAATAGTATTCCAGATTTGCATAAAATATTAGAGGAATAAAGTTGAAAAAAATCAAGTCTTTATACCTGAGAGCCCACTTACTATCGATGCCACACCGAAGCTAATCACAGAGCTTTGATGTCCAACACTGAGTCCCTTCAAACAACAACCCTCACACTTATAACTAACTTTCGATGAAAAAACAAAACAGAATCTTAAGATTGAAGCTTACCTTGGGCTCAGATGATTTGCTAACCGAGAGAAATTACACCCTCCAACATTGACACAACTCATCGGAGAAAAGATGGCGGAGAGAAAATTTTTCCAAGTGAAGAAAGTGGGAATTAACTCCACCTTCATTCACTTGAAATGGGGGGTTATCCTTGCTTTCTTGGCAATAACTCCTATGAATGGGTAGTTTATATTTATTTATTTATATTTATTTTATACATATGGGCCTGAATTAATAGGTCAGGTATAACAGTATCAATATTTTATTCATGAGAAATTTTGGTTACTAGACTTGTTCAAAGCTTTTAAAAATCGAGGTTGAAAATTATCTCAACAAAAGGATAAAGTCATCAAATCTATTTGTAGTGGTAAATACTATAGTAGATATGATGAATTAGGATAACAACATTCTGGTTCATTTGCCGAATACATTGGGAAATGAGATATAGTTTCTCATTACACTGTGCAGGGACACCCAACATGAACGATGTATCTAGGAGAGACAAAGCAACATATGAGGATATGGTAAAAGCATTATAGGTTGCAGCTTACATATAAAATAGAGTATTAATTAAGCTAGTAGCTAAAACCCTTTATGAATGTTAGACACGCTGAAAGCCTAGTATTAGATTTTTCATTTGGAAAAGTTTAGCTAAGGAATGGCCTTACAAGCCAGAAGGAATCAAACGAACTATAAAATATTGAGCTACTATTTGATTGAGTACTATGAAATGAAATAAAAGGGTATAGCTTTTATGATCCCACTACTAAGGTTATTTTTATATGAGAAATTTCAAATTCTTTGAGGATGTTGAGTTTGGAGGGGAAGATGAGGTAAACGAATATGTAGTTAAAGGAAAAAATTATTTTTCTTCCTATAGTTGATGCTAACAATGATCAGATTTATATTGTTCGAGTAGCAAATTAGAAAGAAAGACAATACTTAAGAATTTCTCGATCAAGTTTAAGATATTACTCTTGAAGAGTAAACTTAATACTTAAAAAAATTGATGCCAGTAAGGAGATCCATTAGAGAAAAAATAAATATGATTATGGATTTTTATATTGTCTTTCTCTAAGAACATAAGGTTGACATTGAAATGGTGGAAGATGATTTTATCAACTTCCATCAAGTCACAATAGATTCTAATTCTTAATAGTGCATTGATACCATAAGTGAAGAGTTAAAAGTCAATGGAGGACAATGACATTTAGAATATCATCTTATTGCGTACATAGTTATTTTGCAAGGTAGATAATTTAGGAACTTTAGACTAATACATTGGATTACAGTCAAAAGGATTTTAATGTACTTACGGAGAGCAAAAACTCAAATGCTTACATATAGAAAATCAAATCACGTAGAGGTCATTAGGTATTGTGATTTCCAATTTGTTAGATGTCAAAGTCATCAGAAATCCACATCGAGGGTATAACTACCTAACAGTTGAAGATGCTGTGTTTCAGGAAAAGTGTTAAGTCAACACTTATAACTTCTTCAAATATGGCAGTACAATTTTTATTATGAGACATCTAATGATGGAATATAGCTATAGGATTTTGTCATTACACTTTGGAATTCCAAGAGAATTGAAAAACCATTAATGTTAATTTGTGAGAATGAGTCAATACTCTATACTGTGATGAGAACAAGAGCTCGACTAAGTTGAAGCATATAGACATCAAGTTCTTTATTGTTATACAAAGAGTTTAGAGTGGTTATTTGTCTATTGAACATATTCGCACGAACTCTATGATTGGAAATCCGCTCACTAAGGCTTTACCACCCAAAGTCTTTTATGAGCACACTACTCATATGGGTGTAAAGTTAGTTGAGTATATATTGATTTAGTGGGAGTTTTTTGTTTTCATTTTACTTTGCATATTTTAATGTTCGAATTACAAACAATGTTGTTTAATTTTGTTTTGCATATTAAATTTTTGGTTTCCTTGGTTTTACTATAATTCTTAAATATTGTTGATCTCATAAGAAATAAGGTTGGACCAGTAGAAAATATGCCTGCTATGATCACATCCCATATAATTTCTTTGCTATGTACTCATGCTTGATCTATGTCATTTAGTTGTATTAATATATGTGACCAATGATGAGTTTAGTTATCAGTATTTGTGAAAAAGCCGGTTTGATCCTAACTTGATATGATTGATGGGTGAGATTGTTTGGAAACGCTTTGGTAATGATACAAACTCATGTGCACATAAGAATTTTGATGATACCAACATATGTCATTTAGTTGTATTGATATATGTGACCAATGATGAGTTTAGTTATCAGTTTTTGTGAAAAAGCCAGTTTGATCCTATCTTGATATGATTGATGGGTGAGATTCTTTGGAAATGCTTTGGTAATGATACCAACTCATGTGCACATAAGAATTTTGATGATATAGGATTATAATCAAAATATATAGCCTAAGTGGAAGATTGTTGGATTTATTAGACAATTTAGTGGGCTTATATATTTTATTATAATTATATGGCAATAGTTATCATAAAGTCAAATCTAATTAAGTAATCAAATAAAGATGAGTTTTATCATTTAACTAAAGTGTGAGATCTAATATCTAGATAATAGTTGTTAGGTTTAAGTTAGTGATGGGCCGAACTTAACATAATCCACCAATTACAAATTCAGGGCTATGATCCCTAGGTCAAACGGTGAATTATTTTCTATTCTCTAGGCCTCTCATCCACCGAGAGAATACAGAGATTAAAGTAGAAGATTTTTCTAGAAAAGAAACCATTCTAACTTAGAAGATCAAAGTCACTAATTCCAAACTCGACAACGGCTTACAGAAACTATTTCATCTTGACAATTTTGACATGATGAATATGGTCTTTGAATTTTTGAAATTTGGTTTACATATTAAGTCAAACATCCCCTTGATGTAGTGAGATAACTTCATGAATTTAATGTAGTACAACGTGACTCTCATATCACCTTGGGTCACATCGTGATACACACATAATGGACTACATATGACCCATGTTGCAATAATTGTCTCTAAACATCACCTCGAGTTGCTTTTATTCCATGAGAACTTCCTAATAGAACTTTAGGAAGTCCATCACACTTCTTCCATCTTTTAGAGGTAATAGATTGTGAAGCCCACATGGTAGTCTATCATGATTCCCACCATGTGAAATTATTTAATTATCACACTTGTGGTCAATTCTTTGCAACTAACGACTCAAGTGAACTTTTGAACATCGGTGGGTTCAGTCTCTTTAGTTTCCATAAGTAGTTCGTTCATCTTGCCTTCTTGTCTTTTTCCCTACTACATCCATGCAATTTCCTTAGTGTTTTCATCAATGCTGCTATAGGGTCATTTTGTTGTTGCTTAACCTCTTGTGCATAAAATTTATATTAGATGCTAGTGTAAAATTTATGCATAGTATATTGACATCCAAAAATATTTCATTATTAAATCTAATGGTGTTAGTTTCAAGGATGTGTAAACATGGTGCTTTGATATTAAATAATTTTTGTCATAATTTGTATGAGATCGTGATAAAAACAAAGAATAATCTTACCCTTAAATAGGATCCAACTATCCAAGCCTAGATTGAGTTGATCATTCGTAGCAAAAATTTAACTTGTTTTTAAGATTTAGCGCCACAGCTCATGTGACATGGGTGTAATACACATCAATGATCACTAATAAGAATGTAACGTCACTAGTCCTTCAGAATAATATTGTTTGCTTTGAGTTAAAGCCCGCACAATTTTGTTCTTGGGCTAATCCTAAAACTGGTTGTACTAGGTAGGGAGGAGAAATTTACTTCTAAACAATGCATTTCCACTCTCTCAAGCGATGTGGGATTACACACCCTCACTTATATGGGTTAAACCCTCACTTAGGTCATCCTTACCTTCACAAGGCAGACTACCACAGTTCTATTATTTGCTAAAGTTGCTTACATATTGAACATATTCTAAGCTTACTGGACATTGATTTTCAACATGACTTCCTCAAATTTTCTCACAATGTCATGATTGTGTTCTACATAGAATTCACCCCCAAATTGTATAACTTAATAGATAACTTCGTCGCTTGAGTTGCCAAAGTAGTTGTTACATCCACTTCGTAAATCCTAACTACCTTTCCATGTGATGATCTTTCTGTTAGCCACTAATAATTGTTCATTGTCATGTCATCTTATATTTATCAACTACATCAATAGATTCAACCATAATAGCATCGCCCATTGTTCATCAATACTAGCTAAGAATTTGGTCTAATCCATTGTAAAAGATTTGAACTTAGAGCCATTTTGGTAAACCATGATAAGGATATCTTTGAAGAAAATCCTTTAATTTTTTCCATGCCTCATAAAGAGATTCTGAATCATATTGAATAAAAGTTGTTATCTCTTTCTACATTTTTGCAGTCTTTGCTGGTGGGAAATACTTGGCCAAAAAGGTTTTGGGTCAGATCTTGTCATGTTGTGATGGAGCTATGAGCAAGTGAAATCAAAGATAAGCAAATGAAATCAAAGATAAGCAAATAGTCGTACTTTCAAATATATAAGTTTGTAACTTTCATATATAAGTTCAATTGGCCTCACGTTAAGGGCAGACGTCTACTCTCTTAAATACTTTACTTTTGAGTGACCCAATAATAGTCATCCAAGTATTGACTTGAAAGAGAAGTGAATGATCGTGCTTTCAAATATATTGCATAACAAAAGTGGTCATTGCTACACGAAGTTTAAATCCTCTGCGACCTTAAATCCCTTAACACCATTAAAGCATTAGTTTGTTAAAAATTGAAGTGTTTGAGTATTGCACACCAAATGGCATCGAGGAGAGGCAATTTCTACCAGAAATTATTTCTAGCAACTTATTATGTAATGTAATTGGTGTGTGAATATTTTTTTTTCAGACATAGAAGAAACCAATGATGAAGAATTTGTTATCTGCGAAATGGAGGTGGAGCTTATTTCGGCATTTTAGGTCAATGAGCTTTATGTGTTCGATCATGAAGCTGTTATAGAGGTGCATTCAATCTCGCCATCTCTAAATAATGAGCTTCGTTCATATGTGACTTTGAAGTTGATGATGGAGGGGGTTGGAATGTTATTCTCCAAATCTTTGTCTGGGGAAGAAGTATAATACGTTAAACGCAATTAGGTAAGAAGTCATGGATTATGCATCGAAGAATCAGTATTTGCCAAAAGTGAATCTCATCAGTTGACGGTCGTGTGCCTTAAAGGATGCCATTGGCAGATTCACTCTTCAAAAATGCAAGGTGNAACAAGATCTCATAACTTCAACTAACATGCTCATACTTCCATAATGGATAACTTTCTATTATTTCCAAACTATTAAATAACCTTATTTTTCAACTATCATTTTATCCAATAATTACCTTTTTCAAAATCCCACATAATAAAACTCATTACATTCACATCTAAACTTAACTAATATTTCCATGAATATTAAATCTTCAATAATAAATGGAATATATAAACCTATGATAATCATTCAACTCTATTTATATGCATAAAATAATTCATCCTCTCGTATACTATACTGGCAGTACCCAAACTCTATTATTAAGCAACATCTTTTAATAATGACAGAACCATTAAGATTAACAGAAGCAAGACTTGCTTACCAGAAGCCTCGCAACATAGGAAAATACATAAACCCAAACTCCTCACGATCTCCTTCCTTCAAGTCTTCATAGTCGTTCCCTTACTCATTTCCTTATTGTCCTTCGACAATGCCTCTAACCAACCGAGACGACTATTACATTAAGAATCTCTAGAAACAACACACATCATTTTTTTCTCATCCTTCACCTCACATCTGCCTTCTTCTTTCAAGCTCTCAAACCCCAATGGTTTAACACAAAATTACAGAAGCAAGGCATTACAAAACATCTCACACACTTTGTCCTCACGACAGCCTTTCTCTCTAAATTTCTGCAGAGTAACTCTACATTTTTCATTGTTTCCAGAAGACTCTCCCTCCAATCTCCATTTATAGACAATTATCTAACTTCTAACATTAACTTGTTGAAGGTGGGAAGCCATGGGACACAATCCATCAATGTCCATAAACTCCATAGACGTTTAGACAAACTAGGAGACGACGCATCCTTCAACTTCCAAATGTTTAAAACTCTCCAGATTACTCTTCCAAAATGGTGGATGAACACGCCGGTTTATCACTTCCAAGCCAAACAACTGCCACGATTAGCCGCTACACAATCATTCAGAAGCATCACTTATTTATGTCAGTCGATCGACAACGGCTGATCTCCCCATGCCGAACGTCCGCCACGATCGACTGCGGTTTATTCCTTCTTCAGAATATGGTTTTATTCACCTTATTCCTTAACGTGACATGCATAAATTTATTATTATTTCTTCTTTTATAATTACTAATGATTTGATCACTATCAAACGCACTTTTCAATACCCATCTTCAATTCTTACTTTTGTTTACAGGTTGATCACACCGGTTGATCTCAATCAACCACCACTATCAACCTCTCCTTCAATACTTATATCTCATACCCATTTTATTGTTTACATGTTGATCACACCGGTTGATCCCAATCAACCACAATGATCAACCACTTTTTTAAACATCATCCGCCACATTCTTCTCCAAATATACATATTCTAAACAATATACATGTATATATTACTTCTAATACCAAATATACATATTCTAAACAATATACATCATCCGCCACATCATTTACTCTATTGTAGTCCAATCAATACCAAATTTGAACCACAGTCAA
The DNA here is from genome assembly GCA_022433065.1 of Begonia loranthoides. NCBI lineage: Eukaryota > Viridiplantae > Streptophyta > Magnoliopsida > Cucurbitales > Begoniaceae > Begonia > Begonia loranthoides. Next base: position 8,651,769 of record CM039477.1, on the reverse strand, counting down.
TAGTACCATAATAGAATGTGCTCTCAAAAATTCAAGCAAAAATTCTAATAGAAGACAAAGATATGCATTTGTCATAAGGGTACCAACAAGACAGTTTGTAGTTTGAAAAGAACGAATCACAACTTATGTATTTCTGAGCCAAATGACATGAAATTTTGACCACACTTCCGTTTACTTACTTACAGATTGCCTTTCAAAAATCAAGGTCCAATTCATTCGGAAGAAAAAACAACAAACAGACACTTACTAGCTAGTCCGAAAAGGTGTTATGGCAGAACCTCGACTTCAATGGGCTCCTTAAAGAAACCTCTCCAACTTGGTTTGCAGCAAGTCTTCTAATCTTTCTTATTGGATGTTCACCTCTGGAAGAAGATGAAGGAAAGACCAGTATAAGAAATCCACGTCAAGACAAGCCAAAAAGCTTCATCGATCAATGGGAGGCTCACACTCTATTAGTTACACTTTGAAAATGGATGTCGAGCTATGGAGAAAACTCCAACACACAATGGTTTGCTTTAGCTTAAAATTCTCCACTTATGCTTTATATTAAATAACTCCAGGCCATATTGTAGTGCTTAAAGGATGTCATGGATTTCTATATTACTATTTTCTCCTCAAACACCTACAAAAGAAACACTAGAATTGTGGTTAGAAAATTGCCTAGCTTGATTGAGATTGGAGGGAATCTGTGGCGCACAACAACTTGCAGCTTGAAATTGGTGTACAACATTAGCAAGAATTGGTCGGTTTGAGGTCAGTGATGGTAATGAATAGTACATATTTGATTTGGATAGACATACCTGTAATTTTTCTAGGTGGAATCATGTGCGTGCATGTAATTTCGTGTTTGCATTCTATGAGGAGATTAGTTGAGGATTCTATTCATCTATGCTATCTCTGGGAAACATACATGAGGATGTACTCCCCCTTCATCTAACTTGTCAAAGGCCAACACATGTGGCCTGAAATGGACCTAGATCCAATACTACAACAACCAATAATGAGATTATCTGGGAGGCCTCAAAAACAAAGAGTGGAGATGTTGATGAGTCTCACAGCCAAATAATTTAGAGCAGGAGAGCTGTCACCATGACATGTAGCCGATGTCAAGGTGTGGGTCCCGTACTTGTCAAGGTGAAGGCTCAACCACTAGCAAGGCAAGTGGAAACAGCAGGACTAGAGGCACAAGTGGCAGTGGTCGAAGAGGAAGCTCACAATATTATCTTTGTTATGCAAGAGTCTAGCATGTCGGGTCTACATCTTTGGTCATTTGTTTTATTTTTTTGTAATTTCATTGTACTATATTAAATTATTAACATTTCATATGGTTGTAATTTAATATTTTTCAAAGATTATGAATATGTATCTATTTATTTATGACATTTTATATTTATTTCTAAATAGTGAAATTGTTTCATAAAAATTCACTAGTCAAATGGTGAATTTGGATGGTAGAGAAAACACATACATAAGAAAAACATAACTTGAGGGCATCCGAAGATATTACAATTGGTTTTGCATGGATGTGGATCTCTATAAGGCATCCTTGAACATCCATGGCCATCCCCGGACACCCAGAGGCATTCGTGGATGTTGCATTTGGTTTTGTATATATGCAGATGTCTTGGGTATATCCCTCGACATCTCAGAACGTTGGTGTATCCATACCCGGACGTCAGTGTTGCATCCCCGAATGCCGATGGGTCATCCTCAAATGTAATGCAATATGGCTTTGCATTGGACACAAATGTTTGAGGTACAACAACAAACATCCATGCACTTTCCTTGGATGTTTGACATACATCCCATGATGTCTGTGCCTTCCTCAGATGCCAATGGGAATGAGAAGAATTTGCATTTAAATTTACATTGGACGCATCTGTGGACATCCATGGACCTTCATCAAATGTCTGGCATACATCCCTGGAAGTCCGTGCCTTCCTCGAACACCCATGGGAATGAGAGGATGTTGGATGTGGTTTTGCATTAGACGCGAACGTCCGAGGTACATCTGCGAATGTACATGGACTATCCTCGGATGTCCAGCATACATCCCCAGATGTTCGTGCCTTCCTCAAATGACCATAAGAATGAGAGGATGTTGAATTTAGTTTTACATTGCATGCAGACGTTCGGTGTACATTCGCGTACATCCATGGAAATTTCTTAGATGCCCATTGGAATGAGAGGATGTTGTATTTGGTTTTGCATTGGACACAGACGCCCATGGGAATGAGAGGATGTTCTAACAATAACCTTAAGTATTAATATGCATAGAAGAAAAAAAAGATAAACAAAACACATCATAACATGTACAATAACTCAGAACCAGAATATTCAACAAAACACATCATAACATGTACAATAACTCAGAACCAGAATATTCAACAAGAATAACATAACATGTATAATAAGACAACCAGAATATCCAACCAAAATATCATAACACATAAAATAACTCAGTATCAAAGGTACAATTACATTGAGTAAATACAAATGTAATATAACAAATGTACAATTACACTTGTCGGAGATCAAGGATGTTGAACCTCAATTTGGCGTTCATATAATACATGAGAGTAACGTTCAAAAAGGTACTCTTGAGGCACTTCGTGTGGATCGAATATGCTCTGTGCAAAGCTGAGAATCACCGACACATCGACAAGGTTCAAGTGTTGAAATACGTTGTGTGGGTTGAAATGGAAAGAGGGAAATTAGTATGTAATTTAAGGCCACAATGATTATAGCACAGTGTGAAAAAATATACTATTTTTTTATTTATAGAGGATATGACAATTACAATTGCCTCTCGTAACATCACCTAGTAGCCATAATGGGTATGCAAGTCAATTTATAACATGAAACATGTATGTTTTGAGTGTGTTTGAAATTAAAACTATATATTCTAAGTTGTTTGACTAGGGAAAAAAATATTGCAGGAATGATTAAAAGTGATTTACATAGATCAACCCAAGAGTCATAAGCGAGTGTCTCAATTGGACCTCAATTATTTCTTCTTCGTTCAATGTGTCACATTAAATAAAAAAAAATATTCAAAAGTTTTATTGAAAATAATAGATTAGACAACACGATACAAGATGTATTAAGCATGCAATCAAAACTTAGAATAACGTTCAAATGATATAGTTTCTTATCATAATGTTTGCAAGAATACCACATGTCTCCATATTCTTTTTGGAATTTGCACGAGCCAATCTCATGAAATACTCCATAAATTTCGCAGGTTGAAATGATCAATTTAAGCACTATCATCAGAGTCGTCCCAATACCAAGGATAGCCAATTTTCACACTACAGCTATCGTCTGGACCCTGTCTGAACTATTACCCTCAGTTTCAACTTACTAGTCCCCATTCCCAGAGTCTGACTAGGTATCAGCAGAGTTATGGCTCAAACCCTTATCTGTAGCAGAGGTTGGAAAATCCTAGAGTACACTAAGTTGAAGACTTACCCTTATTCCTATTTTATTGATTTGAGCGTTAAAATGTAATTTGGTGAGGGTATTACTATTTCTATTTGGTCTGTAAACCCTAATACTGTTGGTTTGAATTTGTAGCACAGTACTTTGGATTTCTAGTTATTTTATGCACTGTTATTTTCTCGTGATCGCTATACGAACCTAGACTCATATCCTTTGGGCTGCATTAAATTGTAAAAGTCTTCCGCTAAGAATCCACACCTTGAGCTGGGTGATTAGGTCCTCCACGAGGATCGGGTCCCCTGACCCAGAGGTACTATTAGGCCCACCCTCGGGTCATGACAACCATTAAATCCAGTCTTGCCAAAAGGGTAAGAAATAATGCTAAAAAATTGAATGAATGGGATGACGATGAACAATATAAGCAACTCTGGTCGTATAGAGAGAAGATTTGGAGGTCTAATTGTGGCAACACATTGATTGTTAGTGTAGATAAAAATGATCTTATGTGCAACAGCAGTCTACTAGAGTGTGGTAGACCTGTCATTTGCTTGGATGACTGTCACTTGAAGGGCTCATGTCCAGGCTAGTTGCTCGCAAATGTGAGCATTGACAGCAGCGATGGAATTTATCCACTTGTTATAGTAATGGTTGAAGTAGAATGCAGAGGCTCTTGGTCCTAGTTTTTGCAATCGTTGCTTATGGATATTGATAGTGCTTCAGGTAGGGGATGGACATTTTTTTTACCAACAAAAGGTATGGTGCATTGCCTCTCTAGTGTCTACTTATGTCATGCATTGTATGGGAATGTTTGCCTTATATGCTTGTTTATTTTTGTAGGGGTTGGTGCCTGGTATTCAAGAGTTTACACTATCAGCCGAACATCGTTTTTCTCTCAGACACTTGTATGTCAATTTCAAAAAATAATTTCGAGGTAAGTTATACAAGGACGCGATGTGGAATGAATCTAGGGCCATAATATCAGTTCACTTTGAGAGAGAGTCGAAGAAACTATTTTTCATTGACCACACCCTACATGCATATCTACAAAAGATCAATCCGAGATTTTGGGCAAAAAAATCTTTCAATTTGATCCTAAAATGCAACATAAGCTTCAACAATTTGAGTGAGTCCTTCAACATCTGTATCCTACCAGCCTAGGACAAATCGATTCTGACTATATTCAAGATGATAAGAAATGGCATCATGTGTAGGATTATTAAGAAACACAAAAAGATAGCTTAGTAAAAATATTTATTGTGTCCTCGGATCAAGAAGAAGTTTGCCAAGCTACAACTTGACGGAGCAAGGGGTGCAAATTCTTAAATAAGCACTTGGGAGAGGCGATTACCAGATTTTGAAAACCGAACACCAAATTTCCAATTGCATAATTTACTCTATCGTAGTCCAATCAATACCAAATTTCCAATAGAAGACGAAGATATGCATTCGCAAAAATTAGTCCCCAAAAGGGTACCAACAAGACAGTTTGTAGTCTAAAAAGAAAGAATCACAACTTACGCGCTTTTGAGCCAAATGACACGAACTTTTGACCACACTTCCTTTTACTTACTTACAGATAGCCCTCCAAAAATCAAGTTCCAATTCATTCAGAAGAAAAAACAACAAAACGACACTTACAAGATGGTCTGAAAAGGTGCTATAGCGGCACCACGACTTCAATGGGCTCCTTCAAGAAACCTCTCCAACTTAGTTTGCAACAAGTTTTCTAATCTTCCTCTTTGGATGTTCACCTTTGGAAAAAGATGAAAGAAAGACTAGTATAAGAAATCCACCTCAAGACAAGCCAAGAAGCTTGGTTGATCAATGGGAGGCTCACACTCTCTAGGTTACACCTTGAAATTGAGGTCGAATGCTATGGAGAAAACTGCAACACACAAAGGTTTGCTTTAGCTTAAAATTCTCCACTTATGCTTTATCTTAATAATTCGAGCCATATTGTGGTGCTGAAGGATGTAATGGATTTCTATATTACTATTGTTTCCTCGAACACTTACAAAAGAAACACTAGAATTGTGGTTAGAAAATTGCCTAGTTTGATTGAGAATGGAGGGAATATGTGGCGCATTACAACTTACAGCTCGAAATTGGTGTCCAACATTAGCAAGAGTTGTCAGTTTGAGGTCAGTGACGGTAATGAACAGTACATATTTGATTTGGATAGACATACCTGTAATTTTTTTAGGTGGAATCATGTGCGTGCATGCAATTTCGTGTTTGCATTCTATAAGGAGATCAATTGAGGATTCTATTCATGTATGGTATAACTGGGAAACATACATGAGGATATATTTTCACTTCCTCTGAAATGGACCTGGATCTAATTTTACAACAACCAATAAAGAGATTATCAGGTAGGCCTAAAAAACAAAGAGTGGAGATGTTGATGAGTCTCATAGCCAAATAATTCTGAGCAGGAGAGATGTCACCATGACATGTAGCCAATGTCAGGGTGTGGATCACAATACCTGCACTTGTCAAGGTGGAAGCTCAGCCATTAGTGAGGCAAGTGGCAACGACAGGGCTAGAGGCACAAGTGGCAGTGGTTGAAGAAGAAGCTCACAATACACATTTATGAATTTTACCACTCCTGTCGGGACTTAAGTGAATACATTCTTACATTTACACTTTTAGAAATTATTTTAACTATTTGCAATTTTATGTCACAATATTTTCTTTGTTATGCAAGAGTCTACCATGTTAGGTCTACATCTTTGGACATTTGTTTTATTTTTTGTAATTTCATTGTACTATATTAAATTATTGACATTTCATATGGTTGTAATTTAATATTTTTCAAAGATTATGAACAGGTATGTATTTATTTATGACATTTTATATTTCTTTCTAAATACTAAAATTCTTTCATAAGAATTCAATAGTCGAATGGTGAATTAGGGTGGTAGAGAAAACACATACATAAGAAAAACACAACTTGTGGGCGTCTGAAGATATTGCAATTGGTTTTGCATGGATGTGGATGTCTATATGGCATCCTCGAACACCCATGGGCCATCCCTGGAAACCCAGGGGAATTCGTGGATGTTGCATTTGGTTTTGCATGGATGCAGATGTCTTGGGTATATCCCTCGACATCTCAGAACGTTGGTGTATCTATCCCGGATGTCCGTGTGGTATCCTCGGACGCCCATGGGTCGTTCTCAAATGTAATGCAATATGGTTTTGCATTGGAACCAGATGTCCGGGGTATATCCACAAACATTCATGGACAGTCCTTCGATGTTTGACATACATCCCCAGATGTCTGTGCCTTCCTCAGATTTCAATGGGAATGAGAAGATTTTGCATTTAGTTTTGCATTGGACGCGTTTGTGGACATCCATGGACCTTCATGAAATGTCTGGCATACATCCCTGAAGTTTGTGCCTTCCTCAGACTCCCATGGGGATGAGAGGATGTTGTATCTGGTTTTGCATTGGACGCAGACATCCGAGGTACATTTGCAGATGTCCATGGACTATTCTCGGATGTCCGCATACATCCCCAAATGTTCGTGCCTTCCTAGAATGCCCATAAGAATGAGAGGATGTTGCATTTGGTTTTACATTGCATGCAGACGTCCGATGTACATCTGCGTACATCCATGGACATTTCTTAGATGTCCATTGGAATGAGAGGATGTTGCATTTGGTTTTGTATTGGACGCAGATGCCCATGAGAATGAGAGGATGTTCTAACAATAACTCAATTATTAATATGCATAGACAAAAAAATAATAATAAAGATAAACAAAACACATCATAACATGTACAATAACTTAGAACCAGAATATCCAACAAGAATAACATAACATGTATAATAACACAACTAGAATATCCAACCAAAATATCATAACACATAAAATAACTCAGTATCAAAGGTACAATTACATTGAGTAAATACAAATGTAGTATAACAAATGTACAATTACACTTGTCGGAGATCAAGGATGTTGAACCTCAATTTGGCGTTCATATAATACATGAGAGTAACGTTCAAAAAGGTACTCTTGAGGCACTTCGTGTGGATGGAATATGCTCTGTGCACAGCTGCAAATCATCGACACATAGACAAGGTTCAAGTGTTGAAATATGTTATGTGGGTTGAAATGGGAAGAGGGAAATTAGTATGTAATTTAAAGCCACAATGATTATAGCACAGTGTGAAAAATATACTATTTTTTTATTTGTAGAGGCTATAATAATTATAATTGCCTCTCGTAACATCACCTAGTAGCCATAATGGGTATGCAAGTCAATTTATAACATGAAATATGTATGTTTTGAGTGTGTTTGAAATTAAAACCATATATTCTAAGTTGTTTGACCAGGGAAAAAAATATTGCAGGAATGATTAAAAGTGATTTACATAGTTCAACCCAAGAGTCACAATTGGACCTCAATTATTTCTTCTTCGTTCAATGTGTCATATACTGCAACCATGGAAGTCACTCTCTCCAAGCAGCTTAAAATCATGTTCTACTGCTCCTCAACCATCGACATGGAGTGATGGTAATCGGCTTCTATGTAAAGGCTTATACATGAACATCTGTGGGTTGGCGTTGATGCAGAGACACGTCTTTTAATGAAAAACGTAACTGCAATATTTGCCTTATTCATTTTTCATAATTTAAGATTTTATTTGTTAGTAAAATTAGTTTAAGGTTTGACTTGTCACTAATATCGTAGTTCAAGGTTTTTTTGTTAAATTTCCTAATTTAAACAATATAAACTGCACCAACAGAAATTGTCAAATTACTCCACAAAATATCTAATTTACAAACAAATTTGTACGTGCATATATTGTAAAAACAAAAATATAACATGCGTTTTGCTGCTCAGATGAATTTTTTATTCTCCTGGAGAGTACAAGACAATCAAATTGTGAGTAAAACACTGTATTGGGTTGGCTGGTCACTTGTATTTCACTTCATCAAAAGTAGTTTAGCTAAATGATGAGGTTAAATTGTTTTTGCCAAGTTTAAATATAGTAAAGAAAGCAAGTGATTTGATCATTTTATTTATGCTTATGCACTGCAACCAAATTATACCCCAAAATGGTTATCCAGTCTCTCTTACTTTTATAATAATAGAAATTGATCGGAAGACAATACAAAATCCAACCCACTTTTCATTTGATGCAAGACCAAATATAGCACTTGACGAAATGAATGATCTCATTATCAAAAAATGCAACTACCAAATACTACATTAGCATATGACACTCCATAATTTACCCCCATGATCTTTTAGTCCCGTCCATACAATCGCGATTATCGTGGGAGTAGGACATATAAAGACATCCTAGTAGTAGAAGCCAGAAGGCATGATCCGTAGCTTATACTTCTATAATTGTCTGATATACAATGACAAATGCCTAATTAGGCTCTGTCAAACCATATTATTAGCCACCGAAATTCAGATTAAATGAGAAAGTTTGGAAAATATTTAATTTCCATTTGAATAGCCCATATGATGAGAAGGAATAAATCCAAATTTAACGCTCATTAAGGAACTGTTCAACTCAACAGTCTCGAATTGTGATTGTTGCTCTAACACTTGAAAATTAAATTTAATCCTTTCCTTAATCAAGGTCACGCTTTTTTCTGTGCAATGAATTTGTTCTCCGTGTCCATAATCTTCATTTAGCATGATTTTACTGTCATTAACGTACTACTCTCATTTCTATGGGCAAAACTTTCTTTCTTTTCAGTATAGTAATTTTCTTATAATTTTTTTCTCGTAAGATCTCAAGTAAATTTGATTTATCATTTTATATGGTCGTATTTCGGTTATAGGTTGTTATAAATGACCCTACATCTACAAGCTTTAGCATGTGATCACAAAATAGCCTTAAAGGGGAGTTTGGGATGAAGCTATTTGATAGAAGTCAAGTGGCTCAATCCAATCCACATAACATTCTTGTGGTCAATGGGAGATTAAGCTGCCTTTAACACTGGAGAGGGAGTTCACTGACAACAACCTTTACTGCAAACTTGAAGCTTCCTACTTCAATGTAATCCCTTACATGTGTCGAATGAGTTTACAGAGAAATCAAGTTTGGCAGTGTAGAGCCTCTTTCATTAAGAGTTGAACACGTCAAATCTTGTCCCCACAAAATAATTAATTGTATTAATTAAACTCAAAGCTTTTTACGTTCACATATGTTGTTATGAGTAATTGTCACACTAGAAAGTCATGGTCCGACAAAGACCCGCGGCGACGAAAACGAGAAACAATCTAATTCAAGAAAGGATCGAATCATTCAACTTTCGATTTCATTTAATAAATTTGCAATAGAATATTTAAATAGTCAAATATAAATTTAGAGTCACGACCTAATAATATTGGGCTCAAATAAAGTAATGCTAAATCTTATCAACAAGGTCACTCAAACTAAATGGAGATAAAACTAATAAATACTTCGAGCTCACTTCTATATTGGCTACTCACAACCTCCCTAACTAATACCTAAAAGGAGAAGTCAATTAGAGAGAGTTATCTAAATTCTATAGAGATCTAAATGTTATATCCATTGTTTTATTAATTAAGAGGGAGCATCCATCATGAAAATCAATATATCAAAAATTGAAGTAAAAACATGTCTGAAAAAAGTTTCGTGAACTTTCAATAGGGCATGTATGAAAACATCTACTATATTATGGTAAATATTAAAATAAGTCACTATTGCAGTATATAACATTATTGAGAAATGAGATACTCACAAACCCCGAGCACACTATACCGTAAAAGCAATTAGGGGGACACGATACTTAGTGATTGCAAATTAAAACAAAATTCTGATCAAGTTTAGGGATTCGCACATGGGGAGGCAACATAGTCAGTTGTCCCATTACACTATTTATGAACAAACAAACATTTTTTCCACTGTAGAACGTGTGAAACAAACAATTACTTTCATTCAGGTCGATCAAATTCAATACACATGACATGTATGATCATCATGAGAAAAATAAGGATGTATACTCAAGGTAAACATGTATATATATTATACATACTAAAACCAACATGTCAAAAATGCACAATAAGAAGATATAAAGATAGATTTAGTAGACTTAAAAAACACATAGACTAAGTTGATCTAGAAATAGATTTAGTAGCTTAGTTGTTATAACACAAAGTAGCTCTAAGAAAGAGGGATCAAAGAAGGTCTAACAACCCGTAACTTCTTTACTTTGAAAACGTATAAAAATTTAAGGTTTTTGAAAACATCTTTCTTTTATAAAATATCAAAAGACTTTTCATTATAAAAATCATTTTTCTTAAAAACCTTTTGGAAAACATAGCAGAAGCATAAAACAAATCATTTAAAATACAATAAATAAACCTTTTATTTTATCTTTACAAAACTTGTTTATCTTTTAAATCATTTAACATTACCAGTCACAAGATCTGCGTGTGCAAATCCTTTATCAATTGGTCCTTAACATATTTCTTTGCATACCTACATCAACAAGACTTAAACTACTGAGCCTAATGCTCAATAAGCGATATAAAATAAACTGTACACTGCACATGTCATGCAGCTTTTAAAACCATATGCAGTTTTTTGTTTCTGTATCAATTTTCTTTCTTTATTTTTACTGGTTTATATAACCATAATGAACTATGATGAACTGTGATGAACTGTGATAAGGTGAACATATGCTTCGTGGTAAACTATAGACCATGATGATGAACACGTGCCATCATGGGGAACCGCATTGTTAAACTTTCATCGTGATGATGAACGTGTGCCATCACGATGAACTTTTACCTTTTCTTTTAGCCATCCGGGAATGAGCATATGACCTTTAGCCTAACTCAAACCCTTATCTTTTTCTTTTACTCTGATGTTTCTCATATCATCCGTTTAAGTACTTTATTATCTATTTATGTTTTACTTTCAATGGTAAAATGGATATTCCTATAGCCCAAATGATAGTCGTTCACTTCGGGTGATCAACCATCCACGAACACCATACACTTAGTATGTGTGAGCATCCATTAAACCATCTCTAAAACCATGCATGTAAAACCATTTTCGTATCATTTTAAAAATCATGATGCATGATGCTCGTGAATGCATACATTTCAATCTCCTCTATATAGGGCCTCAAAACATGCTTAATCTCATTATCATCATCTTTAACTTAAAACTAATAAACATGTCATTAAAAGAACCGATATCTAATAAACATGCAGCAAGCATCAATACAATCCTCAGAACATGATCACAACCAAACTTAATAATCTATTAAAGTAGTAAACAGTCAACAAACAATCCTAATTCTTGCAATGTAGGGCTCCATAGCGAGTTTAGATCTTAATGTTATCGTTGTTCCTTTTTAATACCTATCAATAAATAACTTTTCTCACTATAAATCATAGAAAGACATTATTAATCTTTATTGATACTCATACTCTCCATAATTTCTTAACCCACTGAAATGGTCTATATTTATTTCGCCCAATAGAGAATTATTCCATTACTTATTACATTGCTTCATCTCACTTTCACCAAGAAATATTAAATACAACAACCTTAATAATCCATTTGACAAAGCATAATTCCACAATTTAATTCATTTCCCCATCCTTTTATCTTTTACTTACTATCCCCATAAAATTCATAATCAAAACACAATTCTTTCACAATATCCATATGCTTCTATCATCTACTCTTAACCATAATCTTAAATCCATAAAACCATAAGGGGAGCAGGGCATTACCTAAAGATAGAGGTTCACCCAAGAAGACCTTGTTTCTCCTACACCTTCTTCTTCCTCTTCTCTGCCTCATCTTTTTGCTTTTCACTCTTTCTTCCTATCTATTTCCCTCACGCCACTAGAGCACCAATTCCACACCAATACCCATCAACAGAAAAGAATAGAAAAAAGAAGAAGCACAGTGCTCGACATTGGAGGCTGAGAGCCAAACGTAAGGGAACTTACCTCAATCGGAGAAGACGTTGCCACCCGACATCCACTTCCCAATTCCCAGCTTCACCAATACTCATCTCAGCTTGGTGCAGCAAACATCGCAGCTCATGCTTGCGGGTTCAGTCAATACTTGTCCCCACAGGTTCGGTCACTCCGAGCCCTAGCCCGCAACTCGTTGCACTCCAGCGCAGCCATCGGCTTTAGACACAAGCAACCTGTGCCCCCATGGCCGAGCTCCGTCCGAGCTCACGTCCATTTCTTCCCCGCAAACCTCTCGGCAGAAAGAAACTCGCGAGACTCGCAAATTGCTCTCTCCCTGTTGCCTCTCTCTTTTTCTCCAAAATATGGTTGTGGCCATTCTTATCTTTCTTAAACCGAACCGGTGCTGAACAACACACACACAAACTCTCTTATCTTTCTTAAACCGAATCGGTGTTGAACCACACACACACATGCACACATATATGCAACATACATGCCATATATAAATTGACCCAATTTCAACTTCTCACTTATTTGGAATATCACTTGATGATGATCACGGGTCCAATTTAAATTCTTCGACTCCATTTCCTAAATCAATTTTACATAATTATAAAATAATATATCTGTGATTATTACCATCCAAATTCTAAGCTTAGTGCGACCCAAAAGTTCTGGGTATTACAGAAGGAGACAACATGACACAAAATTATTTTAATTTATTTTTTCTATTTTATTCCATTCTATCTTGAACTCCATCATTTTACCATGTATAATTCTATTATGACAAGCAAGGGACTCAAGACAGAACGGAAAATGACCTGACCCTAAGAACCAAATCGCTTGACCCATTTCTCTTAATTTGTTGATTAGCAGCGAAAGTCTTAAAATAATTATTACAAGATAGGGCCCATGATGTGAACCTAAGGTATTAAAGAACCCTAGCCCTACAACAGCACGGAATATTACGGATCGTCTCACGAATCAAGAAAATAGAGACTTGACCCTAACTAAACCTATCGACTATAACCAAAGTTATCGAGAAAAAGAGCTTGACACTAACCAAACTTGTTGTTGGAACCAAAGTTATCAAAAGGTTTGATCTTTCAAGTCACACTTGAAGAAGATTGAGTTCTTCGCAAAGAACCAATGAGAAGAATCTCTCACAAGCAAAGGCTCTCAAATTTTAATTCATCAAAAAGGTTTTTATGTTTGGTAGCACAATGTGCTTTTATAGTCTAAAAATAACCTAAAATAATCCTAATAAAATAAGTAAAAACTAGGATAAAGTAAATGAAAGTAAATTGAAAATAACTTTAAAAAAAAACTATGTTGAAGAAGCTAAGCGGCTGGGTGTGCGGAGTAAGGCAGGTGCTGCGCATGGGTGGATGGCAGCTGGTAGGCTCTAGATGATGGGCGGGTGTGCGATCAGAATGGCAGATGGTGCGCGCTTGGATGGCTGATTGGTATGTGGGCTTCGAACTTGGTCGGTGCGGATGAGGTGTGGGCCGCAAAGGATAAACTAGGTCACGCAGGCGGGTGAGGGCGTGGAGTGTGGGTGCGAGTTACTGTGCCATGCAATGGGGTGCATTGGACGATGGGTCGACACTGTCGGAAGAAGCTGCACTACCTGGCTGCAGATGAAGTGTGGGCCGTGAGGAATGAGCGGCGTTGTCGGAAGAATGCACTGATGGGTCATGCACGCTGTCGGAATGAAATGTTGGGTCACCCAGGAAGCTTGCTGCTGGCGAACGACTGGGCCCCATAGAAAGAACACGCTGTTAGGATGTCATGACAAATCATTGGACACTTGAACGGGCCAGGTGCGCATTGGAGAAATGTGGGCCCATGGATGGGTGGGCCCATGGATGGGTCGGTTCGCGAAGATTTGGTGACCTGCGAGTTATGGGCTAGTGGGTGTTGGGTTGTGCGCTGGGCGAGTGCCTGCTGGATGTGCACTAGTGCATGTTGGGGCACGCGCAGGCTGAAAGGACACGTGTGGTGGGCGCACTGTCTTAATGTGCGCATTGCGCGTGCTACATGTGTGCCTTCGGGCCTTTAAAGAAGTAGCATCCTTTTGTATCCTTTGCCTTGTATCTCCTCTACTATTTTCTCTTCAATGCTTAACAAATTCATTGTTTTTGGATCATGAATTTTAGGCCCCCTTTATTGGATTTTCTCCACTAAAAGTTCAGGTTTTTCTTTCACTTTTTTTATTCTTGCTTTAAACATTGGGTCTCCAACGTCTCCTAATGAATCTTGGTCTTTGTAGGTTTTTTGGATCACATTAGCCCAACAAATATAGGCTTAACAGATCCAATAAGTGACATCGATACCATAATAATAAAATCCAAATAAAATAACTATGTGAAAAAATAAATTAGGGATTACATCTTATTAATAAAAAGTTTACCTCACAAATAGTCTCTCAAGACAAAATTATTGAACTACCGAAAAATAAAATAAAATTCGCCAAATTAATCTTGATTTAGCAATGAGAAGTTGTGTTGATAAAATCCTGAAAATGTGTCATTGGGGTGAGTTGACTAAACTCAATAAGAATCATATTTAAAATTAACAATGAATTATTTGAAATATTATTTAAGCATACATGAATTTAAAACTCCGATTTTAAAAATTCATTTTATAAGATTTGTACAAAAGGGCATGTGTTTAAAACAACTCACTAATATGTGGTACGTAATTAAAATAGACTTACATAGTACTAAATGAAAACCCTAGTGAAAATGGAGTCACTCGTGGACTTTGGGCATACTATGTCATAGACATATAACAAAATAAAACTGATGCTCAACGATCGCAAAAGTCACATAAAATACCCTGATTAAATTTAGGGTTTTGCGTCCAAGGACACGACACATACAGCTGTTACATTATTCTCGCTAACAACAAACAAATACATCCTCCAACGGTCAAACTTACGTAAAATAAAATAGACCCCAAACCGGGTCGATCGAACTCGATTCACATGATCTAGTTGATCCAGAAATTTTAATGATACCCTAATTAAGTTTAGGGTTTTGCGTCCAGGGACACGACACATACAGCTGTTGCATTGTTCTAGTTAACAACAAACAAATACATCCTCCAATGGTCAAATTTGCGTAAAATAAAATAGACCCCTAACCGGGTCAATCGAACTTGATTCACACGATTTAGTTGACCCAGAAATTTTAATGATACCCTGATTAAGTTTAGGGTTTTGCATTCAGGGACACGACACATACAGCTGTTGCATTATTCTAGTTAACAACAAATAAATATATCCTCCAACGATCAAATTTGCGTAAAATAAAATAGACCCCTAACTGGGTCGATCGAACTCAATTCACACGATCTAGTTGATCCAAAAATTTTAATGAGCATGCTTGATTAAAACGTGTATGGTGAAAAATTAAATATAATTTTAAAAACCTTGATCACAAGAAAATAGACATGTCATTTTTAAATGAGATACGTCTCAAAATATTTATTTTAAAAAAATTATACGATGCAAAACATAAAAATTAATCTCTATCTCAATGTGGCTTACACTGACCAAACCCCAAAATCCAACAAGTTTCAAATCCAATAGTCCACGAATTTTAATTTAATAATTGGGTACCTATTAAAATCTAGGTATTAAATTTAGGCAAAATTTTTATATCTAAATATTTCTAATTATTATTTAAAATTAATGTAAAATGAATTGGTTTAAATTACCCAAAGTTCTGGCCCAAAATAAGCCAAAAAATGTTGAAAACAAGTTTTGAACAGCGCCCCAAAAGGGGCTACACCTCAGCCCAAAACTAGGATAGACCAAATTGCAGTCCATGGTTTCTTGGGTCCGTGACCCATCTAGTCAAAATCACAGCTCGATCTTAAGGCCTGTCCGCAGGCGTTGTCGCCCTTCATCGCAGACATCATCGTCCCTTGTCATAGACGTTCCTAACTCTAGCCAAGACTTCCTATCTCAGCAAGTCATCTGATTGACCAAAGACGTAGGCATCTCACACTGCGGCTCAACGTTTGCTAAGTCGCTTCTTGTCATTTCTTTGCCAACAGAATTCGTGCTATAAAATCGTCAGATTTTGTTCAATTGTTAGACTTGAAAATCCAATTCAATACATGTTATGGATCAACAGAGAATTCTCAAGACAAAAATCTAGACAACAGAATATTAACAAACGGAGAAATCGCCGAAGGGAAAATGAAAAATCAACGATCGTCCTTTATTGTTTGCGACAAACCAACCATCATCTTTTTTTTGCTAACAAATTAACCACTGATCTATGGAAAACTGTCAAATCCAATATCGTTGTGACGTTTACCGTTAATGTGATGAAGTCGAGACGCGACAGTTTGTCATAGTTCAGGGGTTAAATTGTTAAAATCGCAGCGATTTGTCATAGTTCAAGGGTTAAATTGTTAAAATCGCGGCGGTTTGTCATAGTTCAAGGGTTAAATTGTTAAAACCGCGCGGTTTGGCATAGTTGAGGGGTTAAATTGTTGAAACCGTAGCAGTTTGTCATAATAGTTCAGGGGTTAAATTGTTAAAACCGCGGCGATTTATCATAGTTGAGGGGTTAAATTGTTAAACCGTAGCGGCTTGATAAGAAGAAAATTCTCTTCTTTCATGTATCGCGAAAGTGAATCTTTGAACATCAATAACTCTCTCAATTTTTAACGGTTTTGGACACTTGAGTACTCGTTTTCTATCTTCTTTTCGTGATGCACAGGTAGGAGAGATCTGTTTAGGCATTTGGTGCTTATCAGAGTAGATTCGGGCTGGAATACATGCGGTGCTTTGCGGTTTTGAATTGTGTAATAAATATTGGACGACTTAGAAGCATTTTTAGGCCCCGAAAGTGAGACAAGCTGCCTTTGGCCTTCTAAATTGGTCGACTGAGCGCAAAGTTATGGCATTCCAAAGTTTTCAAGTAAACAATCTCATTCTTCCTATGCCCGAATCTACTATGATAAGCACCGAATGACACAACGAATGTCTTGTGCATCGTGAAAAGAAAATAGAAAACGAATATTCTAGCGTTCAAAACCGTTAAAAATTGATAGAGTTATTAATGTTCAAAGATTCACCGTTGCGATACGTGAAAAAAGAGAGTTTCCTTCTTAACAAGGAACCACAAGGGTTTGTCGTCACGCCGTAGCGGTTTTGTGTCAAACTGTCGCGGTTTGTCATCAAGCTGCACAATAAACCGCTGCGGTTTAGCATGACGCCGCAGCAGTGTGTCAAGAGACCATCGTAGTTTCATTAGATACCGCGGCGGTCTATTGAGACACCGCTGCTGTGCTTGGATGAACCGCTGCGGTTCATGCCAATTTTTCATGTTCTTTTTGGAAAACCACGGAGCCGAGGCGGTTTGTATACGAACCACCGCGGCTCCACATCAGCATGTTAACGGTAAACGTGACAGCGATGTTTGCTTTGTCATTTTTCCATACGTCAATTGTTAATTTGTTAAAAGAATGGATAGTTGTTGACTTGTCATTGATTGCAAAGGATGATGGTTGATTTGTCATTTTCCCAATCGCCGAACAAAAAATTGAAATTTTATATACCTTCTATGCTCTGATTTCAACCACAAGAAGTTCCGGTCGATCTCCTCCTCCAAACGGCAACACCTTCCCTTTCCAGCACATAGAACAACCCTGAATAAGAATTCCAATTTCACAGACACGATAGAGAGGTAAGGTTATATTTTTACCAATAATTGATCGAGTCTTATCAACGAAATTGCTTCGACTACGCTCTTTCCAGATCACCAAAGATTTTTTCTCTAATTCATGAAGATGACTTAGCTTGCAGAATGAAAATAATAGAGGCAGAGAGGAACTTGGCGTTTAACAATAGAAGGGGAGGGGGAAATCTAGAAAGAAATTTTTTACTACCCACAAGGAGATTTACACCTCGAGGAGGCATTTCCAAAAACGTCTTTCTCAATTTAATTTAATTTTATTTTTTAAATAAACATATATCACACTCTCCTCCACTTAAGAAGTTTTGTCACCGAAATTTAAAACAATTCAAGAGTACCATTGAACAAACGGGGGTACTTAGCCATCATATAAGATTCAATTTCTCAAGTTGCTTCTCTTTCACTATGGTTATTCCATTGAACCCGAATAAGAGGTATCCCATGATGACACAAAACTCTGGTCTCAATGCCTAGAATTCTCTCAGGTTCTTTCTCATATGATACATCTTTCCGAATAGGCATTTCAATATAAGAAATAACATGTGAAGGATCTAGAATGTACTTCCTCAACATAGAAATATGGAAGACATTATGAACATAATTTAGCTGTAACAATAATTCCAATCGATAAGTCACTAAACTAATCCACTCAATAATCCTAAAAGGGCCTATATATTTTGGAGCTAACTTTCTTCTCACATCGAAATGACTAATAATTCGATGAGGTTCCAGCTTTAATAATACAAAATCATTAGCTTTAAATTCTGCTTCCCTCCGCTGGAGGTTTGCATAACTCTTCTGCCAACTCTGAATAGTACTCAATCGCTCTTTAATCACTTGAACTTTTTAAGTTGCCTCATGAATCAAATCAGGCCCGAGAGTGATGCGCTCCTCGTTCTCAGCCCAACATAGAGGTGATCTACACGATTGTCCATACAAAGATTCATATGTGAAACACCAATAATGGTTTGATAACTGTTATTATATACAAACTCCACTATAGGCATGTGACTCACCCAACTATCTCCGAAATCTAAAATATAAGATCTCAATATATCCTCAAGAATTTGGATCGTATGCTCAGATTGGCCATTTGTCTGATGATGATGTGTTGTTCTTAAATTAAGCTATGTGCCTAAAGCTTCTAAAGGAATCTCCAAAACTATGACATGAATCTCGAATCTCTATCAGAAACAATGCTCAAGAGAACACAATGAAGACGAACAATGCTCTTGATATACAACTTACTCAGCTTCGTTTAAGAGAAATTCATCCTGACTGAAATAAAATGTGCAGATTTTGTCAATCTATCAATAATTACCCACACTGCGTCAAATTATTACCCACACTGCGTCAAATTTCTGAACCGTCCTAGGCAAACCGGTCACGAAATCCATGATAATCTTATCTCTTTCCACTCAGGGATAGGCTAAGGCTGCAATAACCTAGCTGGTCTCTAATGTTTAGCCTTAATCTATTGACAAGTCAAACACCTCGATACATACTCAACTACATCCCATTTCATTCCAACCCACCAATACTGATGCTTCAGATCATGATACATTTTCATGCTCCGGGGATGAATAGAAAATCTGGACTTATGGCCTTCTGCTAAGGCTACCTGTCTCAAATCTAAATCACTGGAGACAATAACTCGATTCTTAAAAATAGGATTCCATCATAACTGATCTCCCAACAATCAGAATGCTCACCAACTTGAATCTTCTCGAATCTCTCCTTCAACTCATCATCAAACTTCTGCAAATCTTTCACATGTTATAAAAATGTAAGGGTCGCTACTAAATTAAAAACTTGAACTATTTGGCCATCCCCCTGATACTGTAGCTCATAATCCCCAATAATTAGATATCTTTTTAAATCATCCAACACAAGAGAAGAAAGAGATCCTTGAGGATAATGAGCCGATGCATCAGCTACAACATTAGCCTATCCAAGATGATACTCCAAAGTGATGTCATAGTCTCCCATATATTCCACCCAACGGCATTGCCAGAGATTCAAATCATGCTATGAAAAGAGATAAGTTAAACTATTATAATCTGATAATATCTCAAATTTAGTACCATACAAGTAGCTCCACTAAATCTTTAAGGCAAAAATAATAGCTGCAAGCTCCAGATTTGAGTAGGGTAATTTTGTTCATGCGTCTTTAACTGCCGAGATGCATAAGTTATAACTTTATTATGCTGCATCAGAATGTAACCCAAACCAACTCCTGATGCATCTGTATAAACTGTATAAGGCAAACTCTCATCTGGTACTGCCAAAACTAGAGCAGATTTCAATCTCAACATGAGTTCATCAAAAGTTGTCTGACACTATTCATCCCAAATAAATTTCATATCCTTTCTACTCAACTGTGTTAGTGGTATAGCAACAGAAGAAAAATTTTGCATGAACCGACGATAATAACCTGTTATACCCAAGAAGCTATGCACTACAATAACATTTTGGGTAGCTTCCAATCTAACACGGCCTCAATTTTGGATGGATCAACTGAAATGCCATTTTTAGAAACAACATGGCCTAGAAATTTCACTTGTCCTCCAAACATTGCAATTTTCATGCTTTTCATACAACTGATGTTCCCTTAGCGTCTAAAGAATAATTCTCAAATGCTCCATATGCTCATACAAAGTCTTAGAATATATTAAGATATCATCACTGAAGACTATCACAAACTTGTCAAAATAGGCTGAAAGACTCGATTCATAAGGTCCATAAAAACAACTAGTCCATTAGTCAATCTGAACAGAAGCACCATAAATTCAATGTTTCCATAAAGAGTTTGAAAAGCAGTCTTCATAATATCTCATTCACGTATCTGTAGTTGATGATAACCCGATCTTAAATCATTCTTCGAGAAATATATAGATGCTCCAACTTGATCAAAACAAGTCATCAATCTTCATCAACAAATATTTGTTCTTGACTGTCACGTGATTCAATTTTCAATAGTCGATGCACAAAAAAAGTGAACCATCCTGCTTCTTTGCAAACAAAACTAGTGCACCCCATAGCAAAATACTATTCTAAATAAATCCTTTTCGTAGTAAATTGTTCAACTGGGTTCTCAATTCATTCAATTCTGCAAGAGCCATGCAGTACGGAGAAATTGAAATTGGAGTAGTGTTGGGCATCAAATCAATGCAAAAATCAATCTCACGGTCGGGTGGCAACCCAGGCAGATCCTCATGAAAAATATCAAGGTAATCACAAACCACTGATTAATCAAAATCCTGCTTGAGTGTAACAAAGTCACCGCTAATAGCAAAAATACTCTTGTAAGACTCCAATTTCCTTCGACCACCCAAACAGACTCGCAGAACAAGATCAACAGGAATCATACGGATATTATATGGATGTACTAGGATTTTTTTGTCTTCCAACATTAGAGTAATATTGCTCCGATAACAGTTGACCTTAGCTTTTTTATAGATTCAACCAATCCATACCTAGAATTACATCAAATTGATCTATAGGTATGACTATAATATCAACCAATAGTTCATGTCTGCCAATAATAAGGGCAGTAGATCACACAAAGAGACATTTCATATCTCTTATTCATGGGAGTACTTATGATTAGGGAATTTTCTAGCTTCTCTACAGATATTCTCAAAATACAAACAAACAAATGCATAACTCTAGTATCAAATAATACATGCACCATTGTGTTAAATAGAGAAAGCATACCATCAATGATGCCTTGGCCAAACTGATCAATAGCCTTAGATCCTGAAATGCATAAGATTGGCCAGTCGTCTTCTCTTTACCCTTCTTGTTTCCACCAAATCCACTCCTCGATGAGCTAGGAGCAGCTCCAACCATCTGACTAGTAGATCCTGCATGAGTGGCACTAGATGCGTAATTCTACTATTACCTAGTAGACCTTTAAAAGTTGGGACCAGCAAGCTTATACTAATGTTGAAATGGTGGTCTATAACCAGCTAGCTGCGGGGAAGCAAAACTCTGAAGTCTAGAAAAATTGTGCTAATTCTTACTAGAAAATCCTTTGCCAACTCCAAAACCAAGTCTAACAGAAGCTGACTAAGTAGGTGCTAAATTAGGCGGAGAAGGTTTATGATTCATCAAGTAGTTCTTCCTCAAGTGTCCAAGCTGATTACAGGTATGACATATATAAGGGCCTGAGCACCTACCAGTAGAATAAGGAGTATCACTAGACTATCCACTAGCTTCACTTTGAGTGTGTCCACCCTTGTTCTGATTCTTCTTTTGATCTTTCTTCGTCATTTTACCACCAATTTGTCATTCCTTGTTTGTCTTACCCTTGTGTTCACTAAACAGTTAGACCAAAACAACTTCAATAAGTTGAGCAACAGCAACGACATCCGAAATTGAACTTAACTCCACAACTGACAGCTAATATCAGATCTTAGGCCTTAAATGTTTCATGAATTTAACCATTTGGTCTATCGGATCCACTTCTCTGATATATTGCGATAACTCCATAAACTTAACATAATACTCCAATATAGTTAAACATTCCTGATCGAAATCATGATAAGCACCGATCATATTCTGGCGATAGCCAGTGTTACAATAGTTGTTTCTGAACACTTCCTCAAACTAGGTCTATGTCATCATATCTAGTGGGTAATCCAGTTTAAGAGATTTCCACCTGATTTAGCCATCTTCTTAAAATAAAAAGTAGCAAATTCAACCCAATACTTTCACGGGACTCCAAATAGCAATCAGATTCTTCTGCATCACCCTCAACCAATTCTCTGCATTCTAGAGGTTAGCTCAGCCCACAAACACTAGCAGTTTCATATGCCCCAAATACATAAAGAAGTTCATGCGGTGCATCTCGGGGTCTTGACTAACGCTATCTTGGGATAAATTCAGTAGCACATCCTTTAGGGATACAAGAGGATCAGTAGGTTGTGACTCAACAGTCTGCACAGTAGGTGCTATAAGAGCACAGTTTCTAGGAGCTATTCTTGGAGGCATTTTTGTAAATTTGAAAAATTTATGGGGTATATAAGAATACATCCTTAACACAATATTTCTAAACCCTTATATATTATTACACTATCTATTTTATTGATATCACTCTTCAAGATGGAATCGGACTTTGATACCGAAAATTCTGTCACGACCCGCAAGAGGCTTGAGACAAAAGAGGGAATGACTGAGCTAAAGAACAGAATCACTTGATTCATTTCGCTAAATTTATTAATTAGCATTGGAAGACTTAAAATAATTATTACAAGTCAAGGCCCAACAAACATTGGCTTAACAGCTCCAGTAAATGACATCAGATAGCATAATAATAAAATCCAAATAAAATAATTGTGCGGAAAAGTAAATTAAGGATTATAACTTATTAATAAGAAGTTTACCTCACAAATAGTCTCTCAAGGTAAAATTATTAAAGTACTAGAAAATAAAATAAAATAAAGTGCACCAAATTAATCTTGATTCAACAACGAGAAGTCTTGTTAATAAAATCCTGAAAATGTGTGATTGGGAGAAGTTGACTAAACTCAATAAAGATCAAATTTAAAATTAACAATGAATTATTTGAAACAATATTTAAATATGCATGAATTTGAAACTCAGATTTTATAAAGTAATTTTAGAAGATTTGTACAAAAGAGCATGTGTTTAAAAGAACCCACTAATATGTGGTACGTAATTAAAATAGACTCTTGTTGTACTAAATGAAAACTCCAATGAACATGGAATCACTCACGGATTCAAGGAACACCATGTCATAGGCATATAACAAAATATATGTGATGCTTAGTGATCGCGAAAGCCACATAAAATATCCTGATCAGGTTTAGGGTTTTGCGTCCAAGGACATGACACAGACAGTTGCCTCATTACTCTAGTTAACAACAAACAAACACATCCTCCAATGGTCAAATGTGCCTAAAGTAAAATAGACCCCCAAATTGGGTCAATCGAACTCAATTCACACGATTAAGTTGATCCAAAAATTTTAATGAGCAAGTTTAATTGAAACATGTACAGTGAAAAATTAAATATAAATACACATCATTTTTATAAGAGACACATCTAAAAATATTTATTTTAAAAAAATTGTGTTATGCAGTGCATAAAAATAAATTCATGCCTCGATGTGGCTTACATTGACTAAAGCCCAAAATCCAACAAAGTCCAAATCTAATAGTACACAAATTTTAATTTAATAATTGGATACCTATTAAAAAATTTAGGCATTAAATTATGGTCAAATTTTTATATCTAAATATTTTCAATTATTATTTAAAATTAATCCAACATTAATTGGATTAAATTATCCAAAGTTCTGGCCTAAAATAAGCCAAAAGCATGCCCAAAACAGGTTTTGGATCGCTCTCCAAAAGGGGTTGGACCGCGGCCCAAAAATGACTAGCCCAGATTGCATGTCCATGGTTTCCTGGGTCTTCGACCCATCGAGCCAGAATCACAGCCCGATCCAAAGGCCTATCTGCGAGCATTGTCGCCCTTCATCGTAGACATCGCCATCCGTTGTAAAAGACGTTCTTGACTCTAGTTGAGACTTCCTGTCTCAGCCAGTCATCTGACTGACCAAAGCCATAGGCTCCTTGCACTGCAACTCAGCATTTGTTGTGTTGCTTTGTGTCGTTTCTTTGCCAACGGAATTCGTGTTATAAAATCGTTGGATTTCATTCGATTGTTAGACTTGAAAATCCAATTCAATACCGGTTATCAATCAATAGAGAATTCCCAAGACAAAAATCTAGACAACAGAATATCAACAAACGGAGAAATTGCCAAAGGAAAAATCAAAATTTTATATATCTTATGTACTCCGATTTCGACCACATGAAGTTCTGGTTGTTCTCCTCCTCCAAGCAGCAACACCTCCCCTTCCAAGCACATAGAACAACACCGAATACAAATTCTAATTTCATAGACACAATAGAGAGATAAGGTTAGATTTTTACCAATAATTGATCGAGTCTCATCAATGGAGTCGCCCTTTGCTTCCAATGAAATTGCTTCGACGACGGTCTTTCTGGATTGCCCAAGATTTTTTCTCCAATTCGTGAAGATGACTCGGCTTGTAGAATGAAAATAATAGAGGCAGAGACGGACTTGGCGTTTAAGAATAAAAGGGGAGAGTGAAATCAAGAAAGAAATTCCCGATTACCCGTAAGGAGATTTACACCTCAGGGAGGCGTTTTCAAAATCGTCTCCCCCAATTTAATTTTCTTAAATGGGCAGGTATCACAAATTCAATCATGTTTTTTTAGTATGATTATTATTTACTACTTTTCCTTAAATTGATAAAATAAAATGCATGACTATATAACCTAGTAGGCATGCTTAGTTTATTGTAACTTAGTAATACTCTTTTAATGTTTATTCATGATTAAAAGATGAAAATACTAATTTGAATCTCTTTATTTTTACAAGATAGAAAGAATCTTAAATATAGAAACACAACTAGAATTTTAGTTTATATCACATAAAGTAATTGGAAGAATAATATAATCTTTTCTTTCATTCAATCTATGAATAAGAATATAAATAAGATTTGACAGAAGAAATAATGAGATTTAATAATATAAAATCTCAATCTTTATTTTTTAGATAAAATTAAAATAGAATTATATTCGTAATTAGAGGTCTATTAGTATCAATTCTCTAAGATATAGAGTTGTTATTTTATTATATAAATTGCGTGAGATATTATAAGTAAAATTAATAGATTTCAAATTTTTTGAGCAGATTCTACAAATTTTCTATATCAATATGAAATAAGGAAATCTGTTGTTAAAAATTGTAGATATTCTGATTAAATCTGATTATTTGAAGGTTATTAAATAAATATTATTTGATTTTTGTAGATTTGAAAAGCCGGACATAAAGATCAAGAAAAAAAAAAGAGAGAATCAAATATAAAGATGTTTGAAGATTTTGAAAGTTTGAAAGTTTTGAAAGCCTTCAAGATAAAGAAATTTTCTTTATTTCTAGCAAGCGAAAAAAGATTCTATTTTTTCTCAACATAAGTTGTTGCTATTCTTCAACAAATTGAACAATCATAAAACAAATTAGAATAGTTTTTAGAGTAATTTAGTTTTAGTTTTACTTTGCACAAAGAAGACTAAGGAGATGAGGAAGATGAATCTCATGACCTGCAAGGGGCCCAAAACAAAACGATGAATGATCCGGCCCAAATATTCGAATCGTCTGACCATTTATTTTTAATTGTCTTAATTAGCAGCAGAAATCTTAATAAATTATTTAAAAATCACTATCCGATAAAACACGAGATAAACAGGTCTAACAAGTGATATTAAGATAAAATAGCAATAATAAAAAAAAAACTGTGATGAAGGAAATAATAAATTTAAAGGGGTTACAATGTTTTTAACGATTCTAACCTTACAAAAAATAACTCTCAAATAAAATTGTAAAAATGCTGAAAAATGTAAATTCTTTCGAATTGACTCTTGAGTCAGCATTAGAAGTCTTATTAATAAAATCCTAAAAGGGGGAGTTATTAGGTTGAGTTGACCAAACTCAATAGAAGTGAAGTTTTATATTCAGCAATTAAATTAAAACAATTTTTAAGCATGCATGATCTTAAAACTGATATTTCATAAATTTATTTTTAGGAAATTGTACAAAAGAGCATGCGTTTAAAATAACTCACGATAATGTGATACGTAATTAAAATAGACTCTTACTATACCATATAAAATGTTAGTGAAAATAGAACAACTCACGAACTACAAGCACAATATGCCATAGGTATATCACATAACAACAGTGATGTTCGGCCATTGTGGAAGACACATAAAGACTTTGATTAGGTTTAGGGTTTTGTGTCTAGGGACATGGTACATACATGTGGCTCATTACTCTAGTTAACAACAAATCAACACATCCTCTCACGGTCAAATGTGCATAAAGTCAAACATGACACCAAATCAGGTCGATTGAACTCAGTTTACATGACTAAGTTGATTCATTAAATTTTATGTGCATGTTTAAAATATGTATAGTGAAAAACCACATATTATATAAAAATTCGACGAGTCATAAAATGGATACATCATTTTATATAAGACACGTCTCAAAATATTATTTTTAGAAAAATAATATAATATTGTATACAAAATTAAATCCCTACCTCGAAGTAGGTTTGCCACCAGTCCAAGCCCAATTATCCAAATAACTCAAATATAAGAGTACATGATTTTAATCTTTTACTTTTTGGTACCTATCCAAAAATAAAATCAAAAATTTTTGGGGCAAAATTTGACATATTAAAATTTCAATTTTTCTTTAAAATAACTCACAATTTAATTGGGTCAACAATCCTTAAATTGGGCCCAAAATAGGACATGAACGTGGCCCAAAACAGCCTGAACTTCAGCCGAAAGTTTGTTTTGGTGTGCTGCCCATACAGGCCTAGATCGTGGCCCACTTGGATTTATTCGCAGTCCACAAGGGCCCTGGATTGCAGCCCTCTTCATTGGTCGAGTCATGGCTAGAAGTTGACTGAGCTTCATCTTCTTCATCACAAGTGCGAGCGACATTGTCTCTGGTCGAGACTCCCTGTCTCGGCCTGTCGCCAATTGGCCGAGGCAGTAGGAATTTTACTCCGCGAGTCAGCATTCACTAAGTTACGGTTTGGTGTCTTTCCCCGACTCCATCTGAAAAGAACTTGCTTGATTTTCCCAAGAATCCGACGAAGTCATCGGTTTATCCCATATATACATGCCCAATTTCAGTGGCCCAATTTCAGTAGCCCAGTTTCAACAATACAAAAATCTAGCCAAAATCAACACTATAGAGACGAGAAAATTTTGATTTTTAGCTTCGCCGAACCAAACTTTTGGCTATTGGAAGTTTCATTTGAGACTGTGAGAATTGTCGCTCTTCCCTTTCGAACTCGCACCAGAATCAAACCAAAATTCCCTTCCAACAGAGAAGACTTTGTATCAACATTCATAAGTTTTGCCCAAAAGAAACAAATCTAGAACTACTGAGGGAAAAATCGACTAACCAACATGATTCTCCATTCTCAAAAGCCTCACTATGAAATATCGAGGAAAGAAAATTGCCAAAGGAAAGGAGGGAAAGCGAGAGAGAATTAGAGAGAGAGAGAGAGAGAGATGGAAGGCAATCTATAACGCCCCGTAGCATTAAACTCCCCACCCCGACCCCCTTCCCCTTTTGTTAAAAATATGTCATCTTAGAAAACCGGATCTTTTAAAAACTCATACAAAGAAAGTCTTTATAAAAACCTCTTTCGAAATCAAAGCTTAGTAAAACTTATCTTTTATTAAATATTTTCGTACTTTTTAAAACCATGTAGTAGTAGATTTTATGAAAATTCATTTAGAAATAAATGTAGTAAAACCCATCTTTAAAATAACCAAAAACATTTATAAATATTTCTTTTTAAATCTAACGGAAATTAACATAAATCTTGACAAGAGTTTACATTCTTAAAATTCATCTTTTCTTAAATTCTCACCCACGGTCAAATTCACTTCGAGAATGCTCTAGCTTCGCCCATGAGAACTCCTCTTCAACCATGCTATCAACAAGTTTTTTTCATCATTCTCTTTAATCTCCATCATTTCCTACATGACAAGGTTCACCTATGTAGCGAACCATTTTCATTTTTCTTAAAACACTTTCTCTTTGTAAAAACACATAAAATTTAAAAATTTACTTTTAAATCAAATTCTTACATTAAAGTGCGTGGTGGAAGACTTTATCTTTAACTTTAAAACACGTCTCATATCAATAATATAAACCATTTTTTACATTTTGAAAACATAGTTTGCATAGGTATGAAAAAAATCACATAAGTTAGTTAAGATTTATTACAAAACAATTGCCCAAGTGTTAAAATACATATACCAAAACTTATGACATTGAGCCATAACCCACTGGTTAGTTTGCCAGTAGCACAAAAGGCTCAATACAGCAATAGTTCATCAGCTGCATCCTATATAAGCTTTTATCAAACCATAGGCTCCTTACTTACATCACAAGACTTAAACTATGAGCGTAAAGCTTAGTAAGCGATATAAATTATGCAATAATCATGATATGCAAATTTTATAAAACATATGCAATTTCCGTTTTCATTTTGCTTTACCTTTACCTTTACCTTGAGTTTTAACCTTACTGTTAACTTAACTTTAGATCCGCTTACCCATTTAGGTGTTGAAGATGTCACTGTACAAGGTAGAGTGGCATTATATGGCCCACGTGCCACATCCAACTCAAGAACCCACACCTCACACATTTATTTCTATTTTCATTTAGTTACAGTTACCCATTTAGGTGTTAGAGATGTCACCCTACAAGGTACTGGCACCATATGGTCCACATGGGGTAGCCAACTAAAAAACCCACATCTCTTCACACCCATTAACGTTTATTTCCATGTAATGTCTGTTTCATTTCCAAAACATACGCATAAAATCATTTTCGTTCTTTTATCAAACATGGTGCATCAAATGTATATGCATGTATACATACAATCCTATCGTTATATAACAATATAACATTTTCCCATATGGAAAATGACAAATCAACCATCATCCTTTACTGTTAGTGACAAACCAACAATTATATTTTTTTTGCTAACAGTTTATCCACTGAACTTTGAAAAATTGCTGCCACGAATATCACCGACAAATTTTTCAAAATCACGTTAACTTTCTCAAAATCACAGTGCAAAAGAACAAAAACCCATGAAAAAAAAATGGAAGAACTCGTGATTTTAAAATAGATTTTCAGTGGAAAAGAGTTTATATTCATGGAGAATGAATTTTGAAGATTTTGAATTTTGTAAAAGAATGGATTTAGAAGATTTCAGGTTTTATAATTTAGAAGATTTTGTAAAATAATATTAATGTTTGTAGTTTTCGGATGATTTACAATTGTTTTACAATCCATGGGAAGGAGAATTACAGTTTGTTTGGGTTTTTGTATGAAGAAGACGATGAATTTTTTTCATTTACAGGTGAGCCGCAGCGGTTTGTTATCAAGCCGCTGAGTTTGAAGAGAAACCGCTGCGGTTTCTCATCAAACCGCAGAGGCTTAGTGACAAACCATCGCGGCTCGTCGTCAAACCACCGAAGTTCCTGGTTTATGGAACCAGAACCATCATTTTGACCTCTTCAACTTCAAATGATCATAACTTTGGCTACAGGTGTCAGAATTGGCTCCATAAGATATCAATTTGAAGCTCTCTTAGAGATCTACGACTTATTTTAAGGTTTACTTTGTGACACAGATGTCTCATGCCCAAAATCGCACATCTAAGCCCTCAAATTTGCGATCAAAGATTTTTAGACAAACCGTGAGTCATGAGACCACGACGGTTTCACGACAAACTGCCGCGGTATCATGACAAACCGCTATGGTTTGTCTAAAACCCCCGCGGTCTCATGACAAATGCTGCGATTTGTCATCAAACCATGGCGGTTTCACAACACACCGTGGCAGTTTCATGACAAACGGCTGTGGTTCATCATCAAACCACCACAATTCGTCGTCAAAGAGTTAACGGCAAACGTGACAACAATGGTAGCGACGTCAATTTCTCATAGTTCAGTGGTTAATTTGTTAGCAAATAAAGGAAGATGGTTGGTTTGTCACAAATAGTAAAGGATGATAGTTGTTTTGTCGTTTTCTCTTTCCTATTTCTTCCTTTAGTGTTTCTTATCAATCATCAAACAACCACTTTTAATCTTTTCTTAACAATCAATAATATCATCATATCAATAATAACATGAAAGCATACAAATATTCTGTCATATCATAATAAATACCCTTATATACACAACAATTCAAACAATTCTTATTCTTTTGTGATGTAGGCTAAAAAGGCAACAAACATATGATATCTGTAACGACCCAAATTTTCGTAACCTTGTAAAATTCGTAAAAATTCAAAATTTTTATACCAAGACTAAAACCTTTATTAAAACCTTTTTCGAATAAAATCAGAGTGTCTTTCAAAGTCGGACCATTAAAACTCTTTTCGTTCTACCCACTATGAAAATTGTTATAAAATCTTTTAACAAAATAGAGCGGAAGTCAAATCAAGAAACATAACGGGTTTATTGAAAACATAGCGGAAACGTAAATAATTTGCTTCAGGAAGAAATACTAAATAAAGCATTACACGTTAATGACAACCCACTTTATATTTTACTTCCCCTTAGCCTTGCCAGCCACAAGTTCCTGCCCGTGCAAATCCTTTATCTCTGCTTTTTGATTTCTGCATTGTCTTCGCATACAAATACCTACACCTACACCACAAGTAAACTGTAAGCCCAAAGGCTTAGTAAGGAAAAGGGTTTATGCAATATGATATGCCTCTCTTTAGTCCTTTTTGGAATGGGGGCCACCCAAACCAA
Source organism: Begonia loranthoides (assembly GCA_022433065.1). Lineage (NCBI taxonomy): Eukaryota > Viridiplantae > Streptophyta > Magnoliopsida > Cucurbitales > Begoniaceae > Begonia > Begonia loranthoides. The sequence continues at coordinate 8,620,248 of CM039477.1, read as the reverse complement.
TCTTTTCATTACGTTCATTCATTCATTATTTACTCGTACGTCGAGCTGTAGATTGGAGGATTTCCTTTGGAATGGTATAGTCGGTCGGATATAACATTTTACTTGTAACTAAGTCCCCTCTACCGACAAGGTAAGGGGCTTCGCCTAGCTGCAGACTAGATCTGCTACCCATCTGCCCCCCAACTCCCTTTTTTTCTTTTCTTTTCTTTCATTTTCTTAACATTTTACCTCACATAATGCATGTGTAAATACCACTACCAGAGTGGCACTTCCTATTGGTTTCTATTAGCATGATGCATGATGACACATTCTCCAACTAACATGATGTATGATGTTGTATAACGTAACTTTAACAATAATTGAATTGAAGAACGGAAATTGAAAGCGCATATAAATGTAAGCCAACAATCATTGAATAACGCATTGAATGAAGGTAAACAATAATTGAAGATGACAATAATTAACTAGCACATTTAAGAGAAAGTAAACAACGATGTTGAATAATAAAGCGTAACTGAAGGACAGTAATTAAGCATGCAACTATATCAGTGAATGGAAACCACGAATATGAATAACTTGCTGGAGAGCATGCATGCTTTTACTATCAGAATATAATAACGACATGCTTGTAATATCATGCTTTTAAATTAATGAATTGACAACTAACGAAATAGTGAACATGCTAAATAAATTTTTAAGATTAATAACCTAGTTAATTAAACATAATCGGCAAAGGAATTTAGCCAAAACTATTAGCAAAGGAATTCACAACAAGGTAATCATAGTAAGGAAATCACAGGACCAGTAAAGTAGCACTACAGAAGGAAAGATAAAAACATATATTCACATAGTCAATGAAACTCTTGGTTCATTCACGTTTTGTTCATTATTCTTTCATCTTCTCTATTATTCTCTAGTAAAGTAAAGCATCAAATTGTATAAATTACAGTAAAGGATATTACAATAGAATACAATATACAAAATATCTACAAAGGAATTCAACACTACTTAGATTAATTGATTACTTGGTTAAACATGCTCAAATTTTTTATAGTTACTTAGTTAATTAAACATGGCATAACTTAGTAAATTAACATGCTAAAAATTAATTAAACATGACATAATTTATGGTATAACTTAGTTAATTAACATGCTACTAATTACTTAAACATACTAATTAAATGTTAATTACATGGCATAACCTAGTTAATTAACATGCTAATATTATTCTAGTTAGTTAATTAAACATGCTAACTAGTTAAACATGCTAATTACATGCTACGATTATTACTCTAGTTACATGCTCAGATTATATGCTTTTGTTCTAGTTAGTTAAGCATACTCATTAAACATGGTTAGGTAAGATTATAATTGTGATTCTAATTAATTACTCTAGTTAATTAACATGCTCAAGTCTAGTTAATTACTCTAGTTAATTTGACATACTCAGACAGAATTACAATTATGATTTCCAATTAGTTACCCTAGTTAATTAATGATTAAATATGCTCAAGTTCTAATTAATAGTTTGTTATTACAAGTATTAATACCGGCTCCAATATACAAGCTAAGATCAAGAGTTGTGTTAATTAAACATACTTGACTAAGGGTCATTGTTATTCTAGTTAATTAAGATTCAGTTATTACTCTAGTTAATTTACTTAGCAAGGAAAATAACAACTTCTAGTTATCACTGAAAAATTTACACTGAACAATATATGTATAGCACTAAGGAAAGCCGTAAAGTAGTAAATCATCGTGACAACAGGTAAAGCAGTGAACAGAATCATCGTCAAGTAACACTTAGCTCATTCATCATTCATGCAACATCCATCCCATTCAAAACATTCATCATAACATTAATCTCTATCAAAGTAAAGCATTTAAAATACAGAACTAACAATAAAACCAGAGCTAACACTAAAGGGAATATCACAAAGCTAACAATAATCTACAGAGTACTAACAAATCTACACTATCAACAACAAGGAAATACCACTCATGCACTTTACTTGTGGGTAGGGCCTCCACTGGCCAAGACATACTCATTTATTGACTAGTTAGGAAGAAAAACACTCACGGACAGATACTCCACTGCACCCAGCTTCACTCTTCACGTGCAGCTCCCAACAGCTCTAAGCTTACGAGTTTTGCTTCACCCATGGGAAGAAGTTCACAATCGCAGGAGGGAACTCTCTCACTCAAAGGAGACTCACACGCATGAGCCCCCACTACTCATCAGACAACTTTCTCTCTTATCGGTTCTCTCTCATTGGACCTCTCTCTCACGCAGGAAAAGAGACTGGGCTGAAGAAATGCCAAAGAAGGATGGCAATATTGAAGGCCTTACCTGGAAGGAGGCCATCGTACGCTTAAGGGTTAGGGAGGGACATGGTCTGGGCATGGGGAGGGTGTGGCTTTGTCGTCTCCATGTGTCCAGGAGTGGGAATTAAATGGCTAAATGAAAATTTTCTATTATTTGAACCCTAATTTATTCGCAGTTCTGGGTGTTTTGGACACGTGCGGACGTGCTGGTCTTGTTCGCATTCATCCAAAACATACTATCCCTCAAGCAAATTTGGTCATTCGGATGCAATATGGCGCCCAAATAACGCGTCCGTACTCGGTCGAAAGGTCCCAAAATTGGACAGAGTCGAATTGGTTATATTCGCATGAGTCTGCTTCGTCCGGGACCATCCAAATTCGCCATTCGGATGCAAAATGGCATTTGCATTAAGCTTCCGCACTCGTTCGAATCTGTCTGGAAATTGGACAGATTCAAAATCCTGGCATCCACACTCGTCCATGTGCATCCGAGTTCGTCCGAAACTTCACGACGTAGGTGAAGTTAGGACACGAAATCGCATCCTGAGTCGTCCCAAGGTTCAGGGGCGACGTACAATGCATTTACGAATGACATTTCTTGTCCGCATGTCGTCCGCATTTGTCCGAATCTCCATAAATCCAGCTTTTCCATCATGTTTTCCTACTTAACTTTCATCCCATAATATTTTCCCCATAAATACATGTCACAATTTAACACGTATCAATACGCAATGTAATATCTTAACTATCCCGATACTTAATTGCATTATGTACACGGGAAAAATATCGGGGTATTACAATATCACTTACCTTAAGTCCTTAGAAAGTTTAGCACTTCAATTATTCTACTCAATATCTTCAAAATCAATAAATAATCATCAATACAAATTGATAAAGATACCATCATTTCACGTGCACACTAAGGTTTCTCCAAACTCTGAATCACTAATAATTAACAAAAATCTTTCTCTAACTTATAGCCCCATACAAACAGAACGTAAACATCCTCAATTCCCCCTTCAGCCCATAACTTAGATTTAAAATTCAATTATTCAGCAGTAACCAATTCAGTTTATAAATAGATTTTCCAGTCTACTCCCTTAGATATAAACACAATCTGAATCCATCACATAAGCAGGAACTGATTTGTCCTCTATTTATACATTTCCAACATTCAAATTTTCAGCAACTATGCCACTATCAACATCTGAACAATTAGTACCAATTATTAATGTATATGCAGTAGTAGTTACTTTGAATATCAACAAAATGTTTGATCATTCACATAGGGCAGGGATAAAACTCAGATTACCAATTTTCTTCAAGAAATTCTACGAAGGATAACACCCAACAAAAATATATATTCCTTACAAATTCACATAAAATTCATAAGAAATCATGAAAGAACTCTTAGAATACCGCAGAACCTGAGAGAGAAAAGAGAGGAAGCTTGAATCTCCTGAACTCTTCTTCCTTTTCCAGAATTCTACCTACACTAGCTGCCTTATATAATCCATAACCTTACACTTCTCCAGCAGCCATCTAGAGGTGGATGAGCAGGTGGGAGAACGCATAATCATCCATGCGGTTCTATCTTTACTTTCTTCCAATCAAATTACAACATCAATTAACAGTTTAGGCGACGTTTGGTATTATTGGTCGATCAAACCCTTTGGGTGATCGACCACAAAACAACTTAAAAACAATACTCTATCTAATTTTTAGAAAACCGGTCGATCATCTCCTAGAGGACGATCGACTGCAAAACTCAACATCACAATCTACAAAGGCCATGACTGACCGCAAGTCCTACCTTGATTGATTACAATTCCATGAATTTCACAATTCTTGAAGAAGTCACTTGATCACCAACATGCACATACGATTGACCGCACAAACCATTGCTTCGTCTCTGTAATATTTTGCTTAGACCGTGATCAACCGCACCTAACCTCTTGATCGACCATACCACCCAATGAACATCACATAAACATTTATTTTACTGCTCCTTATCAAACCATAACACAATATATCCCAATCATCCAAACTAATACTATTAACATCCAATATAGCTTTAATTTTCCTCACTTAATCTCATACTTAGTACTATAAAAATCTGGGGTATTACAACCTATGAGCCTAATGCTCAGCAAGTAATGTGTAACATAAAATGTATAACATATAAGATGCAATATATGATATGACTATGAAATGCAACATGTAACCTAAACATAACTATGAAATACAACACAAAAAATCATGTCTTTTCTTTACTTTTTTTCTTTTATTTTTTTCTTTTATTTTCTTTACTTTCACTTTGCAGTCTGATTGTTGTGGGACATCAGTCTAAGGGAGAGTAATACCATTTGGTTTATCTCATGCAGGACGGCCAACTCTAACTCCACCGATAACGATCTTTTACCTTTATTTAGTTGACACTATTAGGTCCACCTCATGTGAAACAATCGACTCATACCCGTTTTCAAGTTTGTATCATTGTTATGCATTTTCTTTTTTTTTTTTCATGAAATCTCATACATGTAAATCGTTCCTTTTTGTCATGTGTATGTAATATATGGGAAGTTAAAAGAACATGAAACTATATACTGACCTATCACAATAAATTATTCGCCGTTTTCTGCTTTATTATAGTCTTTGACTTGCAAACAATACATATATATTCTAAAATTTTAAACTATAATTGGGGACTTTTTATAGCATAACAAGAATATCAAACATCATAGAACAGTCTATACAAACATCACTATCAAATTTCTAAACTCCAAACCTAGAGACAAAGGTCAATCTAACTAGAGATTCAAATTTCCACCCATCGTTTAACACTTTATGCCAATTTATAATATGAATATAAGGTCAAATTCACTTATCGATAACAGCCACCCGATTATAACACACTCAACTCTGGCTTAAAGACAATAATCACAGGTTTGTTTAGTACATTATATAGACATATGACCTGAATATAAAGCCAAAAACCCCTAGTTGACACATGGACAATAATTTTCTAATCATAAACAGATTCCTAATTCTATCCAGGGGCATATTCAATTGGTAAAACATCCAAAAAATTCCAAACTTACGTTTTAAAAAAAGCAGTACTCAACCTATAAACTAATTTTTTCTAAGCAAAGGATGGATAACAAATTCTTCTTAATTTAGTTCAAGAACCGCAACAATTTACCAACCTTAACCGAGTCTAAAGTGCCAACTTAGACAGTATTCAAATCTATTTAGCATACGGTCATAAGCAGAAAGCAACTTCAGTTAATATACTGATTTCTCTCCAACATGAAAACAATAACGAATACAATCCATTTTATCAAATTTTCAATCGCACGATGATGGGATAGCAACACACATATGCAATTATAAACCCTATGATGTAGGCCTAATGCCCAAGCAAAATGAACATCACTTACCCGGTATTGATGCTAATGTAGAAATCTTAAACAATCGATCACTCGTTTCCCTCTTATTTCTGAAAGTTCATCTGAGGAGAATAGTTTCTTCGATCACCAGTCGAGGAGAGGACTCCCTCGACAAACGATCGAGGTAGCCAAAAATAGGGTTTCCCCCATGACCCTCAACATAAACGCAACCAAATGTGGGATTTTCACTTCCCCAAACTCCGCCAAACCAGCTCCCCGTCGTGACTTGCTCACGAACGACCTCGAGAAGTGGTTCCAATAAGCGAGAAAGACACAAACCGTCGACGTTTACATCCTATCTCAAATTCTAAATTCAATTAAATTAAAAGACTAATTTCCTTATTTTATTAAATATCCAATTAATTATCTAACTACCTAATTAACATATAAATTGCAATGTCTCAGGTATTTAAATTCATGTAATTATTGAATTATGTGAAAATATGAGTTATTGGCATTTTATAGAGTATTGAAATTTATATATATATATATATATACACACACACACACACTAAAGATTTAAAGAAATTATAGAAAATTAGACAAAAATTAAAAGATAGAAATAGTAAATAAATGTTTATATGGTCTGGTTTGATACTTCTAGCATATAAACAAATGAAATAACGATATAAGACATGAACAGTAAAAGAGAAAAGAAATAGAAAACCTTATGCAATGTTATAGAAATTGTATGTGAATTCTATGTTTTACGTTTATATCATGTACTGAGCGTTAGACTCATAATTAAATCTCGTTGATGTAGGTAAGAAGCAGATGAATGGATAAAGCTGGTGATGGACGTAGCTAATGGAGTATTGTTGTGTGGACGTTTGTGTTGTTGGTGACATTGACATGTGGTTATGGCTCAAAGGAATGAAATAAATGTTTTAAAGACTTTCAAGTATTTTATGATTTTAAATAAATGTTCTAAGTAATGTTTTTATTTAAACAATGGGTTTATGGTATTGAAAATGTAAAGGACTTCCGATGTGTGTTTTGTATGTTAAGACTTCAACTGTTTATTACTCTGGTGTTCTATTACGCAATGGTTTTATAATGGTTTTAAAGAAAAGAAAAAAATTTATATGAAAAAGGTTACGAGATGTTACAGGAGCTGCCTTCGGTTCTTTCTCTCGGATGTTCTGGGGTAAGATGGTTTCTTTCTCAAAATTAGGTGATGGATACTCTCTGTCTATTGTTGCTCAGTCTAGAATTTATTATGGCCAACGATGAGGAATTTGAAATCAGTTCTATGTTATTCAACTTCAATAAATATGCCCTGTTATGAGTATGTGTTGTTCTCTATTGGCGTTAAATTCTGCTTGAGATATTGGTTGGGCATTCTGTTAGTGGAATTGTGGGTTTTAGATTTACCCTTTGTAAATGGGTTTGGTACTTTGTTAGATTACTGAAGAAATATGTTAAGGCTTGAATTGCTGAGATGTATTCTGTTATTGTATCTTGCTGCTGAATGCTTAAAGCTTGAAAAGATATGGCATTATTGATGATGGGTTTTTCTGCGTTTTGGCTTGTAGCTTTTATAAACCCTGTTAAGACATTGTCATTGGACATTGTGGAATATGGAAATGTTCTTGTCGTTTGGAAATTGGTTTATGTTTGATTGTTGAATTAAAGGTTGGATAATAATTGGAATATAAGTTGGAAGTTGGAATAAATTGTGCTGAGTGATAGATTTTTCTATTAATTTCACGGTGGATTATGTTTCTGATAATTGTCTAGTTGTTGTGAAGTAAAGAATATTTCGTAGGAAATAAAGGAATGATGGGTAGCATGTACTGCTGTTTGGTTCTGATTTTTGGGTTTGGATTTTGCCATAATACTGTGGATATTGTAAATATATCTTTATACTCACGGTGATTTATGCTAATGGCCAGAGTTAAAATATACATATATTTACTGAAAATAATTTAGTGGCATTTAAATAAATAATTATTGGTTAATTGGTCGATGAAAATAATTGGGTGAAAATGTTAAATGAATTATAAAATAAATAAATAGAATAACGGTATCAAAGTTAGAGTTTATAATTTATAAGTATATTAATAAATAAATGATAACGATTTTGAAGGTATTAACGAAAAAATAATAAGGAGCTAAACACGCTAAGGAACCCAAGTAAATGATATGTGTGTGCTTTGGTCCTTAGGGCCCTACATCGCAACAATAGGATATGCACGTTCCATTGTTTACAGTTTTTATAGCATGTCTACAATATTAAAAGTATGTCTACAGTTTTTACAGCATGTCTACCATTTTCTAAGCATGTTTACAGTTTTATAGCACATATATTGTTTTATAGCATGTCTATAGCTTTATAGTATGTCTCTTGTTTTATGAGCACATTCTGTGAATCACACATTGGATATTAATTTATATTTCTTTTAATTAATATGGTAGTAATTGTATGCATTCATGAACATCATGTATCACAGTTTTCAAAGATTAGGAAAATGATTTCATGCATGGTGTTGAAGAGGAAAACGATAACGGAAATGAAATGTCAATAAATGTAAACGGATTCGTTTTTACGTGATTTTGGATATTGAAGAGGTTGCTCTCACATGGAAACGAATCCATGTGGTGAGTTTGGATACTGAAGAGGTTGCTCTCACCCCACATGCCACCTAAAACGAAAAGAAAATGAAAACAGAAAGCGAAAAGATAAAGGAAAACAGAAAATGGAAACACATATAGTTTTGAAAAGAGCATAGCATGTGCATTGTACAGTTTTTATTCCTATCACTTACTGAGCGTTAGGCTCATTAGTTAAGTCTTGCGATGTAGGTATATACTTGAAAACAGACAAACAGATTAGGAGCAGTTGATAAAGGATTTACATGCGCGAATTTTGTGGCTGGTTGGCCTAAAAGAGAAAAAGAGTTTTATAATCAAATAAATAGTTAATTATTATTTTATTTTATACTTCTGCTACATTTATGCTTTTGCTACGTTTTAAGAAAAAATGATTTTATTCCATTGCTAAATTATAAAAGCATTTTAAGAAAATACTATGATGTATTATTGCTAATAAATTGGGCAAAAGGTTTTAAGTAGAAGATTTTAACGGTCGGTTTTAAGTAAAACATTTTAACGATCAGTTTTAAGAAAAGAACTCTGATTTCAATATAAAAAAATTAATGAAGATTTAAGTTGTTTTATAAAACCTTAAAATTTTACGCGATTTTCAAATGAAAGAAAAATTGGGTCGTTACAATATGGGGATTTGCACACGCTAATTTTATGAACTTCGCCATCAAGTTTACAGGCTACAATGATCAGTTTAAGCACTATCCTAAGACTACTAAGTGTAAATGTGATACATTACACAAAACCAAATTGATGACATATCACATGCAACTTTAGATGTGAATCAGACCTTGGAACTACTTTCTTCGATAGAGGATCCGTTGATAATATCTTTTAAACTTTGACAAAGGTTAGAGGAAGGGACGATTGACTAATGATAAGAAACTTATATGATTGTAACATATTATTTTATGTAATTTAGAGAGCCTAAACCATAGTACTAATGCATATATGAAAAGTTCATATAAACTAAAAGACTTACTGGCATTTGTTTGGTCCAGCGACAGAAGATGGAGAGGCTACAAGAGGAGCAACTAGCAGGGCTACTAGAGGAGTTGCGAGGCTGCAAGAGGAGCTGCTGGTCAGGCTACTAGTTGGGCTGCTGGAGGGGCTACTAGAGGATCCACATGCTTCCTACGCTCATCAAGGAGTTGTAGCTGATTGGCATAAATATATTTCATTTACCTTTCTAGTCTCTCCAAGGTCGTTACAATCTAGTTTTACCTTTCCTCAGTCATCAGTATAGAGTGCGAGGACTAAGGAGAGGGCTAAACAGTACCTTCCTCTATCTCCACCTAATCTGAGTCTGGTGTAGCCAACGTCCAAAGAAGTTGTGCAGCCAACGTTGAAGGAGGTTGTCCAGCCGACATCAATAGAAGTTGTGCAGCTGACGTCGATAGAAGTTTTGCAGCTGACGTCGAAGGTGGTTGTCCAACGGACGTCAATAGAAGTTGTGCAGACGACGTCGATGGAGTGTCTGCACCCTTGAATACCAACTCCCCTCTGACTTTTTTCATCTCAATCTGAGCCAAGGTCACTTGATTTCGCGCCCTCCCAACGAGCCAAGAATCAATGAAAAGGCACTTGATTGTATACATCAAGTGCCTTTTCATTGATTCTTGGCTCATTGGGAGGGCGTGCTTGCCTGATGCGATCAACAATCTTCTAAACGAGCCAGTTATAGGGGAGGTTATTCCTTAGACTTTTTAGGATTGCCTTCATCATATTAATAATCACGTATGCAACATTGAATCTCTTCCCGTTGTAAAGTTTCTCCATCACATAGAGATCCATGTAGTTGACATGGTCTCTATGTTATCACAAGGCAAACTTGTGTGAGTTATCATGTGATCGATGACTCTAGCTTTGGCATTTAGGTGATTGGATTTGGGCGTGTAGAAAGATTCAATGTCGGGATTACGATGCAACTGCCTTGGCAATGTCAAATCTTCTCCTTATTTCATGAAGTCTAGGTCCTTGGATACATGAAAATACTCATATGTCTCCTCCTCCTTGGAGCATCCAATCAGATCATTTAACTCAATCAGAGTTAGCCTAATCTCCAACCCAAACAGACAAGTCTTTAGCTCTTTTAGTTGGTTGTTGCCCAACTCTAGATTTGAGTAAAATAATTTCACGAACTTCTCACAATAATCCCCCCCCCCCCTGCTTGGACATCCTAGTCAGTCCAATGCAGTCAAATATTTCTTCTATTCGAAAATCAGGGAACGCATTGAACTCTACTCTCATAGATATAATGATAAAACCATGTATAAGGTCATTGTCATTCCTTTCCTTAGATGACGTCGTCCTAAACATACATAAAGATTGGTTCTCTGCAAATAGGTAGAGATGAGTTGAATCACCTCATGATTGACCTTGAGCATCAGAGGGAGTCACTTTAAGCTTTGTTGTGACTTGTCCAGCTTTCAATGTCATTTTTTTATCCTAGAAATGTGAGGAGAGATTTCAGAAAGTTGAAATGCTTTGAGAAAGTTGAAATGTTGCTAAAAAATTGGCTAGGTCTTAGCGGATGTCCTTTCCACTTATACAGGCGGAGTTAAAGGTCGCTCAATGTATAAGAGACATCCTTCGAGAAGAGGGACATCGTCGCTCTAAGGGATAATGGTCGTCCAAGGCTGCTGATAGTCGTAGGATATGATTATTAAAAAAAGATGTCGTTTAGTGTTGAGAGATGTCCAACAATGCCCTCAACCCACAACGGATGTCCCTTAACTTACGACGGACTCCCTCAACTAACAATGGATATCCCTAAAACCATAACGGAGGTCTCTCAACTTTTGACAGACGTCCATGTCAATGAGACACGTTTGTGGTAAGTTGAGGGACATCTCTCAATACTAAACAAGGTCATCTCTCAACATCAATGGACGTCCACTAGCATCCACGAACGTCCCTCAATGTTAAATGACATCCATTGTGGGCTAAGGATGTCTGTTGTTGGTTGAAGGATGTTCGTCGTAAGTGGAGGGACATCCGTTGTAATGCCCCGGAGCGTTAAGTTTTTTTTTTTTTTAAACTATGTATTTGTAGAAAACTAGGTTATGCATAAATTCATACTTTTGAGACATACACACGAAAGTCTTTAAAATGAATGTCTTTTGAAGTTTAAGCTTAGTAAAACCCAGTGATAGTTAAATATCCTTTTTAAAACCATGAAGCGAAATTCTTAACAAAACTTATATAAAATTAAACGTAGTTAAATCCTTCTTTAAAATAAACAAAAATATTTTATAAAGATGTTTCCACTTAAATCATAATGATAATAAATATACTTCTTAACAAAAAGGGTTTACATTATTAAGATCCATCTTTCCTTTAATCCTTACCCACGAGTCAACTTCGCTTCGACAACGCTCTAACTTCACTCATGAGAATTCCTCTTCAACTGCGCTATCAATTGTTTCTATCATCATGTTCCTTAAAACTTCATCCTTACTTATATCACAAAGTTCAACTATGAGTCTATTGCTCAGTAAGAAATGTATACAATAAACGTAACTATAAGATGCAACATGTAACATGACTATGAGATGTAACATGTAAAAACTATGTATTTTCAGTCAATAGTCTTTTGCTTTTTCTTTCACTTTACAATATGATTGTTGTGGTCATTTAGTCTAAATGAGAGAGTTACACCATTTGGCCCACCTTATGTGGGACAATCAACTCGAGTCCATGCCCACAATGACCCTTTATGTTTATTCAATCCGTCTTTTATTATTTATTATCTTTCTTAATGAAATCATTTTCATGAATGCATATACATACACGTAACATAATGACAGTCTAATATGCATGAACATATCAATAACATGTCCTCGTTAACAGCCTATAGGCATCTTAAACCATAAAGTAGACGGTAACATAAAACAGTAAACATATCATTGACCATCATGATATCAGTCATCATATTCATAATATAATAATTAGTCAAACCTCTAATCTATAAACATGAAACACTCATCATCTAACATGTCCTCGATCAATAACCCATAGGCATCATAGACAACATAACTTAAGCATAACAATAAACATATCCTAAGCATAACAGTAACCATATCCTCAAAACTCACAAGGAAAGCATCATATTCTATCAGATAACCCATCAAACAATACATATCCTCATAATCATGCTAAGAGCATCATATTCTATCAGATAACCCATCAAACATATCCTCAATCAATAGCCCTTAGGTATCATGAACAACAACATAGACAGTAACTTCAAGCAGTAAACAAATCCTCAATCAAAATAATAGCAGTAAACATATTCATAACATAATAGCTAATTAAGTATCTCTTTTGTAATCTTTAAACATGAAATAAGCTCCATATAACATATAATATCCCGAATTTTTATATTAGAATTTAATAAGAATAATGGAAAAGTAATTAAGGATATTTGGATTAATTAAAAAATTATTGGGAAATTACCAAAGACGTAATTATCAACGAGTGATATTTGAATTAAATCGGGAATTTAAATTGAGATTAAGGATAATTTAATTAAATGAAAGATTTAATTAAATTATTAAAGAGGAATTTTATTAGGTAAAAAGATGATTTAAAATAAAATGAGACTTATTGGATTAGTTGGGATTAAAATGTAATAGAGGAAATAATTAGAATTAAGGATAATTAATTAAGTGGAGATTAAGTGGAAAATTGGATTAAAGGAAATTAATTGGATTTGAGAAGGAGAACCGATCTGGTTCAAGTGAGATTTGGTTCAGGTTGATGTGGCTCGGTTCAGAAGCAATTGAAGAAGGGGGCTATTTTATGAAGAAGAAATCGGGTCTTGTGGTTTGCTGAAGAATGATCGAGTGAAAGAGAAACGAGAGCGACCGTACGAGAGGGAGAGCGAGCAATCAGGTAACGACAAATGGCGACAGCGAGCTCGGGCTTGGCTCGGGTGCATGTCGTCCGACGAATGGCAAGCGACGGCGGGCTCGGGAGGTGGCGTCACGGGTCACGGGAGTCTAGGGCTTGGAATCGGTGCTTCCTACTGCTGCTATTTCCGGCGACGATTTGAGGTAAGTCTGGCCAATTCCTCATTCTCTGCTTTCAATTAATCGAGCATGGCAGGGACACTTGGAGCTTGGCGATTTCATGATTGGCAGGGGAGCAAACGGCGATGGCGGGATCGACTGGGCAGGGGATTGGGTTTGCTGCAGTTGCTGGTTTGGTTTGCTCGTGATTAGACCAAGCCGGTTCGCGGTTCTTGCTTTGGTGAATACGGTAGAGTGTGGCTCAAGGTGTTGGCATGGGTGACGAAGATTCAGCCGAAAAATCTGGATGTGGCTAGAATCATGTGATAACCTATTACAACATTTCAAATTCAGTCGTTTGATTATATATTCTATGTGAGAAAGGGCAATACAGCAGGAGAAATCGGAAGGAAATTGAGGGACTGCGGTGAACTCGGGTGTTTGGATTGTTTCTGGTGAAGCTTCAGTGTGAGATTGAACCTCCAGAAGCGATCTCTGTTGGGGCAGCACCTTCTCTGTGAGGTAAGGCTTCTGCGAAATTTGGAATTCTCAGCCTTTATTGACGAGCAGTACGAATTGATTTGGATTTTGATATGGTTTCTTCTTTGTATGTCTCAGATTTAGGTAAATAACTGCGATGTTGGAGCTGTTGTTGCTCCCTCGGGTTTCCTTCAGGTAACAGAGTCTCTCTCTGTTTGAGTGTTAGGTCTGCTAAAATATTATGATTAAGGTTATGAAGAAATTTGTGGATGAGAATGGATACTGTGATCTACGCTCTCGGTGATAAAGTTTTGTATTTTCTTTTGTTATCTATTGGACGAAATAATGGAAATTATACTCTGTATGGCCTGGATACACTCTTTATGGTTGGATTTAACTCTATGTTATTTATGGATCTTGTGGATGCTGGATTGGTAATTGATTGGAGTTTATTGGATAAAATATTTTGTTGGGTTTGGTTCTAAGTTGTGATTATACTCTCTGTTGTTTAGTCAACTGGTTCTGTTTCTGATGTTAAGTCTAACATTGATATCGAGTAATGTTTTGGACTACTTAAGTTAGTTTTGAGATGTTTAGTTAGTTGTTGGATATAAGCTGCTGTTGGATTTCTGCTGTTGAGTTATTATTGGGTATTAATATATCCTATTAGTTAAATGTTATTTTGCACCTTTATATGCTCGAGTTGTTACTTGATTAAACATGAATATGTTGGAATGTGAATTAGTTTTGTTGCTAGTTGTTGGATAAAGGTTATTAATTGGTTTAAACTGTTTATATATTGTTTTGATGAAAAGTAGTGAGATGACCTTTGTTGTTCTAGAATATTCGCTAATCAGAATAAGATATTATGGAAATTGAGTAATATAGTTTTATGTCTCAATTCGGATGTTTATATTGGGAGTTGAATTATGGGCCAATAATTTAGGGATGAAATTATGATGGTAATTATGGGTCTATAAATTACTAATAGAATCACGTTGGTTTGCGATATATGTTAAGTTTAATTGCTAGACGTTATTAAGCAATATTAAGCAATTAAGTTAAGTTGTAATTAATAAAATGGTTTCGTTTAAGGAAATTTAGTAAGCAATGTATATCGATTAAGGATAGGAAAGATTATTAGTTAAATGATTAAATTAATAATTAAACGTTGTTAAATTGTGAAGGTACGAAAGAAGGAAAAAAAAAAGAATAACAAATAAGCGTTGAACGCTTTAAGCAATCGAGGTAAGTGATATACATGTGTTTTGGTCTTCGGACCCTACATTGCAAGATTAGGAGATGCATGTTTCGTTGCTTACTGCTTTCCTAGCATGTTTCGTTGCTTACTGCTTTCCTAGCATGTTTCGTTGTTTACCGTTTTAATAGCACGTTTCGATGTTTATAGTTTTTAAGAGCATGCTTCGTTGTTTACAATTTTTAAGAGCACTTTCGTTGTTTACAATACTTAAATGCACGTTTCATTGATTACTGTTTTTATAGCATGTTCTGTGAATCGTACATTGACTGTTTATTTACGCTTTTATATGAACTGTTGTATACATTCATGAGCATCACACATCACGATTTTCAAAAGAATACGAAAATGATTTTTATGCACGGTTTTGAGAAGGAAAGACTGAAAACGATAAGAAGTACGAACGAACAGAAAACGAAAAGAAAATACAAAGATTAAGAAAGATAAAGAAGAAGATTCTTGTGGACCGGTAGGCCAAGTCTGGCGCAGGAACAAAAGAAAAGAAAAGAATATAAAAAGAGAAATGGATACGGATACAGATACGGGAACAGAAATGGAAACGGATACGCAAACGGTATGAGCACAAATATTGAAACAGAAACGGAAACGGAAAGGGAAACGGAAATGAGTTTGCATAAATGGAAATGGATACAGATACGGATACGGATGTGGATACAGAAACAGACACAGGAGCAGATACGAAAATGCGTACGATCACGAATACCAAAACGGATAAAGAAACAGGAACGGAAACAGAAATAGAAAGAAAGTACGTAAAAATGAAAAGATAAAAGATAAAAAGAAAGAGAACGAAAAGAGAAACTACATATGGTTTTAAAATAGCACAGCATGTACATGTAACATATTAGGTATTATCACTTACTGAGCGTTAGACTCATAGTTTATGTCTTGCGATGTACGTACAAGTACGAGAGTTATAGCGAACAGTTTAAGGAGCAGTCGATGAAGGATTTGCACGGACGAGATTTGTGGCTGGCTAGGCTAAACAAAAGTAAAGAGAAAATGAATTTTTGTAATGTAAAGTAATTCTTTATTCATTTATTGTCTTTTCAAATAAACGATTTATGCTTTCGCTATAAATTGAGAAAAAGATTTTTATAACATGTCTTCCGCTGATTTAAACGATTTTAGTAACGAGTCAAAGTAAAAAGAGAAATTTAACGGTCCGATTTTAATAAAAGAACTTAGATGTTTATTTAAAAATGTTTTTCTGTTATTGTTTTATAAAAGAAAAGAAAAAAGTTTTAAATTTCACGCATTTTTAAATGTATGAAAAACCGGGGCATTACAATCATCGATCAATGGCCCTTAAGCATCATGGACAAAATAGTCATCAAAACATAAAATACCCTAGCGTCTTTGTAATGTAGGCCAAAGATTAAGCACATGCAAAAAATCACGTACTTGGATATCCTCATGAAGGTCTGACCGTTCCCAAACTCATCCTTACACTATCTTTTCCTTTAGATAAACAAAGAATTAGTTGTTAAGAGAATAACCCAACTAATTTACAGTCAAACGTAACTTGGAACCTAACCAGTGGAACTTACCTTGAGAATCCTAGAGGAAGGTTAACCCGAGAG
Organism: Begonia loranthoides; assembly: GCA_022433065.1. NCBI lineage: Eukaryota > Viridiplantae > Streptophyta > Magnoliopsida > Cucurbitales > Begoniaceae > Begonia > Begonia loranthoides. The sequence continues at coordinate 8,603,513 of CM039477.1, read as the reverse complement.
TTTGAGAAAAAGCTCTCACCGTGTCGTAGTTTCTAGGGTAACTATGGTTTCAACCCAAATATTCTTATTTAAAGATCCGTAAACAGAGAACCATGCAGGAGTAAATCACATGCAAATTTCATCCTCAATCCATCTTTTCCTAAACAGTCTAAGGATTAAATGACAGATCACAAGAAATCTTTAAACTATCATATTTAAAAATGCCCAAGCTACAGTCGACGTTCGCAACAACTCGCTCTTCCAATAGTCAACAGCCACATCAGCCCTAAACTCATATTCACGATTGCCAAAGCAACAGTGGACACCTACACTGCCGTGGAAATCAACGCTTCCACAAGAACCCCAATCTGAAGGCTCACCATCAGTCACGTGTGCTAATCTATTACTAAAACCCATCCACAAACACTAGCACTCCCGCATAACGCAAACTCATTAAATCCAATGACTACGTTTCACATCGTCTAAAATTTATCGCGGACACCAATCGATCCGCAAAAGTAAACACTTCCACTAATACGCTACTAACTGAGACATTATTAATCCAAATGACGCTATTCTCATCACCTAAACATGCTACTGTGGACACAAACGCGACTGCGTAAACACGCAATAACCTAAAACGACGATGTTTCTATTTACTTAACGCTCCCAAACAACATCTTCCCCTTTTGCGAAAGAATCTTTTCCTAACCCAACGACTCACACTTCTTTTGCTAAACTAAATTTAACGGCCTCACATTCTTCTGCGTCCAAGCAGCATCCAACGCTCCCACAGAAAAATATTTTATAAATCTAACGGTTCTTGTTCCTCCCGCTAATCTAACCCTACGGTCTAGAACTCTCCCGCACTCACGACATCAAACACTCCTGCGAAAGCATCTTTTTCTTAATCCAATGATCCATGTTTCTTCCACTAAACTGATTCAACGGTTCAATGTCCATCTGCGTCCAAGTGGCATCCAACATTTCCGCAAAGAATCTTTCCCCATCCTAAACGATCTCAACTGTTACTAAACTTCATCCAATGGCTCCTAAAGCATCTGATTCTTTCTACACTTATTTCCTTAATTCCACATCATGAAATATTAAACTAACACATAAACTTTCTTCCTTAATAGTGAATTACACATTATTTCTTTACTAATTCTATTATATTTGGGTTTCCCAATTCCTTTATTATTCTAATTTTATTTTATTATCTATAAAATAAATATTATTATTTAATCTTTCCTAATTCCATAATTATATAATAATTTCTAACTCTTTAATTTTAGCTTTCCAAATTTCATAATTATTTTATAATTCTAGTATTTTTGTTATTCAATAATTCAACTATTTTAAATCTTTCGTTAATATTCTCCAATTAATCTATTAATTTATTAAATTCTAAACTATTTGTGTAAATCTCGAGTGTTACATTTGTCTTAAGTCGAGGGACGTCTGTTGTGGGATGAGGGACGTCCGTTGTAAGTGGAGGAAATCTAGTCCCATTTAAAAAAAACTTGTGTCTTGCAAGTGACCTCTTCAACATAACGTCCGCTAGCACCTTTGGAGGATGATCGTCCTCCATCTTGGCCGTCCATCCTCGTTGAGGGACGTCCGTCCCTCAATCCAACAACTATGAACCAGCGTTTGCCAACGCCTTTGGAAGATAACATAACTCCATCATGGTCGTTCATCCTCATTAAGGGACATTCGTTCCTCGATACAATGGGCATGAACCTTTGTTCGCTAGCACCCCTCCTTTCATCCTGGACGTCTATCTCTTCATCCAGCGGCCAACAAGGATGTCCTTCGACCATACGATGACTCCATAGACACCCTTTATCATAGATAAGCCTTGGATGTACATCGTCATTAAAGGATGTCCATTGTTGATCATTGGACGTCTCCGTTGGACGGTCCTTAACGTTCATGTGACTACGGCATTTGCCGCTACATTTTTTAACAAGAAACATGACTGCGAGTTTTGCGTCGTTCATTTTTCACAGTTAGAGGTTTTAGTTGTCCATAAAATTTCTTCAAAGTTTAGAGTGTGCAGACCTTAAAGCCCAGGGTTTATTTTATTAACTTTCCTATTATTTATCAATTAAATTTACTCTCTTCTTAATTATTTGTTGATTTAATGTGATTTTGTTAAGTTTTATATAGTACCTTAAGAGATTTAATTTTTCATGGTTAGACAAAAATTACTTTATGCATAATTCAATGTATGATGTCATAAAACAGAAATTTATATTTATTTACATATATTTTCTTAAGAGATAAGTTAGACCACCATTGACTATTCTCGAAGACTTAAATGCCATTAAATTTAATACCATTTATAAATAAATCAACCAAATTAAGCCCATTAAAATAATAATAACAATTCATTAATTTTTGCTATTAATTAAATATTAAATCAAGCACCGTCTGATCTAAAAGCCGGAAATGTGTTCAACTGTTTGATTTGATGATGGTGGTAGTCAAAGTTCTGATCTGAACAACAAATATATTACCAACTTTAGTGCATGAAAGTTAACGACGAGCAGCACATGATTTCCACGTGTCCTATGTTATCTGATTATTTTCATATAATACAAGACCTCTATAACGATCTAATGATTGTATTTATTTACTTTTTCTTTATATTAATAATAATGATTATTATTATAATTTCTTATTCAATAAAATATTAAAATAAGAAGCTTATGATCAATAAAAGATTACAATTTACGTAGAATGATCATCTTCTATCTATAAAAAGTTGACAGCATGATTTTAAATCCGCTAAATATTTAATGATGAACATACTATTATTATTAAAAGCATTATGCTAAAGTTTTAACATATCTAGTATAATTTGATTATTTTTTATATTGTCACGACCCAAAAATGACCCGAGATAAAACAGGGAATGACCCGACCCAAAAAGGGACGAATCATCTTACCCATTTCACTTAAATTAAATATTTAGCAACGAAAGACTAGAATTTATTCAATAAAGTCAGACTTTCAGTTGCCGAGTCAAGATTAGATCCGGCATAGTTGTTTAGGTCCTATCATTTTAATAACTTTTCTTAAGAGACTTTTAGTGCGGTATATATTCATCTATTTGGATAACTATAATCATCAAATTCTTAATTTATTTTCTACACCGTTTTTCTTTTATTTGGATTATATTTCTTTACTAGTTGATTTCACTTTTAGACCTGTTAAGTCCTTTTTTTTTTTTTGCCTTATCTGTAATGTGAATATTTAGGTCTTCCGCTGCTATTTGTAGGATTAAGTGAGGGTCGGACGATTCGATCCTTTTGGATGGAATCGTTCCCCATTCTGTCTCGGGTCTTCTTTAGAGCGTGACATATATCGTCCATGTAAGTTGTGACGTGGTATTGTTAGTAAATATGTTTATTATTTATTATATACCTTGTTATGTTGCATGGTATAATTTATTTGCTTGAAAATGATAATGGGTCCACTAAATTTGCTTTCTGCACTAATAAAATCCCACTCCTCTCTAATTACCCAACTCATTAAACCACCCTTCATTTTCCTGAGTCTTCCCTCTTCACTGCATGGAATATGATGAGAATTCTTCTCTTTTCCCTTGTAAGCCCTTTAATTCTTTACAGCCCTCTTCCTTTAAGGGCATGTTTCAGAATTTCCACCATTTTAACCACCTTCAAGATTCTGATTCAAACTCTAACTATTTTACTACTCATAATTCTGCCATTGAAGACCCTTCAAAAGCTACTCTCTCGACCTATCCAGCCAGCCAAACCGTCGACCCGATTGGGACTTATGCCAGTGGCTTTTCAACAGATTTCAGTGCTTATGATCAGTCTAATCCAGCACTCGGTTTGAATATAATGCATGGATTTCAGGGTTATCCTCCTGGTGGATTTTGTGATTATTCGGTGAATAATTATGGGCAGCCATTGATGCAAACAAAGCAGTTTCAGCCTATGAATTATCAAGAATTTGGGTCGGAAAATGCTCGTACGATCGATGACGTTTCATGCTTAACGACAGATAAAAGTGCGTATCAGAGAAAATTTGATCTGAAGAAGAAGAAGAGAATTCAAATGAGAAGGGCTTGTAAAGCTCCAAAAAAGCTAAGGATAATCAAAGGCCAATGGACTCCCCAAGAAGACAGGTAATTTTACAGCCAACAACGGCTGATTAAACTCTGTTTTTTTTTTGGCCAGCCTACCTTGATTTCTTTATTCCGTTTTAGGGTTCTTGAGAAAAAGTAAGTTTTTAGATATTAAAATCTGGATCTGCTTGCATGCAGACTGCTGCTGCAATTGGTAGAGAGACATGGAACTAAAAAATGGTCTCTAATTGCAAAGTTGCTAGAAGGGAGAGTAGGAAAGCAGTGTAGAGAGAGATGGCACAACCATCTTCGGCCTGACATTAAGGTGACTCATCTCAGATCTTCTTCCTCTAATTCCTTCTTTCTCAATATAATCTTCCCAAACTATGTTTAAATAATACAAATAAATGTGTATATTTGAATATATTATATGAATAACAACTATATGTGAATAATAACTATATAGATTTGAGCATTTACATGTATGAATATGTTTTATGAATCATGTCTATAAACATACACTTGTGCATTTATGTATGGTAATTCAATTTTAGTATGTCATTTAAAGTTACGAGCCGATATGGATTCTTCACGAGTGCCTCGCTGTGTATGACGTTGCATTATTTGTCGTCACGCAATATCTTTTTTTGAATGTCATAAGAAATTAAAATGCTTTACATGTCCATCATGTGAGCAAAACGCATGGAGAGAGTTTAGGATCATGATTATTTTAGGATTAGAATCTGGATTATTGTTTTCAAATTTATTTGATTAGATTGGTAGCTTAACAAATTTGAAAACTTCAGTTCAATTTCAAATTTGAATTGAGCTAAACTTAATGAATTGTTAGAAACTAAAAATAATGACGTCCAATATAAATGTGAGCCCGTTTTATTATGTTATTACATTGCAAGTTCATTTTTATGGCTGCTTTTTTCCAATTGGATTTTTAAAATAAATTAAACTTATGCTTGTGTTTAAGAAAACAAAAAGGACATAGATTTTCTTGATAAATAATTTCAAAAAAAAAAGAAATTTGAAAAAAAAAGCCTCCAACGTGAAAAACTATGTGATTGAATTTACATTTTAATTTTATATTCCATTTTGGTATTTATGTGTTGTTTTTTTTATTGGTTCAAGTGATCACATTTATAATTGATCGTGATTATTCTGCTAATAAATGCACGACATGCCATCCTGTACACCTAACATTATTTTTTATTTCATTTTGTTTTTTGTTGGCAAAAGAACAAAATCAATGAAAAAAAGTGTTGTTTTTCAATTTATTTTTGTTGTTTGTTTTTTACAATTGTCTATCGAACAAATGTTTGAAGTATTTGTGGTGATAACAGAAAGATTCATGGAGCGAGGAGGAGGACAAAATACTGATCCAAGCTCACAAGGAGATGGGAAATAAGTGGGCAGAAATTGCAAGAAAACTACCAGGAAGAACTGAAAACACCATCAAAAATCATTGGAATGCAACGAAGAGAAAACACTACTCAAAGAGGAAACCAAAAACAAGCAAAGAATCCAAAGGATCAAGCTCTCTCTTGCAAAACTACATTAAGAGTGTGATAAACTCTTCATCTTCTTCCTCAAGAAATGCATTGAAACAACCAAGTCAAGCCATCGAACCCCCAACACATTATCGGGTTGATCAGATCGATTCTGAGGCTGTTAACTCCGACGAACTTCTGACGATTAAGAATGCGGAGGCTTCCGGTTTTTCTATGGATCGAAACTTGGGCTCGGAAGGCTATGGATATGGAGTCCAAGGTTCTGAGTTTGAGAATAACTTGATGGAGTTTGGGATGCCTTTGGAAATAGATAATGTGATGCAGAATGGGATGAAGCCGGAAATGGATATTTTCGATTTGTTCCGCCAAGGAGACCTTTATTAGGTCTTTTCTAAAACCCATATGGAAAAGGTTTATTTCTTTATAATTTTAAGCCTCTTTAATGGTGAACCGGCAGAGAAAAAAATAAGGGTTTTGTTGAGTTAAACTTTTTGGATTTATTAATATATAAAAATTGAATATGATATATGAACATCTAATCAATGCGACTGCTTTGTATGAGATTATTCATATAGTATGGTGTGTAAATGTGCTGGATCCATTTTATTTTTGGCTAGAATAATTCAACCTCATGTTAAACTGTTAAGGTTTAACCCAAAGCAAAATTTGTGATTAGGAGTTAGGTTCCCAACAGTCGGTTTTATGCTCGCATTTTAATTTGCTTCATAATATCTTAGATATTTATTCAAACTTTTAGAGTATAACAAACTTTTAGCATATATATTGTATATATGTGTCTAAAATACAAAATGCAATACAAAATAAGTTCATCACTTAAGTTTATGACAAATAACATTGTTATGGATTAAAAATTAAATTTATAATTAGCGATTGTTAAGAATAAAAATATAATATGAGATACTAGCATATTTTAAATGTACTTTAATTAAGAATATTAGTGAAATTTCTTGGCCTATTTGACATTAGGCTTGATGTGATCCAAGTGGCATACAAAGACCAATATTCATTAAAAGGCATCAGAGGCTTGATGACTAGAGCAAGGACAAAAAAGATGAATGAGAGACTTCAACTTTTGATAGAAGAAATCCAAGAGAATGAGTCTACAATCCAAGAGCCAAAGGAGAATGATGATGCTAAGTATTAAGGAAAAATAAATGGAGGAGCAAGGAAGCATGGAAAGGAAGCAAGTAATGCTAAATTGGAAGAAGAACTCGGTCAGCCCGCACAGCAGCATACAACGTGCACCCAGATCGCCAACGCATGAATCACACATCCAGCGCGCACCCCGCAGCGCCTCGTCAAGGGGCGCACCAGTGAATCCCGCGACCCTTCAATGCTGTACCTCTCCGCCCATCAGAGCGCACACCCGCGAATCCCACGCCCCGTCAGCGCCTCACCTGTACGCCCATCAGCGCCGCATTCAACTTAGCACCTAGCACCAGACAGCACCTGCTAGTGCTCGATCCGCCCAGCGTGGGCAGTCCAACCCAGCGTGCACACCAGGCCAGCCCAACGCGCACGTCAGCCAGGCCTAGTGCGCCCACCGCCTTAATTTTTACCTTCTAAATTAGTTTAACCTAATTTTTCTTAGTTAAGGATGACCTATAAAAGGACCTAGAGGTATTATTTGCAAGACACTTTATTTTGAATACACTTTGTGGGTTTTTATTGTGAGGTTTTCTTCTCTTTGATTTCTTTACGAAGAACTTGGTCTTCTCAATCATTCTTCTTGAAGGATCAAGCTTTGATAGCTTTGGTTCACCCAACCAGTTTGGTTCGGGTCAAGCCACTCTTATTGATAACTCTGGTTCAACCAATGAGTTTGGTTTGGGTCAAGTTTCTTCTATTTCTTGATTTGTAAGACGATCCTTTTCAACGTTCCGCGTTGTTGTTAGATCTAAGATTCCTCAACACCCTAGGCTCCCATCAAGGCTATTTGTATTGATGATGATGGTTTTAATTGTGTAATTAAGTTGTTTATTGTGTTGTAATTGAATTAAGTAAATATATTATTAATCTTTATTGAAAATACCCTTAATTCGAGTATTAATGTTTTCTAACATATTTGCTTAAGTCCATTAGCTTATGTGATGATATCTGTGACTTAGTGAATTCAAGAAAAGCGAAATCAGAGAAAAAGGTCGACTAAACAGTTGAAGAGGTCGACCAAATTATGCAATAGCAAAAGAAATGGTCAACCAATTGATCGATCGTAGAATTCATCCTACTAAAGAAACGTTTGACCAATTGAAAAATCGTCGGCTGCAAATTAAGACAGATTGCTTGTCATTTCTGCGGCTGAGGAAGCAATTGAGCATTGGATGAGCTGATTGACCGCGAAATGGACAAGGTTGGTGAAGGACTAAAATGTGAAGAAAGAGGTCGATCAAAATGAAGAAGGTGGTCGATCGATAACTCTGCACAATGCAACAAGTAGTACCAACGACCGAAAGGAGGTCAACCAAAATGGAAGTGGTCGACCGATTGCCCTGAATCTATAAATAAGAAGGCCTCCAAAGCTCACTCCAATAACACAAGAATCGTAGCGAATCTCTGCCATATTTTATCCACGATTTCTTAATATTCGAAAGACTGATTAGGCATAGCTTTCCCATCCTAGAACTTGAGAGTTTACTTTTGGAGAGTTAGGTTATTTGTTGTAATTTTCTCTTATCCTCATTGTACTCAAATCAAGAGTAACGCCCTACAAATAGTAAAGTGAAAAAGGTGACGCCTTGAAAAAAAGTTGCTTGTAAACATTTGATTGACATCCGTGAAGTCAACCATCACTAACCCGATTGGTTAGGTGATTTAAGGATCTCCAAGTCCAAAACTTGGAACATGGATGTAGGACGAGTTTGTCGAATCGGGTGAACAAACTCGGTGTCATATTTCTTTCCCTAAACTCCTTTATATTTGTGATTATTTGCTTGTTTATTTTTTATAAATAACTTAGGGTTTAGAATAACAAATATCACACGAAAAAGTTAGCACCCCTAATTTTCCCCTCCCACCCCATCCCCTTCTCTATAGGCATGCGTCGATCCTACAATTGGTATCAGAGCGGGGTAACTAAATTTTCAAGTGATACTGTGCTTATTGTTATACATTTGTTGATTTTGCATCTATTGAATTATTTGCCTTATTGAAATTTGCTTTGATAATTTTGGTTGAATTTTTTTTGGATATATATTGCTATGGCTTTCAATATGCATGTTGAAGAGCAATCTTTGCTGAGACCTCCATTTTTCGATGGAAGTGATTATGTTTATTGAAAATCTAAGATAAAAATATACATTCAATCTTTGGATTATGATCTTTGGAACTTTATTGAAAATAAGTCTTTCATTCCTCATAAATGTGAGAATGGTATAGAAGTTCCAAAAATGTATAGTGAATATAATGCCATGAATAAACGAAAATTGAGTATGAATGTTAAATTCATTAATACTTTTATACTGTGCTTTGAATAGAGATGAATTCAATAGGATTCAAGCATGTGATAGTGCCTATGAAATATGGAAATTGCTTGAAATCACTCATGAAGACACTAATCAAGTATAAGAAAATAAATTGAGTATGTTTATTCTTGAGTATGAATTATTTTCTATGGATAAAGATGAAATCATTGGCAAAATATGTACTTGGTTTACTAATCTTGCTAATGGTTTGAAAGTGTTTGGTAGAATTTATCCCAACGAAGAGTTGGTTAGAAAAATTCTTAGGTGTCTACCAAGGGTATGACAACCAAAGGTGACCGCCATTTAAAAAATGTAGGATTTAAAAGCCATGAAAATGGAGGAGCTCAAATGAGAAAGAGGAGAAAAAGGAGAAGGAAATATCCAAAAGAAAAGATATTGCCTTCAATGCTTCCTCAAGCACTCAAGCAGACTCCGGGGAAGAGGATGAAGATGAGGAAATCGAATTCATATCCTAGAAGTTCAACAAATATCTCCTACAGAAGAAAGAAAAATGAGAGAAGGTAATAGTTTACTTTGGGTGCGGGAAACCCAGACATACATGAACTGAACGCCCCAAAGCAAAGAAAAAATCTAATGCTTTCAAGAAGAAAGCATTCAAGGCCATGTGAGATGATAGCTATGAGAGTTCTTCTTCCGAGATTGAAGAAGACTCAAATTTTTGCTTCATGGCCAAAGAAATTAAGGTACACAACTCTTCTAGCAATTCAGATGATAATGATGATAATATTGAATTGCTAGATGCATTTAATGAGTTTTTGACAAATTCAATATGTTTAAATATAAATATAATTTGTTGAAGAAGGAGAAAGACAACTTGATGTTAGAGCATGTTGAAAAGGTTAAATTATTAAATAATTAAATTGTTGATTTGAAAAGCATGAATGAAAATTTAGTTACTACTAACAACTCACTTGATAACGATATTTGTGAATTAAATGTTAAAAATAGTTTTTTGAACTCAATTGTTTTGAAATTTTCAAATGGTAGCAAAAATTTGAACATGTTATTAGGTAATCAAAGGGTAACCTTTGATAAAGGTGGAATTGGTTATAAACTCTTCCAACAGAAGAAAAATTATAGTAATTTCTTTGTTGCTCCTACTACTTTCAATTATGTAGGACATAAATATTTTGTTTGCCCACTAAAATTGAGTGATAAAAAGGCAAATCCTAAAATGATGTGGGTTCCTAAAGGAGCCATTCCAAAGATTAAAGGACCAAAAAAGATCTAGATGCTTAAGAAAAACACTTATGTGTTTTTCAACTTTTAAATCAAGAGTATGCTTAATTGATTAATGAAATTGCTTAATATTTATACTATTGATTTGAAGTAAATAAATAGTATGCATATTGGTTAAAAGTTTATACTTTCATTTAATATTGAATCTATTGGTTACATATTTCTCTTGGTATCATTGATTTTATTTTTCTTCAATTGGTTAATTCTTCAATTGATATTGTTTTATCTTTTGAGTTTAAATTGCATTTGTAACACCTCGTTATCGTTTTTCCCGTTTTTTGCGTTGTAGTCAATTTGGAATAATTAAAGTATTTCATTTCATCCCTATACGAGTTATTATGAAGTATAATTGTGGAAGATATTATGGGATGAAATTTATTTTGGAGAAAGAAATGTAATACCCCGACATTTGGAATAAATCGGGAATTTGAAATTTTGGATTGAGAATAATTTAATTAAATGCAAGATTTAATTAAATTATTAAAGAGAATTTAATTTGGATAAAATGGACTAATTTAGATTATTAATGGGATTTAATAATATTGGATTATTGAAAGTTGGAGGTAAAAACCAATTCTGTAGTGTTCTGGTCCGGTCTAGGCATTATGAAGAAAGGATAAAGAAAGAATAAAAATCCTTTCTTTTGTTTTCTGAAGCGAAATCGAGAAGAGAGAGGGACTCCAGTGAGAGAGAAATCGGAGAAGGGAGCTACGACGGAGACTGTGAGAGGTGATGAAGTGGACGACAACGGTGTTGGCGATGTCGTACTGCGATTTCGAGTGAGTTGCACCGGTAGATTTGCAGGTTGGAGCTACGATTTAGCGTCGGATCTCGCGGGTCTGTCTGAGATTGTATCAACATCAGCGTTCTGCTGCCGTGTTGAGCATTCAGTGGTGGATAGCGACGGTGCTGGCAGCAACGGACTGCGATGTGCGGCCGATGCGTCGATGAGCAGGGTCGGTCTTCAAGTCATCGGTTGAAGCCAACCGATCTGCTCAAGCAACTGGGTCCAGGTTGTAGCTTGTCACAGTGGAGTTTGAGGGATTGGAATTCCAGATGGACAGCCATGAACCCAATCTAGAGATACGATCTTCCCTTTAGCGATTCAGGATGCCCCATTTTTGTACGATTCTTCCCTTCAATTGGTGCACATGAAATTCTACAGGTAACAATTCGCTTTTTAAACCCCACTGGAGATTTCACTTCGGCTCATCTTTCAATTTAGAAATCCCCTTCCTTCATGAGAGTGATTTCTAGCTGAGAGAAAGGAGAAAAGTGACGGAAGTGGAGTGCTCCTATAGATGGTGGAAAATCCCAAATTCAGTCATTGTCGTCCCTGTTAGTTTTCTTCAATAGGAATTGGGTGAGTTTTCTTCAATAGAAGTAAGGAATTGGGTGAGTCGTGGACATATGGAGACCCTACACCACAAGTAGAGTGTGTGAGTGGTGGAAATTATTACTATCAATTTCTGTAATTCAAATTGTTTGCTTTACCCTACTAAAAATTTCCCTATAAATTCCTTATTAGATACTGAAACGAGTTCTTTTACTTGAATGAAATCTCTAATGTTAGGCTTGTAGTTGTTTAGTATGATGATTTTAAGACCAAGAAACGTCAAGAGCTATTAGTTTTAAATGATGATTATATTCTGAACTTTTTATTGTTATACACTATTGTATTTTTCTCTTGCTCTTGATAATCCCTATAGACTTCCCTGATACGGTAGTGAATGCTATGTACTGTAACTCAATGATTTATGTGATAGCGAGTGAATAACGAATTGCTATTCATGTTTTGAAATGATTAAAAGGAATAGTATGCATAAATGGATTCTTAATAAGAATTTTGGAATGTTAACTCTGTTCTGTTTCTCATATAAATTGTTAGATAGTGAAATTAGCTTATAAATGTTGTTATCACTAGTTCTGGTTAGGGGATTTGAATTATCCTTGATTTCAATTTGTATTAAGTTATTAGCACGTTTCTCGTTATATCAAATTACTGAGCATGTTTCTAATCGTCAAATATGTTTCCATAAACTGTTATTTAATTGTTTAACTCTTCCAATCTTGTTTAGTAAATGACTCACTGTAAATTTATGATTTGTCTCTATTGATAATATGCCCATCTTACTATTTAATTTTATTACCAAGCACACCTGTTTAGCAAATATATAGGTATATTCAACTTCTATAAATTTTTAATCCTCATGACTAGATAATATCGAAAGCATGCTAGTAGATTTCGTTAACTTGTGGTCATTTGACATTGGCTATGATTGTCTCCTTTGTGTGTGCTTTTAATTCCAGTTCTTCCCTTTTTATGATTTAAATCTTTTCCTTTATATGTGTTGTACGTTGTAGTAACTGTTTTAATTTCTGTCATTTAATCTTATGCACCGTTCAATTGTTATTTTCTAATTCGTATCATATTTCATGCATCACGATAATAGAAACCAGTAGAGAGTGCCATTTTAGATGGTACTCACATGCATCAGTGAGAAAAATGGAATGACCGATGTTATGAATGAATGATGTAATGGGAGGTTGAAGGGCGGATGGGTAGTTTGGATCTAACCCACATAAGGTTAGAAGGCGATCAAACTATTCCATCTAGTACGTGTTCCTTCAATTTCTGGCTCGAAATACGAGTTATGAACGAATGAATGAAACGTAATGAAAAGATTAGTTTGGGGCGGACCCATTCCAAGTGAACTAAAGAGAGGCATGTCATATGCATTTTTCCTTTTCTTACTAAGTCTTTTAGACTTACGTATTACTTGTGCTGTAGGTAATGAAATGATAATGCCTGGAGTGGAAGAGGATGCATTTCCCGTGGAGCCTGAGGTGTATCCAGATGAATCACGACCTGAGTAGAATCGCAAAAGAAGAGAATTTTTTTTTTTAAATTGTGAGAATTTAATAAAGGGTAAGATTGCCTAAACATGATTTCGATGTTATTTGCATGACTCTATTCTAGATTTTAAACTTATTTAAAGTTTCTTTTAAAAGTGTTTTTCCGCTTACTCTGATTTCATTGTCATTTTCAAATTTTATAATTTATTTCAATATGTGAAAACTTTATCTTTCTCGTAATTTAATTAAAGAAGATATTTAAGGAATGGAATTTGACGCGGGGCGTCACAGTGTTAATCCATCAATTTGTATTATAAATTGTGAATATTGAATTGTTGGTGGATTTTAATGTCTTGGATGCTCCTCATTGATTTAAACTTGTGCACTGACATATGGAGAGAAATAATTTTAAGTTGAATATTTTCTTTGTATCAAAACTTGGATTCTTCATTCCAACTAGACTTTTAACTTGAATATCTCTTTATCAAAATTTGTATGTATTTATTATTACAATTGGTATAATTTGAACTATCTTTCTTATTATACACATGTATTCTCCCAAAAATTGTTTATTGAGATACAGAGAGAAAATAGAATTATTTGTGGTTGATGTAAAGTCCCCAACTATTGTTTATGCTTAATGACAAAGGGGAAGAATTAAATTAATTTGTTTTAATTATTGTGTTTTGATGTATTGGATTTCCCTATGGATTTGATTTTGTATATTAACTAGGGGGAAGAAAAATTTTACTTCAATTGGCATCATATTCTTGAATTGTCTTCTCTTTATATTTTATTGATGTTAATTCAATAGGGAGAGACGAAAATAGATTGTATTGTTTAATTGATTGATATACTCTAATAATTTCCATGGTTTTAATTTTGAAAAATAGGGAAATTTTTTATTATTGTCTTTGGTAGACCTCCCTATTTATTTCTTTTCTATTATGACAATAGGGAGGGAGGGACGGAGGAGAGAGAGAGTGAGAGAAAATTTATATAAGTTGTAAGTAGCATGTATGCATAAATTAAAAAGTTAGAAATATTGCATAAACTAAGGGGGAGATATCAAATTATGCAATATTATATACACATGCTTAGACTTAGGGATAAACTACTTAATATGTTTTGTCATCATAAAAAGGGGGAAATTGTTGGCATATTTGACATTAGACTATTTGTTTTGATGATAATGGTTTTAATTATGTCTTTAAGTTGTTTATTATGTTGTGATTGAATTAAGTAAATATGTTATTAATCTTTATTGAAAATACCTTTAATGCTGGTATTAATGTTTTCTAATATATTTGTCTAAGTTCATATAAGCATTCAAGAAAAGCGAAATCGGAATGATGATATTTGGGACTTAGTGAATTCAAGAAAAGCGAAATCAGAGGAAAAGGTCAACTAAACAGTGGAAGAAGTCGACCAAATTATGTAGCAGCAAAGAAAATGGTCGACCAGTTGATCGATCGCAAAAATGGCAAATTTTCCGAGAATTCATCCTGTTGAAGAAATAGTCGACCAATTGAGAAATGGTTGACCACAAATTAAGACAGATTGCTTGTTATTTTTTGCGGCTGAGGAAGTGGTCGAGCATCGGACGTGTTGATCGACCGCAAAATGGATAGGGTCGGTGAAGGGCTAAAATGTGAAGAAAGTGGTTAACCAAAATGAAGAAGGCGATCGACCAATAATTCTGCACAATGCAACGGATAATTTCAATGATCGAAAGACGGTCAACCAAAATGGAAGTGGTCAACCGATTGTGCCGAATCTATAAATAAGAAGGCCTCCAAAGATTACTCCAATAACGTAAGAATAGTAGCGAAGCTCTGCCAAATTTTATTCACGATTTCTCGATATTAGAAAAAGTTGTTAGGCCTAGCTCCCATCCTAGAACTTAAGAGTTTACTTTTGGAGAGTTAGGTTATTTATTGTAATTTTCTCTTATCCTCATTGTACTCAAGTCAAGGGTGACGCCCTACGAATAGTCAAGTGAAAAATGGTGACACCCTGAGAGAAACTCGCTTGTAAAGGTTTGATTTGACACCCGTGAAGTTAATCATCACTATCCAGAGAGGTTAGGTGATTTAAGAATCTCCAAGTTGGAAACTTGGAGTGCGGACGTAGAAAGGGATTGCTGAACCACGTGAAAAAACTCGGTCAACGACCCTAATTTTCGTAAATCCTTGAAAATGCGTAAAATTTGAAATATCTTTCTTTTTAAAACAAACGTATCAGAGTGCGTCTAACTAGATCGCTACTGACTCTTTCTTTAAAACCGTTATAAAATCCTTGCATAAAATATGCGAAAGCGTTATAAAACAAATTCTTGTAAAACATGGAGGAAGCTTATTTAAATCGTTTGAAAGGAATTCTAGACAATGGAGTACAATACAATAACTTAATGTAATTACGATCGTTTACTCATTCTTTTCTTTGTCTGGCCAACCCCGAGTCTCGTGCGTGCAAATCATCCATCCCTGCTTCATTATGTGTTTATTGTCTACTTATTATCAGTTCGTCGTTGTACCTACACCACAAGTAAGAACATGAGCTTTCGTCCAATAAGAAAATGGGCTAAAACAATTAAGCATATCTCTTTTTAATTCCTTTTTGGTATGGGGGCCACCCAAGCCAATTCTTTCGTTATGTTCATTGGTTCTTGGTTCTTTACTCGTACTTCGAGATGGTGATTGGAGGTTGTCCTTTGAGATGGCTTAGTTTGATCGGCTTCTAACCTCATGTGTGCATACTAGTCCCTTTCTCGACTTGGTGAGGGTGTATCTTAGCTGCCAGGCTAAATCTGAACTACCCATATACCCCAACTCCCTATTCGTCTCCTTTTCGGCGTATCCCGCCTTCAAGGTTCCTCCCCTTCCGGCGTAACCCGTCTTCAGGGTTTCTTCCCTTCCGACATATCCCACCTTCAGGGTTTCTTCAGTGATAGGCGTGTCACGCCCATCCCGAACATTCTTTTTCTTATTCCTTAACATTTTTCCTCACTCATGCATGTGTGAGTACCACCCCAAAGTGTCACTCCCTACGGTTTCTATTAACATGATACATAATTCATTATAACGTACATCAACGGAAATTGAAATGCGCATTGAAGTAAAAGTACTATAATTGAACTCGCGCATATGATGAATAACAATAACTGAAAGAATACATAAATACAGGAAACAATTATGATATCGAATTGAAACAGTGAGTGAACAAGATGAGACAATAAAGTAACATATGACAAATTACAATTTAACTAAACATGCTCATTGAACTAAGTTAGGCTAAACATGGAAACATGCTGTAGACAACGAATAACGAAAACATGCTTATAAATTCAAAATCCTTATTCTAATTGGTTAAGCATACTTTTATTTTTATTAGTCAAACATACTATATTTAATAGTCTAGTTATTATCCTAGTTAATTACATGCTCAACAAATTAGTTAACATACTCAAGGTCTAGTCATCAATTAACATGCTTGAATTGATTAACATGCGGACATGCTCAACTAATTCAACATACTAATTACTAAACATGCTCAAGGATTGATTATTTATTACACAACTAGTTAAACATGTTCGTATCACTTAATAAGAGTAAACTAACATATTCAGGTAGAATTACAATTATTATGTTAAATAGTTATCCTAATCAATTTACATACTCAAGATTATGATTGGTTATTCTAGTCAATTTACATGCTCGGATTACATACTTCTATTCTAATAATTCAAGTATACTTAATTATCGTTGTTAACTAGTCATCGTGGATTGATTAATTAACACAGTAAACATGCTCGGATTAATTATTAATGGAACACTCGTTAAGTTAATTAATATACTTGAGGATTAACTTACACAACTAGTTAAGTATGTATGAATTTGCTATTTCACGACTACTAAGTTAGTCAATAAAGTAAACAAGCTCAATCAAATAAACATGACATAACTTAGATCTATCGCTATTATCTTAGTTAGTTAACGTGCTCAATGATGTGATTAACAATTGAATTAGACAACTGGTTACTTAAACATGCTCAAATAGAATTATCATTATTATTCTAGCTAATTATCCTAATTAAATTGCATGCTCATTATCACAAGTACTGATACTAGGTTATGAAAGTAAGACAAACAAATGGCAGTAGAACAATGATAAAATACATAGCAGCTTGAAATTAATAACTAAAGAGAAGTGAAACTATAAAGAACAATTCATAATAATATCTTCACACTTAACTCATCTATCTCATTCATTATCTAAGCATTTCTCGTTCATCAATTGTCTATCACTCGTTCATCCATTATTTATGCCTTTATGACAGAACTAACAATATCACTTAACAGTAAAGAATACCAACAATGAATAATAGCAGTTATATTAACCAAGTAATATCACAAAGCTAACAATAATCTACCCTAACAATCCAAGGAAATAACAATAGAATATCATTTAAGGAACACAACACTACTCACACACACTTCTTGTGGGTAGGGCCTCCAAATGGCCAAGACTCACCTAATTCCCTACCTCAATTCTTTATCGTGTATTGCACTTAATCACTGTCCATTTATCTCTTTCTGATACCTTCACAATTAAAGTATTTACCATTAATGATTACGACTCATAACTTGAATAATAATAATTCTAAGAACTTCTTTGTCGCCTACACGGAACCTAATCCATCACGACTTAACCATTATTGGCTAATACATTCAAAGGAAATACAACAGAGAACATTACGCACAAATAGTTAAGAGTATGCTTCAATATGATTTCCCATAACATCAACATTTCAACAATTGCTTACCATCAACAATTTATCTAATCACAGCACTAACAAGCTTCACTTATCCTTCACAGAGCAGTTCATATGGAAAAATTAGTCATCCAATGATTGATCCAATAGAATAATTCGGATTTGAGCTAACAAATTCCTATGTCCAGAATCCCACAAAATAGAGGAGCAACACTTCAAAATTAATCAAGGTCCCAAAACAACAATCAATAACAACACTAGACTTAAATAGAAACCAATAACTAACTATCT
This sequence comes from Begonia loranthoides, assembly GCA_022433065.1. Lineage (NCBI taxonomy): Eukaryota > Viridiplantae > Streptophyta > Magnoliopsida > Cucurbitales > Begoniaceae > Begonia > Begonia loranthoides. The sequence goes on along the minus strand of CM039477.1, from coordinate 8,585,249 downwards.
CAACATATTTTCCACCACTAATAGACAACATAGCATATTCAAACAAACTCAAGGTGCAGAACCCAACATACCTAGCAATCAGTCATAAATAACAAAACATGAAACTTCACTTGATTAACAGAGGACTAGATCCAACATGACAGAATCACTTCTATCTATTTCTTCCAATGTTATCCTCACAGAACCAATGATAAACAGACAAACTCATTCACATAGTCAACACAGAAGCCCAATAGATTAACCCATTCAGAAATCCTCTAACCAGAACAGCCGAGAAGAGATCATTACCAGCAGACCAGGAGACTCTCGACCAACCTCCAGCGTTCCCAGTTCAGCCTCCAACTCTCCCTCAACTTTCTTCTCCTCTCTCTAGAAGCTCAGCACACCCAACAAAACTGTCAAACTTCATCCAAGAACAGACACTAATACCAAACAGCCGAGGAAGAAGACTTACCAGAAGCTCTCCAGAGGGCTCAACAGCTTCTTCTCCACCTTTCAGCACTCCCACAAATGCACACTGCCAGAGTACCCCTCCCCTTTATCAATTCCTCAGGAAGGTGGTCCAGCAACAAGCACTCTGCCTGCCGACAGCCACTGTCCAGCTCGTATAATGTGTTCCCCACGCTGATTCCACGCTGGAAAGGGCACCAGTTTGGACCGAGCCGCAATCTGGGCCCAGCAGCTCCACCCAGCCTGTTGAATTTGCCCAATGACCCAAAGTGTCAATCACCTCCTGCCTATCGCTCGCCGTTGTTCCTTTGTCATCGCCAGCCCCGCCCATCGCCATTCTGACAACACCAGCAGCCAGAAATCGACAACGTACTAGGAAATTACAACATACCCAAGTTGGCGCTGCCTTGATCCATCTCGTGAAGCTGAAGTCCGAGCCCTAGCCACGAACGCTCACTGCTCAACCTTGCCATCCATCACACCTTCATCGTAAGCCGGTCATCGCTCATCGATCGTCGTCTCCCGTCGCGCCTGACTCTCCCTCTCTAGTCTCTCTCTCTCTCTTCGGGCTTCTCTCTCGGGCTCGCTCCAGCCATTCTTCTTTTTCTTTTCAACCGGTTCAAGCAGAATCGGTTCATGTCCTCCCACATCCCTTCTTAATTTTCTTTAACCCCATTTAATCAAGTTACTCCCTTTTACATTTTTAAATCTTAATATTCCCTCTTTTCTCATTTCGTCAAATGGCCGAACGCCAGACGAAATGAGGAACGTTGAATCGGTTTAGTTATTTAACAACAAATCTCACTTACAAATATTAACTCAATTAATCATGTGTATATCATAATTTGATTTAATTAATATTTATTTTATTAAATTAGTATTTATCCTAATCACCTTAATTTTTTCCAAAATTCTTAAATCTTACGAATATGTCCTTGGTAATACCCCAATAAATATCCGATAAATCCAAATACCCCTAATTAATTTTCAATTATTCTTAATAAATTCTGATATAAAAATTTGGGGTATTACACTCGGTATCATATTTCTTTCCCTAAATAGAGGTTGTCGAGACCTAATTATCAAGACAATTATTGTCTAAATCTAAGATAAAGCTGATCGGAATAGAAATTTAAAATAAAGATTTATTTTTTTAGTTAGATTCATTATATTTCATTAGATGATATTTTTTTTAATTAGATTCACAAAAACTCTAAAATAAGACTAAATGTTTTGAAAGTTTTGATTTTTCATAAAAAAAAATTATACAAATTAATTTTAGATTTTATCTTTAAATTATAAATTCAATTTGCCATAGAAAATATCTTTTTATCATATGGTTGAATTAGGTTTATTATATCTCATCAAATAAGAGTTTGTTTTTTAATTATATTCATAAAATCTCATCAAGTGAGATTAGATGATATTTAATCTTAAAAAGTTATCCCTTCTAAAGATGGAAACACTTTTGTTTAAACTGGATAAACCAAATTGAACTGATGGTTTAGGCTAGTTTAGTTTGGTTTCAATTTTTGAAAAAGTGTTTTTAGAATCGAAATGAGTAAAATTGAAGTTCTCGAATCATTATAATATTTATATATTTTATTTTCATTTTAAAAATTATAAAAAGTTTAAACTGACAAAACAAAATCAAATCTAAACCAAAACTAAACCGGCTAAAATCAATAAAATACTGAATCCAAATTGAATCAAGCCATCTCCTAACCAAAAAACAAGTTCAAAATCGAAACTAAATCAATCAAAGTCGTAAACATTGATTCAGTCATTAAACCATATTGGTTTTGTTTCAATTTTAAAAAATCTATAATCGAACCGAACTAGACCGATTTCACCAGTAATCTCATACCATAATCTCATACCATGAGATTATATGTTTTGAAAAGTTTACCATTAAAAAAAAAAAAGAAAAGCGATGTTTATATTTTTATCTTTTTAAATGGTGAATGTGATTTGTCATTAAAAGAGAACCTTTCATTAGATGTCCACAAGAGAGAAAAATACAGTCTTTTTCCATTTTGAGTTTTGAGATCTTTTTTAAAAAATTGAAACTTGAAAGAAAGGTTTCGTGTGTTGAGAATAAATGTCTCTTCATTTTTATAAATTGATTTTTTTTTTCGTTCAATATTAAAATTCTAAGTTTTAATAATATGATTTAGTGTAAATCATGATATGTGATTAATAAAGTATGTTGTATCCATTAATTTTCACTTATTCAATTGTGGATGTATGAAATGCATGGTTGAAATAATGATTAAAATTATGTCGATCGATTCCATTAGTATTTTATTATTTTGTTTTTTTTTTATAAATTCTTAATGTAAACTCAATTTATCTTAGATATGTTTTCCAATATTTGTAATTTTCTAATTAAGATCTAAAAATTCAAACCGTAATAGATGATCAGGAATAAATTAATCAAGGATTTGATCCATTGATTAAATGTATTAAGAAGTCATAAATTCGATTTATGATTTGATCATGTCCAAGAAAGAAGTATTACAAGAATATGATTGTAATAATTAGTTTTTTACTTTCAATTTTGAAATTAAGTATGTCACGTCCCAAAGGGGACCCAAGACAGAACGGGGAACGATTCGGTCAAAAAAGGAACCAAATCGTCCAACCCTCACTTAAATCCAATAAATAGCAGCGGAAGACTTAAACATTCACGTTACATATTAGGCCCAAAAATAAAGGTCCAGAAGTGACAATAATGTAATCCAATTTAACAAGGTCTAAAATTTAGTGGAAATAACATAAAATATAACTAGGTTACAAACCTCACTAAAATATCTTTAGTATAAAAATAGTTAAGATTGGGGAAACTCCAAATTTTCTCTTGAGATGGCAATGGGGAACTACTCTGATCATTTCTTGAAAAATGTAGTCATATTTGGGGTGAGTCGACAAAACTCAGTATGGAATTATTTTATTTTTAACTTATATGTCATATGAATTTAACAGGTTTTTCAGTTAATTAAATTAACAGATTAACATATAAAGAGGTGCTGATGAGCAATAAATTGAGTAACAAAAATTAACAAAAGCGATGCTCAGGCGATCGCAAGCAGAAATACCCTGATCAGGTTTAGGGTTTTGCGCCCAGGGACACGGCACATACAGCTGTCCCATTACTCTGGTTAACAATAAAATAAATAAATGTAAATGAATTGAAAAATAAATGTGACATGCTCGAATTAAATTTAATATTTACATTTTAGGAATTAAGGTATGTTAAATATAAAATAACCCCTACCTCACTTGGGCCAACCGATACCAAGTCCAATGAAAGAGTCCGGAATACTTCCAAAATTTCGAAGTGTTAAAACCTAGCCACAATCATTGATTAAAAATCAGGATTTAATTTGAAACTAGACTTTAATCTAAATCGGGAACCCAACCCATTTAATAAACTTTACAATAATCAATAACAACTCATTGGTTGTATAACCCAATTGGAGGCCCAATTCTAAATGCCCAATATGGAAGCCCAAATCTAGAGATCCAATATGGAGGCCACATATTAAGGCCCAAATAACATTGGCCAAAAATCACTTTAATAAGATTAACTCAAATAGTACATGAGTCCAGCCCAATTAGGATATGGCCAGACTCGGACCGTGATCCATTTGGCCTGTAACCATTCTTCTCTGTCCATGGGCAAACTTCAGTAGCAATCCTTGCGACCAACTACGTTAGGAAAAGAATCACGAGTTCCAGTGGAAACTCTTCCTCAAAGATTTCGAGTCTAAGGGACTATACATAGCAATTTGATAAAATTGCTCTTTGGTTGAAGAACTGAAGCTTCTGGTCGGGAGTCCTTCCCGACCTTCGGCCTCCTATCCAACAAAACATAAGCTTTCAAAGCCATTTCCATAGAACTTCCTTTCAAAACCATTCAACAAACAAACAATCACAACAGTATTGCAGACCCACACCCAACAAATTCTGAAATTTAACAAAGGTTGGAAGAAAACTTACCAGCGATGAACATCACAGTCAACCGAGTCGTAATTAGAGATGAACATCCAAATCGACAATCAAACTTCAACCATTTTGGAAAACACTGGCCATTAATTCTATATTAGAATCTGTTTCAGAAAGAAACATGACAGAAAATTTTGGAAAGCTTGAAACTTACCCATCGACATTTTAGATCCTGAAATGTTAGAGAAAACCCAATCCTTTATATGCAATCCTAACCAGAAAATGCCTTCAAAGACCCAAGCTAATTCCTCAACTTCGATTACCCATACTCCATTGCGGCTTGGCAGAGAAGAAATGACGGAGAGGAAGAAGGACTTTTAAAAAAAAATGGAGGAAGTGGGGTTGATTTCCCCTTCTCAATCGCAATATAGGGAAAGTGGGGTGAATTTTTGTTGCTGGGAGAAGGAGAGAGAGTGGGGGGACCTTCCCCCACTCGATTTGAAACAGGGGGAAAAGGTATCCCCTTTTTCAGCAACCACTCCCCCGAAAGGGGGAGTTTAAATTTTAAATTTTTTTTTTTTTTGGCCCAAAAGGGCCCGTCTTTACAAAGTATAATTTTAGAAATATTCAAATTAATTTATTTTGATATAAATTTTGATGAAATGTCATGAATTAATATGTCATACAAATTTTTCATGTAGAGCCTTTTTTTCACATTGCCATGTATTCATAAATTTTGCTTATAATTCATTAATTTAATTATTATTTTTATTAAAATAAATAGTTTTCATTTGATTAAATCTATTTTATTCATTTTGATAAAGCAAGTGAAAAAAAAAATATTTTGAAATGTTAAATATTTAAAATTTATCCTATTTAATAAACATTCAATACACTGTTTATTTAAAATTATTAATTTTATAATTTGATTATGAAATTGGTATATTATATAAAAGTCAATTTATTTGGACTAATTGATTTTTGTGATACAATATGAAATATTTTACAAAAAAAATTACTTTATTCAAAATAATTTTTATTATAATTAAAATTGAAAATTTCATTTTTTTTTTATGTATTATGTGATAAATATAATTTTAGAATTCAAATAAAATTGTTTGTTTGAATTCTAAAATTATATTTATTGATTTCATAATTTGAATAGAAAATTAATAAATTATATAGTAGTCAATTAATTTGTATAAGTAAATTAAACACAATATGTTTTCAATAATCACTAATTCTAAAAAATGAGTAAAAGCGATAAGTTAAACATAATTTCTCATGTTCATTACCGTTGATATAACAATGTGATATCTAAGCAGAGATCTTAGATAACTTTGAGTCTCGTCCTTCATAAGGAGAGTGTTTGTTTAGATTAATATCAAGGTTGGTTTCCATAAATAGAAATAATAAAATGTATTTTATGATCTACCCATCCTATGAAGACAATTATAAATTAAGTTTTGTAAATTCAAAAATGTGGTATACACTCATGAAAATGCGATTAAACACGGTAATCATGTTTGACCAAATTTATCAAAAGTTAATAAATTTTAAAAATACGAGATACTTTGATTAAATTTATTAATAGAAAATGTTTTTACTCTAAGAAGTTACATTATAATAGCGAAACTATATTAACATTTGTATTGTTTTCAATGATTAACGTGTTGATGATCATAATTCTCTACCATAATTCTTAACCTAGTTTCCCATTCAAAAGAGAACAACAACTGCTAGAGAGAAAATCGCTATGGAGAAACAATTTTGCCTAATCAAGGAGAAATAACAATCCCAAAGCACAAGAAATTTATCAATAAGTGATATTCGTTTTCGATTTGTCATTTTCTAACATCTAGGTTGACCTAGATTAGGACTTTTTCCAAAACAAACACACACCTACAATGTAGAAGAGTGGATCTACGACGAAGATTCAGGAATTTTCAAGGGTAAGTTGGATTTATGTCCTTTTCCTTGTAAATTATTGGATTTTTGGAATTTTTAGAGAAAGTTTTGATTTTGGATTAAAGGTTAAAACTTATGAATAAAAGTTGGAAATTTATGCACAAAACGTTAAAGTTTTAATCTACTTCTAATTCATAATCAAACTATTGAAGGATCAAGAGAAAGATAAGTTTTTCAAATAAACCAATCTTGGCCATTGAGGCATCATACATTTGAGGCTTAAGTGCCGCAAGATTTATGATGGATGTCAAGGTGACATAAAACATGACGTCTGTCACGACCCGCAAGGAACCCGAAACAAGATAGGGAATGACCTGACACGAAAGAATCGAATTGTCCGATTCTTTTTACTTTAGTTTTTAATAATTTGTAGCGGAAGTCTTAACACATTTATTTAAAAGTCAGGGTCCAATAAAACATGGGCTAAACAGGTCCAATAAGGGATATCCAGATAGTGTAACAATATAAACTAAAAATAATTGTGCGGAATAAAAAAGTAAAAATTAGGAGTTACAATTATCCATAAAAAATATATCTCACAGAGTAACTCTTAAAGGAAAATTATAAAGAAATGTTGGTATAAATAAATCCTACCAAATTTAGTCCAAATTCGGCAACTAAAAGTCTTGCTAATAAAGTTCTGAAAGGGTGTTATTTGAATTGACTGAACTCAATAAGGATCAAATTTTATATTTAACAATTAATTTAGAATAATAATTAAACATGAATGATCTTAAAATTTATATTTCATAAATTTATTTTTTTGAAAATTGTACAAAATGACATGCATTTAAAACAACCCACTATAATGTGCGATGTACTACGGGACCCGTCAACTCACAATCAAGTATGCAGATTTTCTAATCTTAATGCAAGTGTTTATTTTGTTGGTGATCATGGAGAAGAGTGCATTAAAAGTCTACTCTCACTCTCACTATTTCTTCTATCCATCTAGCATCCATATATATCATGTAGATGTTAAAAGTGAAGAATAAGTTAAAGGTCTAGTACAAGTTTGAAGATTTATGAAGACTTTCCAAGTGTGCTTACAATCTGACCTCTATGATGTATTTGCTATTTTTGGCAACCTTCACAATTTCATATTAAAATGTAAGTTTCATAACATTTGTAGCCGACTTTTCAAGCATTCTAGATAGTCATCTTTCGTTGAATTGGAAGATCATTTTCTATTACAAAAGAGCCCTACATAGAGAGCTTGAATTAAGCCAAAGAAGCTTGATCATCCTTAGTTGGAGTTAAGGCCAAATTCAAATGGAGAATGAACATGAAGATAATTTCCATGGACTCATTGTTGTATTTAAGATTTGGGGAATTTTTTTAAAATTATGTTTAGTTATTTTATTCTAATTTTTATTAATTTCAAAATGTCATGTGGTGGTGCCACTCGGTTAGAGCATGTTTTAGTCGAGTAAGTGTTGTGAGGGCATTTTTAGTAATCTTCCTTTAGGACACAAGCCCTAATTTCGTGGCTTCTTTAGGGGCAGTTTGTAGACAGTTTTGAATCAGCTAAAAATTTCTTTTCCAAAGGATTGGAGTACCCTCCATTTTTGGCCATCTCCCTTGGTGTTTCATCCGAGTGGATTTTGTGTCAACAATTGAATCACTATGTTTCTTGTGAGCTTTGTGGTAAATTCTTTTAAAGCTATCCATTCCTCTATCTTCTTCTAGAAGTGGACATCTCTAGTCAAGGGATAGAAAGCTTGTTAAGACCCAAGTTGCAGTGTCTCCACCATTGAAGTCAATAGGTATGATTTTAGTACCTATTCGGCCAGCTTACACATCTCTACGCACCATTTCTGTTCCCGGACTTTTCTTGTAACGACCCTGATTTTTTTAAAACAATTAAAATGAGTAAAAATTTAAATTTTTCTTTTTGACATAAATCAGAGTGCGCAAATCCGAATCGCTACTAACTCTTTCTTAAAACTCGTTATGAAATTATTAAATATGCCGAAGCGTTAAAAATAATCATTTGAAAATCATGGCGGAAGCGTAAGAAATCTTTTAAAGGAATTACTAAGCAATTCAAACATTTCATCTATCAATTAAACTTATAAATTCATAACTTTTTTCTTTCCTTTAGTTTCGTTGATTCATAATCTTTTACTTTCATTTGCCCTTTGCCTTGCCAGTCTGAATCCTGTACGTGTGAAATCATCCATCTCTACCTCAGTATGCATTCCTCATCTTCTTCTTATTCGTTTACTATCTGTTCGTCATTGTACCTACACCACAAGTAAGGACGTGAGCTTACGCTCAGTAAGGAGACGGGAAAAATAATTATGCATTTCTCTCTTTAGTTCTTGTTGGAATGGAGCCACCAATCCAACTTATTTCATTACATTCTTTTTCTTTGTTCGTTCTTTAAACTCGTACATCAAGCCCGGAGATTGAAGGTTTTCCTTTGAGATGGCCTAGCTGTACGAAAACTAACCCCCTGTGGGCTACTAGTCCCTTTCCCGTCTTGGTGAGGGTGTATCATAATAGCTAGGCTAGATCCGGACTACCTATCTACCTCAACTCCCTAGTTCTGGCATATACCCGCCTTTAGGGTTTGTTCTTTCTATCCCGGCATATACCCGCCTTTTGGGTTCTTTTTATCCCGGTATATACCTGCCTTTAGGGTTCTTTCTTTTCATAGTCTTTTTCCTCACTTATGCATGTGGGTACCTTCCCGGAGGTTACCCCTTACTTGGTTTCTATTATCATGAACTCGATCTAACTTTTTCCTAGTAAACAAATCACATATGAGAAATAACACACTTTAATGAAAAAGGAAAAGCGCATTGAAGTAAACATACTATACTTGAACTTGCGCATTTGAAAGCATATGTAGATATAAAGAACAATTAATCGAATTGTAACAGTGAGCCAATACAATAAGGCAATAAAATCTATTGACCGTTCTATTGAATTCAGTAATAAACATGCTAAATGAATCTATATAAACTAAAACTAGAAGATTATTATCCAAAACCAAGAAATAACATTTACGAGTCAAGTTTATTATTCATTAACTAATTTACAATCCTCCTTTAAAGAAAATAGTGGAAATTCAAGACAACTTACAATGTTCATGCATCTTAACTCCTTAAACATTTTTCCTTCGTTTGTTTAGTTAACTAAACCTGTTTACGTATGCTTCTCAATAACTAAAGGAAAACAGAACCTCTAGGTATACTTACAGCAAGCAAAGGAAATAACATTTAGAATAGACTGTATGCTTAACACCACACTATAGAAATTAGTAACTTCTACAACATTTATCCCGTTTTCAACATCATTAGAAATCAATAAGAAACATAGAGTCTTTCTCTAACATACTTTTTCAATGTCACTAGAAATCTGTCTAGGACCCGTTCTCATTTCTCATTCATTTCAACTATCATTCCTTTGGTCATTCAAGCTTAACAAACACCTTTTAAAAATACAGCAACTACTAAGGCATTAAAAGGAAAACGTGAGAGTTATATCATTAAGTAAAACCAAGGGTAACTATAAGCATTATAGAAATCAAACAACGAAACAACTCACACACACTTTACTTGGGTGTAGGGCCTCCTCTGGCCAAGACAACCCAAATCCTTACCTCAATTCTTTAATGCAGGTTGGTGCTACATTCTTATCCTCTTCCTTTTTCTGACACCTTCACAGTCAACACATTTATCATGGACAACTTCTCATTGAAATCTATATTTTAATGCCAATATTCACAACTTAGCAACCAACAAAGCATACTCATCATTCTTTTTACCCAATTATAATCACAGCAGACAGATCATCCCAACATACATAACTAACAGTTTATAAACTTTTCATAGACTTGTTAGAGAGCACATTCGCTTCATACTAATTATATGGAATTTATAACCAACTCAATCCCATAACTTATTCCAAATCTTAACTAGACATGTCATCACTATTAACAGAGGAAATCATTAACCATTTAACAGAGGCCATATAACAAGGTTAATTCCTTTTTGTGCCAACATCAACATTTGACATTATCCATGGTCAATAATGTTATCCAACAACACTTTGTTATATTTTTCCACAACTAACAAGGTATATTCAAACAAACTCAAACATATCTAGCAGCCAGTCATAAATAATAACGACTTGATTAACAGGGGCTAGATCCAACATGATAGAAATCACTTAAATCTATTTCCTACAATATTATCCTCACAGATCCAATGGTAGACAGACAAATTCATTCACATAATCAACACAAAAGCCCAAAAAATTAACCCATTCAGAATACACACATCGGCAGCTAAAATTATCACATAGCAGGTAAGTGGAAACCATTTTTAACACCAATTGCACCTACTCAACATCCCAATTCTTCCAAAACACTAATCTCAGTGTAAAATCATACTAATAACAGAGGCTGCAGGTCGTCGTTCTCCCACTCTGCCGTCGCCATTCCACGAGTTATCGACCGCCCACTCTTCGGACACTGCCTATCCGAGCATGCGATGACAAAACATCGCAGCATCAAGTCATCTTGCGTTCAGCCAATCACAGCCCGTCACTGTCCATCGTCACCAGTCAACTGTCGCCGAGTCTCCGTCGCATGCTTCATCGTTCATTGCGCTTGACCCATTGCTCTTTCTCTCTCTGTCTCGAGGGTTCAGTGGGTAGCTGCCTCTCCTCCCTTCTTTTACTTTGGCCATTCCCCTTTCTTTTTAATGTCTGTTTTCTATCTTTTAGTCTCTCTTTATGCAAAGAGAAAATCCTCTCTCCACTCACTCCTCCAACCCCACTTATTCTCTTTCCACCTATTTCTTTAACTATTCCCTTTCTTCTACACGTCATTCCTTCTCCATTTACATATTTTAATCTTTTTTTTTTCTTCATATCACATCACCTTTTTCTTCTTCCAAAATTATATTTTCAAGGAACAAAGGAATACATGCTCATGTACAAAAAATCAAATTATCTTGAGGTGATTGGATAGTTGGATTCAGATTATGGCGGATGTGTAGACTCGAGGAAATCTACATTTGGTTATATGTTCCTATTAGCCGGAGGAGCCGTATCATGGAAAAGTGGAAAGCAATCTTCGTTTGCTACTTCCACTATGGAGGCAGAATTTGTAGCATGTTTTGAAGCTACAATTCAAGTATTGTGGTTGCGAAACTTAATTCAGGGTCTAGGAATGGTCGACAATATCGATAGACCGCTGAAAATTTATTGTGACAATTCTGTAGCTGTATTCTTCTCGAAGAATGATAACTACTCGAAAGGAGCAAAACATATGGATTTAAAGTACTTGTCAGTCAAAGAAGAGATATAAAAACAAAAGGTGTGTATAGAGCATATAAGTACAAGTTTGATGATAGAAGATTTATTAACCAAAGGATTACCACCCAAAGCCTTTAAGGAACATGTTGAAAGGATGAGTTTAGGTGACAAATCTTTGAATATGTGATTTTAAAAGTATAACTTTTATTGTATGACACTTTTGAATTCAGTATGGAAATGTTTATGTATAGTTTATTATTCATAGAATGATGTATACAATTAAAGTTATTTATGAATAATATGTAAACTCTATAAAAAGATAAAGTTGAAAGGTATATATATAGTATTCTTCGATTAAAGAAATAATAAATTGTGTTAATTGTGATACATAGAAAGAATCATATCGTCATTAAAGACTTGCGACTGCCATGATCTGATTATACAATTCATTCTAAAAAAAACACTTGATAAATTCACATTATGGTATACTATAGAAATGAATTGTGAATGCAAGTTGCGACAGCTGAAAAGTAATAGCTAGAAATTGATTTTATTAAAGTTAAAATAATATAGCCCAAGTGGGAGATTGTTAGATTATTTTCTAATAATCTATAAATGTGGTTTATGTTAATTAAAGTGTATTGACTTAATATTACGGTGTTTAATGTGATGATTGTTAAACATAAAAGAATTAAGTTGATTGGATTTTAATTCTCTCACCTTAACCTTATTAAAGTGAATATTGTATTGGTAAAATAGATAAAATGGCATTTACGTAATTCCCTATAAAGTGAAAGGACAATAATGTAAATTATTATGTAAAGAAATACTGCACGGAAGGGGTTTTGTTTTTCAATGTTTTGGTTTAAATGCAAAAGTATTTAATAGTTGAAAAACAAATAATAGAAAAAAGGGAGGAAGAGAAGTTGTATGGAAATTGGTTTCCTCTTCCTCTCCTTCTATATCTCTTCTGGCAGAAGTCTTCAAGGTAGTGAGTTGACAAGTAATTGTTTTTCTCTCTTTCTCTGTATCTCTCTTCCTCTCTCTCTCTCTCTCTTTATGGCAATCTCTTAGCTGCAGGGAGAATAAAAGAAGACATACATTCTCATTATCTCTTGATCATCAAAGAGAACGTAAAAAAAAGGTTCAAAGCGATAAACGTTTGTCACATCAAAATTTACACATGGATCAAAGTTAGTACGGTTATTGAAAATTTTGGTTATCCGTAATCTAACATAATCGATGGTTGAATCAAAATACATTAAATGATTTTGAAAAAATTAAAGTATTTTTCATATGAAATTATGAAAATTAAAGAAAGTAACACTGCCTTCCTCTCCCGTCCAAGACAGCGCCGTCAAGTCAAAAAACACTCCCAGTAGCGGTTTCACCGTCACCACCCGTTTGCCCTGAATCGCCCTTGTGCACCCGCGATCGATAGAGACATCATCTCGGTGATCACTCGGGCGCTCACCATGCCTGCGAAGCACTCAGCCAAAGGAAATCGTGAAACCTTGAAATCACCATTCCCCTCACTTCAATTTGGCTGCGGGCTACATTTTATTTTCTCCCTCCTTTTTCCTTTCTGCTTTAATATCTCTCTCTCTCTTTCCTTTAAATCAATTTCCTTCTTATCTCCAATTTTACTTATTCACCACGATAGTCTTTCCCTCCTTCCTCTGTTCACTTTTTCTTTTTATTTTAAAATTCATTCCTTTCGTCTATCTAACTAATTCTCCTCATTCCATTTACTTCTTTTATTTATTAATCCTCCTTTATTTTATTTATTCTAATTTTAATTGCACTCACTTAGTTAATATATATATATATACATATATATTATTTATTCTAATTTTAATTGCACTCACTTAGTTAATATATATATATATATATATATATATACACACACACACATATATATATACACATTATATATTAATCGATCAACTTCTAACTCCCGACTTATTTCGAACATCGCTTGACAATGATTAACGGTCCAATTTAAATTATTCAACTCTGTTTCTTAAATTAATTTTTCGTAATCATAAAATAATATATTCTTATTCTAAGCTTATCGTGACACAGAGATTTCGGGTATTACAGCTCGAGTTTTCATCGGCTGAAGAAATGGTCAAGCAGCTGCATATTTGGACGATTGCAAAATGGACAGACTCGAAGAAGCAGTCAACCAGAGTTGAAGTGGTCAAACGACAAAATGGACAAATTCGAGCCAAATTTTTTATGCTTAAAAGCGATCGATCGGGGACAAAATGGTCAATCGGCTAGACTGCCTTTCACAATGATAACATTCCAATGGTCGGGAGGCAGTTGATCAAACAAAGGGTGGTCGACCGGCTATGCATAATTTATAAATAAAAGACACTCCGAAGCTCAAATTAACGAAGAGAGAATCGTAGCGAAGCTCTGCCAAAATTCATACACGATTTCTCTATATTCAAATGAGTGCATAGGCCTAGCTTTTCCATTCCCAAACTTGTTATTTATATTTGGAGAGTTTAGCTTCTAAGTTGTATTTTATATTTCCTCACACTTGTACCAAAATGGTAAAAGAAATGGTGACGTCCTGAGAAAGAGTCTTTGTAAAGATTTGGTTAACACTCTGAAGTCAATCATCACAAACTAGAGAAGTTATGTGATTAAGGATCTCTAGGTGAGAAACTTGTAGTGCCAACATAGACCGGAGTTGACGAATCGCGTGAAGATATCGGTGTCATCTTTCTATCCCTTACTCTTATATTTGTTATTATTTGATTTAACATTTATTATAAATCAATTAGGGTTAGAATTATAATTATCACACAAACTCTTATATTTGTTATTATTTGATTTAACATTTATTATAAATCAATTAGGTTAGAATTATAATTATCACACAAAAAGTTTAGAATGTTTAATCCCCCGTGAGCATGCATCGGTCTTACACTTTCTTCTTCTCTAATTGTAGTTACTAAGAATAACATAGTCCCACCAATATTAATCTCAAATTATCTTTCTTTTCTCAATCAAATTCTTGGGTGTCGCTAGATTTAGTCTTTCAATTCCTCTACTCTGATTTACTCTATACTCAGTTAATTTCCTTTCCATCTTTTTTTTCAATTCAACCAAAGCCAAGCGTGATCAATCTTTGTTGAGGCTGAACCAGAAGAAGAAACCTTGAGTTCTTAAATCAAATTTAAAGGTGAGTTTCAACTCACACCAACTAGAATTGCACCTCCATTAAAAATATATATATATATATATCAGCCAAACTCTTCCACCAAATGACCAAAGCTTCAGCGCCTAGCAAGACACTCCGAATCATGTCGACAACACCCAAAAGATCCTTCCCTGACAATTTCTCACTCGACCCGACAGCATACAGTTGTAGAACCACACACTCTGGTACAAACCCAGAAACCACCTTCCTTCAAGCAACCAGAGTCAATAAGGTGAGAAGGCAAGAAAATGTTGAAGTTGAATCTAAGCGAACAAGAAAATGGAACAATACAAAGAAAAAAGGACAGGTATGGTCAGAGATAACGAAAGTTACCATGGTAACCGTCCAAAATAATTAAGTATAAAAAAAAATTAAATCCTTACTTTTACCTTTAAATTTGGGGTTCTCACACTGGCGACCCTAAAAGTCATGGTCGGCACTGGTGACATGTGGGCGCATGCATCAACATGCGGGCATCGTGGCACCAATGTTTTGGAGCCGCAACGGTGACTACAGTTTGGACTCTACAACACCACTAGTTGGTGTTGCAGCGCGAGACCCATTTAAGGCCTATTAATGGGACTTCTTTTGTTCATCATTGAGTTGGGTTCTCTCTCTGTTATAGAATTTAATGCTTATTGTGAGAATTTATGAAGTGTACTAATATGAGTATATAACTATAGCTACCAAGGATTCAGGTGTTGGTTTGGATTCTGAGTTTTTTTGTTTTTAATAGCATCTAGAGATAGGCCCAGGAATAGGTTTTATTTATTATACATAGTCCATTTTATAATTTTCAAAACCTATTTTGAGACATTTTTCAGCCACAATAGGAAATGACTTGTCTTATAACATGGCAATTTCAATTAAATTTTAATTATATATGTACATTTTTCACTTTTGAGCATGTATTTTCTTAACCCGAAAGTACGGTTATTGTTTATTGTACACATTAACGTTTGAGTAAGTTTTTGCATATTATGAGACAACTTATGATGTCATATCCATCAATGAAAATTCATAAACCTAATGAGGGTTTACTATTATGCTTGTTTTCTCCCTTGTATTCCTATAGTGCCCATGCTCATTGTTCGTGAATGACCTCTTTTTTATTGATAATTTTTTAATATAACAATAATGACATTATTTTATTATTTACTACATTATATAGAGAATTGTTTTTCACTTGCTCACTAATGGTTTGTTGAACTTGCTTTCTAATATTTGTTTTACTACTTATATGCAAAAAATTGTTTTAAAACACTAATTAAAGCACTAATTTTTCAAGTTTTAGACCGGAGATTTAGAACGACTAGAACATTAGTGAGCTAGTCATCTTTATTTCCATTTATTTTCATTTCTAGTGAATTCTTTTGGTGAGACATTGTAGTACCTTCTAGTTTACTTTTGTCTTTATGTAGCATTTCTATATTACTCGTATCATGGTGGTTTTTACATTATTGATAGATTATTTATTTAGGATATTTACTAGTATATTTGTAATGACCTAGTTTTTATTTACTTTTAAAATCGTGTAAATTTAAAACTTTTCTTTTTATAAAACCTCCGAATATTTATCTTTTATAAAACCCGGTCATTAAAACCATTTACTTAAAACATTTATCAATTTCAACGGAAGTAATAAAATCATTTTCTAAAATGCAGTGGAATTAAAACAAACATTAAAGAATATTAAATAATTTACAAACCCTTTTACAAATAATTTTCATTTAACTCTTTAGCCCAGCCAGCCACAAATCTACTCGTGCAAATCCTTCATCGATTGCCTCTTAGTCTATTCACCTGTGCGTATACCTACATCGCAAGACTTAAGTAATGAGCCTAATGCTCAGTAAGTGATATAAAATAAAAGGTATGATGTACATGTCATGCAACTTTTAAATCTCTTTTTGTTTTCTATTTCTGTTTCTCTTCTTTCCTTCCTTTCTTTTCTTTTACCATTTTCTTGATCTTAACTTTATTACTTTAGTGTTTTGCCTTTGGTATTCAACTCAAGCCTCAACCAATGGGAGACTAATTCACCCAAAACCTCTAACAATGGGGACCATGTCCACCAAGCCTCTAATCATGGGGACCATGTCCACCAAGCCTCTATTTATTGTTCTACCTTTGGTATTCAACTCAAGCCTCAATAATGGGGGAATAATCCACCCAAAGCCTCTAACCATGGGGACCATGTCCACCAAGCCTCTATTTATGAGTTCGAGTTCAACACCAAAGCCTTAACCTTCTAACATTGGGATGTAAATCAACCATTTGGGGACGAATCCACCCAAAGCCTCTAACCATGGAACAATGTCCACCAAGCCTCTATTTATGAGTTACATGTCAAAGCCTTAACTGATTACCATTGAAAACATAACCCAATCATTGGGGGACTAATCCACCCAAAGCCTCTAACCATGGGGAAACAATTCGTCCAAGCCTTTATCTTTTTCTTTACTTTACTTTATTATTTAACCATGGGGGAACAATCTGTCCAAGCCTTTATCTTTTTCTTTACTTTACTTTATTATTTAACCATTTAATATGCAATTCCGTTTTCTTACAAAACCATGCTTAGAAACTCATTTTCGTATCGTTTTGAAAACCATGATGCATGATGCTCGTGGATGCATACATTCTCTACTAGAGGAATTTAATAGCGCAACCAATATACAATTCATAGAACATGCTTATAAAACTGTAAACAATGAAACGTGCTATTTAAAATTGTAAACACCAAAACATGCTATTTAAAACTGTAAACACTGAAACATGCTATTTAAAACTGTAAATACCAAAACTTACATCTCTTATTCTTACGATGTAGGGCCCTAAGGACCAAAGCACATGTGTATCACTTACCTCGATTACTTAAAGCGCTCAATGCTTATTCGTTATCCTCTTCTTCCTTCTTTAATACCTTCACAATTTAACAATACTTAATTATTAAATTAATCGCTTTAATGCTTAATATTCTTATTTCTTATATGTCATCTACTCGAGTTTCCTAAACAAAATCGCTTCATTAATCACAACTCGACTTAATTAATAAATCCTGATTGATATCATCTAAAACTAAGTTTAACATATAGCGAAGGTCAACGTAATCTCATCTATGAATTATAGACCCGTAATGACCATCATAATATCATCCATAAATTATCGATCCGTAATTCAACAAGACATAAAACTGCATCACTCCAAATAGTGAACCGAAACCAAAACCACGCATGAAAACCCCTTAATTCCCATCACAGAATCGAGTAACAGAACAATAGGCTCATTCCATGAACATGTTTATCCATATTAACTGACATGAATAGCTAGATACAATTAACAGAACAATATCATTCAACCCAGTCAATCAAGCTATAACCAAACAACTTATTTCTCAAGACAATGACAGGTTATCACAGTACATCCAACGCATAGAGTATATGTTTTATATCTCATCCAGACAATAACCAATAGCTTATCACATCCAACAAGAGCATATAATTATCATCTAAATGTTTTAGGCTATTACAGGTCATACATTCCAAACACAGAACCAACCCAACAGCAACTTATTATCCATCAACTAAACATTTTAGACTATTAATTCGAGCAACAGAATATCGATCCAGAATTCAATCCAACATACATCGCATCTTTACTTTAACAAAACAACAATCACTTCCAGAAAGCATATGTATTTTCTATCCTTTAGAACCAATAACTAACATATAGAATCTGACTTCTATGAACAGGCAATATTTATCATATTGAATTCAACATAGACATATCTGTAATATATTGTCAATCATTTCTAAAGCATTAGTTAAACATTGCACTATTTTCAATCTCCACAACATATACAAATCTGAAATACAAAATAAACAAAGAGCACTTGTCCAATATTAAGAATCAGGCTTCATCAACAGAACAATGAGTCTCAAGAATGGCTCACGGCAAAACCAATATCCAACAGTTATACGGAGTCAAAAGTCCAACATGTTAATCAGTCCTACAATCGTACAAGATAATACAGAGAATATCATCCTCACCAGAATAATCCCAAGACCCGAGGAGGAACACTAGAGCACCACGCCCACCACTCCATCTATAACGACCCAGATTTTTCTTCGTAAATCCCTTTTTTAAAAAAACGCGTTAAAATTCAAAGATTCTGTGAAAGAAATATCAGAGTGCAAGTCGGGTCGTTAGAAATACTTAAAACATTTCTTGTGAAAGTAAAACGTTCATGGCGGAAGCATAAATATGTTAACGAAAATAAACTAACATTAAATTACAAATTAAGAAAAGAAACTTAATTTAAATTAATTACAACTCAATTGTCATGTATTGCTCGTAGCCTGGCCAACCACAAGCTCGTAGGTGCAAATCCCTCATCCACTACTTCTTCGTTTGCTCGAAGACTCCGTGTGTCGTTTGTACCTACACCGCAAGTAAGACGTGAGCCTAAAGGCCCACTAAAAAAATGGGTTTATGAAGGATGAAATGCCTCTCTTTAATTCCTTGGAATGGGTCCGCCCCAAACCAATCTTTTAATTACGTATATTAGGCATAGTTACGTATTTTAAGAATAGCTCGTACATGGAGCGTAGAGTTTGGGGAATCCTATGGTTTCTAATTAATTATGTTATTTAGTCTTGTGATCCCGACAAGGGAAATATTAGTTATTTTCCTCACTCAAGACATGTGGTCACCCCGTGGTGGTTTTTCCTAATTGTTTCTATCGTTATGATGCCTAAGACTAAAAGTACATACAACATATAGAAGAGAATTCATATAGCAACCATAATGGACATACAATGCACAACAAGATTAAAGAACGATAATATACTTGAAAAGTCTATATTGTATTTTATTTACATGCTTATAATTATTATCTTGTTTAGGTTAGCTAGATTGATTAGGTCAACATGCTTGACAATTAACAAATAAGATTAACATGTTCAGTAAGTTAGTTGATTACATTAGATATAAACATTCAATTTAAATAGCATGCTCAATGATTATTAACAACAAGGAACTCAACAATGATTCACAACGGATATCCAAGTCAAGGAATCAACAGTAAGGAAATCATCTATAAAGCTACGCAGTATCAATAGAGAATTTACAGCAACATACAGAACATTCAAGCATGGATAAACATACAGGTTCACACTATTGCAGAGAGCTATCGCACAGAGCATCTAAAACATACAGCTAACATGCATAGACAGTATTACAAATCAATATAATATGTGTTCTACACTATCAACATCAACACTGAGCATTCCAGTATCACCAATAAAGCAAACACTAACTATGGAAACCAACCAACAGAAAACTACAGAGAACTAACCTACAACTAACAAGCATATAAACATGCAGAGTATCATAGAAAACACACAGACTCCACAACTCACGCACACGTTACTTGCAGTGTAGGGCTTCCTCAAGCCAAGACACACCCAAGTCTTACCTCAAGTCTTTATCGCGGTTGGCACTTAATAGTTATCTTTCTTCTTTTCCTATACCTTCATAAATCCATAACATCACATCATTACTAATCACCAATCATTAATCACAACATTGACATCATTAGTTCGAACCTATCACCTAACATTTTCCATAGACTTATTTCCAACAGTCCCAATAGCAACTTAACCAACTCATTTATCAAGTAGCATTAACAATTAGAAATAACAGAATTAATCTTTCACAACAATAATCCAACAGAGGCTAAATATAATGTTTATTCCCAATTCTTTATCATTTATAAACCAAGTAGGAAAACATTACTTTATCCAAATGTACAGGGTGTATGCTATATAATCCATCCAGACGGTAACCAACAACTCATCACACATAATCAGATCATCCAGCAACAACACGTATTCTTCATCTACTCAACATTCCAAACTAATTACAGGACATATACTGAACCAATTTCAACAATAGCTCATTATCCATCATTGATAGCCAAACAACAAGCTATATCATATTACATTCCAAGTTCACTATCACTAAAACAACTAATACCAGCAGCAACTTATTCTACACAACAGAAACCTATAATCCAAAATCACAGATTCACAGGACATAAACCAACAAAGAAGTCAACTAACAGAACCAAATACCATCACAAAACCAGCCAACTAACAGAGTGTAACATCCAACATCAAAGCTAACATTCTAAACAAACATTCCAACAGAGTATGCTTCTTCCATTCAAAATGTTTAAATGAACAGAGATAGAGAACATTTATTCAATGAATAGAGCAATCCATCGTCCAAACAAAACAACAACCTTTTATCATAGCAGATTTTTATTACATAACTCTTAACTCAAACTGGAGTCTAATTGGCCAACACATCCAAGACAACACTAAAAAAACAGAATCCAAACACTTGGACAACAGAGAGAAATCTCACCAATAGGATAGGACAAACCCGAGAGCAAACCCAAGCAGCTCCAAACTTTCTACACACAGCTCTCCTCCTTGACTTCCAGGAAGAACTCAACAGACCTACTCCTCCTCCAATCCTCCCTATCCCTGTCTCTTTATCCTCCCAGAAGACAAGCACTGCCACTTCTTAGAGGCAGAGCGTAGCTCCTCTGCACACCCGACCAGCTTCTGCCAAAGCCACCGACAACATCCCTTTCTCCATCGAGTGCAATTCCAGCTGGAAGGAGGGCCAACGTGGAAGACTCCTTCCTGTCACTCGGTTCGACCCAACAATAGGCTGGACCGAACCTCCAATCCTTCCTATCGATCCATCGTGAATCACCAGCTCCAATCGTTCCCTGCCAACACCCGAATCACCGAATGCAAAGGAGGAAGAAGAAATTGACCACACCTACCTCCAATCTTCATCGGAAAAGCAGCCCGCGGAGGTCCCGATTCGTCACTCATTGCCCGACATCCCTCCGACGCAACCCGCATCACCGACCACTGCTCGTACGCTCGCCAAACGGCGTCACCCAAACCTTCGCTGTTGCCGTCTCCCGCTCGTCGTCTCTTCCCCTTCGCCCTCGGTCTCTCCCTATCTCACCTCTCTCCCTCTTCTATCCTCTCTATCGCGAATGGCCGAAGACCACATAAAACAAATCCCCTCTTTTAATTCATGAACCAGACCAAGTGGGTGTGAACTAGTTCAACTAAACTGGTTCATGCCTTCCAAAACACCCCCTAATCTTCTTTAACCCAATTACTCCAATTTATTAAATCCCCATTTTAATATAATCACTCACTAATTAATTAATTATCTCCTTACCTCTTAATCCCTAATTATTTCCCACTTGTTTAATTAAGTTAAATCTAATTTATTTTTTAATTTAAAATACCCCTCAATTGAGTTAATTTAGCAAATTAAATCTAATTTATTCTTTATCACTAAAATACCCATAGGTCTAACACTCCTAATACGCCCTATAATATCCCGATGATTAAAATATCAGGGTATTACACCATCTCCAACTTCTCTACTGTTCTTCCTCTAGAGCACTCAGGACAAGAAGGAGAGTCATCCATCAATTTTAAAGGCAGCAGATGAGACCACCAGTGACGCCCAAGCTGACGGGAAGATCACACAATTCGAAGGAGGTGGTCCAATGGCCAAACTCCAAGCTGGAAGGCTGCTATCGTTTCGGGAGAAAAAATAAACCGGGTCAGCCAAAAGAAAACGAACCAGTTCAATGTGGAGACCACAGACTCGGACCGATGCCCTGCTCCAGCCATCCTCGCCCTTGCCGACACCAAAACGCCTCTCCACCAACGCCAAATCAACCAAAATCGGAAGCCAAGAAGGTGAACATCAAAGATAGAGCATTAAATTACCTCCACCGGCGATTCGCCGTACCAAACCGACTCGTGCCCTAGCCCCGCGATCGCCGTTCGTCACGCCGCTCGCAGCAGTCGCCAGTAGCCAGCACGACGGACAGCGCGCACCCAAGCCTGCAGCGACGTCTCCTTCTCGTCGTCTTCCTTCTGCTCCTGATCGCCTCCTTTCTCCCGCAAAATGGCCGAAGGCCAATCAAATTTCTCCTCTCATTTAATTTAAATTCCTATTTTTCCTTTTAATTTATAATTTTATTTTATTCATTTTAATTTCTTAAATAAATCTATAATTATCAAATATACGTATTGTATATTAATTGACCCAATTTCAACTTCCAATTTATGTTAAATATCGACTAACGATTATTATGGATCCAATTTAAATTTTTCAATTATACCCTAATTAATTTCTCAATTAATTTTACTAAATCTCATTACTAAAAATCAGGTATTACAAGCGCAGAGAAAGAGATTTATAAGACCCTGCGTCTACTCCATTCTTTCACTATTTCTGGTTAAAAATTTCAAAAATCACAAGCGAGAATGAGTAATACTAGAAAAATCCTACTACTAATTTTCATACTTTTAATGCACGCGGAAGCAAATGGCAGTAAATCACAGAATTATTCAACCCCAGAAAACGCAAAGAAAGGCAGCGTTATCACCAACACGGATGGAGAAGGAACCAAGCTGTTCAACAGCATAAGCTTTTACAGCCATGGCGTCAGACTTAAGGGTAGCCACGCCACCCAAGAAGTTCAAGAAGACAAGAGAATGACACCCAGTGGAGCAAACCCACTTCACAATAGGTGAGTACTGTGTTTTGACTGATCCCCATTGCCATTGATCGAAGCTTTGCTTCTAACCTTCATTTTGACGTTTTCATTACATCTCTTATGGCGTCTGTCTAGCAATCTAACTGCAACTGATCTTGTATAAGCTGCTGCCAACCATTCAAGGTCTGTGTCTCAAGCCACAATCGTAGTTCGTCAAGCCTACATCTTGTTCCATCGTTGATGAACTACTTGACCATTTTGTAGATATTTAAATTTCTGTAACTACGTATATCGAATCTACGCCAGTCTCTTGATCACTCACACTATTATGTTGTCTTTTCCAATTAAAAATAGCGACCCTTTAGTTTTGGGAAGGGTTCCACCACTACTAATGGAGTAATGGGTGGCTTCACATTTCAGGAAACTGATTATTTAACATATAATCTTCGTAATTTTTGGTTGCTCATTTTGAAACTCAGATCCCAAGCATTAGGAGATTGTCTCTCTGAATGCAAACAAGTAATCATTTTGGTTAATGAAAAATAATTATCTAATGACATTTGAAATTTCCAGAAATTGTTATCAAAAAATGGAAAAAGAAGAAGGAGAAGAAGAAGCTAGGCCTGACGTAGGAAAGCGTAGCGTTGTAATTAGGAAGAAAGAAAAGAGAAGTAGGAGGGGTGAAACTTGAAGACAAAAGATGTTGTGGAAGACGGGAAAAAAGTGAAGAAAACGCTTGCTCATTGCTGACACCAAAGAAAAGGCTAAATCAAAAGCGACTTGTCCAAAGCTGTGGTTAAGATTGCTATACCATCGCTATATAGAGAATGAAAATGACCTCTAACCAAGTGCAAATATCAAAAAATTTTGTTCTCCCCCTCTCTACTCGAAGGTGAATCTAATAGAAACATCTAGTAAAATGACTCAACCCTCGAATAGAACTCAATCACTTAGTACAAGGCTATGATATCAATGAAAGACTTAGATCAAATAAAGCTCAAAACTCAAAAAAAAAAAGAGTCGAGATCCACAAAATAATCAACAAAAGTTTCAGATAACGTAAAAATAAATAGAAAAAAAATATTGTGTAAGAAATGAATTCACTCAACACCATAATAAATTTTACAACTAAGGAAAAACAAAACTCTCATCGTAAAACACAGACATCGTCCACATCGATCAAACTTGAGAAAAAGAGGGGTCGTTGGGGTGAGTGACTAATTCCAGAAGAAAATCTATACTATATGTCATGCATGATAAAATTAATTTTTATCTTTCATCTCTAAACCATGATCAAAATAGTATGTCATACATGGATTTCAAATCATTTCAAAATTATTTTCATTTTCATTTCTGAGTAAAATCGGTCCAATGACCACCGACGAGATAGTGATCAAAACATGACTGCGTACATAGAAAGCCAATATCAAAATAATCTTCGTCGTATTTTCATAATGAAACAATTCTCAGTGAAAATGGAGGATCACACAAGAACTCCTCTGAACATACGCACAGAAAGGCGGCGACTATTTCCAAGTAGCACTTCATGAGTCAAAAAAGAAAAGTGATGGCAATCCAAAAATCCGGTAGCGTCATTTGGGTTACCAGTAAGTAAGGCTCAGCGACTATACAACCTGAAATCGCAAAATCTATGACGGCGATCGAAGATCCGGCAGCGTCACCTGGGTTGTCAGCGAGTAAGGCTCAGCATTGACATAAACAAAAATCACAAATCTGAGACGGTGATTCGAAGATTCGGCAGCATCACTTGGGTTGCTAGCAAGCAAGACTCAGTGAAGACACAACCCACAAATCAACAAAACAACTAAAACCTCTGGTCAGGTTTAGAGATTCGAAACCTAATGAGCACGTCAACACCGCCCCTATTACCCATTTCTTTTAAGGATTCAAAACCCAATGACACATTATCGATGCCCTATTACATATTTTCGCAATCAAACAAACAACTCGTTCAGGGACAACTATCACCTGTTGACTTGGTTATGGGGTCGTAATACAACCCAAGACAACAAAAGTTTGTCTAGCTCTTACCAGCATATAAAACAAATAAACTAACATATCATGCACTCATATGATAATCGCGTAAAACAGCGTTACATAAAAATAGACATGCTGACAAAAAGGCCTTATCAAATTTTCATATGTGGCAACCCATAAAATAATAGTTTGAAAACTATGATGCAATGCAGTACAATATAAAAATCATATCTCGATGATGATAGAAATCTAGCTGACTAGCCACACACGCCCTAGGAGACAGGAACCAAAACCAGGAGCACCGTCAATACCTAAAATCAAACTGGTGTTAACACCCCAATCAACACTAAGGATAAGACACAAGTCCTAAACTGGAACTCGAAATTAGATCGGACGAACTAACATAAGACTTTCTGCCTCAACACAAGGAGCTACAGGAAACTTTACACATCGAATCGAGAAGTCACACTAGCTGGAAACAAGATATGGGTGAGGAAGCCGAGTGAAGATCGCTTAACTTAATTCTACAAAATAACATTGTGCGGTCGACCAAGACTTAACAACGGTTGACTAGACACATCAACAGTCGACCCAAAAGCCACATCAATCAACAAGACACAACTGTGATCTACGAGCTATAATTGTGGACAACAGAGGACTAAGCAGCAATTGACAAGACATAACAGAAGTCGCCTAAGATCACACAGCAATCGAAGAGACACAGTTGGAGTCAACGCAACATGACTATGGTCAACTGATAGCACCAAGTGTTAGCAAGACACGACAACGGTCAACTAGGACCACCCAGTGTCGACAAGACATAACAACGATCAACCAGTCAACAAGACACGTCAGTGGTAATCCAAGACTCAACAAGGGTCGACAAGACATGACTACGGTCAACCAAGACCAAGCAACAGTCGACGAATCACCATGCAGTCAACCAGGACCCCACAGAACCCAAACTGGAAGAGAAGAAGCCATGGTCATGAACTTTGCTGAGGCTCGTGATGCCCGTGTTTTTACAGACATCCTTGCTTCTACAGACGCCCTGCCTTTCAAGACACCCCCGCAATTGACTAGACCCACAACAATAGTCAACCGAGGACGACACTCCCTATAACGACCCAGATTTTATTTTCTTTAAAATCACGTAAAATTTAAAACTTTTCTTTCTATAAAAACGTCAGAGTATTTTTCCTTTATAAAACCCGATCGTTAAAACTCTTTACTTAAAACATTTATTAATTGCAGCAGAAGTAATAAAATCCTTTTGTGAAACGCAGCGAAATTAAAACAATGCATTAAAGAATATTAAGTAATTTACAAATCCTTTTACAAATAATTTCCATTCAATCCTTTAGCCCGACTAGCCACAAGATTTACGCGTGCAAATCCTTCATCAACTGCTCTTAATCTGTTCGTCTATTTTTCAAGCATATATCTACATCACAAGACTTAACTAATGAGCATAAGACTCAGTAAGTGATAGGAATACAAACTGTACAAAGCACGTGCTATGCTCTTTTCAAAACCATATGCATTTCCGTTTTCTGTTTATGTTTTCCTTTATCTTTCAGTTTTCTGTTTTCGTTCTCTTTTCGTTTTAGGTGGCACGTGGGATGAGAGCAACTTCTTCAGTATTCGAACTCATTCGCACACTGGGTGAGAGCAACCTCTTCAGTCTCCAAACTCACCCATACAGATTCATTTCCACGTGAGAGCAACTTCTTCAGTCTCCGAACTCACGTAAAAATGAATTCGTTTCCGTTTTCTTTTTCTCATTTCATTTCCTTATAATTCATGACCATTTCATTTCTTCTTCGGTTCTTTTTCAAAACTATGTATGGAAACCATTTTTGTATCTTTTGAAAACTATGATGCATGATGCTCATGAATGCATACAATTCTATAATATTATTCCAATAATCTCTAAACATGCTCAATATCTTAATATTATAATAAAACAGTAAACAATCAACATGCAAATCCTAACTCTTTGCGATATAGGGCCTCAAAAACCAAAGCACATACAATATCAACTTACCTGGATTCCGTAGGCAGTTTAGCAATTTAGGATAGCCTTCACAATACCTTTCAATTCAATAACATTTAATTATTAACGTTTTCCAATAACTGTTCAAGAGTGCCAAAACCATTGTACTTAACAGCTTCCTAATAATAAACCTTTAATATCCAACTTAAACAATCAATAGCTTTCAACCATTTATATTTATCAATATTAACAATTAATAGAGCATACATCCAATAATACTCACAACATTCTAAAAGAAATCCCTTAACAAAAAACCAAAGTAACAATCAACAAGCTAACACCCATTATGGTTCTCATCAAGTATTTCTAACAAACAATAAATATCAGGAAACCATTCCCAACGCTGCCACATACAATCTCGTCAACAAACAGAGCATAACATCCATTACTTCTCAACGTCCAATAGCCATATTCAACAAGACCGTAAATAATCATAGAACCGTTTCAATTAACGGGGCATATTCCATCAATATTTACCTCATTTCTCTGTAGTTTAGAAATAATAATAATAACAGAGAACCAACGTTTCTCATTCACAATTAGCTTCACGGAGATTTTCAACAAACATACAGAAGTAGATAGTTTGCCTAAATTTCTATACAGTTTCTAAGTATCGATTCATAATATGAATTCCTTAATCAATCTGCCCAATTGGAAGAGTAAGATAATCATGGATTAGCAATTAACATCATTTCACAGAATATATTCTCGGCAGAGAAAATTCAACATCGAAGTAATGAACCATTCCAAATCCTTTATCTTCTATTACAAAATCCATATAGAAAATTCCTTACCTAAAGAACCTGAGGACAGCAGGCAAGAAGAACCAAGTGGAACCGATTGTAGAAATCAGCAGCTTCCCATAGAAATTCCAGCTGCAGCACCCGAAGAGAGTATCACTCTCTACCAAACAAGGAGGTAGAGAGTATAGGCTCTCCAGCGTGCCCAACTAACCGCACCGGAGGAGCTCACATCGAGCCTCCCAACAAATTGTCGTCCACGCCATGACATCGAGCCACCCACCTGTCGTCTTCACCAGGGAGAGAACCAACAGACCGGTTCGGATCGAACCGCAGGCCGGACCAGCTGCTTCCTTCACGAACTGAAACCCCTGCCCTAGCCGTTCGCTGCGTTGATCAGCTTCCATATCGCCAACACGAAACGGCGACCGAGCCATCAGCAAAACACACAAGAGGAGGGGAATTTACAGAATAAATCGACATCCAAACTTACCATGGTCAAAACGTTCGCAACATCGCCGGGAGTCTCAATCCCAAACCCTAGCTCAGCAACATTCACCAGACGTCGCTCACGCCGCGAGGGAGCCCCGTCGAGCCCGAGCTCAGCCTCGCCATCCCCGTGCCCTACCGTCGTCTCTCTCTCGTATCTCCCTTTCTCCCGATCACTCTCTCTTCTCCCTCTTTGTTCTTTCTCTTTTCTTCAGCAAGAAATGGCCAAAGGCCAAACCGAACCCCCCTTTCCTTCTTATTTCTAGACCCAAACCATAGCCAGCGTGAACCGGTTCGACTAAACCGGTTCAGCCATTTACTTCTCCATTTAATTCCTTTCATTCCAATTCTTCACTTAAATCCTTACTCTAATTATCCACTTAATTCTTATTTGAAACCAATTCGAATTAATCCCACTTTCTTTCCTTCTTTTTAATTTATTTCTTCCATTAATTTATAAAATACTCTTCTTCCCATTTATTTAATTTTCCCATTTAATTTACCCTTAATAAACCTTAACCAAATTTCTCATCCAATAAACTCCCTAAACAATAACTATCGGTTACGTCTTTGGTAATACCCCGATAATTATCCAAATAATCTAAATATCTACAATTACTTTTTTATTCATCTATTAAATTTCAATATAAAAAGTCGGGATATTACACTCCCAACATAAAATTGCGAGGAAAACACGTCCCTTTCATTGATTCTCATCTTGAATCAATCCAACACTCTATCTACAACAATAACACATAAACAACCAAAGTTATCAAGTTTCCCAGCTCGATTTTGGGACTAACACAGGTTTTCAAATGAAAAATCGAGGGTTAGAAACCGACTTCCTGTAAGGAACCTTCATGAAAGACAAATATGGGGACGATGGGAACTTGTTCGAACGAAAGAATGACAAAAATCTTGACCCTTGACTTCCTCTCCACCTCTCCATTTCCTTTCCTTCGCACTGTCAACACCCAAAGGAATAAGAAGTTTTCCTTTTTGAAAAAGAAAATAAATAAATAAAAATTTAATTATTTAATTTAATTTAAATTAATATATTACATATATTAAATAAAAATATTTAAATCTTAACCGACAATATACCCGACGATTCAAAACTCAAAATATGACAACACAAACCTATTGAATATAATCTCACATCTTCGGGCCGTCGGGAAACACAAAATCCACCAATTTGACCCTTTGACCGAACAACACGTGACCGAAGACCCATAACACGTGACAAGAACCAAGTAAATGTCAAATAAATTGATCCTGATTAAAGCAAAAATTTTACTTAGAAAAATAAAAATTAAAAAATTGCAAATTTTATTCTCTCTCTCCCTCCTCTTACACTTTTTGTAACGACCCGATTATTTATTTTCTTTTAAAAATGCGTGAAGTTTAAAACTTTTATAAAATAATGAAAATTTTTATTAAAACCTTTTAATTTGAACTCAGAGTTTTTTGTTCACAACCGAACCGTTAAAATCCTTTTACTTTGATCCGTCACCAAAATCGTTATAAACAACGAAAGACTGATTGATAAAATCCTTTTTCTTTAAAAACGTAACGGAAGCATAAATAGTTCATTTAAAAATAATGAATAAAATGTTACTTTATATTTACAAACTCTGTTCCTCTTTACATTCGTTAGCCTACCCAGCCACAAGTCTCGTCTGTGCAAATCCTTCATCAGCTACTCCTAAATCTGTTCGTCATTGTCTCTCGTACTCATACCTATATCGCAAGTCATAAACTATGAGCCTAACGATCAGTAAGTGATAATACCTAATATACTACATGCTCATATTGTGCCCTTTTAAAAACAGTATGCAGTTTCTTCATCCCTGTCTTCATCCGAAAATGCCCAAAATGAAATACTTTACTTACTATCCGCACATCTCGAATTCTCTAAGTCCCACAAGGATATCTACTCACTACATGGACTTTGAAAAACTCGTTAGACAATAATAATACCCTCATTAAGGGTATTTCCAATATAATCGATAATGTTTGCGTAATATAAATTCAACAAATAAACAACTTATTAAATCCATTAATATTAATCATCATCAAAATATTAATACGCCTAACACACTAAAGCTAACACTTATTACTTATTATATGTCATTTTTATATTAATTAAATAATTTTATTATTTATACGACTAACTATCGTCTAATTTTATCATATTATAACATTACAATAATAAATATTTATTATAGTTTTAATAACTAAAATTAAAAAAATATATGTATATCATATTTATATAAAATAATTTTATTTATGTATGCTGGGCTCATTAAGCTCAGTTTGTTAGGCTCATTGTAGAAAATTTTTTGGGGTCAGCTCGTTAAGCTCGCCAGGCTCGTTAAGCTCGCCAAGCTGGGTGAGCTGGGCTTTCACAGGCTCGGCCGACTCGTTTAACATCTCTACATTTCACTACCTCAATATTTTGAGGGGAGCAAAAACTAGATAGGTTAAATGAGCGTTTTTGCTTGTTAACCCGTTTGTTTTATTTGGTATTGTAACGTGCCGAGTTTGAGTTAATTCATTTAACTCATAACTCGTTAGATAACTCAAGTCGAATTTTTTTTTTTAGCGAGCTCAAACTTATTAGGATTGACTCATTTAACTTGCTAAACTCGGTGAGCTGAATTTTTTCAAACTCGACTCAGCTGGTTCGTTTGTCACATCTACCTTTAAATGCACTTCATCTATTTGTATAAATGTCGAGATGAAAGCTTCATTAATAAAAGTAAATTGTTCAACTAACACTCATTATTCCAAATGAGTTTTTTTTTTTTAATTTTCTACCTAATTATTTTAGATAAATCTCATTGTTAACCAAACTAATTAACTCGAGATCATTGAAATATAAATTCTATCATTTATATTTTTCTTAACACTTCCCCTCACTGTGAGGGCCTCACATGTAGGCCAATTTTTTTTTATTGGTCCTTACATGTTGGTATTTTTTTTAATGGGATTAATTTTTTACTTTGCCGAGATTCAAACTTGAAATCTCTAACTCTGATACTATGACAAATTACCAACAACCTCAAAAACTTTGATAGAGGAATAATTTAATCATTTACATTTTTTTAACATTTTTTTAGTCAATAGTTTTTCGAGTATAGTTAGAAATATTAATTATAATTACGTCATGTGTCTCTATCAGATGTGTTTTGTTTGATAGAAAATTAAGAAATGTTACAAGATAGAAAATTAAGAAATGTCACAAGATACTTGCATCCAACGTACTAATGAGACAAATATTTCCATAAGAGTGTTGTTTCATCCCGTGCGACCTCTTTCTTTCCACCATCCTTCTTTTCTTTTGCCCTCTTTCTTTCCTTCTCTTTCTTTCTTCAACAAATACCACATTTCTCCTTCATGTTTTTTTACCAAAAATTCTTTTAGTATCTTAATTTCTTACTTCTCAATTAGTAATACTTTATCAATAATATGCAACATTAAATATTTGCAATGATATTTGTGTGATGCACTTTTTATTGGACCGTCTCAAATAATTTTTTCCTCAATACATGTCATTTTATACATTAATAAAATAATTTTATTAATTAAATTAAAAAAATATACATTATATTGATATAAATTAGAAATATTTATGTAGGCTCAGCTCGTTAACATTGGCTTGTTTAGTCAGCTCAACTCGGCTTGGCTCGTTTAACTCTTGGCTCGCAAGCTAGCTCGAGTTGATCATTTTTTTTGGGTGAGCTCGTTATATTCAACTCGTTTAGCTTGTTAGGCTCAACTCATTTAACTCGCTAGACTCAATGAACATAATTTTTTTAGACTCAGTCGGCTCGTTTGTCACCTCTAGCAAAAATTAATAATATGACTAAAGTAATCAAATAAATAAAAATTAACACCACATACATTATAGTTTGGAATCAGTAACACCGCAAACCCTATAGAATATTTAAGGACAACTAAAATCCTAAACTATGAAAAAAAGAACAACGCTGACCTCACAATCACGTTTCCCGTCAAAGCAGCAACAACGGACGCCCCTCAGCTAACAACGAACGTCCCTCAACCCACAACGGACATCCCTCGTCCAAATTTGGACTTTCCTATTCCCAAATCAGACGTCCCCCATCCCTCGACTTGAGACTACGTCGTTCTGCCCATAACTAGGAATGGGTAGGAACCGAACCGGAACCGAGAACCGAACCGGAACCGAGGTCGGTTCCGGTTCGGTTCTCGGGTCTGGTTCTAGTCTGGAAAAATGGATCGGTTCTCGGTTCCTTATTAGAAATTGGGTTCGGTTCTCGGTTCCATATGTAAAGAACCGAGAACCGATATTTCTTTAAAAAAAAATTAAACCCTAAAAACTAAATCCCCCCTCCCCCGCCCCCCCCCCCCCTATTCAGGCTGCTGGAGCTGGAGATTGGAACCGCGATCGGCGAATCCAAGCTGCGACGACCACTCAATCGGCCTTTCGAAGCTGCGACGACGACTGCGAGGTGAGACGACGAACACTGCGACGACGACTAGGAGCACTGCGAAGAGGCGACGAACACGGCGAAACTGCGACGACTGTGAAGCTGTGCGACCGAGATTTGCGACGACCACTGCGAATATAGTTTGATTTCTCGGTTGATTCTGGTCTAGTTTGTTGCTTTGCTCCTTTCAATCCGAGATTGGTGACTGCCCTCTGATTCGTGTTTTTTATTAGAACCTGACTGCCTTTTAATTTGATTTTGCCATGTTTTTGCCATTAGCTGTATACACATATTTGTCATTAGCTGTATACACAATCTGATTTTTGCCATTAGCCCACTCCTAGCTGTATACACAATCTGATTACATATTTGTCATTAGCCCACTCCTAGCTGTATACACAATCTGATTACATATTTGTATACACATATTTGCCCTCTGATGAATGTTGACATTTATTCTGATGTATTCTGTGTAATCTGGTTCCAATCTGTTTAATGTAATCTGTTTTTTAATGTAATCTGATGAATGTTGATCACAATCGGATGAATGTTGACATTTTTTCTGATGAATGTAATCTGTTTTTTATTACAATTTGTTTAATGTTGATCACAATCTGTTTTTGACATTGTTTTTTTATCACAATCTGTTTAATGTTGATCAAAATATGTTTAATTGTTTTTGACATTTGTAATGTGTTTAATTTTGATCACAATCGGTTTAAATATGTTTGTTAATGAAAATCACTTGTTGCTCGTTGATTTTTCAGGATACAAACAAAATGGCAGAAATGACACAAAATGTTTCAAAAAAACGCACAAGGAGTTCTCTGCATTAACAATTGTGACTTCTCTGCATATTGTAACAATTGTGACTTCTCTGCATATTGCAACAATTGTGACTTCTCTGCATATTGTATTATGTAAGTAATGGTGAGGACATCCTAAGAGAACTCTTTATTCTTGTTGACTGGCAGTTGTGAATGAGAAGAATATGATAGATGTATATGTAATGTTACTGAGATTTTCAAGCAGGAAGCAGGAAGCAGGACTCGGCAGAAAAAAGCCCGGAACCGAGAACCGCCGGTTCTGGAACCGAGAACCGAGGTCGGTTCCGGTTCTGGAACCGGTTCCCATCGGTTCCGGGTTCGGTTCCGAGAAGTCGGAACCGAGAACCGATTGTTCGGTTCCGGCCGGCCCAGAACCGGAACCGAACCCGAATTGCCCACTCCTACCCATAACGAACGTCCCTAGTCTCACAATGGACATCTCTCAACTAAAGGCTACGTCGTTCAGGTCAAAACAAACATCCGTCTTTGGTCGAAAGACATCCATATTTGGGGGATGCCCTAAATCCATTCTTTGGGGGTGGCCTAAATCCATCATCGACGTCCATTCCGATCGAGGGACGTCCATCCCTTGATCCAATAGGTAGGACGGACGTCCCTCACATGTTGTTGCTGTCTTGGACATCTCCGTTTGAAAGAAAATGCGACTAAGAGGTTAACGTCGTTCTTTTTTCATAGTTTAAGGTTTTAGTTATCCGCAAATTTTATTCAGAGTTTGACTTGTCGTGATTCCAAACTATAAGAATTGTGGTGTTAATTTTCCTAAAATAAAATTATAAATTTTTTCTAAAGATTTTTTCTTAAAATGACGCAATGACAAAAAAAGAATCAAGCCAATAGAGTCGTTCATATTTTTGCTTTAAGTTTTCTAAATGTTCTATAGTTTACCGCATATAAACTATCCTCTTAATTTTGATTTCTTCGTTATAAATTTCTCTTTTCCATTCCTGGGTTTTTTCTGCTATAGTTTTCTATATAAATCTTGCTATTTGTGCTTTATTTTTCTTTTGGGTTTTTATTTTATGGCGATATTCTGTGTTACTCTAGCAAGCAACAAGTAAACCAGGCCTAAGGCAGAAAAAATTAGAACAAAATTTAATTATATTACTTAAATAAAAATTAATTTAAAAAAGAAAAAGAAAAAGTAAATGTAGTCGATTTCCAGTCCTTTCTGGCTTTTATTGGGGGGGGGGGGGGGGAATCTTCCTAGCTTCTAATTTCCATTAATTTCTTTCACTGATTTTCGAAATTTTCCTTTTCTCTTCACTTCCTATCTGCTAGGCTAATCTAAGAAGAGTTCTGAGTTCTAATTTTAGACTGACTAATGAGCCATGGATAGAACATAGACTAAAATATGTTTCGATAGGCCACTGTAAAATATTAGTTTGGATGGATCGGATACTAATTACCTTCAGAATGCCTAGAAACCATATGCCGTTGAATGTCACGAGTTAACCTGAAGAGCCATACGCATTATTCTTGCAGGCCTACAACCAGAAGAAGCATATACTCATTTGGGATCAGAAAGAGATAGAAACCAATTTGCGTAGAAAGGATCGTTCATTTTTTTTAGCATGTTTAAAAGTTATTCTAGGTTGTAAAACTAAACCAATAACGATTTAGAGAAATGAAAAGACACTCTTAAACCCAACAAATGGATCTACTTCCCTGATCTCTGACGCTGTTTCAAGTGAGCAGCTCTGTCTTTTGGGTTCTGCAGGCGAGCACTGCTGCTTCAGGGTTTTGTCCTCGGTGTTCACTGGGTTTCGCCGCTTGTTGCTCTTCCTCACGGAGATGTCGAACGATAAGATATCAATCGACGATGGATGAGCATCAGTGCTTGCAGTTTTTAGAGCAGGATTAGGCGACCCATATCTTGCATTTACAGAATTTGTTTTATTTTTTGACTTTGCACTAGTCTTGCTAATGCAATTCCTGTCTTTACAGATCCCTTCAGACTTGGAATCTGTAACCACTGAATGTTCGTTCTTCTGAATAAAAGATTCGAGGTCTCTCTGATTCAATGTATCGATCATTGGGAAATTCCTGGATTTTCTCCTTATGTGATCAAAGACTGTTTCTTCAGTCATAACAATGACTGATTTCTCATCAGTTTGGATAAGATCACCTATGAAACATAACAAAGAAATCATTGGCAATTTATTAAAAAGAAAAAATCAAGAACGCACCACCTCTTTCGACCATGGTGTTCCAGCTTTCCACGGCTGCCATCTGACAATTGTTGATGTTGTCTTTGAACTGTTCTCCCTTGTTGGATTCTGAAAACGAATTAGTCATGGCCTGTAATCTTCCTCTGGCTGTGTTATCCAGAACTTCTACTTCAGTCGGGAGTTCAGGCTTCTTCTCATGGGTGAACCTTCTGGTAATGTTCAAGGTTTCTGGAGCTAAAGAAAAGATATTTTTTGGTGCGGACAAGACATTGAAAGCTTTTGCCTTTTCTCGTATATGGTCAAACACAGTTTGTTCTGTAATTATCATGCATTCATCTTCTTTGTTGCTGACAACAGGCTCACCTGCAATAATTTCTGGCATTTTGACAGATGAGACTGTAGAGAGGAAGAACATTAATTAGAACCCAAAAAGTTTTGTAATAATCTATACCATCTGCTAAATCTTCATCTAGAAGGTTGAAGCTTGGCCTAGGATTTCCAAGAACAAAAGAAAAAAACAGTTAAAAATTTACAGATAAAACACAACTTTCAAACCTTGTTGGCAAGATTGAGTTCAAAGAACTCTTACATGAAATCATTTTCCATCATGGAATTTGCAGAGTTGTGAAGATCTTTCGGTGGAGCCTGCGACGATGTTTTATTTTCATCGTCTAAGACGAACACTTCCTCAGATGGAAGAAAATTCAACTCCTTCGATTTGCCCACTTTGTTTTTTCCATTTGATTTAGTCTCCCATAATACGACTTTTTGGTGGAAATCAATACCAACTGTATGAAGAAAAACAATACGCTAAAGTAAAAACTCTGGGAGTTAGGAACAACTATAATTGTGCAAAATGCATTAAATGGTCTCACTATATTCTTCAAAAATAAGATCGGCCTTAACAGTCAATTTTCCTTGCTGAGGTTTTGAGAGGAGAACCGTTGCTTTGTAGGGGCTGCAATTAACCTCATACAATATGACGACATAAAGATGAGAAATACTGGCTAATACCTTTTTCATCATTCAGTCGTCAACAAGATTACAAGAAAGAATTTGGTTCACTAAAACTACGACTGATAAATGTATACGATTACAGATTGTTTTTGAAGCACAAATGAGGAGGTTGTTTTATATATCTTCATCTCCGTGGAGTGTTCTTTAGGGGCCAAATTCTTACTCCAGTGTCCAATTATCAAATTTTCAGGAGTTAACTATATTTAAAAATGTATCAAGTTATAAAGAATTTAAGCTTGCGTACCTGGAAAACTCATCCACTCTGCTTAATCAAATAAAGTTGAATCAGTTGGCATGTAGATGGAGGAAATTTGAAGAACGTCAAAAAATTTTAAGCTTGAATATAATTCCATACAATTTTATAAATCTGATTTTGATCAAAAGAACTGTCATGAAATTGAATTCATAAGACTTCTATGCTCAAGAAGACCCCTTTCACCTACGAGGCCTTTGATGCATTAAGTATATGAAAATCACCTTATTTTCTCATGGAAGAGAATCAAGTTTTCTTCCTCAGAGCCGACGATCTGTTAAAAAAAATCTATAGCTTATCTAGTATAATATATGTAAAATTATTAAATGAGAACACAATACCATGTCAGCAAAATGCCGTTTGGTTGGTTGGACTGACTGGGGTAGCCTGGTTAACGATATTTCTAGCTTGGACTTCCCCTGCATTGGGTAACCAATTTCCTCAATTTTTAGTTCTACTTTTGGTGGAAGAGAGAACAGTGACTCCTTTATATGGTTTCCAAATGGGTATTTTCTGCCCGTGACTATCTCTATTTTTCTTGGATCAGCTTCAGAAAGTGTCTCAAATGATGTAACTCCCATTGTTTGCAATGCCTGGAAGGAGAGATATGGGAACAGAGAGTTGTAGAACAGGCCCAAAGATTGGAAGCAAAACTTGTTTTCAGTAGCAAGTAAACAGTCAAAATAACCTTTGCAGTAACCATTCCTATCCCAGGCAGTTGTTTAAGCAGAAAGGGACTGTCCTCCCAGAGTTTCTGATATAATGATTTGGCTAGAAGGATCGTGTTCAATGCTCCTCTGTAGTTTTTTTTGTGTACAAAATATTCTTTCATGCATTTAGCAATTCTGCATCCGTTGGAGCAGATACAATTCACGTCCTGTGCATTAATACCTTTTTTAGATTTAATTTTAATCAAAACTCAATCAACAAGCTTATAAAATAATTTAACATGAAAAGAAAATTCAACCTGAGTGAGGGCCAAATCATGAACTGTAGGATCACCTGTCAAACAGTCATTTGTCAACACAAATATCTTTTCTTCTCTAGTTTGTATACGCTTTTTCCTCTTCCCATTTTCACCAAGTATGTGAAATCGAAGCCTGCCGTCCTTATCATTGTTTATGTCATTAAGAAGCTTCTTTTCATTGCGTCTGAGCTGTATCCCTACCGAATGAGGTAAACACGTTTATCCTTCAGTTTTTAATAGGTTCTTAAAACGCAGTAGTGTAGTGAACATTTTGATTATATACACACAAGCAAGTTCTTCAGCGCGACAAATGATGTGAAGAGTGTGATCCAAACTGCAGTTTACAGGAGCCTGAATAATGTGTTTCATTGTGTTGAATTTCAAGTAATATTTTGACATCAACCTTCCAGGCTCTATCAGAAATGGGAATCGGATTAGAAGTTAAAGCACAAGTTCTATATCACGACATAGTAAGTTCTCCACAAATAGTTAAAAGATTTATTACCTAGCGGCTTCAACAGAAAGCAATCTTCGTCGGTCCAGATCAATTGATGTCGCGCTAATTCATTAATGTTTTGAATGCAAATTTCTGAAACAAAATTATATGAATGGTGAAGAAGGAAATGAAAGTTCACGATAAAAATACCAAGGATTCAATAAAGGTAAAAGACCTTGCATATGCTTCTCTACACGATGATTATGAATTCCTTTGCTCACAGCATATTTTTCTGGGTTCTGTTATCCAGAGTTTCAAAAAAACATAGTTAAAATATAATCTTTAGAGGTAGGCAAAATTGTCAGATGGTGCATTTGACACGATGAGCATGTGTACATGCCTTTTTCATTCTGACATACATGTAAGAACACTTCATCCATTCAATTGCCTTTGTGATATCGGTGATTGTCATTTGTACTATCTCAGCAGTTAAATGCTCCGTTACACAAGAAAGTAATCTGATGTTAAAAAAGCAACAGACATGAAGAAGGCTCATGAAATATACTCGACAGATATAGAAAACAAAAGATTTTAGGGATTATTAAAGATAAAGAAAGGACACATACTGTGATTCAACTATTTCACATCCATTTAATAGATCCTCGTACAAATGAACCTGAGATTAAGCAACACATACATTCAAGCAAAATATCTAATAAGTAAAATAATCTTATAGAAATGAAAATAAAAAAATAACAATTAATGAAATTTTTTCACAAACAAAATAATGACGAAGAAACTTGTTTGTGTGTGAGAGGGAGAGAGGGAAAGAGGAAATACAGTTTCTCTTCTTGTCATGATTATGACTATTCCTGTATCATCAAAAGGAGGCCTGCCTGCCCTCCCACACATCTGCATAACAAATAAACAAACTTGTAGGACGCAATACATATATCATTAGTAAGAATACCAAGTAAAAAAGAAACCCATAATTATTTTTCTTCTGGGTACTTATCATCCAGATCACATGAGTGGGAATTGCAAGAGTATCATAAACAAAAGGAAGGAAATACTAATATTTTAAACGTTTTTCAAAAATCATTCAGCAATGTATTTTCCCAAAAACACTCAAAAAATTGCTTTAAAATTTCAACTCAGTATCTCATCCAGTGAACCTGGTGTTCTTTTCACTAGAAAGCTCATCTCAGCCATTTATGGAATGTCTGTCATAGTTTTGTGCACAATTTTCTCACTTGATCATAGCCTTTTGACCAAAAATATTTGAATAGTAGTACAACAACAGCTATTCTTTTTTTGTTTCTTGACAAGTAATCAATAAATTAACAAAAATATCTACAACATGGCAATCCCTCTTTTCTTAACAATCAGGCTTCTTCATGATCTTTCAAGTCATTGACACACATGGTCTTGTTTTACCTCTAAGGGAATTAAAATAGATAAAATAATTTCAGATAAGTGAAACACCTGTAGTATTGTGGATCTGTCATACTCCATGTAGAGACCTTTTTCCTTGTTGCTGGATAAGATTTAACAGTTAACTTAATACAATACTGTTTCCTTTCTTTTTTGTTTCAGCATATTATAACTATAATAAAGATTTGGAGGAAAATTAGCCTACGTACAAGTGCTGAGTTGATTTTATTACAACTGTGTGTGCCGGCAAGTTGATCCCATGGGCAAGAGTATTTGTTGTGCATAGAACATGAATATCGCCCTTAAGAAAAAGATTTTCAATGAGATTTCGATCCTTCATGCAAAGCCCACCATTGTGATAACCAACTGCAAACCTCAAAACATTGAAACCTCCATGATTAAAAACAATTATGTAATTACAAACAAAATTATTCTTCAGTAGGTACAAGCTGATGCTTGTTGCATATAAAAACAAGCTTGGTTGGTTCTCTACCGCCATAAAGAATATAAGATTGCATCAGTTTATCACTGCACGACATTGAAGCCTCCCTCAGCCTTTCTAGTTGCTCTGGGCTCTTAATAAATGGATTTGAATAACCAAAAGTCATTACTTGTTGGGAGAGTCGTTGTGCTGCTTCTTGAGCTCCCTTTCTCGTAGAGCAAAAAACCAAAGCAGATTTTCCTTTGGAATATTGCATGAGAATATCTGTAACGCAATTTCAGTTTTATGAATGATAGTGGAGTGAAGGAAAGAAGTGGAGTACAGGACACAACAAAAAAGTGCATTTGGTCCAAAAGGAACTCAATAGTCATCTCTTACCGAAAATATAGTTTTGGAGGCGCTGCATCAAGAAAAAAATACAAACAAGAAAAAAATAAGAATCTCTATATTCTGAGATATAGTCAGTTGCATATCCAATTTTCAACTTATTGAAATGATTGAAACCAAAATAAAATATTAAGTCATAATCAAAACTCCCATCATAAATACCTTTTCGAACAGAAAATCATTTTTAGCTGAGGTGTAACCTGTAACAAGATTTAGAGTCCGTAAATATGGAAATGATCAAATAAACCAACATTATGCTTTGCCTTTGGCAACAAAAATAACATTTATGCAAATAATGCACATTAATTGTAACTAGAAAATTTTTTCAAGTTTATATATCAGAAGAAGGAAAGGAAGTAGGCATGGGTAAATGTTCTAACACAAAAAATAGCCAAAACAAATGCTTTAATCATTTGAATATGTTTTACCAAATACTTTAGTAGTCAACTTTACTGGTCTCATTTCTTCTCCAAATCTGTGCAGAAAATTGATAACCAAGTAAAATGCATCGGATCAGATTTTGTAAATGTTATAGTATGCTCTAGTTATTGGGTAGGTACCTTTTAACTCCTTGAACAGGAACCATGAGCCATTCCGCTGTAGCAGTGCAGTTGTAGATTTTCAGTTCTTATAGTTCAATGACTTTCGGTTTCAAAAATAATAATTGAGTTAACATGGTACACACTCTTTAGTTAGAAAATGAAGTTAAATTTACCAAGATCTTCGATATTTGGAATTGTTGCAGATACTGCTAAAAGACGGATATTAGCAAGTGAACTTGACTTCATTTCAGGAATGCGGGCAATCATTTTTATTCTACTAACTATTGCCTCCAAGGCTGCTCCACGAGGATCATTCAATAGGTGAACTTCATCGATAAGTAGAAGTGATATGTCACCAAAAAAGCTCAAACCACCATCTTTCATTCGATATCGTGTCACAGCATCAAATTTCTAATCAAAAGAAGAGAAGATGGTCTACCACAACTCAAATCAAAGTAGTATATTATATACATACATTTACTAAATATTGCAGTTAAAAACACCCATTGTCGAAGGCTAAAACTTTTTTTAGGTTGAGGCCTTGTAGAAAGGCAAAACACTTTATGAAAGGCAACAAAACCTTAACTGGCCTGTTTCTATGGAAAAATAAATCAAGCGAAAATAATTCTATGAATAAAACATATGTGAAGAAAGTGTATGTGTTAAGTGGTCTCCAAAGTGTCATGGTGAATGAATGAGCATACGCAAATAATTAAAAAAAGTGAGTGTACATTCACCTCAGGAGTAGTTAGGATTATGTCAGCTTCCTGTATATTCTTTTTGTTGTACATTTCATTGTCACCTGTTAGTTCCAAACAACTTATTCCCCATCCCTCAAATTTCTGGTTCCAATCTCTGAGCTTTTCCTGTACTAAAGCCTTGGATGGGGCAATATAAATCTTCCAACCATGTATAAGAAATAAAGTAATCATGATTATTCGAACAAAAGTAATGCATAAAATGAAAATATTTTAAAATGCATTTGTAAATCAGCGCGACAATCCTATGTAGGAAAAAAAAAAGACGAAAAATGGAAGAGGTGTATGCAGTTTGCTTAGTAATCAACAATATATTATCATTTTGGCACCACAGTGTTGGTTGACAACACTTACTGTTTTGAGAGTTCCCTTTGCGTGGCTGAACCTCTCCCCAGATATAAAGCTTGAGAGAAGCCTCAAAATGCAGAGCTCAAAAAGTACAGTTTTGCCACTTCCAGTAGGAGCTGAAATGACCATGTTTACATTGGAGTGGAAACAGACAGGAAAGCATTCGCTCTGCAACGAATTAAAATACCTGTATGTAAAAGGAGTGAGAACGTAGGATAAAAAATCACCATCTGAATAGTAAAAATAAATGCCGCTTATAAGATGAGGCACCAATATTGAAATTTTACTGTAAAAAATACCTAAGGAATGATATGTTGTTATTTACAATGATATGTTGGCATTAGATTGTATTGAACTTTTTGAGACTGATGTCTTTTAGTGGTCATTACGCCACTGAACTTCTTGGAAGTAAACAAAA
Source organism: Begonia loranthoides (assembly GCA_022433065.1). Classification (NCBI taxonomy): domain Eukaryota; kingdom Viridiplantae; phylum Streptophyta; class Magnoliopsida; order Cucurbitales; family Begoniaceae; genus Begonia; species Begonia loranthoides. Next base: position 8,542,005 of record CM039477.1, on the reverse strand, counting down.
AAAATGCATTAAAACCTGTTACATAAACTTTATATGGTGATTTATAATCATTAAAGATAAATGATCAGTAGCTAAATTAAAATCTATTAAAGGGGCATGCTTGATGTTGATATCCCCTTACCAATTCATAGTTAATAAGAATATATAGAGGTCAACTTCTCAAATATTCATTTAGAATACTCAGTGTACCTGAAGCGAAAAATGGAGCGAAAATGCGCAGGCAAATCTGACACAGATTTTAGAGTATATAAATCCATGATCCAGATTGTTTTTAAATGCTGTATAAAAAAAATATAAGAATCTTAAGTCAATTCACATACAAATTGTAATATTATCAAAATCTAGGTCTACCTTCGCAACAAATATATATTTTTTGCATCAAAATTGAACAGTTTACAATAAGTTGCGCTATCAAACTAAGCACATATCTGTTATGAAAATTCTAACAAATAAGATTATTAATAAGTACTCAAATCGTTTTGTACTTCCTCATTGACCTCAACTTCGCCATACCTATAGAACCAGAACTTTGCAACTCAGTCATGAAATTTGTGTTCCATCTTGTTAATTTCAAATGGTAAATAAATTAAAAAACAGAGGATCAACCAAGAAAGTGACTCTTTTGAGAAGCAAGCTCAGGAATTATAATTTCTCAAACAATTCCAAACTTTTGCAGCAAATATATTGACGCAGGGAAATTTGTGTAGAAACAAAATTCTACCAAATGTAATCTCGTAGTCATTCAAAAATCACAAGGTCATCGATCTATCAAACAGTAAGAGCAATTTACTTACAAAGATCATTACAATTTTTAATCTTAATCCAGTGCGTATGTCTGATAAATTCCAAAAGCGACTTGAGATTTACTTTAAAACAACTGCATAGCCTATTACGGCAATTCTATGCTCAAACTTCGTCGGTTCATGATCAACGTTATGAACGTCTATTTTTAAACAATGCATTCGTTCATTTTTTCTGAATCGATTCCTCAAACCATAAACAGCAAGACAGATTCGATCTCTTTCTCACACACACACACACAGCCTATTTTTTAACAATGCATCCATTGGTTCTCTAATTCGACTCCTCAATTCATAACAGGATGACAGATTCGATGTCACAGAGAGAGAGAGAGAGAGAGAGAGAGAGAGACCAGTTAGCAAGAAGTAGACGCTCCAACTCCAGGTCGCAGCAGAGAGGTTTTAGCGGGAGGGAAACAAATCAACCATCCAAATTAGTGGCGCTTTTATAACTTATATAGGTAATGGAAATTTTATTTTAATTTAAAAAGAATTTATTTCATAAATAATAAATTTAAAACTGAACAAACTAATAGAGCCTCTACAAGAACTAACGTTTCTTTCATTCGTGCATTCATTTTCTAGCCAAGGAGTCTGGTCCACTTCTTGGCAACAGACCGGGTTAGACCAAGCCAACTCGGTGTTGAGTGGCTTAGGTCGGCCAGCAGTCCAAAAAGAAGCCCATAGTTGGGCTTGTGGGCCTTCGACCATCAAAGTCTTCGCCAGATTTCAACGAGGACTACTACGTTCCAGGCTTGCGGGCTATGGGCTAACGCCGAGACTTCATCTTGGTCAATCAGTTGTCTAATTCCACTTGGAGTTCATCCAGAAAAAACAGTTTTGTTATTGTTATTTATTGAAGAGTTATTCGAGAACTCTTTTCATTTTGTGCATGGGAACAAAAGAAAATTCTAGGAAGCTTCGAGGAAGGAGAGAAAATTGTCTGCATGTGCTGAGATTGATTCAGACAACTTAGTATTCATGTCAATAATTTGGAATCTCATGCATAAATACTTGGCATAGAAAATGAAGTATGCCTTTAGAAAGTAAGTTTCAAAATAATTGATGAAAAAACAAGTGATTGAGTTTTCATGTATCATTGCCACCAAGACTCCAAATTTGTTCTTCTATGCCTCAAGAAATCTCTCTGTCCCATCCACTTTGCCCTTATTCCAAGTACTACTTGTCCTTATATGTTTATTTTGAGAGTATTTTGTAAGCTAGTATAGTCTTATGCGTTTAACTTTTTTAAATTTCTTTTTTCATGTATTATATTATAACTAATGTTAAGATTATCTTTTAGTTTTACATTTTAATCTTACTTCTTACGTCACTCATTAATTCCATGAATTAATATCTTATTTTAAATATTAATTTATTTTAATCGTTACATCAAGTAATTAGTAGCACATAAACGTCGCGTCTATCGTCTTATTATTTCTTGAAACATTCTATCAAACCTATCTTCTTTCTATTTTTCTTTTTATGTTTCTCTCGGAAAAAAAAAAAGAAAGGAAAAACAAGCACAATAAATAAAAGAAATGAGAAACTCATTTAGGTTGAAAAATGAATACAAGCAAGTAGTAGAACCTCAAAGTATTCGTCTTGAGCTTGGTGTCACGTCTATCAATGTCATGACCTAGAGCCAGATCGAATAGAAATGCCAGGTCAGGCTACCTGATTTTCAGAGAAGATCTGATCGTCCAACCTAAGGTTAGATTGGCAGCGAAAATCTTAATATAAAATTAAGCCTAAAACTCAAAACAAATGAGTTAAAGTCCACATAGGAATCAACAAGAGTTAAAAATAGCATAAAAATAATAAAGAGAAAATATTATGCAGGAAAAGAACTCATTCAACACCATTACAAATTTTAAAAACATAAAACAAGATAGAAAAATCGTTATCAAGGACAATAGGGAGACACTAACCATCACGATCTAAATCTGAAAAAAAAAATAATATAGGTCAAAGGATGAGTGACCAAACTCAGTAAGGAAATCTATACAAAATGTAATGTTTGAGAAAAATAGTTTTACCTTTCTTTCAAAAAATTATGGTTTAATGCATCTTATTATCGTACATGGACTTTTAAACCACATTTAAAAATCATTTTATCATTTTATCTAAAAACAACGTCCATAGGCCATCGATGAGGCTTTTTGCAAAACAAGTTGTTGTATATTTAGACAAATATATCATAAAAATAGGTCTGCATCATTTTTCAACTGAAAAAAACATTAGTGAAAAGGGATGGTTACACAGGGATCCATCCGACACACAGCACATAAAGGCGGTCATCCGTCGATAGCAACATCTCATGAGTTTGAAAAAAAAAGGTGCTTGCGATCCCGAGATTAGGCGGCGACACCTTACGTATAATCAAATAACGAATAAGATTGCTGTCGACGGATTACTCTGCAACTAGCTATCTATTATATTCAAATGGACAAGGGTTGCTGATAAGCATAGCTTCGAGCCAACACATCTACCCATCAAATGAAAAGGTACTAGGCAAGTGAAACTCAGAGACTAAGAACTTCCAATTCGTGTGATTAAATACCTTGGTCAAGTTTGGAGATTTGAAAGCCAAGGAGCACATCGTTGTCGCCCTATTACCCATTTCCACTTTAGGGATTCAAAATCCAAAGACATGTCACCAATGCCCTATTACTCATTTCGCACGTACACAAGAGCAATCTTCACGTAGCAAAAGATGCACAAGATAACCTCGTGATGCTTTACTACCAAGATTGCCAAACTCATCAAGAGGATTCATCCTCTCAAGTACATAGATAATAAAAGAATTGATTACCATGTACGATAAATTAAACATGAAAAAACATACGTACATATACATAAAAACCAACGTGTTTTCGAATAGCCCCCATTAGATTTTGATATGTGGCAACCCACAAAATAATAGTTTAAAAACCATGATGCAATGCAGTACATGAAGTATAAGAATCCCTACCTTGATGACGACAGAAGAGCCTAGCCAACCAACCACATGCGCCGTCAGAGCAGACACTGAAACCGGGGGCACCGTTGGAATCTAAAACCAAATCAACGTCAAACCCGAAACAACACAGGAATATGACAAGAGTCCTATACCGGAATACAAAACCAAACCGGAAACAAGATATGCCTGAGGAAGTCAAATGAAGTTCACTAACCTAAACTCCAAGAAACAAACAGTGTTGTTGACCAAGACCTAACAATGGTCAACTAGGCAAAACAACAATTAACTAGGAAGACTCATCAGTCAACAAGACACGGTTATGGTTGATGGAATACGACACACCAAACCTGACGACTCAGTAGTCGATGAGACACAACTAGAGTCAACCAAACACGATCAACGTCAATCGAGACCGCCCAGTGTCAATAGGACATAACGAGGATTAACCAAGACCACCAAGTAGTCATTTAAGACTCAACAATAGTCGACGGGATCCAGTTACGATAAATTGAGACCAAGCAGCAGTAGATGACACCCACCAACGATCGCTTAAGACTCAACAACAAATAATCTTGAAAGACCTAGCAGTCAATGAGACACAACAATGGTCTACAAGATAAAACACTCTAGACTCGAACAACTCAACAGTCGAAAAGACCCAGCTGGAGTCAATCGAGTACGACTTCATCAAGAATCATCTCAAAATCTATAAACTTGATCAAACCCAAAACCATGGCATAAGTTAGGAAATTTCGTCAACAAATTACAGGGAAATAGTAGAAGGGTCTTATATTGGGACTAGAAACCCAACCGACTTGAAAACTACTCAAAAACATGAAAAACCATAATGTGCGGTTGACTTAGGACCTCTTGTGGTCTACCAGAGACCCCCAACAGTCGACTTGGGACCTCTCTGTCCGACCAAAGACCTACAATGTCCAAACTATCCGTTTCACGGTCGACCAGCTCGCGGGTACAGTTGACCAGCTTGCGAGTGCGGTCGACAAGAAATGGTCAATGGCCAAACTGGCCAGGCTGCTATCGACCGGCCTACTGGTGATGCACCACTGATAGGGGAAGATGGAAACCTTTGATGCAAGCGCCTAATAAGGAAAGAAATAGACTTGAAATGGAAAAATGCTTAACTCAGTCAATACGCGCCCTCTTGAAGTTAAATTTAGACCACACCTTACTCTCTAAGTGAAAGTGAAGCCCTCCAAAAAATCACAAGTAAAATTGTTTGGGAGAAGAAGTCAGGGTCTAATGGGTGGAAGCTTGTCCGAATAGGCACCTCGACCGTGTCTATTGACTTCAACGGCCTCCTTGGATGGAAGCACTCCAACTTAAGCTTTTGTAAGTTTTCTACTTATTTGCTAGGGATGTCTACCTCTATGGAAAGAGGTGGAGAAAGGAATAACAATAAGAGAAATCACCTAAAACTCAAAAACAAGATGAAACCAATTTTGACACCAAAAACAAATCGGTTGAACACCAAAAGAAAATGGCCAAATGGAGGGAACTCCAAACCCTTGAAAAAGATCATCTTTAACTGGAAATGTTCTATGTTCACACAAGCCATAAAAAGGCTTTTTACCCCTCAAATTGGGCTGCCAGAAACACAAATTACCATGTTTTCCACATAATAATAAAACCAAAAACATGCTCTTGTCCACTAGGAAAAACCAAGAGCATCCAAGCAAGTCATTATTGTGCTACAACAAAATGTCCCAAATAAAACCATAAAATTGAACTATACTACCTCCTTTGAATCCTAAATTCTCTTGAAGTGACTTCCTTGTTGATGGCATTAAGGCTTCCCTTGTGATTCATGGAGGGGTTGTAATACCTTGATTTTCTGTAACGGAATTAAGTAAAGATAATTGATAAATTAATTAGTGTAATGGGGTATTTTGAGCTAAGTTGGATGATAATGGTGTTAGCATAATTATTATATATTGAGGGAATTAATAATAAATGGATAAATAAGAATTTATTGACTGGCAGATGTCTCTTGGGAAGAGACGGACGTCCAAAATAGAGAAAAATGGGAATGACGGACATCCCTTATAGAGGGACGGATGTCTTATATAGTGAGAGAGTCGATGGATGCCTTTCAGAAAGGCGGACGTCGCTAAGGAAAGACGAGTGTTTAGGTAATGGCATCATTTATAGCGAAGAGGTTGACGGACATCTCTAGGAATGACAGACATTTAAAATATAAAGACAATAGACGTCCCTTATTGAGGAACGGATGTCCCTCGTGGCAAAGATATTAACGGCGTTAAGGTTTAAGTGGGACGACGTCGTTTGGAGGGGAAACGGACGTCTCTTGTTGAAGGTGAGTGCTTGCCGTAATAATGTGAGCGTCATTGTTTTAGGAAGTGAGGGATGTCCCTAATAGAAGACGGTGTTAAGATTTAAGTGGCACGACATCATTTGGAACAAATAGGAAAGGCTTTTAAGAAGGAATAGATGTCCCTCATAGCGAAGATGGAAGACGGACGACGTGGTTTGTTAAGTGTAAGTAGAAAACGGCATCATTTTGATGCAATGGATGTTCTGTATTTCTAGAGTCTTCAGCGGGAACATCGATATATCGCCCAAAAAAATAAGTTAACCATCGCCTGGATATATGGGATACTTGGATAACAACTGGAAAATTTAAACGGATGTTTACACGTGACAACCCTAACCTTCTATGTATAAATACAGGGTGAGAGAGAGTGCTGCCGCGAGAGAGACGAAGGGAAGTAGGATTTACAGAGAGTGAAAACTGTGAGGAAAGGAGGAGTCTTTGAAGTGTTTATAGAGAGAAAGAGACCGAGAGCGAGAGAAGGAAAGGCAGAGAGTTAGAGTGAGTGTGGGTCTCTGGAGCAGAATGATGACAGAGAGGAGAGAAGCAGGGGAAAAACAGATGAAGGAGAAGAAGATGGGGAGGTGAAGCTGCGTTACTCGGGTGCTCTTTGGCAAGAAGTATTCCTTCCCTGCTGCTTATGAATTTTATGGGTTTGTGATTCTCTGTTTATTGTGGCTCCATATGATGTGTTAAGATTAGTGTTTTAGATGATTGGATTAATTATGCTTGCTGTGTTATTGGATGAACACCGTGAAGAATGTTTACTATTTTGATGATGGGAGTTGCTCTCTGCTTAGAATTCATTGTGAATAATAGTACATGTTGATTATGAATGCTCTCTACCATTTTGGATTATAGAGTTCAGTTACATAATAAATGAGGCAAATATATATGTATGTAACAGTGGGAGGTTTTATGCTATTGTTTCGATAATGAGTTCTATTTGGATAGAGATAAAGGAATATGCTTTATTGTTTGAGAATGGGTTTCTATGTATTTACAACTTTGATAAATATGCTCCGATGGTTGAAGAATTTATGTTGCCTGTTATGTATGAGTATTGTAATTAATGAAGCAAAGAAAAAGGTTAAGTTTAAGATTTTGTAAAGTAAGATTCCTTTTTATTGGTTATGGGGCTGATGAAAATAAGTGGATGAAAACTGTTAAGTGATTTATTGTATTTGGAGTATAATATTTTGTTACGATATGAATGAGGAAGGATGCTATCAAGGCTGAGGTTCATAATGGGCGATAATTAATGATTAAATGTTTTTAATTGTGAAGGTATTGAAAGAGGAGAATGATAACGATTAGGTGCTGATACGGGCTAAAGCTTCGAGGTAAGTAATACATATGTGCTTTGGTCTTCGGACCCTACATCGTAAGAATTAGGGTTGTATACTGACTGTTTATTAGAAATAGGTTCTTTTAAGTTATAGATTTAATATGATAAAGTTATGCTTGAGGATTATAGGATTTGATAGAAATCATGTTTCGAAGATTGTATTGATACTTGCTGCGTGTTTAATAGAGATAGGTTCTTTTAATGACATGTTTATTAGTTTTGAGTTAATTTTTTAGGCCTACATTGATGAGATAGATACTGTATATATTCACAAGCATCATGCATCATGGTTTTTAAAATGATACGCAAATGGTTTTCATACATGGTTTTGAAAAGGAAAACGATAATGGAAATGAAATGTGAATAAACATAAATAGACGTTGGAGATCAGAGGGAATAGTGACAGTGATGTTTGGGAGAACCAAGAGATGATGTATCTCATCTCCATCGGAATTTAGTGACGGTTCTACTCAAGTGTCATGGATTCGGTGTCTAAGAGAACTACGAGATGATGTATCTCAATTTCTATTGGGATGGGTGACGGTTCTGCCCAGGCTAGATCCCCAACATGTATCTATTCTCGTCCGATGATATCTCCAATGTTCTAGACTATAGTGAGACTGTGAATAAATGTAAATGAACATGTTTCTACGTGAGTTCGGATACTGAAGAGGTTGCTCTCACGTGAGAATGAGGTCATGAGGTTGGTCTGCAAGCGAGAGCTCGAGAAACGAACGAATAATGTAAACAGAAAAGATACTGAAACAAAAACAGAAAACGAAAACGGATTTCAAAAGCTGCATGACATGTGCATTTCAAATTTATGTTATATCATTTACTGAACGTTAGGCTCATAGTTTTAGTCTTGTTGATGTAGGTATGTACAAGATCAGGAGAACATGTTAAGAAGTAGTTGATGAAGGATTTGCACGCGCGGATCTTGTGGCTGGCTAGGTTAAAGGCATTTAAAAGAAAATGATTGTAAAAGGTTTATGTATTGTATTTTAAATGATTTGTTTTATGTTTCCACTACGTTTTTCAAAAGGTTTTAAGAAAAATGATTTTTATAACAAAAATTCTTCCGCTGTTTTTATGAAAGAAAATGAAAGTTTTAAATTTTACATGGTTTTAAATGTAAGAAAAATCGGGTCGTTACAAGAGTCAAATGTGAAGATGCCTTGGGTGCATAGTTACACTCTCATTTGATTAAGTGCTTTGGTTTCTTCATATCACTTGGAGATAATGCTTCCTCCAATTGATCATAAGAGGCTTCACCTACAAAATAGGAAGAAATAAATAGGTTAGTAAGCCTCTTGGCTCGTGATCTTATGATTGGCCCTTGAGGTACATCAACTGATGCAGTCGACCCATCCAGCTACAAGTGACCACTATAAAATTTGCGATTTTTTGGATTTTATATTTTTTTTGAGTAAATTTTTTTCTTTGGCTGAGTCAAATTGTTTTGGCTGATCAGGTCCTTGCCACGTGTCATGAGTTTTCGGCCACGTGTGAAAGAGGTTCAATCAATGGTCAACGAGTGTGTTTCATGTTCTCCTGCGACCCGAAGCTGCGAATTTTTGTGTTCTATAAATTTCGTTTCCTTAAATCGAGTTATGAGTTATGTCGGATTAGAATTTAAAGATTTTATTTAATACTTATAATATATTAATTTATATTATATTTATTAAATATAATAATTAAATTTTTATTTTTATTTAATATATTTTTATTTTAAAAAGAGAAACCTTCTCCTTGTTGGAGAAGGCTTCTTGGCAAAAGGGAGAAAGAAAGGAGGGAGAAGAGGGGAGAATTGGAGAGCCATCATCGTCGTTTCTCTGCCCTGATTCATGTTCATGTCATCTTGATCTCCTTTTTTCATAATGGCGTTTCATGGGTAAGTCCATTTTTAGTTTCATTTTTTCGTTTGAAAATCTTGATTGTTGTTGGCTTCAGATTTGAGGTTGGAAACTCAAATCTGAGAGAAATTTCTAGTTTATATTGGCAAAATTAGAGTCTATGCAGGGTTATTTGTCGTTGGAAGGCAAAAATCGAGAGAAAATAGTGTGTTTTTTGTCGAAAAAATGCCCCTGAACGCTATCTCGGTCGACCACTACGCGAGTCTACTCTACCACGGATGGTCCAAGGTTGCGTTGGCATCCACAGCAGTTGACCACTACTGTTCATGTGGTCGACCTCGGTAGTGTCGGTCGACCTCAATAATGGCGGTCAACTGCAGTTCTGTTTCTGGTCAACCGCAAATTGGAAAAATTGTGCATGAATGGTCCTAAGTCGACCACATGAAGTTTCTGGTTGACCGCACAATGTATTTTGTCATGTTTTTTGGTTGTTTGCGTGTTGGTTGAGTTCTTCATCTCGATATAGAACCCTTCCACCTGTCTCTTGTAACTTATTGAAGGAAATTCTTATCCTTTGACATGCTTTTAGGCTCGGTTTGGTTTATGAATTTTGAGTTCATCCCCAATAAAGTCATACTCGATTGACTTTAGATGAGTCTCCTTGTCTGTTGAGTCTTGGATGGTTGAGGGCATGTCTTATCGACTGCTGTGAGGTTTCGATTGACCGTCAACGTGTCTCGTCAACACTAAATGGTCTCAATTGACTGTCGTTGAGTCTAGTCGATGCTGTGAGGTCCTAGTTGACCTTCGCTTTACCTCGTCGACTGTTGCATGGTCTCAGTTGAACATCATTGTGCCTTATCGACCATGGTCATGTTCGAATGGCTCCAGCTATGTCTTATCGATTGCTAAGCTATTTGAGTCAAGTGTGTCTTGTTTCGTCGACTATCATTATGTCTTGTCTACCGATGGATCTTTCTGGATGTCTGTTGAGGTGTCGGGTTGACCATTGTTATGTTTTAGTCAACCACACTGTTTATTTCTTAGAGTTGGGTTTAGCAAACTTTGTTCAGCTTCACCAACCATATCTGGTTTTCAATTTGGTTTCACATTTCGATCTAGGACTCTTAATATATTCCTAGATTTGATTTCTAGTTTGGGACTAATCATTGTCCCTAGAGTCTGTCTTGGATTTCTGGTGTTGTTTTGAGACTTTTCTGTTATTCCTTGTGTGATTATTGGGATTTTGACAATGACTTGTTATAGATTCTGAAGATGTCACTGGTTTCGACCCTCACTTCCTATAGTGAATGGAGCTAGGTAGTTAGTAAGGTTAGTGTGGTCGTCATCGAGGTATGGATTTTTATACTTTATGCACTGCATTGCATTATGGTTTTCAAACTGATATTTTGTGAGATAGCACATATAAAAACCTGATGGGGATTGTTTCGACAGCGCGTCCGTTTTTACGTATACGCATGTTTTCACACGTTTACTTTATCGTACATGGTATTCTGTTGGATATTCTATACATATATATTGGGAGGATTAATCAACTTGATGCTTTAGGCAATCTTGGTTCTAAAGCATCACGAGGCTATCCCGTGGAATCTTTTACTGTGAAAAAATTGATTGTTTGTACGTGCAAAAAGATGATAGGGCATTGGTGACATGTCCTCAAGTTTCGAGCTCCGAAAGTCAAAAGGGTTATAAGGCGGTGATGACGATATCCTTGGGTTTTGAGCCCCAGAACCTGACCAAAGTTTTTAGTCACATAGATCAAAAGGTTGTTAGACGCTACGTTTTGCTCGTCTAGTACCTTTTCATTTGACGGGTGGCGTGTGTAATACCCTGAATTTTTGTTAATTTGAGCCTAGAAATAAATGGTAATGTTGGGTAATGTTTGATGATATTAGTATTGGTTCAGTATGTTGTAATCTGTAGTTTTTGGAAGTATAGGATTTTCTATGTTTTTAGTAAGTAAGCGGGGGAGTGGTCGATTAGACGGGTGAGTGGTCTTTCAACATCATGTCCAAATATTACAGATTCAAAATAGGGTGTTTTGTGGTCGTTCAAGTGATCGACCGGGTTTTGAAGCACAATTATGAAGTTTTCAGATTTATGGTCGATCATATGGGATTTGTGTCAGTCATGGTCATTACAGAGTCTAAAGTTGTGATTTTCGGTCGATCGTTCACTAGAAGGTGATCGACCTATCTTCTGAAAAATAGAAAGAGTACTGTTTTAGGGCTATTTTGTTGTCGGTCTTCTGAAGAGGTTGATTGACCAAAATGTCAAGAGGTTGCCAACTTCAGCTTTTGTGTCAGGTTTTCATTGAATTAGGAAGTGGTTAGTCACCACTTAAATGTTGTAAAGACACCACATCATGCTTTGGAAAGCTGAAGAAAGGTTTGAGTTTACATAAAGAGAAGGAAAGCTGGAGAGTAAAAGGAAAAAGTTGTGTGAGAAGAAAAGAGAGTCTAGAGAGCAAAAGCGTGAGGAGAAAAGAGTTCCATGAAGAAAGAGAAAAAAGTTCAAGAGAAGAAAAAGAGAGGAAGAGAAAGTTGAGAAGAAGCTTGATGAGGAAGAAAGGAAGAAGAAAAGGAAGGAGAATATGGAAGAAGATTAAGGTTAATCTTCAAGGTAGGTTAAGTTTATTCATGTTTTAGGGTTATAGTTATATTTAAGTTATGTTTAGTATTTACTCATATTATAGGTATGTTCAAGGTGATTAAGATTCAAGAGATGGTTGAGGACACTTGCAAGACTTAAAACTAAGGTAGTGAGGTAAGTAATATTGTATGTTTGTGACCTTTTGGCCTACATTACAAGAGAATATGAATTGTTTGAATTGTTGTGTATATAAGGTTATTATTATGATATGGCTTGAATATTTGTATGCTTTCACATTATTATCGATATAAGGATAATATTTATTGTTATGAAAAGATTAAAAGTGGTCATTTGATGATTGATAAGAAACACTCAAGAAAGAAATGAAAAATGTTGCAATGTTATATGATAAGGTGATAGAATGTATGCATTCATTTCATAGACATGCATCATGATTTTGCAAATTGTATGAAAATGGTTTTATGCATATGTTTTGAAAGTGAAATGGACATTGTATAGAAATAAACATAAATAGGTGTGATAAGGTGTGGGTCCTTGAGTCGACTGCCCCATGTGAGCCATATGGTGCCACTCTATCTTGTACAGTGACATTTTTAACGCCTGTATGGGTGAGTGAAACTAAAGAAAATGGAAGTAAATGGAAATAAACATAAATAGACGTTGTGAGGTGTGAGTTCTTGAATTGGCTGCCCCATGTGGGCTATATGGTGTCACTCTACTTTGTACGGTGACATCTCCAACTCCTGGATGATTAAGCAGAACTAAAGTTAAAGTTAACGGTAAAGTTAAAGTAAAGATAAAGGTAAAAAGTAACAGAAAAATGTAATGGAAACTGCATACGTTTTTATAAAGTTTCATAGCATGTGCATTGCATATTTTATATCACTTACTGAGCCTTAGGCTCATAGTGTAAGTCTTGTATGTAGGTATGCACAATAACGAGGAAAGAAGCAGTTGATGGAGGATTTGTGCGTTGCAGACCTTGTGGCTGGCTAGGCTAATGGTTAAAGGAAAAAAAGATTGTAAATGGTTTTCTATTGTGAAATGTGTTTGAAAATGATTTTGTAAAGATGTTTATCATTTTTAAGAAAGAATTTTATTTACGGTATTTTATTTTATTAAGAAAAGTTTTCTGCTATGCAACGTTTTAAAAATGTACGAAAATCAGGTCGTTACAGCGTGACGGCTCGTAGCTACATTCGTCGGCAACCCTCGTCAATTTGAATCCTGCAGGTAGCTAGTTGAGGAGCAATTTTTTGCTAGCAACCATAATCATTACCACAATTATATGGGTTGGGTCGGCATTGAGCGTGGCTCATCGGCAACTCGGGTGAGATGCTGGATTTCAAGATCGCCGTCATTTCATTTCTTCTGGCTCATGGGTCCTTGTGTGACCATCTATTTTCACTTATGACGTTTTCGCATGAAAAAACGATGTTGGCATATTTTGTGATATAGATGTCTATATATACAAAGGGTTTTGATGAAGCCGCATAGATGACCATGAGTCTGTTTAATAAAATGATAAAGATATTTCAAATGATTTAAAATCCATATACAAGCACGATCTTGGTTTTTCAAAAGATATGTAAAACCATTTTCTCATGCATTGCATTTAGTATAGATTCGCCTACTGAGTTTGTCACTCATCCCCTTACACTATATTTTTCTCAGGTTGGAGTATAGGTATCTGTACGGAGTCTTTGCGAGATGTCTGCTTTTGTTTCTCTTTTTGTATGCTTCGACTTTCCCTTGAATGGGTTAAGGTTCGTTGGCGATCCTTTCGTCTCTCATACATTTGGGATTTGTTGTTTGGTGTTGTTTGGTTTGATTCATGTACACTACGTTCTTTTGCTTATTTTATACTATTTTTGACTCTTGCTGATCACTCTGTGGATCCCAGCCCACAACCCACATGATTTGGGTTTTAGACTTAATTTCATGTTAAAACTTCCACTTTATCCTAGCCTTGGGCTGGGCGATCGGGTTCTCTCTGGGGATCGAGTCGCTTAACCCGACGATTCTGTTAGGTCTGCCTCAGGGTCATGACAACCACTCTAGGCGATTGCTTCCAGCTGCGATTGTCTGCAAGTCAACTTGTGTCTAGCCTTAATGCATGCCTTATCTGCGCTCGACCAGGCACAACTAGGGTTGACTGAGACGACCCACCAGAATGATTCTTGCCACGCAAACATGTCATTTCTACCATTTTTGTCTCCAAACGATGAATACTCCCGCATAAACTCTAAATCTAACTCAATAACACAGAAAACAACAAATGATTCGAGTTTCGAAGTTCGAATTCGAAATCGACACAAAACAAAAAAACTCAAATGAAAAAATAAGACTAAAAACGGACTTACCGACGAAACTCTTTCACAAAGGTAGGAGGTCGGGACACTATAAACATGAATCGAACAGATAAACGATAAGGATTGTTCGTTGGTTCTCACCCTTCTCCCTTTTCTTTCTCTCTCGCTCTCTCTGTACTTGTGCAAGCGAAGCCTAAGAGAAAATGAAGAGTGTTTCTTTTTTCTAAGAAATAAAAAAATAAAATATTACTTAATATATTATAAATATTAAATATAATAATTAAATCTAAATATTATAAAACTTAATAAAACTCGGAACTGAAATAAAAATTTACCAAATAAAATCTCACAACTTCAGACGATAGGAAAACACGGGATTTATCGGTTTAGTATTGACAAAACCCTTTTACAAATGACACCCGGTAAGGATTTGAAAAAATTTACGGTTCTGTCAAAAAAATCATTGAGAATGAGATAGGCGTTCAATTAATGACTAACTTATATTGGATGTTTCATAAATTTTGGATTTTAGTGTTAAAAAAAGAACTTGTATTTTACTGTATAATACAATGTATTGCATTATACGGAGTTCTCCAACATTCTTCGAATTGCCCCTTTCCATTATGATTATTATATATATTATGATTCTTTATCAAAGTTTATTCTTTTTTGAGAAAATGACAAATCAACCATTAAACTTGTGATCAATGACAAGTCAATCACTAAATATTTTTTGCTAATAAATTAACTACTAAACTATGAAAAAATATCGCCGCAAATATCGCTGTCACATTTTTTGTCAAAATCTATCGACTGTAATGTCGTGGTCACGTTAACGCCAAGGACCATCGAATAGAGACATCCAAGGCAGCAACAACGGAGGACGTCTGTCAAAATCCGTCCACTGTAACTCCACGATCACATTAACGCCAAGGACTGTCGAATGGAGACGTCTAAGGCAATAACAACGAATGTCCCGCAACGACGAGGGACGCCAACGCTAATGCAACAGACTGACGAAGGACATCAATTATCAGGTGACGTCCATCCTGGCGTGAATCGGAATGAACGGCGATGATGGAGTTTGTCATTTTCTAAAGGTGATGGCGGACGTTGGTTCATGGCCGTTGGATCAAGGACAGACATCCCTCGATCAAAATGGACTGTTGGAATAGAGTTTGTCATTTTCTAAAGGCAATGGCGGGAGATGGTTTTTGGCCATTGGATTGAGGATGGATGTCCCTCAATCGGAATTGACGGCTATAATGGATTTAGGCCATCACCCAAAGAATGATCACGTGCAAGTCACTTGCTTTTTTAAAAGGCAGACTATCTCAATTAAGACGGATGTCCCAAGGTCTACAGCGGACGTCTCTTTCACCATATTGGACGTCCCTGGTCCAAAAACGGACGTCCCTTGTCTAGAAACAGACGTCCCTCGACTTGAGACTATGTCGTTCTGCCCATGACGGACGATGACGTCCCTCGGCGGATTTTAACGACAAACGTGACAACGATTTTTGCGGCAACATTTTTTCATAGTTCAGTATTTTATTTGTTAGTAAAAAAAAGTACAATTGTTAGTTTATCATTGCTAATAAAGTACAATGGTTGGTTTGTCATTTTCCCATTCTTTTTTATTCAAATCAATACCCAAGATTTTTTTTTTGCAGCTTCTCGAGAGATTTTAATGGAAGAAAATTCTCTCCCGGTGGATAGTGATAAAAAGGCCACTGTATTCCGGCCATTCTCCTTTGCTGCACCTCACATGCGAGCTTTCCATCTCGCATGGCTGTCTCTCTTCTCCTGCTTCTTCTCCACTTTTTCCATCCCTCCTCTCATCCCTGTCATTCGGGACAACCTAAACCTCACCGACACTGACCTCAGCACCGCCGGCGTCGCCGCCTTTATAGGCTCCATCTTCTCCCGCCTCGCTATGGGACCCGCGTGTGACCTCGTTGGTCCGCGCGTCGCCTCGGCCACCCTCTCTCTCCTCACCGCCCCGGCGATTCTCGCCACCTCTCTCGCCTCCACGCCACTCTCCTTCATCCTTGTCCGCTTCCTCGTTGGGTTTTCCCTCGCAAACTTCGTCGCTAACCAGTTCTGGATGAGCTCAATGTTCTCGAGCAACGTCGTCGGGCTGGCTAACGGCGTCTCCGCTGGGTGGGCGAACGCCGGCTCAGGCGTAACCCAACTCGTTATGCCGCAAATATACAATCTAATCAGCTTCTTCAACGTCCCCTCTTTCACGGCCTGGAGATTGGCTTACATTTTTCCTGCAATATTCCAAGTAGTTACAGCCATAATGGTCTTATCCTTCGGCCAAGATTTACCTTCAAGAAACTGCAACTGCTCAAGAGAAGCATCAAAAGAGAGTGTTTTAAAAATTCTCTTGAACGGCCTGAAGAATTACAGAGCCTGGATTTTGGCTCTAACTTATGCGTTTTCCTTTGGCGTAGAGCTGACAACTGATAACATAATAGCGCAGTACTTTTACGACAGATTCGATCTAAATCTTCAAACAGCTGGGACGGTGGCAGCAAGCTTTGGGATGGCGAACTTGTTTTCTCGGCCGCTGGGTGGGTTCGCGTCGGACAAGATGGGGCTGAGGTACGGGATAAGAGGGCGGCTGTGGGCGCTGTGGGTGGTTCAGACGGTGGGGGGATTGCTTTGTGTCATCCTTGGCAGAGCAAGCGAGCTTTGGAGTTCAGTTATGGTGATGTGTTTCTTCTCTGTCTTCGTTCAAGCTGCCGCTGGCCTGACCTTTGGTGTTGTTCCATTTGTTTCCAAAAGGTAAAACGTATCATATCTTGCCGCCATGTGAGTCGGTCATTTGTAGCTAATTTTCTCCATTTTTATTTTGAATTTAAAGAAAAATCAATTAAACATAAGATTTTACAAGAGCGCTCTTAGGATGAAAAAAAATCATAGAATGACGAGAGAATTTATATTTTAATTAAATAATTTATCCATTTGTCGTCTTTAAAACTCACAGGCCCTACCAAAGTGGTTAAATAAGTAAATGTCAATGTATTTATCCACCCCATGCATTTGCTTGCCTGATTTTGATTTTCTTGTAGCCGTTATGATTTATTATATTTTAATTAAATATTTTATATTTTTACTTTTATTTAGCCATTTGTCTTCATATTTATTGTTTTGCCTCTTTTTCTAAGAGAATATGTTCAAGGTAATCCTTTTCTATCTTTAATATGTTTAATTTCCTCTCAAGTTATTTTACTACCAATAATCTTGATTAAAAACTAAGCAAACAATTATTATGGAAGATAATCTAAAATTTGTATCTACATTTACTTCTAATAATTAGAATATCTACTATGTAAGTTTTGAGGCCAAAAGTAAATTCTCAAGTACTATTATTCCACTATGTTTTTTACATTACATTTTATCTTAATGCGTGCATCACACATCTATCATATTAACTTTCCAAAACAACTATAACTTGGCCATTATCGTAAGTTATATAATTTTTTTTTTTTCAAATCGAGATAAAATAAAATTTAGATCATTGAACTCAAAATTGATATTGCTATGCAGGTCGCTAGGAGTGGTGTCAGGGATGATAGGATGCGGAGGGACGGTAGGAGCAGTGGCAACGCAGATGCTTTTGTTTACAGGGTCTAGACATTCAAAGCAAACTAGCATTTCGCTAATGGGTGTGCTGGTGATCCTCTGCACTCTACCGCTTTGCTTGGTCCACTTCCCTGGATGGGGTGGCATGTTCTGTGGCCCTACTCCTCCTCCTTCTCCTCTTACACAACACTATCCCCTTCTTCATTAACTTTCACTCTCTTTTATGTGATAAATATGGAGTGTTTGTTTTGGCAAGAAAGAAGAAGATCACTACTCTAAAGCTTCTTCAAGATTTGTATTTCATTGTCTTTTTCTCAAATAAGCACAATACAATATTTATAAACTCAAATAAGACTCTTAAAATTTACACAATAATTAAAGCAATAAACATACTTAAAGACCTTAAAGACAGAATATGAAACATCACATCAATATCTGACCTTTCGTTGCTAACAATGTCATAACTTTTTCTAAAAAACTCCAAACGACTTGCAACTTAAACCATCATAAAGTAGACATCCGGGGCATCAAAATCCATAGGTCATACGTTTAATTTGGTTGCCATTTGACCCTTCCAATCCTCGTTGAAAAATGCCTCAGAATGCTGATCGTTTTGAGTTTAATTCTCAACAAATTCCTCTCTTAAACTCAAACATTTTCGATCCTTCATCCCGATCATCTTCTTGAGGTTTTCAGACAGCACCTTTTGCAGCGGCTTTGTAAAAATGTCTGCTACTTGGTCATGACTTACAACGTGACTCATTCGCACTTCTCCTTTCTTAACATGCTCTCTAATAAAATGAAAACGAACATCTATATGCTTACTTCTCTCATGATGAACCGAATTCTTCGCCAATTCAATTGCCGATTTGTTGTCGACTCGTATTTCGATTGCCTCATGTTGCTTGAGATTTAACTCATGCAGTAAATTGCTTAGCCAATTGCATGGCGCACACACCAAGATACAGCCACATATTCTGCCTCGCATGTTGACAAAGTCACGATCGGCTGTTTCTTCGAAAGCCATGTGAAGGTCGTGTCTCCCATATAGAGAACGTATCCCGCTGTACTTTTTTGGTCAACTACATCTCCACACCAATCACTATCAGAGCAACCAATCAGCTTGTATTCGTTCGTCTTTGAGTAGAGTAACCTGAGTGACTCCGTTCCTCGAATGTATCGAAGAATTCTCTTAATAGCTTTTAGGTGTGAGTGTTTTGGATCATCCATGTATCGACTCACTATGCCGACACTATATGCAATGTCCGACCTTGTGCATGTGAGATACTATACACTCCCAACCAAACTTCGGTAGTCACTTACATTTACTTGATCTCCTCCCTCAAATTTAGAGAGTTTCGTACTAAGCTCCATCGGTGTTGCTACCAGCTTGCAATCTTCCATCTTGCTCTTCTTCAAAATGTCCCTCACATATGCTTCTTGTAACACAAAAATTTTAGATTTTCCTTGTATAATCTCAAGACCAAGAACGTACCTCATCAATCCCAAGTCCATCATCTCGAATTCTTGCGTCATAGCTTCTTTGAAATCTTCTATCATATTCTTATTGTTCCCCATGAAGATAAGATCATCAACATAAAGAGCAACAAGCAGCAAGTTCTCTTCTTCTTTCTTCACGTACAACACATGTTCATAGGGATATTGTATGAATCCATTCTTCTTAAAGTAGGTATCGATTTGAGTGTTCCATGCTCAAGGCGTTTGCTTTAGCCCATATAGTGCATTCATCAACTCCAAGACTTTGCTCTCCTTTCTGACTTTCATGAATCCGAGAGGTTGCTCAACATAGACTTCTTCTTCAAGCATTTCATTTAGAAATGTGGAATTCACATCCATTTGATAGATTAGCCACTTGAATTGCGCTGTTTGAGATATAAGAAGTCAAATTGTCTCCATTCTTACAACTGGAGCAAATACTTCATCATAGTCGATCCCCTCTTTTTGTCTATAACCTTTCGCAACTAGGCGTGCTTTGTATCTTTCAATATCTCCTTTGGCATTCATCTTTTTCTTGTACACCAATTTTACTCCTATGGGTCGACATTCTTCCAGTAACTCCACCAAGTCCCACATTTCATTTCTTTCAATTACTTTATCTCTTCATCCATCGCGGCTTTCCACCTCTTGTCCCTCACGGCCTCCTCAAAATCAATATTTTCCGCGTCTGCTAATAAGCAAACCAAATGCACTTCGTTTGTCGAGTCATATAGATCTTGTAAACTCTGCATCCTTGGTTGTCTCGGCTCTTCTTCGTTGTCAGAAGTTTGAGAGATTGTCGATGTGATTATTGGTGCAGCGGTTGATGGTTCTCCTTCATCTTGTGTTGCCTCTTTTTGATTCTTCCAATCTCATATCATTTCTTCATTCACTTGTACATCTCGGCTAACCACTACCTTTTTGTCAATTGGGTGAAACAGCTTGAAAGCCTTCGTCTTTTTGTCATACCCGATGAACACATACTTCTTGCTTTTATCATCAAGTTTGGATCTTCTTTGGTTCGATACGTGCGCATAAGCTAAACTACCAAAACTCCTTAAAATGTGATACAGTTGGTTTATTGCCGCTCTAAGCTTCTTGTGGTGTTTGATTTGCCAATATCGCATGTGAGCATCGATTTTGAATATATATACCACATTGCACTACTACAACCCAAAACTCCTTTGGCACATTTTTGCTCTTCAACATCGACCAAACCATATCGAGAACTGTACGATTTTTTCTTTTGGCCACCCTATTTTGTTGAGGTGAGTAAGGTGTGGTAAAGAATCTTTTGATTCCTTGTTCCACGCAATAGCTTGTCAAAGAGGTTGACATGTACTGTAACGACCCAGTTTTTCGTAATCTTTTAAAAACGCGTGAAATTGAAACTTTGATAAGACAATTGAAATCTCGTTTTAAAACAATATTAGAGTGCGTCTAAACCAGACTGCTACCAACCTTTCGCAAACCGTAGTATACTGCAAAATATCACAGATATAGAATCATTTGTAAACATAGAGGAAGCGTTATGAAATCATTTGTTTAAAACATTGCGAAAGCATAATTACTTTAATGAAAAACTAAACAATTGAATACAATTTAGTAAAAATTTAATTTAATTACAATTGTTCCTCATTTTTACTCTTTTAGCCTGGCCAGGCACGGGCTCCCTCGCGCGTACAAATCCTTCATCTCTGCATTTTATTATCTGTTCTTCATTTTCGCATTGACTCATAATTCAGTGCATTTGTTTTCACGTACGCATACCTACACCTACACCACAAGTAACTGTAAGCCCAAAGGCTTAGTAAGGGAAAGAGGTTTAATGCAACGTGATATGTCTCTCTTTAATCCTTTTTGGAATGGGGGCCACCCAAGCCAATCCTTTTATTAAGTCATTCGTTCGTTCATTACTTTACATTAGTTCATTCGTTCATTACTCGTATATCGAGCGGGAGATTGGAGGATTTCCTTTGTGATGGAATAGTAGATCGGATCTAACCTTTTACTTGTAATTAGAACTCCCATACCCTAAAAGGGAGGGGCTTTGGCTAGTTGCAGACTAGACACGCTACCCATCTGCCCTCTAACTCCCCATTTCCTTCATTTTCTTTAACATTTTACCTCACTTAATGCATGCATGAGTACTACCACAAAGGTGGCACTCCCTATTAGTTTTCTATTAGCATGACGCATGACCATAAATTCTCATCCTAACATGATGCATGATGACATAACCATTGACGTAACAATTGAATAGCACATAGAAGGAAATAATTGAATAACAAAAATTGAAAGTGCACATTGGAAAATAAGTAAATAGGGAATTGTAAATAGGGAAAATAATTGAATAGCACATGAATTGAGTGTGATCTTGTTTCGTTCATCACGCCCACAAGTGCGTATTCGAGGTGAGGAGGATTGGCAGAGAAGATCGAAGGTTGATTTTGTACCCGTGTGAAGTAAGCTACAAAGGTAATATTCTTCATCTTTTAGATTAGATCTAAATAAAGATTTTTGAATACATATTATTATTAATATGCTATAACAACTATATGTTTTATGTTTATGTTAAAAAAAATTTTCGTGATACATAGGTTATGTACATTACCGTTGTTATGAACATCAATAATTCCGCCGTGTGAGGAAACCTAAAAACCAACAAACACATCATCCAACAATATAGTATATCATTCAAATGTATAGAATATCCTCAAAAATCACAAATAGAACAACATATACCATCAAACAATGTAACATATACTCGAGCATAATATAATTAGTCAATATAATCATAATCGAATAGATATAAACATCAAAATAATCATAGCTTATATGTGATGCGGGTCAAAGGCCAAATGCATGCAAACATCACTTACATGGAGTTTGTACTATCCAACTTTTTCCCACTGTTTACTTCCCTTAAAATAAAAAAGAATTGGGTTAGTAAGAAAAGGTGAAATTTTTACACTCTGTTTCAAAGTCTTAAAAACAATTCCCATTATTTCATCATTCATCACCGTCGCCCTTCCAAAATACAAAGTCATAACAATAAAAGACCTACCTTCAAAAAGATTGAGAGATAATTCTTCCAAACCCCGTGACAGATAATGCATCTTGAAATTATAGTGTAACGATCGAAATTCCTTTTGACGAATTTTAAAATGATTAAGAAGGTCGTTAAGAGTATTTAATAATTTTCGGATTGATCTATTAGTAAAATATATTATTTTATGATTATGGAGATTTAGTGGGAATTTATGAGACTTCATAATGGAATTATCATTGGCATAGAAGTATCAATTATAAAGAAAAGATTAGGGATATTTTTAGAAAACATTGTGGGATTATAACAAATTAAATTGGAGGAGGAGTTGGAAATTTAAGTTGGAGATTATTAAGTTGGAATTAAGTGGGTTAAAATCCAAGCTTTGAGGTGGATTATATTTTTGCCAAGGAAAATGTTGATAACTGGGTCAAATTATGGAGTGGATAAGGAGATTAGGAAGGGAAAAGAGGTGAAAGGAAGAGGAAATGCTAAGGATTGGACGAAATTTTTGGAAATTGTAAATTGTAATTTTCTTGCTGGAGAAACAGGGGAAGAGGAGGGGGAAAATAGGCAGGGGACTCGGGAGAAGGGGGAGAACTGGACTCCCGCAGCCAAAATCTCCTTCGCGAAGAAAGGAGAAGCAAAAAGGGGAGCGGCCGTGCGATTATCGGGACGACTTCATTGAGCGCGGGCGAACGTAAGCATTGCCGTTCGAACGCTGGACCACGAGGCGACACGAAAATGTCCGGGTCTCCGAGTGGGAGCGCACGGCGGACCCGCGATCGGAAATCTTGGCAACACCTGGAGAGAGAGGATTTAAGAGGTAGAGTGTTATGAAGGAGATGGTTGAAGCAGGCGATTTTGTCGACCTGGCGCTGAGTATTGGTAGGGAGCGTTTTCTCCGATAAGAAACAAAAGCGTTTTGACTGAGAAATCTTCTGTCGCGCCTTTGAGAGGTAAGTAATGCTTGAATGTGTTTTGGCCTTATCGGCCCTACAATGCAATGTGCTAGGGGGTGCTTGTTCTATGCTGTTTGATGGCCATTGTCGAAGTTCATGCTCGGTTGATTTGTTTTCATAATCTGTTGATGTAGTTCTGTTCTTCGGTTTGTTTATGCCCGATAGACTCTGTGAGAAAATTGCTATTCTACTTATTTAATTTTATGCTCTAGTGATTTGGCTGATATTGTTGAGGATTTTTTCTTGGTTGAATGAGTCTTGTTCTTCAATTCGGTTGTTGCTCATTGAACATAGTAGAATATTATGCCATGTAGATATAGTCATATATTCTTCATTTGGTTGTAGTTTACTGGACATTACAAGGGTATTATACGATGTACATTGGTTTGGTTCTGTTTGAGAAGCATAGTTGAAAAATAGCGTTCTGCAAATTTAGTTTCTGTCTATATTTAGTTTTCTGCCGTCAATCATTACAATATAAACAAAGTGTTCTGATTACATTTTGGGTTACTAACACTGGATGTTGATGAATAATTCAAGCCTTGTTAACTTAATTGGATTCATGCTATTAGTTACTACTTCCTAGGATACGATTGGATGTCAACACTCGGTAGGTGAGACTTTACTCTGTTGATTTCTGCTTAATAGGAAATGCATGAGATAGACCTGTTATTTTATAGCTTTCTTCCATTTGCTCTTTGATAACTATAATGTAGGATGTATGCTCTGGATGGGTTCCAGCTCCTTTGAGTTGATTTTTTTTATATACTCCAATTATAATTTGATGCACATTGTTGGATAGAATACTCTGTTGATAGAATACTCCAATTATACTCTGTTGATGTATGCTTTGGATGGGACCGGTGAGGCATTCGCCCGTTAGTTTGTTTCCGGCGCAACTTGAAAACTAATAGGCACAAGGGCCGCCCAGATTGCAGTGCATTGAATTGCACGCAGCTAACGGAGGACTCCCAAAGAGGGTGGAGTCTGTCTTCACAAGGCCTGGACACTCTCCCAAAAAGGGTGGAGAAACGTAGTATGTGTGCCACTGTCGTGCCTACTCATAATCAGAAAAGTGAAAGAAAAACGAAAGAAAAGAAAAGGAAAAGAAATACAAGAAAAGAAGGAAAAGACGAAACCAGTGTCACGTCATGTCATGTTCACAGTCATGTGTAATGCTTGCTAAGTCTTAGACTTATAGATAAGCCTTGCATTGTAGGTACAAGTAATTACGAAGGAAATGGCAAATGCGAAGCCACATTAATGGAGCTTATTCATGATGAAGACTTGGTGGTTGTTGGGTAATTCCACGATCCTCTATTACTATTTTCATGAATGAGTATTTTATGGACTTGTAAAGGACTATTAAAGATTTAAGCTTTGACTATAAATGTATTTTAATTGATAAAGTCTTCCGTTGCAAATATTTTATAAATGCATGGTTTAATAATTGGTTTTAAAGTAAGGTTTTATCGCAAAAGAATTTAAGTAACATTGTTTTGGTATAACGGTTATAAAGAAAAAAATATATATCACAAAAATTTACTACAAAATATGTTTTACATAATGGGGCGTTACATATAGTTTCTTTATCAGTCCAAGAATCTAATCGTAGCTTATAGATTCTATGAAAAATCGTGTTTTGAATATGTTCGTAGTTACAGCGAACGCATAGGTTTCCACTGTAGACGTCTACTTGCATTTTTCCTCTAATGACAATCTGCCATGTTTACATTTTACACATACTTTCGCAAACACCAACACTTCTGTGGTCATCAATGCTTATGTGGACACCAACGTTTCTGCAGACACTTCATTTCTTCATGTCCTTCTTAAACTCTCAGCTAATCGCTATTTGCCACGTACACTTTTCCTTTCACGGATATCACTTTAGCTGACACCAACACTTTCACAGACACCAAAACTTCCCCGATATTCACCTCACAAAACCTTTGATCCAAAGGACAGTGTTCAGTACCTTACCTTACCTATCCACCGTAGATGCATTCCTTTTCGCAGATCCTCGTTATTAGCGATATTCAACCCAAACGATGACATTTCTCTCCTACTTATCCATTGCAGATGCGTTGCTTTTTGTGTATCCTTGTCATTTGCAGATACACTTCCAGAGATCCTAACACTTCCGTGAATACCACTCTGCGCATTGTCTACCAATAATTATTTGCCACGTATACAATTCCTTTGCAGACAACTCACTTTTGGGATACAAACGTTTTTGCATATCCTAACACTTTTGTAGATACCACCCTTCCACATTGTCTACTAATAGCTATCCACCACATATACAATTCCTTCACAGACACAAATTCTTACACAGACTCATTCCAATCCGTAGGCACCCTTACACCAATGCATTATTCTTTCTATTCCAATAAATCTAATATTTTTAATAGCAATAATTCTTTCGCAGACATTCTTATATTTTTCTTTCAAACTTACTTCCGCATTTCTAATTCTTTAATTTACTTAATAAATTTATATTTTTATAAAAATAAAATCTTTCACATTAACTTTTCTTATTTTGTAACTTATTTAATAATTCTAACATTTTTAATACTTCACTATAATTCTCTATTTGTGACAATAATTATTTTATTTAAATTCTAAAATTTGATGTCACATATAAAATTATTTGTGCAAATTTTCAAAGTGTTACATGTCTTCACATGAAAGGGTATAATCAGACGTATGTGGATGGCGCAAAACATCGAGAGAAGTCTTTTAACAAAAAAACGTGATTGAAATTTGCATCATTTATTTCGCATAATTCAATATTTTAATTGCTATCAAACTTATTTTAAGATATAACTTGTTACCATCCTTATAGTTTATGATTTTTTTTATTAATTACCTGTTGCATTAATTTTCATATTTTGTTCTTAATTTATATTCACGGTCTAATTACGCATTTTAATATAACACTTACATATCATTCGTCCATTGATAATAATAATTATATCAATAAACAAATGACATACAAGTGTCACATTAAAATAAAATATTATAATATAAAATTAAATCGTAATCGTAAAATTATTCTTTTTAAATCTATGGAAAATATAGTTTTCTATGACCATATACAAAAGGGTAATATTAACATTATATAACTATGGATGACCAAAATTGATGTACAAAAAAAAGTTTTACTCTTCTCATCCAACTTAACAAGATATCCCTCCTTATAAAGTGAAGGGCAGAACAAGTATTTATGGTCGTCTGTCGACTACAGCCTCCAGTTCTGTTTCACGACCTACTTTTCAAAAGTTGAGAGGAGCCTGCCTAGTTCTCTTGCAGAGACCTGTAACGAAGAGACATATAAGTGGCCTGTCAAGTTTATTAATGTAATATCAACGGAAGAAGAGTTTGTACAGGAATGCATTCAAAGACCTTTGTCCTTGGTTTGTTTGTTGGATTCAATTACATTGGATTTCCAGTCTTTGTAGGCCTGCTCATGTTCTTTCGTTTGTTTCCGTCGCTTAAAACTGGACACCTACACGTGCATTACATGCTTGAGAACTTGTAAAAACATTGATTTACATATTCCAACAAAAAAAACAAGATATCTTGAAAAGTGTCTATCTGGGTTAGACATTTGATGACATCAATTCAGTAACCAATTCAATATAATCATTTATCTTCTGATGTGTTTCATTAAATTGCGTACTCCTTTAAATCTTTTCTGCACCTCTCATTGATAGGACTGAACTATTTGAACCTTGTAATATATGATCCATTTTTCAATGAATTAGAACTATTTTTATGTCGATCTCAAAGCGCTAGGAATATGGTAAAAATAGAAAGATAAATTAGAAATGAAAATTAAAAAAAAAAACGCCTGAAGTGAACATAACAGGACCACCAATGATTATTTATGAAGAAAAGTACAAATTTTTTAAAAGCTTGATTGTTAATGTTGTTGTGTAATACAGAGTAGGATGAAAATTTGTATTCATGCATGCAAAGCAGTAATTTAATACGAATAACACTGAAATATACCTCCAGGCCATCATCTGAAATATATCCACCATCCTCGACCTTCCTTTTCCCTGGTAATGCATCGAGCAATTCTATATGCAATAAAAAATTGAACACCAGATGAGGAAACAACATAGAAACTACAATAACAATGAATAGAACGATAGTGCTGTCAAATCATCAACCTCTGTTCCCTTTTACATCCCTGGAATCTTTCTTTTCCTTGGAGATTCCAAATACATCATGGCATAAATCTTTCATAGAAATGAAAACCTGCAAAACAGTTTCTATAATCTATAAGAAAAAGGAAGAAATGTAGGTGGAGCATTGCAAGATAAAATGGAAAGTGTACAACAGAGTTAGCTTCTTACACTGGAAAATTCAGATTCACATGCACCACTTAGCTCAATCAACTTAAATTTATCCACCTTCAGCTGTAATGTAAGGAAGAAACAGCTTGTTAAAACTCTAGAGGATGGTATAATCCTGATCAAAACTCTTAAAAAGAGATAAGGTGACAATCACAATATACCTTGTGCTTCTTTGCACATAAATAGAATGCAGTAGCAGTAAATACAGGTCGTGTGAAGTCAGCACTTGCCCGCCTAGATGCAGGCAATGAATTGATGAACCGCTCTTTATAACTGAAAACAACACATGAAGGATCATAATTTGAACCAATCAATTTTCAAAAGGTACTTCAAAAATTCAAGAAAAAAAAACTAGAAAAAAATATTAACATAAAATGCTTTGGTGAATATGAGGAATCGAATCTTACAGTGATAAACCTTTCTGAACGAGAGGAATGAGCCTAACACACCCAAACTGAATCGCCAATTCCCTAACATCAAGCTTATTCCTACAATAGATAAAACCCAGTTCAATAACATCATGTTTTCTTCTCTGCACTGCTCTAGAAGAGACAATGCTTCTTACAAAAAGAAAAAGGGAAAAACTAGGTAGGAAAACTTACTTGACCCCAAGAGCATTCTGTAACAAACTGAAGGATCGGTTGTAAGCCTTTTCTGACATCCCACTGAGTTTTGTTGCTCCTTGTCTATCAAATAATACCCCTAACCTGAAATTACATAAATCCAATATCAAAATAAATACGCAACAGCACAATGTCGAACTTGAGATGTCTATTATACCTCGAAGCGGCGATTTCCAAGCAAATAACTGCTTTACAAATCTCTCCCTGATTGAAGGAAAATAATAGAAAACACTCTGAAACTCATTATAACGAACGTCGATCATCTTTCGTAAAGGAAAAAAAGAATTGAAATGAAGCTTACAACGCCAATTATAGAAGAATCAAACAGAAGGTCAGACAAACGACGAAGCTCCTCAGCTTTCCGGATCAAATACTTGGATTCGGAAAGGTCAAGCTTTTTCACAATGTCGGAGATATTCATTTTCGTCAACTCAGGGAATCAAAAAACAATCGTAAACAAACAATTGGGTAGAGTGAGTAGATATAGGACGGGAAATGGAATCATTAAGAATTCCCTTCTTTTCCCACTCCATATTTGGGCGGCTTCTTTTTGGCGCTAAACTGTAAGTTTTGATTATGGCGGGAAACGTTATTCAATATGTTTCCGGCTAAGTGGTTATGTTCTCGATCTTTATTCACAAAAATCAAATCAAACGGCTCCAAATATTTTATTTTTCTTAAGTATATATATATATATATATTCAATTTATGTTTTTATGGTATATTATAATGATAATAATGAGTAATTAAATTTTGACCGAGCATAAAAAATAATTTTTAAATACATGTAGTTTTGGAACTTTAGATATGAAATTAATATAGTTACTTATAGTTTCAAGATATTAAATTCATAGTTTTCAAACAACAATATAAACAATAAATTAATTATATCTATAAAAAGTATTAGTGGCCGCAAATATTTGGTTTCGAAAAGACACAAAACACACATAGTTGAGTTCACGGAATGTTAAGTGTGGTGAGAATATCCACCATGGAAACTTGCTTGTCGACCGCAGATATTCGCCCCACACAACATTCTGAGGACACAACTCATAGCTTAAACATGTCCTTATAAAAAAAGAATATATTAATTATATCTGCATAAGTGTTAGAGTCCGCAGATACCTGGTTTCAGAAGAACATGTGGTATCTACAGAAATATTGGTGTTCGCAGATACTTTGTTTAAGAAGGATACGTGGCATTAGATATCTGCAGTGGACACGCTGACACATGTCCTTATAAAAAAAGAATATATTAATTATATCTGCATAAGTGTTAGAGTCCGCAGATACCTGGTTTTAGAAAGGCATGTAGTATCTACAAAAATGTTGGTGTTCGCAGATACTATGTTTAAGAATGATACGTGGCATTAGATATCCGCAACGGACACATAAGTTTATGCAACGAATATCCACATCACACTTAATATTATGTAGACTCAACTCATACGGTACTTCAGACGTCCTCCCATTTAAACGACAATATTTTTCCCATCATTTTAGCTGCAGTGGACATGTTCCTCGTCGTGGATACCCGTAATATGTGAATCCTTTAATCAAACAATGATGTTTCTTTTGTCTTAGTGGACGCGTTCCTTTCCGTGGATATACGTGTCCTAGTATTCATAGACATTTATCCTTTCATGGATGCACTTTCCACTGCGAATACACATTAATAGTGAATCTTTTAACCAAACGATGACGTTTCTTTTATCTCCGCAGACATGTTCCTTTTCACGAATACATGTGTCATAGTATCCACAGACGTTTATCATTCTGCGAATGCACTTTCTACCATGGGTACACGTTAACATCAATTCTTTTAACCAAACAATGATGTTTCTTTTATCTCCACAGACGCATTCTTTTTCATGGATACACGTGTCCTAGTGTCTGCAGATGTTTATCCTTCTGTAGATGCACTTTCCATCACAGATATGTTCCTTATTCTAATACAACATCATCCATTCTACAGACACATTCCCTTTCGTGAATGCATACATTTTAGCAACCTCAATTTTTTCCGCAAACACATTCCTTAATATCTACAAACATTGCAAATGAAGGCGTTTCTTGCTCTCTACTAATTCTCCACGGACGCATATCTTTCCGTAGACACGTACAGCTCCGCAACTTCTCCTTTCTTCTTAATACGATGTCATACATTATGCGGACCCCAACACATTCATGACTACATTTCTTTACGCGGACGCATTATCCCTTATCCAATTATCCACACACTCTTTTTCACCCAACAAACATCCAAAGCATAGGATGTCCATTCTTAGTCTTGGACGCCCGCGACGACTCCAAACTTATAGCTTAACCTAAATCTTTAGGTTTTTCATTAAATTTTAACTTCTCGCCAACTCAAATAAAAATTTACCTAATTTTTTAAATCCTTGAAAAAATATTATTTTATATAAAAAGTTTATCAAGTGTTACAATCATTTCCCGTTATATAAATTTTGTTATCAAAATTTGCTACTGAAATAACTCTAGATACTACTTCTTCATATCACATTCTATTTTCTAGCTAGCTTCTTTTATAGTGTGGTTATTCCACAAAAATTTTACTAGAGGATTTGTTTGTTCCTGATTTCCTTTATTTTTTAGTTCAAAATTCGCACAGGTTTCTCCTCATAATTTACAAGAGGTCGAATTGGTATACTTGTAAGCACAATCACTTGAGTAGGATCTTGAATGTATTGTCTTAATATAGATACATGGAATACATTATGATCCCTTCCATTGAAGATGGCAATTCAAGTTTATGTGCCACATTCCTTACTTTTTCCTTGATTTGGAAGGGACTAACGAATCTTGGTTTGAGTTTTCCTCTTTTCCTGAATCGCATTATTCCTTTTGAAGGGTGAAACCTTTGAAAACACATATCCCTTATTTCAAATTCCAATTCTTTCAGTCAACAATTCGCGTAACTTTTTTGCCTACTTTGAGCAGTCAACATTCTTTAAGGAATAAGTGCTACTATTTCAACAATTTGTAGTACAATTTCAAGACCAAGCAATCTGGCTTCTCCAACCTCTTCCTAGTATAATGGAGATTTACATTTTCTTCCACAGAGTGCTTCATACGGTACCATTCCAATTGTCGCCTGATACCTGTTATTGTATGCGAACTCTATCAATGGTAACATCTTATTCCACCTGACCTGGAATTCCAGTATGCATGCATGCAACTTGTCTTGAAGGGTTTGAATTGTTCTTTCTGACTGTTCCTCCGTTTGAGGATGAAATGCAGTACTAAAGTTCAATTTAGTACTCATGACTTTATGTAAACTTTTTCAAAATATTGACATAAATCTAGTATCACAATCAACTACTATAGATACTGAAACTCCATGCAATTGTACTATCACCCGAATATATAACTTTGCATATTATGTCATGGAATATGATCTTTTTACTAGCAAAAAGTGTATTGATTTTGTTAGTCTATCCACAATTACCCAAATGGCATCATGACCTTTAAAGGTCTTTGGCAAACCGATTACAAAGTCTATCGATATTTCTTCTGGATGGTCTTTGATATTCTGCTTTAACTTGTTGACAAATTAAACATAATTACACATGTTGGGTGACATCTTTCTTGAGATTGGGCCACCAGTAGTGTCATTTTACATCCATATAAATCTTGGTGCTTCCAAGATGTACCGTGGTAGTGGAAGAATATGCCTTCGATAGAATCTCTTGTTGTACTTTCTTATTTTCAGGAACGTACCATCTACCTTTAAATTTTACAATATCTCCATATGAGATGGTATAATTCGAGGGTATATCTGGTGTTTTTGTAGACTTAATTCTTACACATCAAGAATCTTCTTTTTAAATTTTCTTAATCCTTTCTAATATTGCAAGCTGTAGTGTAATAGCTGATAAAACCTATCGCTTCTTTATAGAGCTTATTGACACAACTTTTCTGCTCAAAGCATCTATCGCCACATTAGTCTTTCTTGGATAGTACTTAATTTCACAATCATAATCTTTTACAAAGAAAGTTAATTGGGTTAAATGATGACATAAAGTAAAAAGAAATATAAATTTGATTTGTTAGAATTAAAGAATTTAAAAGAAAAATTAAAAGGAAGGAGGAAGCTTGGTCCAGTCTAGTTGGTTCATGCCGGTTCAGCGGTTCGCTTCAGAAAAACTAGAAAGGGGCGAGAATTAGGTTATGTGTTTTTCTTTTTGAAGGGAGGAAATGAGAGAAAGAAGAGAGAGAGGCCGAGAGAGTGCTTGAGGGCGAGGGAGAGAGGCGATCGGCGACGATGCGCTCAGGTCCATTCAGGCAGGCTCGGGTGCTCGACGTCCGGCGTGTGGTGAGCAGCTGGGGCTCCGACGAAGTGTCGCGCGGTTTGGTGCAAAACTCGGGTCGTCGTTTGGCGTCAGTGCTGCGATGTCCGTCAATTTTCGGTGAAGCTCAACGATGATGGACGAAGAGGGTGACGAAATGGCAGTGTTGGATTTCAGATGGTTGGGGCAGTCTCCTCCGTTTGCGGCCATGGGTGCTATGGGAAGAAGAATTGGTACTTCCGTTGTGTGTTTGCAGTGGTGATGGGCAGTGGTGGAGCCATGTGTGAGCTACAGGTAACACAATCCTTCTTGCTTGTGTTGATTTGTAATTTGAGATGGATTGATGTTTAGATTGGCTGTGATTTTCCCTTGACTACAATAAGTTGTTTGTGTTCTGTGTGAGTGAGCTGAAAGGAGTGCTGACAGTGCACGGTCTATTTTGGTGCTGCTAGTGATAACCGTGTGTTGATAATTGTTATAGTTGCGTTCTCAAGTGTTCTTCAGGGTAAGGATTTCCTCTCAGATGTTGGATTTCTTGTGATGATTACTGCTCGGTCATTTTGGTTGTTCTGTGGAGTCCTGTTCTCTTGAGAAATTAATATGTAATGTTATTAACCACTAGATTTTAATTGCTTTATGTGTGAATATATTGATTCCGTACGTTGGGATAGTGGTATTGACTGCCATTGTGGAGGATTTGGTTGGTTAATGGGATTAGGGAGATTTCATTGTTGGTTGGTTATTCGACAACTAAGCATAGTATTTATTGGGTATTGATGAATATGAATCTGCATTGTAATATTATTGAAAGTTCGCTACCTTGATGGATCAGAGAATATTGATATGGGATTAACTGGGATACAAATTGTTGGAATATGGATTATGTTTCGTTTTGGAGTGTTAAATGTGTTCCTAGAGCTATTGTGTGATTAGTTGAGGTTATATTACGAAACTAAGTAATGTAAGAATTAAGAATAGGAAAGAGATATTGTCTTTATAAGTTGGTTAATTGATTAGATTAATGATAAATGTTACTAATTTGTGAAGGTACAAAGGACGAGGAAGAATAATGAATAAGTGCTAAACCGCGATAAAGATTTGAGGTAAGGATTGGGTAGAGTTTTGGCCGTCAAAGCCCTACCCACAAGTATTGTGTGAATTGTGTTGCTTTTCTTTGATGTGCATTACTTGCTTATATTGTGCATTGAATTCGACTTGCTGTATGTTTATTTTCTGTAAATTACTCTATTGCAATTGTTGAAATGAAATGATTAGAGAAGAAAACGAATGATGAATAGAAAGTTATAGGATGATGAGAAAAGCATGAAGGAGTTATGAATGTGATTCACGATGATTCTGTTCTATACATTTTATTTTGGAATATTTACTGTGCATATCGTCTCTCATGTTTATTGCTTTCCTTGGTTCTAGTTAAGAGCTATAAATGCTCTAGATTTAATTAGCGTCAATTCGTCTAGTATGATTCTTGTCATATCAAATTGTGGAGCATGTTCCAATTGAGATTCATTAGGTCGATTTCTAGCTTATGATTTAATTAGTACGTTATGTTCTGCTTTAATCGAAATAGCATGCATAGATAACTTAGTTTCGTATTTTAAAATCGAGTTATAATGATGTTATTTCTTGGTTCTAGCTAAGAATTGAAGTTCTCTTTACTTAGGTGTTAATGCTAAACAATCAAACATTTACAGATTATTTAGGATAATAATTATATGAGCATGTTTAGCATAATTAATCAATCCAAACATGTTTAATTACTTAGAATAAAAGCATGTTGTTAATCACGTTTCTATTAGTAAACTTCCAAGCATGTTTCCATTTAATTATTGATTATATGCCTACGCTTTTATATCATCGTTAATCATGTTCATTTCGCTTAGGTAATTCACATATTATTAATTTTTCATCTTGCCATATCTTGATTGTTATGTTAGGTAGAATCAAGCATATTATATGTTGTTTTCGATTTGTTTCGGTGTTCGTTTTCAATTATTGCTATTCTTGTCATTTGTTGTTTGCTACTTGTGTTGTTTAATTGTCAATTTTTTTTACGTTATGTTATGTCATCATGCATCACGATAAGAAAGAATGTATGGTCATGCATTATGTTAATAGAAACCCGTAGGGAGTGCCACTTTGGGGTGGTACTCACACATGCATGAGTGAGGAAAAATAAAATGAACGATACTATGAACGATGAAGAATGATGCAATGGGGGGTTGAAGGACGGATGGGTAGTCCGAATCTAGCCCACATAGGGTTAGATGCCGATCAGACTATTCCATTCCACATGTGTTCCTTCAACTTCCAACTCGATGTACGAGTAATGAATGACTGAATGAAACGTAATGAAAGTTTGGTTTGGGGCGGATCCATTCCAAGTAAACTAAAGAGAGGCATGACATATGCATATTCCCTTTCCTTACTAAGTCTTTTAGACTTACAGTTTACTTGTGGTGTTGGTATACGTGAATGACGAGAAGAACGATGAACAAAACACAGAGCAGTTGATAAAGGATTTGCACATGAAGGAGCTTGTGATTGGCCAGGCTAAGTGAGTAAGAAATAAAATAGTTTGTAATTAAATTATATTTAATTTTGTAGCAGTAGAGCAAAACAAAAGATTTTCTTTGTAAATAATTTACGCTTTTGCTATGTTTTAACGAAGAAAATGGTTTCTAATGGCCCGGCTTGCACTGAAGAATTTTAATTTTCTTACAATAATTTTAAATTTCGTGTATTTTAAAAATGTTAAAAGTTACATCTTCAATTTGAGATTTTAACTCTTTCAATTCCACTAGTGCCATTCTATACGGATTTTTGGATATAGGAGTAGTGCCTAGGTACACATTAAAAACAAATTCAATTTCCCTATCCGGTGGTAATCCTGGTAGATCATCTAGAAAAACTTCGGAAAAACATTGTACCAGTAATATATCATTGAAACTTATGTCACTCATTATACTTGCGTCAATTACACTGGCTAAGAGAGCAGTGCGTCCACCTTCCCATAACTTATGTGCCTTTAATGGCGAGATAATAGGAAATTTAGAGCTACTTTTCATTACCCATAAAGGTATAAGTTTTGCCATTTGGTGGTTGAAAGTGCACTATTCTACATTTGCAATTGATAGTGGCAGAATTTTTAAATAAACAATCCATACCAAGGATAACGTCATACCCTTTCATATTTATTACGATCAAGTTTGTATATAAATGTCTACTATTTATCTCTACCATACATTCTTTCATAAAATGCTTAGAATTTAAACATTTTCCTAATGGTAACATTATGTTATAATCATATTCAACTACGCTAGGTAAATATCATAGTTGGTTAATGAACATAAATGATGCAAATGAATGAGACACCCTTAAATCTATCAACGTACATGCTGCTACACCACCAATGTAAATCATACGTGATACAATTACAGGTTGACTATCATCATTAGGTTCCATGAAGGCAAATATTATGGGTGTAATCTTTCTTTTCTATTCCTCTATCAACATTGGGCAGTCTCGGACAAAGTGATTGTATTCAAAGCATTTGAAACATTGTCTCATCTCTACTTTACATTCACCAAAATGTTTCTTTTTGCATTCAAGGCATGGATTAATTTGGAGCTTCTTATCACCCCTTTTAGCTTCTAAGGGTTGCTCATTAATTCTTTTTCCTTTATCTTGCTGATTTCCTCCCTCAAAATGCCCCTTGAATTTCTAGCATTAAGCTACTATCCTTTCCTTCATTGCATTGGAACTTCCATGGACATGCTTTTAGTAGAATCCTTTTGTCTTGTATATTGAGTTTTTGCTTCTTCTACTTCTAGGGCCTTTGCTACCACATTAGCATATGACACAACATGCGTGCCAAATATTTTTACTCCTCTATAAACTTCTACCTTAAGGCCTCGCACAAACTGATGGACTTTGTGCTTGTTAGTGCTTACCAGATGCGACCCAAATCGAGAAAGCACTTTAAACTTTTGAACATAATCTGACACCGTACTTGTCTGATGAAACTGTACAAACTCCACTAGTTTATTAGCTTGGGTAGTTAGACTAAAATATATTTCATAAACAAGTTCATTAGATTATTCCCATCGCATTGTTCTCACATCGTTCATTGTTTTCACTATGTCCCACCAGTATCTTGCATCTTGTGTTAACATGAACACTGCACATGCCACCCTTTCATTTTCTTCGATCTTAGCATAGTCGAACATATCCTCTAGTATCCTTATCCATTCCTCAGCATGAATAGGATCCATAGATTGTCTATCAAAACTAAGAGATCTCAATCAACAGAATCGTTCGTAACTTAATTCCATTGATCAAGAATTTTCTTGTTCGTCCCTGAACATGTATCGTTCTAAATACTAAAATTGTCATTCAACCAAGTTTGTGAGTTGGTTGATTACCTCATCTTTGTCGACCACTTCTCTTTGACCTCTTACCATTTTATAACCTAAAATTTTATGTTATACTAATAATTTAATAAGTCACTTAATATATACTTACACAGTTGAGGATGTATCTCTAGATTGATGCTGGACTTATTATGCAGCCTACGGAAACAATTTCAACTCAGTGGCTCGGATACTATATTGTAGCGACCTTATTTTTTATAACATATTTTTATGCAGTTATTGCATGCTCGTAACATTTTTAAAAAAAACTATTTTGTATATGAAATACTTATTGTAATGGTTTAAACATAGCAAACGCTTTTAGTGGAATGTTAAATAAAAACAATTTATACATCCAAAAAGAGTCCATATTTAAAACACCATCCCTTAGGCCCATACCAACATAGTGTTTGATTTTACAAAAAAAAACTTTCATTTACATGTTAACATACTATTTTAAGTAAACGTCCATAATTCAAATATACTCTCATCCATCTAGACACCCTTGGCAACTAGTGCCCTACTAGTCAATTCGGTAGTTAACAACTAAAACCTTAAACTATAGAAAATTCTTACCAGCAACCTCACAGTCACGATTTCCGTCAAGGACCGTTGAGTTTAACACCTCGGTTTCGTCTCTGTCAATGACTGTCAAACGGAGACGAAGGACTTCAAGTTTCGTTCGTCCTGGCAGTTCGAAGAAGATGGACGTTGGTGGTTCTGTCCGTTCTGGCAGTTCGAAGAAGATGGACGAATTGGCGGATACATATCCCTGGCCGTTAGATCGAGTGTCCCTCGTCTGGTTCAACGGCTAAGATTGAATCTGGCATCTTCCAGAGGGGACGGACAAACGTCATTCCTTCGCCGTTGGATCGAGCGAGGGACATCCCTCCTCTGGATCAACGGCCAGGATTGCATCTGGCGTCGTCTAGAGCCAACGGACAGACATCCATCTCTGGCCGTTGCATCGAGTGACGGACATGCAGGGATGTCCCTCATCTGGATTGACGACCAGGATTCACTCCGAATTAACTGTCACGTGCAAGGTACAAGCGATTTTAAAACGCGTGAATTCCCTCAATTAAGACGGACGTCCCTCGCCATGAAACGGACCTCCGTCAGCCAATACTACGTCGTTTTGCCCTCAATGGATGCCTCTCACCTTTAGACAGCATCGTTTAGGTCATGACGAGTGTTCATCTTAATAAGAGGGATGTCCGTTTCTCTCAAATTTCATGCAAATTTGCCTTTAAACGGTGTCGTTTAGGCCATGATGGACGACTGTCTTCATATGACGGATGTTCATCCCTCTCGGATTTCATACCCTTTCCCTAGATAATAAGTCTGTTTCTTCTGCCTTATAACAAAATCAAACACAAGAAGTCCGTCCCTTGCCCTAGATATTTAAGAGAGAAATTTTGTCTCCCCTGACCAACTCCCTCAACCCACATCACATGGAGTCAAGAGGTGCTGCTTCATCTATTGTTGAAGAATCCATTGACTGGAAAATGGAGGTGGAGTCTATTCATATTTCGACACTAGAGACCAATGAGAATCGATGTAACAACCCGGATTTTCATAATTCTTTGAAAATGTGTGAAATTTTGAAATTTTTTTTTGAAACCAAATCAGAGAGCGCCTAAGTTCAGATCGCTACCAACTGTTCATAAAACTCACTATAAAAATCTCATTTAATAAAATTATGCGGAAGCATTATGAAAATCATTCATTTAAAACTTTACGAAAGCGTAAATAACTAACCCATTGAAATACTACTTTTTATACAACTCACTACGTAATTTAATTACATCTTTGAAAACTTAACATAATTAGACGGTTTCTCTTTTACCCTCTTTAAGCTTGGCCAGCCCCATACTCCCTCGTGCGTGCAAATCCACCAACCGATGCCTTTATCGTCTGATTATTATCTTTTGCTACTTCTAGTCCGTGCATTCCTCATAGCATACTAGTACCTACGTTTACACCACAAGCAACTGTAAGCTCGAAGACTTAGTAAGGAAAAAGGATTTAATGCATATGAATGTCACTCTTTAGTTCATTTTGGAATAAAGGCCACCCAAACCAATCTTTTCATTAAGTCCATAATCCGTTTATTTCTTTACTAAATCTTACTTTGATCCCTTGGGACCCTTTATTCTATTTTTCCATTATTCCATACTCGTATTTAGAGCTGTAATTGGGAGGCCTTTCTCGTGCAATGGCATAGTGGCCGAGCCTAGCCTTTTTCCTCACATTTAGAACTCCTGTACCCTATGAAGGAGGGGCTACGCCTAGATCGTCGACTAGATGCGCTACCCATCCACTCCTAATTTCCTTTTCTTCTTTCTTTCTCAACTTTTTACCTCACATATGCATGTGTGCGTACCAAGCGGTGGCACTCCCTATTAGTCTCTATTAACATGATGCATGACTATACATTATCAACCTACCATGACGCATGATACTTTATAACGTAACATTCATAAGAAGTGAAGTGCGCATAGAGAAAGTAATTGTAATTGAAATTGCAAGAATTGAAAGTGCATGGAAATGTAAACAACCAAAAATTGAATAAAGGAAATTGAAGACGCATATTGTAGAACAATTAAGTTACTGAATTAGAAACAACGAAACACATAAGGAAATCAACAATAAGTACTAAGGGAAAACAGGACTTTCGCTCACACTTATCAGAACAACCGTCTTTGAATTAAAACAATGAAGGGCATGCTTGAACAGAACACATTATTGATTTACATGCTAGTCATCCTAGTTAATTCCCTAGTCAATTTACATGTTCAAAGATTATAATTAATCATGCATTTATTATGATTCACTAAACATGCTTTTGATAGTTTAATGGGTTAAGCATGCATAGCAATTTAATTTAACGTGCTAGTTTTTCTAGTTAATATCCTAGTCCATTTATATGCTTCCTACATTTATTGTTCTTGGTGATTAGTCTGATTAGCTATCCTAATTGATTTACATGCTCGAGTTGATTATTTCAGTTAATAGTTCTAATTAATTAACATGCTCAGTTGATTGCTTTATTTAATTACGCTAGTTAATTAACAGGCTTTAATTAATTAATTACGCTAGTCAATTAACATGCTTTAATTAATGATCTAGTAAACTATTCTAATCAATTACATGCTTAAGGTGAATTACATGTTTTTATCCTAGATGATTTAAACATGCTTTTGAGGTTACTTGATTTAGCATGCTAATCCCAGTTGTTACTCTAGTTAATTACATGCTCCATTATTAATTGAACATGTTTGAGTCGAGCTAATTATTACCGTTAATTATCCTAATTGATTAAACATGCTCAACTAACTAATTACTGACTCTAGTTAAGTTATTTTACATGCTTGTTTAGTTAAGTTAAGTTAAGTTAAGTTAGTATGCTAGTTTAGTTGATCATTCTAGTTAATTAACATGCTTCAATTACTCAACACATTGATATTAGCCTAGTTAGTTAACATGCTTAACTAATTGATTTACATGCTAGACTAGTTATTAACATGCTTAGGGTTCAAGTTAATTTAATCACACGAGTTCATTACAAACGCTGAACAATTAACATGCTGAAACTAATTAACTAATTACTCAAATTAGATTACTTATCAGTTAGTTAAGTTGGCTATGTTTGAGTTTATTATTTAACTAGTTAATTTACATGCTGATAGCTAACTAACAGAGAGGGATTAATTCACAGCAAACAAGGAAATCATCCACGAGAATAAACTAAACAAATGAATTTATAATTCATTCCTACATAGCTCAACTTTTCTATTTCGCTTATACTCTATTTTACTATACCTCATTCTTAGACTTCACATCTTAGATTTCACTTAATCATTTACTTACTTCACTTTCAACTAACACTCTCAAACTCTACTATCAAACTAACACCATCAAGCTAACGCAACCAATAAAGGAGTTCATAGAGCAATTCATAGAGCAATTTGACAACCAAGCAAATCATTACAGCAGGGGATTCACGATTACTACTCCAACACAATTCGCAGAGCATTAAATACTATTAATAACTAACAATGGCATTCAAGGCAACCTACATACTACTAGCAATAAACAAGGCGATTAACATGCTTAACAACTAACAATAAACATTCTAACGGCTGGCAGTAAATGCACTAACAAAACATACTAACAGTTGGCAGTAAACTTCACTAACATTAAGCATAAGCATTGAACAAACAGTAGCTAACATTAACACTAAACTCACACACCCATACTTGTGGTGCAGGGCCTCAATGGCCAAAACACCTCTAATCCCTTACCAATTTTGATAAACTAAACTCAAGGACAGCTCTCTTCAAGCTCCCCCAGCTCACGACAGTCCCAGCTCCTAGTCCCAAACCCACAACTCTCTCCTAACTCGTTAGCTCACTCACGTTTACCCACCTCACAGCCTCACTTCTCTTCACTTACTCTCAATACTTACAACACACTTAACTCTTCACTCACAGACAGAGAAGCTCGTAGGGGAGGGAGCTTCTCGCAGATAAGGGAAAATGAAGACTGAAGGAAGGGAGGGAGGTATTACCTGGGATGAAAGGAGGGACACCATGAGTGCCCTAAGGTAGAGAGGAAGATGGCCTAAGGCAGGGGAGGCCAACTACGGGCATAGGGGACGATTTTTTGTCGCCCATGGAGAGGGGAGGGTCGATTCTTGTCGGTTTTCTTAAGATTTTCTACGATTTCCATCATTTTCTTCTTATTTTATTCCGAAGGTCTGGGCTAATTTGGACGAGTGCGGATGCATAGGTCTCGTCCGCAAGAATAAAATCACTCAGGCTAAAACGAGGCTTTGGACGGGCGAACGCGTCTCTGTCCTGTCCGTACATTCCACAAGTGGGTTTCAGACGCCATATAACGTCCGCACGTGGCGTCCCTGTGTCGTCTGAAAGTGTCCATAAAATGGACAGAGGCAAATCAAACGATGCCTTAACTCGTTCGCAGCGTCCCAACTCATCCGAAATTGTTTAGGTTTATAACAGATTCGATGCGGACGCTACTCCTCTCGTCCGCATCGTCCGGACCCTCTTCCGCATCGTCCGGACCCTCTTCCGCATCGTCCGGACCCTCTTCCGCACTTCGACATAGTGTACTCAAGACGCCAAACCACGTTCTGAGTCTCTTCCCAACTCTTCCCTGTGTGTGCAACGTGAGTGCAGACGATACATTACGTCCATAGTATCGTCCGCATGTCATACGAAACTTCACAATGAAGTGAAGTCAGGATGAGACATCG
Source organism: Begonia loranthoides (assembly GCA_022433065.1). Lineage (NCBI taxonomy): Eukaryota > Viridiplantae > Streptophyta > Magnoliopsida > Cucurbitales > Begoniaceae > Begonia > Begonia loranthoides. The sequence goes on along the minus strand of CM039477.1, from coordinate 8,499,627 downwards.
CGTCCCCAAGTCGTCCCAAGCTCTCAGGACGATGCTCCACACGTTTGCGGACGACACGACTCGTCCGCAGAGTCATCTGAAACACTCTGGGCAGCTCTTCCCATGTTTTTCTCACTAACTCCTATCCCGTAACCACTCCCCCATGAATACTCGTCACAAAATGACACGTATAAATATGTGATGCAATACCCCCAAGCTCCCAACACTTGATTACATCACGTATACGTGGGAAACGTTAGTGGACCCTAAAGTTAACAATCTAGAATGTCTTTGGTAATACCCCGATAATCGTCCGACTTAAAAAATATCGGGGTGTTACAATCGGTGGTTGTATCACGAAGCTTGTATAGAAGTGCATTCAATCTTGGCATCTCTGGACTTGGAGCTGCGTTCAATATGTGACTTAGATGATGATAATTGGGCAGAGAGTATGCATCCCCAAGTAGAATGTTCTTCCTCGGAGCTCTGTCTAGGTAAGAAGTATAGTTTGTTGAAGGATATTAGAGATGAAGTAGTTGATTATGCTTTGAAAAATGGGCACGGGATCAAATTTGTCAAAAGCGAATGTCATCGGTTGACTGTTGTGTGCAAGGATGGATGCAGTTGACGGCTTCATGCTTCAAAGATGAAAGGTGAGCTTACTTTTCAAATTAAGAGCTATAATGAGGCGCACACATGTGCACGACAAATAGAAAGCCGACACGCTTCCAACAAATGGGTGGCAACCCAATATTTGGATAGATTCAAAAGTCAACCCACGTGGGACCTACCTTCCATTATTGAGATTATCAAGAAGGACTTTAATGTCAATATTACCCCAAGTCTTGCCAGAAGAGCCAGAAATTTAGCACTGAACCTAAATGAAGGGGATTGGGACGAACAGTAAAATCAACTATGGTCCTACGCAAAAGAGATTAAAAATCCAATCACGGCAGCACATTGTTGTTGGTGGTAGATATTCCTGAGCTTACGCCCCGTCCAAGTCTAATATTTAAAAGAATGTACATGTGTAGGGCGAGGGACGCCCTTCGCGATTATAAGGGAGATTTCGTTGTCCGTCAGGAGGAAAAAGCTGTCATTTAGCTTTTAGAGTATGAAATTTGAGAGGGACAGACGTCCGTCGTATTAAGACGGATGTCCGTCATAGCCTAAACGACATTGTCTAAAGGCAGATTTGAATGAAATCTGAGAGGAACAGACGTCCATCGTATTAAGACGAACGTTTGTCATTGCCTAAACAATGCCGTCTAAAGGCAAAGCATCCATTGAGGGCAAAAAGGACGTAGTATTGGCCGATGGACGTCCGTTTCATCGCGAGGAACGTCCGTCTTAATTGAGGGAATTTGCGCGTTTTAAAATCATGTGTGCCTTGCACGAGATAGTTAATTCATAGTAAATTTTGGTCGTCAATCCAGACGAGGACGTCCGTCGCTCAATCCAACGGCCAGGGATGGACGTCCTTCCGTCGCCTCTGGATGACGCTAGATGCAATCTTGGCCGTTGATCCAGAGGAGGGACATCCCTCGCTCGATCCAACGGCCATGGAAGGACGTCTGCTCGTCCCCTCTAGAAGACGCCAGATTCAATCCTGGAAGTTGATCCAGGTGAGGGACGTCCCTCGCTTGATCCAACGGCCAGGGATATGCGTCCGTCCATTCGTCCATCTTCTTCGAACTACTAGGACGGATGAAACCACCATCGTCCATCTTCTTCGAACTGCGGACGGATGGAACTTGACGTCCTTCGTCTTCGTTCGACGGTAATTAATAGAAACGAAACCGAGACGTTAAACTCGACAGTCCTGGACAAGAATTGTGACTACGAGGTTTCTGGCGAGAATTTTTTATAGTTCAAAGTTTTAATTGTTAAAAAAATATTCTCCTAGATTTAACTTATCATTGGTTGCGAACTATAGGGTCTGCAGTGTTAATTTTCTATACATCAATGTCATTTAAACATAAACAAAATTTCAATCGATAAAAAAATAGAAATTTATTTCAGAGAGACAAAAACCAGCAGATGGCAAATTAGGGCAACATAATGGAAAAATTTGACATACGCAGTAGAATCAGAGAAGAGAAATTGTTGGACACTGAGAAGAGAAGCTACGAAGCAAAAATCTTATTTGAGAAAGATGCAAATAATAGAGGAGAAGACAAAATAGCAAAGAAATAAGAAAATCCGGTCGAGCAATGACAGGAATGATGATTACAATCTGAAAATTTTGTTCCCCAAGCACAAATGATGAAATTGCAATCTGATTTCATCGTTCCCCATAAATAAATTAAAGAGGCAAAAAACCATGATAGAGAGTAGAAATACGATGGAGGGGAAATGAGGATACACCATATTTTAAATTTATTTTAAAGTTAAATTAGTGAGAAGAAACGATGGCAAGTACATAGCCAATGCACTCTATTTTTAATTTGTACTTGGAATCGTTGGTATATGTGTATACTTAATTTTAGAGGACATATATCCACACATAGTTAAGTTTACAGAATGTTATATGTGGTGCAAATATTCATTGTAGAAACCTATGTGTTCGCCGCGAATATCCACTTCACATTTACCATTCCCCAGACACAACTCATGCACGACCATATCTCCTTTCAAAAAATAATATATTAGTTATATCCGTGAAAGTATTGGTGTCTACATATAATTGATTTCGAAAGGACACGTGACATCAACAAAAGTATTAGTGTTTGTAGATATTTAGTTTAGGAAAGATACATGGTAGCAGACGCAAATGTTTCCGTAACAGATATTCACACCACACTTAACATTCTATAAACTCAACTGATGCGCAACCATGTATTATTCTCAAACCAAATATTTGTGGATACCAACACTTCTATGGACACCCACACTTTTGTGGACACGTATTCTTCCGCGAATATGAACACATTGGCAAATACATCATCACAAGACTCAAAATACCTATCAATGCAAGGCAATCATGACCCCTGCAGAATAGAGGAGAGGGAGAAAGACTAATTTTATTTTTTATTTATTTAATTGTTAGGAGAAATGAGAATAATTCTCCTTTTAAGAATTGTGGATATATTAAATTATAAAATATGTATCATAACTTTAGTTGATTAATTCATAGACTTATATTAAAAAAAAAAAAAAAATAAATATTATAAATGTAGTGTAATATTTTTATATTATAATATAAATGGAAAATTTTGTAAAACTTGTACGCAATTGCTACTGATAAATTCACCTTTACTAGCTCTGCTCTTTAATTACATAAACAATAAGGTTTGATGGCATTGTGTAGCTTTTTTTATTATTAATTACTGTTAGCTGCATTTAATAAATTAAAATTTTAAAAATAATTTATCAATTTTAATAGTTAATAAATTATAATATTTAATTATAAAATTACGTAAAAATACATTAGAATTTAGAAAGAAAAAAGAGTGTAGGCCAAAACAGATAATTAAATGTTATTATTTAAAAATTTAATGATTAAAAGAAAATTTTTTTTTTTTGTAAACGCTAAACAGATTTCAAAATCTGCATTTTTTCCGTCGTCCAAATTGTTATAATGTTTTTTAAAAAATTAAAAAAATTTATTTTATTAATCACTAAAATAAAATATAAATTTCGAAATGAACACATTTTTTAACTCTTTCAAGAGTAACACCAAAGAGAGGTTAAGTTTTCAGGGAAAATGACAAATCAACAATTGTAATTTGTAATTAATGATAAGTCAATTATTAAATTTTTTTTATTAACAAATTAATCACTAAACTATGAAAAAACGTCACCGTAAACATCGTTGTTATGTTTTCCGTCAAAATCCGTTTACGTTAACACCTCCGTTTCATTGATGCTAAGGATCGCCGAATGGAGACAAAGGACGTCAACTATCGGAGGGCAAGGGATGCCCCTCCGGCATGCTGGGAGACAGACGGGTGTTGGAACAATTGTCAGGTGATCACGACAATTGTCAATGGCCGTTGGATTGAGGAAAGATGTCACTCGCTAAGAATTGACGGCCAGGATTGAATCTGGCATTTTCCAAAGGCGATGGCGGACGATCGTCCATGGCTATTGGATCGAGGGAGACATGTCCCTTATAGGGATTGATGACCATCATTGAATCTACCATTTAGCGTTCAAAGAAGGATCTTCGGTTTAAAAATGAACGTCCCTCATATTAAGAAGGACATTCGTTATGGCCTAAATGACGCCGTCTTAAGACGAGAGACGTCCATTGTGAGGCTAGAGATGTCTGTAATTGGCAGAACGATGTCGTCTTAGGGCGAGAGACGTCTGTTATGGACGAGAGACGTCCAAAATGGGTCGGGTGACGTCCGTTTTGGAAGAGGGACCCCCATCTTAATTGAGGGAATTCGTGTGTTTTAAAAAGGCATGTGCCTTGCACGTGACCCTTCAACGTTAAAGAATTTGGAGTCAATCATGGCCGTCAATTCCAATAAGGGACGTCCCTCACTCGATCCAACGGCCATGGATTGTCGTCCGCCATCACCTTTGGAAAATGGCAGATTCAATATTAGCTGTTAATCCCGATAAGGGACGTCCTTCGCTTGATCTAACAGCCATGGATTGTCCTCCACCATCGCCTTTGAAAACTGGCAGATTTAATCCTGGTCGTCAATTTTATGTTCGAGGGACGTCGATCTTTGATCGAGAGACGTCCGTTTTATGTTCAAAAAACTCTAAATCTGCCTATATAATCTCGAAGGACGTCTGTTACCCCCACAATTTACATGATGAAGGTGGCAGACCGCAAGGCCAATCGGAGGGGAGCTGGACCCTCCAAGCGCACAAGACAAGATGGGCCAGTTGTAACACCCCTCATTTTTATTTTTTTATTTTTTATTTTTAAAGTAAGTTATGCAATGTCCATAAAATAATTAAAACAACAGTTAGATAGCATATTTTCAAAACAGTTCTTTTTACAGTTTTCAAAAAGTTCTAGTTATACTATAACTAGCAAAAGTTCATCAATTGATACTATTAGCAAAATATCAGTTCTTCCTATCCTTTATCCCTAACCATTATGTTCAATCCCTTGTTCAGTCCATACATAAACACTAAAGTCTATCTGAAATAGTACCATAATTTCTGAAGTTAAAAGGCCTATTTCAACAAAACATTGGTGATGAAGCACAACCACCAGATCAATTGGGCTGATAATCCAAAACGTCGTCTCGGAGTATCTCCTCCACATAGTGATCATCATCCAATACATTACCTACATCATGGGGAAAAACAATGAGCCTAACGCTCAGCAAGAATTTAAATGAATGCAATGAATGCAATGCATGAGTATACAATGTAATTTAGTTTAGAGTACATACATGACAAACACCGTGGGACATGAGGAAGACTTGGCCAAAAATAACATATACATAACATATGTTTCCTCATGCCGTATGTACTTTTTGTTCCGAGAACGTTGGGGATTTCGGTACAGGAGACAATGAATACCTATCCCCATGTCTTTATCTATTTCTATCTCATCGTTTCATTTATATTTTCATTTTCATTCATTGTAACTCATGGGGTATCCTTGCCATCCCGAACCCCCACACGCCCTTTAAATAGATTAAACATGTCATGTAAAATGAACAATTTCATAAATCCTAATTATGATGCATGTATGTCAGGAAACTGATAAAGCTAGGCACAAGAATCACAAAACATGGAACTAACACGTACACGTACAATATATGCTTAGCAGTTGAATATAGAAAGATACTTATTTCATCCAAATTGCAACAATAAATTACAATAATTACAAGAATGACTTAACATGACAATCATACTTAACCTAGCATAGTGGTGAACAAGATGGACAAATATAAAACAAATTTTCCTTTACTTAAACCATATCCAAAAGTTGGTTTATCTCCTCCTTTAGATACTGTCCTCACGGCATAGCTGTTATACTCATATCTTCCAATTCAGAAACTTAAAAACCATGTGACATACCGTCATCATATTTCTTTAACACACAAAACTTCCATTTTACAATATAACAGGCAACAACACAAGTTAACTTCTCCTAATTCACCATAACAGGAACCTCATGCTCAGTAGTACTCATATTCACAATTCGTTATTCACGATTAGAGATTAACACATCAAGAGACAACAAGAGAAATCACACACAACCCCGTGATGTAGGCTTCCATTGGCCACACAACATTTAAATTCTTACCTCTCTCCAATAAATAGCTAACGTTTGGCAATTTTCCAGCTATTCACTGCACCCACATCCACAGAGTATACTTATGTAAATGAAGACAACAAAATGGATGGAAGAATAGACAAAATCACACATTTGCAGCACTTACCTCTTCTTGTGGTTTACTCGCACAACACTCAACCATCCTTTGCCGCCAATTTTCTTAACCCATTTACTTATAGAATTTCCAGGAAGTGGTGAAGACACGTAGTGGAGGAAGGGATACGTGGTTGAATACCCAACACTCAAGTGATTGGGGTCCAATGGCTGGTAGCCACCCAGAAACCTCCCTCAACCTCAGACTCCCGTGTCATCAGCAGCATTTTTGAAGGCAATTTAGTTTTATTCATGAAAAGCCCTAATTTAAATGGGTTTTACGACGATGCGGATGCGGTTTGTCGTCCGCATCAATCGTCCACAGCGTCTGCGTGGATTTAACAGATTCAAATCGGACGCTGTCTTCTCGCGTCCGCCCCGTCCACTGCGTCCGATAATTCCCAGAATTTTGGACAGAGTCATTGCGGAAGGCCCTGTTACCATCCGACGCATCCGCACCTGGACAATTTAGCGTCCGCACTTGACAGATCAGTGTTTAGGATGCCAATTTGTCATCCTATGAATCCTAAACCTTCCAACCTTGCGTTTTATTAAATGTTTTACGTAATATTCGATGAACCATATGATATGAACAATATAATACATTATCAAAAGTTTTTACAAAGTTATAAACGGACTTTACACGGTATTTTAAACTTCTGGGATATTACACCAGTGGCGTATCAATGCACACAACAACACAGCAAGCCAAACAAGCCAAGACAGGGCGCCACATCAGTTCATTGAAGGCAAGGCAGATTGGCGCAGTTCAATGAAGGGATGTGCAGTTAGGGGCAGCTTCATTAAAGGCAAACAGTAGCTTCAATAAAGGCAACAACACTTGGCGCAATTTATTAATGGAGATCGTACCAAGCGCGTGGGAGTTAGCGGCGCGACAATGAAAGCAGCGAACAACGACCGAATCATTAAGGGCACAGCATAGCCGTTGTTACCAGGTGGTGCATTTATTGCACAACCGTTACTATCCGTTGGGGGCGCCAGCTGAGGATTCATGATGTGGAGGAATACTAGCGTCCCAAGTAGGAGAGCTTGGCAGAGATCAGACAACAACTGATGATGGAAAGTTATGTTGTGCACAACGCGCCCAAACGGACCAAAGAAGAGTTACTTACCGTTGGGGCATCCAAGCAAGCATTTGGCTATGTGGAGCATTGACAGTGCGCCAAGTCGGAGCGCACATCGCAGGAGACAATAACTGCGCACAAAGTGTGCACAGCGGGTCCTATCATACAGTGCCAGACAGGGGCGCATAGCGCAACAGCAATAGCTGCGCAAGCGTAGCGCGCACAAACTAACTAGAAAACGGGTAGTGGAGTCAAGTGACTCAATTATTGTATAGTTAAATGCATTATAAGCTTTGTACTATATAATGGCCATGAGACACCAACCAAGGATATGAACTTCTGATTGAGTGTTTATCCTTGAGCATTTGTGGTGATCCTAGGTGAGAGTTTCCTTGTGTTCGAATAAACAAAGGTTGGGAGTTAGCCTCCCGTAGACACTTGGCTTCATGAGGAGTCTTTGAGTGAAACACTTGCGTGCAAAGCAAGAGTAAGCGATCCTATTCCGCAGGAAGGCTGGTTAAGGGAGTCCTTAACGCTGCACATAGCCAAAGTCGAGAAAAAGAAAATTGGGGTGTGAAAGTTGGTAGCAGAGCACCAGTTTGTGCTCATTGCTATTTGATGCTGCTCATTTCTCTCGTCCACTAAGCAACATTTCAATGGTGCTTGAATTGGTATTAGGTCTCGTTCGTTGGAGCCACACAATTCGAAGGATACTCAAGTGCAAAATTCCATGGAGGAAATTGTTGCATGACTTACTCGGTTGGAAAGATTCATGAGGGTATCAGATTCAACATCAGAAGAGCTTCCTTTGTTGTTTCAAGTTCGCTTGCTTCGAGAAGCGCTTGATGAGTTCCCAGCTGCTATTGGAGCTGATGTCCTTGCTAGTGAGTGGTATTTACAAAGTATCGTTGGGCGTATTAACAAGGAGCTTGCCGGTAGAGGCAAGGATGCGTTTGGTAGCCCAAGCCGACGATTAGAGATCCCTGCACAAAGATATAAGGTGCCTGAACCTACACCTTATGGAGGCAACAGCGACACCAAGGAATTAGAAAATTTCCCATGGGATATGGAACAATATTTTGCCGCTGCTAACATTGAAGGGAGAATCAAATTATGATTACTACCATGTACTTGACGAGAGACGCAAAATTATGGTAGCAACAGAACCATGGAAGGGAGCCGCGGATCGCTTCATTTGAAGAACTCAAGAATGAGTTGAAGCACAAATTCTTGCCTCTCATTACAGAATGGGTTGCCAAAGAGGCCCTGCGAAATCTAAGGTAACTCGGCACGGTTCGCGGATATATTCGGGTGTATTGTTCTTTGATACGCAAAATACGCGACATGGCGGAGGAGGATAAGCTGTTTAACTTCATAATGGGTCTACAGCCATGGGCCCAAGCTGAGTTAAAGCGCTATGGAGTGAAGGACTTACAAATGGCTATTACCATAGCCAAAAGATTTGTGGACTGTTAATTGGCACCCACTTTTGAAAAGACAAGATCAAAGGAGGATGTTCGATCGGGGAAAGGTGAAGGCAAATCGAAGAGATCCTAGGATAGATCTACAGGAATTGATCAATCCCGAAGAGAAAGAAATCAGGATGCTTCACTTGTGGAGGACCTCACTTTGCTCGAAATTGCACTCAGAGCAAAATGTCCACAATATTGGTTGACGATGATAAGTCCGAAGAGGGGGAATCTCAGGTGAACTCTATATAGCTTCTCAACACTCTCACAAGTGCCAAGACCATGGCACCTAGTGGAGGGCTCATGTATGTCGATGTGTTTATTTGGGGGAGTAAGCTACGTGCTATGTTAGACATCGGGGCGACAAACAATTTTGTCTAGGAAAGAAAAGCAAAGGAACTTGGCTTGGAGGTGGCCAAGAGTTTGAGTGTTATTAAAGCTATAAACTCGGGAATGCAGCAAATTTTGGGCAAGGCAAAACTCGTGATTCATGTGGCAGAGTGGCGAGCATAATGCCATCTCATGGTGGTCCCATTCGATGACTACGAGCTCATTTTGGGGATGGAGTTCTTGCGGCAAGCCAAAGCAATGGTGTTGCCGCCTCATGGTGATCCAAGATGAAACTACCATGTTCCATCAAATGCGAGATGGGAGAAAAGAAAGTGATGGAATTAGCTCTTCAAGCCAAATCGAGAAAGAAGAAGGGCAAAATGACCTATTTGGTGGCACTTTGGGAAGTGGAGGTGGAGCACACAAAAGAAATGGTGTCGGGTGTGACATCGCCAGCACAAATGCATTATTGTGCGGCACCGCCAAAATTGGTTAATTTGCGAAAGCAAGAGGATGAGGCGCTGGAATTGGGTTCTATCCAACCATCCAACAATGAGGTGCTGATATTATTTGGACAAGCAAGATTTGGTTTGTGGCAAAAGGGTAATGGATATCAGGCTCTCAACTACAAAGTGACGGCAGACATGCGATGGTGCACTCACACTTGTGAAACCAAGCCAAGATCTATGCTGGATCTTGCAAATAATTACCAAACGTTCGTCAAGGACTATTCAATGATAGTAAATCCCAAGGGGAATATGTTGCAAAAAGCTAATTCTTATGCATGGTTTGGCGCATGCAAAGGGGCCTTTGATCAAAAGAAAGACGCGGTGACGACGGTTATGGGACTCAAGTTATCGGATTTCAAAGAACCATCTGAGGTGCACACGGATGCGTTACTCAAATTGGGACATTGGGAGGAATCTGCGACGGTTTCTACAATTCGCCCAAATTTGTTGGAGTATATCAAAGGGGCAGCAACACTTGACGGAACTTGTATGCAGATCATGAAGTTGGGCTTGATTCGTGAGGGGAGCTTCTTGTGGAGGCACTGCGTTCGGCTACACTTGCCGAATTGGGGCGGCATGCACCAATTTCTCGTGGGGAAGACCTACTATGTGAAAGGGGTGGATTACTCGGGTGAAGCACGAACTAAGGAACTTAACGTGTCTAATATTTGTTTGACGGGCAAACACTTATTGAAAACGTTAGCCAAATTTCTGGACCATTGAGCCATGGAAGAAAGTCGAGGCCAGCGGTTCTTTGTGCAAAGGGGTGAAGAAGAAGAGGCTAAATTGGAGATAGATGAATTTCCGCAACTTGGACAAATAGTGGAAGGCTACCTAACTTTGTTGTCTACGAGGGCGTCGATTAGGTGGGGGAGGTTTGTTACCCCCACAATTTACATGATGAAGGTTGCGGGCCGCAAGGCCAATCGGATTGGAGCTGGACCCTTCGACCGCGCAAGACAAGATGGGCCAGTGGCGAATCAATGCGCGCAACAACACAGCAGGCCAAACAGGCCAAGGCGGGAAGGAGCTAGGCCTTCCCAAGCGTGCAAGACATTATGGGCCAGGGGTGCATCAAGCGGGGCATGACAAAGCTACGGAACAGTTGGGCCGCACAGCAAAGCGGGCCAAGTAGACAGACCATGTAGCAAGGCGAACTGAGGGGAAAAACCATGCAGCACGGTGGGCCAAATAGGCCACACAAAGGGGAGTCTAGGGCAGCTTCCCTTACACAATAGCCAGATGGGCCAAGGCCATCTGGGCACACAAATAATGGACTTCGGATGAGCGCAACAAAGCGCATCAGGCAGCGGATACGGCTACTCGACAACGCGCACAGTTCATTAATTGAACTAGTGCGCAAGGCAGACACTTCATTAAATGAAGTGAAGTTACATTGGTGTTCAAGATGCGGCGATGGGGTGCCACATCAGTTTATTGAAGGCAAGGCAGATTGGCGCAGTTCAATGAAGGCATGTACAGTTAGGCGCAACTTCATCAAAGGCAAATAGCACTTGGCGCAGCTTCAATAAAGGCAACAACACATGGCGTAGTTTATTAATGGAGATCACACCAAACGCGCGACAGTTAGTGGCACGGCAATGAAAGCAGCGAACAACGGCCGGATCATTAAGGGCGTTGCATAGTCATTGCTGCCAGGTGGTGCATTTATTGCAGAACCGTTACTATCCATTGGGGGCGCCAGCTGAGGATTCATGATGTAGACGAATACTAGCATGACAAGTAGGAGCGCTTGGCACAGATCGGACAACAGCTGATGATGCAAAGTTATGATGTACACAACGCGCGCAAATGGACCAAAGAAGAGTTACTTACCATTGGGGCATCCAGCAAAGCATTTGGCTACGTGGAGCATTAACAATGTGCCAGGTCGGAGCGCACATCGAGGGAGACAGTAACTGCGCGCAAAGTGTGCACAGTGGGTCCAATCACACAGTGCCAGACAGGGGCGCATAGCTCAGCAGCAATAACTGCGCCAGCGAAGCGCGCGCAGACTGACCAGAAAACGAGTAGTGGAGTTAAGTGACTCAATTATTGTATAGTTAAATGCATTATAAGCTTTGTACTATATAATGGCCATTAGACACCAGCCAAGGATATGAACATCCGATTAAGTGTTTATCCTTGAGCATTTGTGGTGATCCTAGGTAAGAGTTTCCTTGTGTTCGAATAAACAAAGGTTGGGAGTTAGCCTCTCGTAAACACTTGTCTTCGTGAGGAGTCTTTGAGTGAAACACTTGTTTGCAAAGCAAGAGCAAGCGATCCTATTATGCAGGAAAGTTGGTTAAGGGAGTCCTTAATGCTGCACATAGCCAAATTCGAGAAAAAGAAAATTGGGGTGTGACAATGTCCCTCAAACATAAAATGAACGTCTCTATAATTCATTGAACTTAGTTCACCGAGAATTTTGTATTTCACAGTATGCGCCTGAGCACATAGTCAATTCTTATGTAGGCAGAACGACGCACAAGGAACCGCGGCGGATCATTTTCATTTCACGACAAAACGAAATTGACAGATTTTGACGACAAATGTGATAGTTGTAGAACCCATGAAATTTTAATTTAGATATTCCATCTATTAATTTTTTTGCGTTAAAATCAGTCATAACGTTGAAAAGTTGGCCCGATTTGTCGCGTAGCGGCCACGTACGCAAATTTGGTCAATTGGTCAAATTGGTGGAATTAGAAATTTCCGAACAAAAAATTCAATCAAATAACGAAATTGAAGAGCTAAAATTTGAGTTATAACGTTGTCGGATGAAGTTTGGAATAAGTTCGAATTAAGATCTAATGTTTCAATGTATGGTATGTGCATTTATACGAATGGGCATTTGCGTAATGAAGTGAAGAAATTAAAATACAAGAGGAGAATAATGTTTAATTGAGCAGAAAAGAATGAGGGCAAAATTGAAAAATAAAAATTGGTGAAGGGGGGAAAAATGCTGAAATTTTCGAAGTAGGGGAAGACAAAATTAGGGCTTCCACTACCCCTCCCCATTTCTGCATTTAGCCAAGAGGAAATTGCCCGAGAGAGAGAGAGAGACAGATCATTTGGCTGAAGCCGATTCCGGGCGACAAGGACAGTGACGGCCGAGAGCAGACAACGACGACTGGCTTCGTCTGGGCATTCTACGTAAGAAGGGAGTTTCTGTCTAAACGTTTCTGAGAGCAGAGATTTGGGCATTCCTGATTCTTTCAGTCAAGCTGCGAACGGCTGGGAGCTACCGACATAGGCAGTTGTGCGGTTCATCTAAGGCTTCCGAGTGTTTTGGACAACAGGGCAGCTCCAACCGAGTAGGGTTGGGAATCGGTTTGGTTCGAACCGGGTAACCAAACCAAACTGAACAATTTTGGTCGGTTCAATTCGGTTCTATTAGAGGAAAATTTTAATATATAACCAAACTGATCCGAACCAAAAAGTTAGGTTTGGTTTTTGTTTTTGTGTTGTAAGAATCGAGTAAAACCAAACCGAACCAAAATTAAAAAAAAAAATCCCTAAAACCCATCTCTCTTTCAGTTTCTGCAGCACTCCCTCCGCCAGCCTTTCTGTAACACCCCGACTTTCTAAATTGGATAATTATCGGGGTATTACCAAGGACGTAATCAATATATATTATAATTTAGGATAATTATTTAAATTGGACTCGTGATAGTCGTTAATCGGTATTTAAATGCGGTGTGTACATTTGACATATAGTTATATATTAAGCAAGTAAAAGAAATTAAGTGAGGAATTAATATGATGGGGATTAAAATAAATAGAACAAATAATAATTGAAGAATTTAAAATAAGGTTTGAGAGAAGTGTTGAACCGGTTCAGTGATAGAACCCGGTTCAATGATTTTGGCTTCAAGCTGTTTGTTCTCAGCTGGATCAAAAAGGGAGAATTCTCCTTTGGCCATTTCACGATGAATCTGACGAGAGAGGGAGAGAATTTCGCATGGCCTCTGGCCATTTCGCGTTTTTAGATCTGAAATAGAGAGGGGGACAGGGACGAAAATAGGAGAAATCGAGAGAGCAAGTGAACTCGTGAGAGGAGAGAAGAGAAAGAGAGGGATTAGAAGATGAAGAACCGAGAGGATGGATAGAGGGCGAATGTCAGCGACGACGACGACAAGGGCTCATGTGGGATGTCCTGCAAGCTGCTGGTGTTCTGTTGTCAGGAGCTAGGGCTTCGAAGGAACGCCGAGCTGCTGGTTTTGGAAAAGCAAACCGCGAAGGTTCACGAGCATCGAGCAAACCCGTACGTTTGATGAGGTATGTCACGGGTACTCTGTCATGGGTTTGTTCTGTCATTGCTGCGTTTGGATTGTTGAAATTGCAGTTGTGATTGGGAAGGATGAATTGAGGGAATGGCAGAGCGATTTTTCAGTGACGATTCAGTCTCTGGTTCACTGGGCTGTGGCTGGTTCGGCTTATGATTATGTCCGAGCTGATCTTCTGGTTCTTGTCTAATAGGTGTGAGGTTGCTCTGGAAAATTGTGGGAGTCGACAAGAGACTGATAAGTGAGAGTGTACAGGAGCTAGAATTGAGAGCTGAGTGCTTGCTCTCGGACGTCTCTGGTATGTGGAATTCTTCATTGTTAATCTAGAGTTTATGGACTTTAACTGCAGATAATTAGATTGTTGTTTGGTGATTTGTTGGGAATATGGTTAAACTCTGTTAGCTGTAGTGTAACCCTTGTTATTGCGTTGTTTCTAAACATTGTGAAATATTATGCTTGGATGCATGAATATGTGCAAGGAGAATATGTTGGTTAAGCCAGGGTTGGGTTCTGTTTTATCTTTTTATTTGGAAAAAGTTATATGTTTTTTATATAAGTACGGAAGAAAGATGAGTATTGTGGTTCTCTAATAAGCCATTGGTTGTTATCTGAATGAGAAGTTGTTAATGATAGATGTCTTATTATGAAGGTATTGAAAGAACGAGAAGGATGACGATTAAGTGCCTAATGCACAACAAAGATTTGAGGTAAGAAATTGGGTGTGTCGTGGCCATGTGGGGGCCCTACACCACAAGTAGTGTGTGTGAGTGTGGTAAATTAATGATTGTTAGATCACTATAATATTCCCTTTATTGATTGTTGAATTCTTTACTGTTAGATTGATTGTTGAATTTGTTAGATTTAGATGAATGAAGGCGTTAAGTTGCAGGATAAAGTGATGAAATGAATGATGGAATGATATGCATGTATGACCATTAATGAATAAAGAATTTTATTTTTTATTTTGGTACAATTTATTATATCCACTTGTTATAGTTTCTTGTACAATTCACTGTATTATTCACTGTAGTTTGTTAGTTGTTAACGTTTAATTAAATTTCATTAATTAAGCATGTGTAGATTAGTAGAATAATAACTGTATAAGCATGTTTAGCGTAATTAACTAAGTCAAACATGTCAAATTAAATAGAACTCTTTGCATGTCTAACTAACTAAGCCATTAATTGTAGCATGTTAAATCAAATTGAATAAACGCATGATCAATCAATTAGAATGTGATTTCTCATTTGAACTCCTTCAGGTAATTCAAGCATGTTTAGTTAACTTAATTAATTAGCACATTTGTAGTTGAAATCAATTATTAAGCATATTCTGTTTTCCATTGATTGAGCATGTTTCCTTTAAATTGTTAAGTTGTATCTAAGCTTTTGTAACACTGTGAAGCATGATTAATTCGCTTCTACATCTCGTACTTTATTAGTTTATTACTCTTGCCAATTGTTGTTGTATTTGTGTTATTCATTATGTTCGTTGATTTCCATTATTACTATTCTTGTTATTCATTGTTTGCTACTCGTATTGTTTGAATTATCAACTCTTTTATATTATGTCATCATGCATCATGTTAATAGAAACAAGTAGGGAGTGCCCTCGGTGTGATACTCACATGCATGAGTAGGAAAAATGTTAAATGAAATGAACTAATGATGATGATGATGATGATGATGGGGGGTTGATGGGTGAATGGGTAGTCCGGATCTAACCTACATAAGGTTAGAGACCGGTCAACTATTCCATCTAATACGTGTTCCTTTAACTTCCAGCTCGATATACGGGTTATGAATGAACGAATGAATGAAATGTAATGAAAAGATTGGCTTGGGGCAGACCCATTCCAAGTGAACTAAAGAGAGGCATTGCATATGCATTTTTTCCTTTTCCTTACTAAGTCTTTTAGACTTACAGTTACTTGTGGTGTAGGTATATGTGAATGACGAGAAGAATGATGAACATAACATAAAGCAGTTGATGAAGAATTTACACAGACTGAGCTTGTGATGGCCTGGCTACGAAGAGTGGAAATTGTAAATTCGTTAAGTTTCATTCCAAAAAGGTGTTCTAAATTATAATTGTATGGTTTGTTTATTTTGTTAAAATCGTTTTGTTTCCGCAATGTTTTAAAATAAATAAAGTTAACGCTTTCGCATATTTTATCCAATAAACGATTTTTATAACAAGTTTTTACAAACGGTTGGTAGTGGTCCGGATTAGGTGCACGCTGACATGTTTTTCTCAAAATTTAGCGCATTTTTAAATGTATGAAAGTCCGGGTCGTTACACTTTCTCCTCGAGCCTCCCCCCCCAAACAAAAAAACCCCAATTCTTTTTCTCTCACTCTATTCTCTAGGTCTAGCCGCTCCCCGCACGTCTCTTTGTCTCCTGCAGACTCTGACTTCACTCTCGGTATTTCTAGCAGAAGGCAGACATTGAGTCATCAACGACGAACTCTCTCAGTCTCTCTTAGAGTCAAACACTCTAGCCAAACATCGGTGTTTTGAAATCTCTAGTCAAACATCGGCGATTCGAACAATCTAGCCGGACACTGCCCTCTCTCTCAGTCTCTCTAGCCAAAGGCAGACATCAACTAGATCTGGTTATAGATCTAGAAACTATTTCTAGATCTAAGATTGCCATTTCTCGATTTTCTTTTGTTTGTTTTTGATCTGTTAGGTTTTTTTTATGTTTGATCTATTTGTTTTTTTTTATTTGTTTGTTTCTTTTTATTCTGTTTGTTTGGTTCTTTTTGATTTATCTATTTGTTTCTTGATTTGTTTTTTATATGTTTGCAGTGTAAGTGATTATTGTGCGCCAAAAATTTTGGAGGAACTCTCAATTTCGGTAGAATGTTTACTCTTTTTTTTTGCTACAAAATGCAGAAACGTGAACGAATGGAGGATGTGGATTCAACACCCACCGTTCGGGTCCTAAGGCAAAATGTTTGGTGTTTTGATTACTGTTTTGTAGTTTCTTTATTTTTTATCCATTTGTATTATTGCATTATAGAGTTATGCATTTTAGATTTTGATGGTATTTCTTCTCTAGAGACTATGTAATTGTATGTTAGTTTCTTTTAACCGTCTGTTCTGTTTCATATATGTCGATTGTTTGCTGTGAATTTTCATATATGTCAATGGTCTGCTGTGAATTGCTCATTTCATCGATTCAAATTGGTCTGTTGTGAATTTCTAATTTCATCAATTGTCTACTTTACTTTGTTGTTACGATTTTCTACTTTGTTGGTACGATTCTCTGCAGTGAATTGCTCATTTCATCCAACACATAAAAATTGAAGTCATGAAAAAATCAAACAGAACACATAAAAATTGAGGTCATAAAAAAATCAAACCGAAATCGAAACCAAACCGATTAGAACCAAAACCAAGGTTCAGTTTGCGGTTTGATTTTTCACTATGCTCGGTTCAGTTTTGGTTTGAAAAATTCAAAACCAAACCGAGTCTGTTCGGTTCTAATTCTGCCAAAAACCAAACCAAACCAACCATTCTCACCCCTACAATCGAGTCTATCCTCTGATTTTGGTGAGTACAGCCAGACACCTAGTTCTGTTTGATTTTTGGATTGAGAGATGGATTCCCAAATGTGGCTTGGTTCTGTTTAATTTCGATGATGAATGGTTTGGGTTCTGTTTGATTTATCTTTGGATTCTGTTGGGTTTTGTGTGGAATGCTTTGCTTGGAATGTTGTTGTATTGTTCATGCTCACAGATTGTTGTTCGGACCCGATTGTTGTTGTGATATTTTGGTTTTTGTTTTGCTGCAAATGATAGTGATTTAGGCTCTAAGTTCTGTTGGGTTTTTGTATGAAATGTTGCTGTGTTAAACCTCTGCTTCGATTTTTACCTGATGTATTGTGCCAAGTTGGTTTTTCTGTTGCGTTATTTATGATGCGATTCATTTTCAGAATGTTGTACTATAAGATGGGTTCTGTTTGATGGAAGAAAACCCTACTGACGTATCCTGTGATTTAAGATTCCTGTTTTTGCCAAGGTTTTAAGCTGATGAATTTAGGTTTTGTTTTGAAGCTTGTTGGTTGTATGTGGTTTAGGCTTCCTATTTAATTTGGTAATTCGAGTTGAGTGGAATATTAGCTCACGGTTTATTTGTTAAGACCCAAAGGATAAGATTTGAAAATTTGGCATTGTGTTAATTGATATCCAACTTTGCTAGTTGCTACATGTTGAGATTAGAGGGTTTGTGCTTGGCTTACTGTATTTAAATTTTTTATCATGGATAAACTCTGAGGACTTGCTCTAAGGATATATGCTCTCTGTTTTATTGTTGGGTATGATTATCTAAGCTTAAGGTTTCAGTAATAGATTCAAGAGGTGATGTTATCTAAGCTTAAGGTTTCAGTAAGGGATTCAAGAGGTGATGTTGCTGTTGTTTAGTTTCTTCATTTGTGGACTTGAAGATTTTAATTTGATTTGTTTGCTATCTTGAATAATGGATATTAATTGTAGTTGGAAATTGTTTTGGAGATAAATATTGAGGATGTTTCTGCTGTTGCAATAATGAATTGAGTTGAGTTTCTGTTATAGTTTTTCATGTGATAGAGTTGATTCTGTCTAAGTTTGAGAGACATTCTGTGACATTGTTAACTGTTTAAATGTGTACAATATGTTGAGGATTAAATGTTGTTTGGATGGTGATCTATATATTTACCAAAGGGTAAAGTTGGAGATTTTGTTGGAATTATTAGATGAGTCGTTTACACATCGGTTGGGCTCCTATTCTTGGTATAGGGCCCTTTATTTATTCTTCAAAATTAATTTATAAATTCCCACGTCTATACCTTTGTCAGGTTTGGACAATTTCGACGAGTGTGATACGATTCTTGAGGAGATGGTTGCTCCGGTCAACAAGAAAGACCGTCTTTAGGTAGGGATTTATATACCTCTTGCATTGCATTGCATCGCATCCCATCTTCAAAATAATTATTTTGTGGAATACCACACTTGAAAAATGGTGAGAATTGTTCGACAGCACGTCAGTTTTTATTAGTAGTATGTTTTCTCACATTTAATTCGATACATGATTTGGGATTTGTTGTGCATATATCGGAGAATGAATCCTCTTGATACTTGAGGCACTTTAGTGCTAAAGCATCACGAGGCTATCTCCTTTGAAACTTTCTATTGCGTGAAGGTTGATTGATTGTACGTGTGAAAAATATAAGTGGGGCATTGGTGACATGTCATCAGGTTGAAACTCCTGAAAGTCGTAAATTCGGATGGAAGGGTGATGATGCCTCCTTGGGTCGCAAGCCCTAAACCTGGCTAGGGTTTGTCCCACGGATCAGAAGGTTGTCAGTCGCTGAAAGTTGTTTATCCTAGGTACTGTTTCACTTGACGGGTGGCATGACTGTCCGAGCTTGCTCGTCAGCAACCCTCGTCCATTTGGAGCTCCTAGGTATCTTAGTTGATAAAGAAGTCTATATATAGCAAGCAACCTTATCCGTTTTGTTTGATCATACGAGTTGTCAATGCAGAGTTCTCGTCATCATTGGAACCCCTCTATACTAGTTGTATCGTCGCGGAGTTCTTGCTAGCAGCTCGAGTGACGTGTTGGATCTACGGATCACTGTCATTTATACTTCTTTTGTCTCATGAGATATTGTCATCAATGGGTGACCACCTATTCTATGATGAGTGCAGGTAGAGGTGGCAAATGAGAGGGATGGTGAGCTCGACCCGTTACTATAGCGGGCCGAGCAGAGCTCAACCCGCTACAGTAACTAAGCGAGCCACGCTCGGGCTCGGAAGGTGGGCCAAGCCGAGCCTGACTAATCAGGCTCGCAAGCCTGCCAAGCTAGAGCTCGCTAGCCTAGGCCAGAGCTGGCTCACGAGTCTGTAGAGCTGGCTCACGAGCCTGGCGGGCTGGCTCGACAGGCCAGCCTTCCCACCCACCCACAGGCTGGCTAGAGAGGCCAACTCGTCCACCCACCCACGGGCTGCCCAGTAGGGCTGGGCAAGATTTGAGGCCCATTTCCCACCAGACAAACATAATTAAAAATTTTATTCAATTTTTAAAATTTTAATCTTTTCCCCTATTTCTTTAGAATTTTTTATTTCCACAACATCCATTCACCTCTATTTATAACCCATCTATCAATCATTTTTCTTATCATTTGTGGATGCGGTATCACTTCACCCATCTTCTAGTTTTTTACTTTCTTTTTCCTTTTTATTTTTATTTTTATTATTTATTTATTTATTATTATTATTATTATTTTTTGTTTTTGGCTCCTTCAACTTCTACAACTTACAATTCCACCTCTCCTCTACTTCCTTCCTTCTCTTCTTCACTATTCAAATTAAAATATACTTTAATTCAATTTAATAAATAATAATTATATTAAATAATTATAATATTTAAAAGCGTATGTTAATTATATATTTATGTAATGTCATCTATATTTATGTAACATCGTGTGTTCTTATTATTTTAATTTTTAAATATAACGTAGTGAAATTATTTTATTTGAAAAAAAATAAAGTGAAAATATTTATGATATGTGAAAATACTTAATACTCCGCATTTTTCTCTTGAAATGATGACGTTCTCTTTACTTATTTCTTTTCACAAAGTCACTATTCATTTCAGATATGCACTCCATAAATCATCAGCTATCCATGCTTTAACTATTTGATTCTGCAACCATCATTCTTTCAACTAGTTCTAGTAGTGGTGTCGTTAGACTTGGCTCGTTAAGATCGACAAGCTCGATGAGCCATACTTTTCCAAGCTCGGCTCATTTTTCATGTCTACCTTTTATTTATAAGTTCCTCTGTTTTCAATTGACCCAATCTTTTCGGTCGACCTTATCCGACCGAATGAAAACTAGTCGTTACACATTTCTGCACATCTTGAATTCTCGAAGTCCCATAAGGATATCTACTCACTACATGGACTTAAATAAACTAGTTAGACAATAATAATATCTTCATTAAGGGTATTTCCAATATAATCGATACTGTTTGCGTAATATAAATTTAACAAATAAACAACTTATTAAATCCAATAATATTAATCATCATCAAAATATAACTAAAATTTAAAAAATATATATATATATATATATATAATTTAAAATAATTTAATTTATGTATGTTGGGCTCGTTAGGCTCGTTGGGCAGACTCAGCTCTGCTCGTGGCACGCGAGCCGGCTCGGGTTGAAAATATTTTGGGGTTGGCTCGTTAGGCTCGCCAGGCTTGGTGAGCCAGACCTTCACAGGCTCGGCTCAGCCGACTCATTTAACATCTCTAGTGTCGGGTGGGTCTTTGAGTGACCACATTTTTTCACTGATAAAGTTTTTAGTTTGGAAAACGATGATGACCTATTTTATGAGGTATAGCTATCTATGTATACAATAAGTTTTCGATAAAAGTCTCATCAATGGCCTTGGGTCGGATTAATAAAATGATAAGAGATTTTAGTTAAAAAAATCCATGCATGTTAAAATGAGAAACATAACCCTGTTTTCAAAAATATAGAAAAATTAGTTTTTCATGAGGTGCATCTAGTATAGCTATACTTTACTGAGTTAGTCACTTATTCCAAACGACTCCCCCAAAACTTCAGATAAAGGCAAGAGCAGCTGAGGATCAAAAGCTGAAGTGTTTTATTATTTTGATCTGAGTGATTTATCGTTATTTGATGAGGATATTGATATTTCTATTTGGTCTGTAAAACTTAATACTGTTTTATTGAATTTGTTGCACAGTACTCTGTATTTCATTTTAATTTATGCACTGTTATTTTCTCATGATCTCTATTTGGACCTAGGCTCATATCTTTTTGGGCCGAACAAAATATTTATAAGTCTTTCGCTAAAATACACGCCTTGGGCTGAGTGATCGGGTTCTCTATGAGGATCGAGTCACTTGACCCGACGGTTTTGTCTGGCCCGTCTTTGGGTCATGACAATAGCGATGTTTGCGGCGACCTTTTTTTTTTTATTATTCAGTGATTAATTTATTAGCAAAAAAACTTTAATGGTTGACTTATCATTGAACGCAAAGTACGATGGTTGGTTTTTCATCTTTGCTAAGTTTAATTATGACTACAACCATTAGTTAAAGAAATTTCAAAGCAGATTCTGTGGTCGAAAAGGATAATTGGGTAGAATTAGCATTTACATTTGAAAATCTCGATCAAGTCCCTCGTTCTTGGTAGACCGACTGATTCCATGCAAAACGTGGTATTAATATCTCGTCTACACGACGTCGTAATTATTGATCAGACATGCTGTCACGACCCACAAGGGACCCAAGATAGAACAGGGAACGACTTGGCCCAAAAGAACTGAGTTGCCCAACCCTTTTTCTCTTAAGATATATTAATTATCAGCAGAAGACTTAAACTATTAATTATAAGCCAGGGCTCAACAAACATGAGCTTAACAGGTTGAACAATGATATCCGATACCATAGTAATATAACCCAAAATAAATAATGGTGTGGAAATTAAATGTAGGATTATAGTTATCCAAATAAAATATACCATACAGAAATATCTCTCAAGGGAGACTACTAAAATATAAATAAAACTTCATCAGATCTAAACTTGACTTAGCAACTGGAATTCAACTAGTTAAATAATCCTGAAAGGTGTCATTGGGTGAGTTGACTAAACTCAATAGGAATTATGTTTTTAATAAATTTAATTAAAATGATGTTTAAGCATGCATAAATTTAAAACTCATGTTTTATAAAATTCCTTTAAAAAAAGTGTGTACAAAAAGGCATGTGTTTAAAATCACCCACTAATATGTGGTACTTAATTAAAAGAAGCCTTTGTTGTACATAATCAAAAATCACAGTGAAACTAGAGCTACTCATGAACTCCGAATACACCATGCCATAGGCATATAACAGAATAAAGGCGATTCTCAGCGATCGCAAAAGCCAAAGAATACTCTGATCAGGTTTAGGAATTCGAAACCCAAGGACACGACATATACAGCTGTCCTACTACCCATTTTAAGTTTAAGGATTCGCAACTCAAGGACATATCACAAATCTTCTATTACTCATTTTAAGAACAAACAAACACGTTCCGCACAGTAGAATGTGTGAAAATAAAACAAAACCTAAATCGGGTCGATCAAACTTGGTTCGCACAACCAAGTTGATTCATAATATTTAAATGCATGCTTAATTGAAACGTGTATAGTGAAAATAAAATATAATATAAAAATCTGATTGTCACGAAATGGACGGGTCATTTTAATATATGAGATAAATATCAAAATAGTTACTTTTAAAAAGAATTATACAATGCAGTGCATAAAATAAATTTTTACCTCAAAGTTGGCTCACATTGACCCAAGTCCAAACTTCCAATTAGCCCAAAATCCAAAGTACACGAATTTTTAATTAGATTTGGTACCTTTACCGGAGGACACTGAAAATAGGATTTTCGACCCCTTGACTCTTTGATTAATCACGTAAAAGTTCGATAATCCTTACCCAAACTCCATAGTGAGAGTGGATTCCGAAGTTGATAATTTGACCTGGTTTCCTTCAAAATTTCCCCTCCAACATCGGAGTTAGCTAGAATTCGCCGGACAAGAAAAACAAAGGTTGGGTATTGAATGATTGAGCGTGAAAACTTAGTGGGGAAGGTCTAAGTGAGGGTGATTTTCCTTAATAGAGCAACAATTTCCCCAAAACAAGGAAATAAATTTAATTATTTTCTTAATAATAATAATAATAAATGCAGCAAACGTTACATTCCTTCCCACTTGGGAAATTTCGTCCCCGAAATTTAGAACAATCTCGAGAATACCATTGAACAAACAAAAATACTTAGCCATCATATCATATTCAACTTCCCAAGTGACTTCTCTTTCGCTATGATTCTTCCATTAAGCTTGAACAAGAGGTATTTCACGATGACGCAAAACTCTAATCTCATGACTCAAAATTCTCTCAGGCTCTTCTTCATAAGACACATCCTCCCGAATAGGAACTTCAATTCAAGAATTAACATGTAAAGAATTCAAGATGTACTTCCTGAGCATAGAAACATGAAAGACATTATGAACATAATTCAAGTGTGACGGTAACTCCAATCGATAAGCCACTGGGCCAATCCGCTCAATAATGCGAAAAGGACCTATATATCTTGGGTTTAACTTTCCTTTCACACCAAAACGACTAATACTTCGACGTCGTACCTTTAATAATACAAAATCATTGACTTCAAACTCAATCTCTCTCTGACGGAGGTCTGTATAACTCATTTGTTGACTCTAAACTGTACTCAGTCATTTCTTAATTACTTAAACTTTCTCAATTATTCCATTAATAAAATTAGGCCCGGGAGTGACACGCTCCTTGGTCTCAGTCCAACTTAGAAGTGACCTACACGGTCTCCCATATAAAGTTTCATATGGTGAAACACTGATACATGTCTGAATATTTTTGTTATTATAAACAAATTCCACTAAAGACAAGTGATTCATCCAACTATTACCAAAATCAACAATGCAAGATTTCAACATATCCTCTAAATTCTAAATCGTATGCCTAGACTAACCATCTGTCTGAGGATAATGAGAAGTATTCAAATTAAGTTTCGTGTCCGAAACTCTCCAAAGGGATCTCAAAAATTTTGCCATGAATACTGGGTTCCTATAAGAAACAATACTCGAGGAAATACCGTGAAGACGAACGATGCTCTCGATATACAACTTACTCAGATTTTTCAAAAAGAAATCCATTCTAATAGGAATAAAACATGCAGATTTCGTTAATCTATCAACAATCACTCACACTGCGTCAAATTTTTTGCACTGTCCTAAGCAAACCGATCACGAAATCCATGGAAATCCTATCTCATTTCCACCTAAGGATAGGCAAAGCCTGCAATAACTCAGCTGGTCTCTAATGATCAGTATTAATATGCTAATAGGTCAAACACTTCAAAACATACTTAACTACATCTCGTTTCATTCCAATCCATCATTACTAACGCTTAAAATTATGATACATTTTTGTACAACCAGGACGAATAGCAAATCTAGACTTATGGTTTTCGGCTAAAACTGCTTGCCTCAAATCTAAGTCACTAGAGATAACAACGCGATTTTTGAAGAATAGGAATCCAATCAAAACTGATCTTACAACCATCAAACCGCTCACCAGCTTGAATTTTTTCGAATATTTCCTTTAACTCATCAATAAACTTCTGCAAATCTTTCACACGTTGCAAAAGTGTAAGGGTAGCTACTAGATTAAAAAATTGAACCTATGACCATTATCCTAGTACTGTAACTCATAATCCCCAATAATCAGACATCCATTCCAATCATCCAAAACAAGATAAGAAAAAGATCATTGAGCATAATGACTCAAGGTATCAGTTACAATATTAGTTTTTCCAAGATGATACTTCAAAAGGAAATCATAGTCCTCCATATACTTCACCCAACGACGTTGTTGAAGATTCAAATATAACTATGAAAAGAGGTACCTTAAACTTTTGTGATCCGAAAATACTTCAATTTGGCACCATACAAATAACTCTGCCAAATCTTCAAGGTGAAATAATAGTTACAAACTCCAAATTGTGAGTAGGGTAATTCCATCCATACTTCTTCAACTGCTAAAATGTATAAGCTATAACTTCATCCAGATGCATCAAAACGCAACCTAAACCAACTTTTGATGCATCAATATAAATAGCATAAGACAAACACTCATCAGGTACTGCTAAAACTGAGCAGTAGTCAAACTTTGCTTGAATTCATCAAAAGTGGTCTAACACTTTTCATTCTAAATAGATTTCACATCCTTACTGGTCAATAATGTTAATGACATAACAACAAAAGAAAAATTCTACACAAATCAAATGTAATAACTTGCTAGACCCAAGAAACTACACACTCTAGTAACATTTATAGGTGGCTTCTTATCTAACATGAATTCAATCTTAGCGGGATCAACAGAAGCACCATTTTGAGAAATAACATGGTCAAAAAATTTCACTTCATTTATTCAAAAATAACACTTTTCACGCTTTGCACATAGTTGATGCTCCTTCCACGTCAGTAAAAAAATTTTTCAGTTATTCCATAGAATATATGATAATATCATCAATGAAAGCCACAATAAACTGGTCAAAATAAGGCTGAAAGACTTGGTTCATAAAATCCATAAAAGCAGCTGGTGCATTTGTCAATTCAAACGGAAGCACCATAAATTCAAAATGTCCATAACGAATTCGAAAAGATGTTTTTGGAATATCATCTTCATGCATTTTCACTTGATAATAACAAGATTTCAAATCAATCTTCGAGAAGTACATAGATCCTCCAAGCTGATCAATAAGTCATTAATTCGCGGCAACAGATACTTGATTGCCACAAGATTCAAATTTCGACAATGAATGCATAGACAAAGCAAGCTATCCTTCTTCTTTGCAAACAAAATGGGCACACCCTATAGTGAAATACTATTTCGAATAAACCATTTTTGCAACAAATCATTCAACTGAACACTCAGTTCATTCAATTCAGTAGGAGCCATGTGATATAGAAGAATCAAAATTGGAGTAGTGACGAGCATCAAATTAATGCAAAAATTAATCTCGCAGTTGGGTGGCAACCTAGATAGATTCTCAAGAAAAACATCAAGGTAATCAAAAACTACTGACAAATCAGAATCATGTCTGACAGTAACAAGGTCCCCACTAATAATAAAAATATTCTCGCATGACTCCAATCACCTCCGACCACCCAAACAGGCTCACAAAACATAATTAATAGAAAACATACGGATATTACATGGATGCACTAGGATCTTTCTGTCTTCCAACGTAATAATTTTTCTGATAACAGTAGGTCTTTAACTTTATATAAGTTCAACCAATCCATACCTAGGATTACATCAAACGGATCCATAAGTATAATTATCGGATCCACAAATATTCATGTCTGCCAATAATAAGGGCAGTAGATCAGACAACGAGAGACATTTCATATCTCTTATTTAGGAAAATACTAAAAAGTAGAAAATTTTCTAGCTTTTTTATAGTCATAGTCTCCTGATCCAAATTATGATAAACACAAATCATATTCTAGTGATGACCAGCGTTGCAATAGTTGTTTCTGAATACTACTTAAACGGAGTTCATATAATCATACCTAGCGGTATAACTAACTTAAGATACTTACATCATACATCGGTCATCTTCTCGAAATAGAAAGTCACAAATCCAACTCAATACTCCGATGTACTCTAAATCTAGTCAAATTCTTCTATATCACCCTTCATCAATTTTTCAATATTTAAAGGGTCAACTCTGCCCACAAACACTAGCATATAAATGCTTTATAATTTCATTCTATGTGGTTTCAATACAAGCATTATTCCACTTGAACAACTCAATCTTTGGTCCAAATATTCTCAACTGCCTACGTAGAAACTTACACTGATGTCAAATTGTACAATACAAAAACTAATTGGAAGTTTTTACCAACATTTTTCAAATCATAGTATTTAAACGCATGGTTCTAACTTAGACTAACAGATTCTAAATATGAAAAAATAAGCATTAGATTTTTGAAGAAAATTGAAGCTTTAGATTTCTTTCTATGATGGATTTCTTAAGTTTAAGCTTCACAGGCCCATACATATAATCCAGAAAAATTTGCAGACTCATATGTTCAGAAAATGTTGTTTCTAATCATTTACAAAGTGTTGTACTCCTTATTACTTATAACTAAATCCGAACCATTCCAAACTACCCATGTCCGATTAGAATAATGCCTTTATCCACAAGCAAAATCACAAGATGACTTTCTAGTAGTACCTTAACACAAATTAATTTTTATACTTTGTTATTAGACACAATATTTGTAAATCCTTGTATATTACTATACTATCTATTTTATAGATATCACTTTTCAAGATGGAACCTAGCTCTGATATCAAAAATTCTGTCACGACCCGCAGGGAAACCAAGACAGAACGAGGAACGACCTAACCCAAAAGAACCGAATCGCCTGACCCTTTTTCTCTTAAGATATATTAATTATTAGTGGAAGACTTAAAATATTTATTATAAGTCAAGGCCCAACAAACATGGGCTTAACAGGTCCAATAGTGATATCTGATAACAGAATAATATAACCAAAAATAAATAAGGGTGTAGAAATTAAATATAGGATTATAGTTATCCAAATAAAAGATACCTCAAAGAAATTTCTCACAAGAGAGAATACTAAAATATAAATAAAACTCTGTCAGATCTAAACTTGACTTGGCAACTAGAATCTGTAACGACCCGTCTTTTAAAACCCCTTTTTCATAAATAAAAACATANCCAAAAATGGATCCAATTTACAATAACGAGGAAAATGGAGGAACACGGGTATTACAGAATCCAACTGGTTAAATAATCCTAAAAGGTGTTATTGGGGTGAGTTAATTAAACTCAATAGGGATTATGTTTTTAATAAATTTAATTAAAATGATGTTTAAGCATGCATGAATTTAAAACTCACGTTTTATAAAATTCCTTTTAGAAAAGTGTATATAAAATTACGTGTTTGAAACCACCCACTAATATGTGTTACGTGATTAAAAGAAGCTCTTGTTGTACATAATTAAAAATTACAGTGAAAATGGAGCCATTCACAGACTTCGGGCACACCATGCCATAGACATATAACAGAATAAAGGCGATACTCGATGATCGCAAAAGCCAAAGAAATACTCTTATCCTGTTTAGGAGTTCGAAACCTAAGGACACAGCACATACAACTGTCTTATTACCCATGTTAACTTTAGAGATTTGAAACCTAAGGACATGTGACAAATCTCCTATTACTCATTTTAACAACAAACAAACACATTCCGCACAATAGAATGTGTGAAAATAAAATAGACCCCAAATCAGGTCGATTAAACGTGGTTCGCACGACCAAGTTGATCCAGAATATTTAAATGTATGCTTAATTGAAACGTGTACAGTAAAAAATAAAATATAATATAAAAATATAACAGTCATGAAATGGACGCGTCGTTTTAATATGAGATAAATCTCAAAATATTCACATTTAAAAAGAATTATGCAATGCAGTGTATAAAATAAATCCTTACTTCGAAGTTGGTTCACACTGACCTAAGTCTAAATGTCTAATTAGCCCAAAATAGGATTTCTGACCCCTGCGTCTTCGATTAATCCCGTAAAAGTTTGATAATCCTTACCCAAACTCCACAGCGATAGTGGATTTCGAAGTTGATAATTCGACCTGGTTTCTTTCAAAATTTCCCTTTCAATGTCGGAGTTAGCTGGAATAGTGGAATTTGCCGAATAAGAAAAACAGAGGCTGGTATTTAATAGTTGAGTGTAAACGCTTAATAGGAAAGGTCTGAGTGTTTGAGTGAGGGGGATTTTCCTTAATAGACATAAGGAGTTTTCTCAAAACAAAGAAAGAAATTTAATTACTTCCTTAATAATAATAATAATAAATGCAGCAAACGTTACACGTGCACCAGAGTGATTGGTTCATTGTGGAAGCATTGAAATATCTTACCTCGGTAGAAGAAATATCTTTTCTTCCTTAGATTTTTCAGACATTTCTTCTGCCGCTGCTATTAGTATTACGACTGAGCTTCATTTTTTAGAGTACACCACGCATGGCGGTCTCTGTAATTCCACCTGCCAGGTTTTCTGTACATGATAATTCTCCTCTTCAACAACACTTCAATCTGAATAAACCCCCCATCTCAAGGTAACTCACTCACTCACTCACTCACTCACTCTCTCTCTCTCTCTCTCTCTCTCTGTGTTTTGAGAATTCGCGTTCTTTGAAAGGCAGAGGTGTGTGTTAAGATGCGGTACTAGGAGTGGAAATGGTGGAGAAAGAGGAGAGAGAGATTACTACGAGTTGCTTGGAGTTTCTGCAGATTCAAATGCTGGAGAAATCAAAGAAGCTTACAGAAAGTTGCAGAAGAAACACCACCCTGATATTGCAGGACACCAGGTCCTTCTCTTCTTTATTTATCAACCTTCGAAGATGTTGATGAATGGTTTTTGAAGTTACGTTTGCCTCAACACAATTGTCTCCTTTTTCACCCACAAACCTCACCATATTATCGCCTCGCAAATGTGATGGAACTATAAAAACTAGAACGCAAGTAGAACAAGATCACACGTATTTAAGCTTACATTCTTTAACAACATATTCAGTGTGGATTTCTCACAGGGTCATGAGTATGCACTAAGGTTGAACGAGGCCTATAAGGTGTTAGTAAGGGAGGATAAGAGGAGGGAATATGATATGAAAGAGAGAACCTGTAGACATAGGCCTCACCTGGGTTACAGCTCATGGAATGGACCTTTCCGATCTCAAGCTTTGTTTATTGATGAAAATGCCTGCATAGGTACGTTACTTTCCTATAAGTCACAATCCTCTGCTCACTATTTCATTGACATTTCCATGTCTTCAGTTAAAAACCAAACTAATTCAAATGTATTTTCATGTGTTTATTTTTTGAGCATATTATTACTACGAGACTAGTAAATGAGTTATTTCTCTGCATAATTTACAATTAGATATTTGTAGGGTGCAGACAATGCGTGCAACATGCTTGTAAGACATTCACAATGGATGAGAGTGCCGGGACTGCAAAAGTCAAGGTTCAATATGGAGATAACGAACAAAATATTCAGGTAAAGCACCTCCAAAAAAATAAAGAATACATCGTGTCACGATAAAAAAAAAATCTGAGCAATATTACTAAAATGATCTCAATGTTGCTCAAGTTCTAGTGTAAGGTCAGGTCCACCTCTTGAAATCAAGAAGTTTGATAATTCAATGAAATTTAACTAGATTTATTCAAAACTTACAGGTTTCGGTTGATTCTTGTCCTGTGAATTGCATATATTGGGTTGACAAAGAAGAGTTGGGAGTGCTCGAGTATTTGATGCAACCACTGCCAAAGGAAGGGTATGGCGTATTTGGCGGAGGTTGGGAGAGGCCTGCTAATGTCTTCATGGCGGCCAAGGCCTTCACCAAGAAGCTGAAACAACAGTCTGACACAGAACAAGATAAAAAATATGGTATATCATTACCTAAACAAGGACTATTTCAAATGATTGACTTCTAGAACACTCTTTAAACTAATCTGTTTTGCAGCATGGGAATTCAACGAAGAAACCCCGGCTCAAGCCGAAGCTCGGGCTAAGGCAAAGACAGAAATAGAAATGAACAGACTTTGGAATTGGCTACAAAGTATTTGGCATAAACAACTCCTGTAGAGTAATTCTTGAAGATCGCCAAAGAATCTCCAAAACAAAAATATGTCAAAAGTTAGATGTCCAAGTTCCAATCTCCTTTCTGAAGAGACCGAGAATAGAGGATACATAGCAAAAGATGTACAAAATACTACCAGGGTATTATTATTCCATTGCACGTTTCAATCCCATACATATCAATCCTCAATGAGAATGATACTGTCAAATTTTGTTCCCAATTTTAGCAAGAGAATCACAAGGAAATAGCAACAGAAAACAAGCAAAGCATGACGATCTTAGAATCATGCAGAAGCAATCTTAAAACTACAGTTTCGTGAGATCATGTTATTTTCCATATTTAAACAAAATGAGTTTTACATGAAGATAATTTGGCTCAGCCTATCCTAGAAGATATGAGTAAAAAAGTAAAAAAAAAAAAAAAACAAACAACACAACTGAGAAGTCAGAACCAAGTTAAAATAACTAACGTGGGCCCATGCTTAAATTATAAAAACCCATCAATCACACAATCAAACACACATCTCTCCAATTTTTTGGTTCCATGACTGCTGTTTATGGTCACGTCTTTTTTTCTGAATAGCAGCACAAATTAATTAGTCCGTCTAATGTTATAAACAATGGATCAAAGGCTTGGTGAATTATTACTTTGCCAGCCTCTCTGTCTTGATCGTTGCACACCGGAGCTTCTTATCATAACTGATAACAATGCAGCTTTCTTTTTATTGCATATGCTAATAGAGTTGGCATTTACTAGTTCCCACACAGGCTGCACATTCAACTGCCTCCCCAGCAACATGGTTCAAGCAGTAATTTATCCGATCATTTACGACATCCTGCAACAAAATTATGTGCAAGTTTAATGAAAACTGAAGTAAAATATGCACAACTCCATTTCCATGTCTTTTATATTTTTTCATCAAATAACTCAAATCAAGGAAAAGAAAACGAGTGCATTTCAAACCACAAGCAAATGGTGTAGGCCAAGGGGTGCAGTTATGATATATGATACTCCATCATGCTCCTTTGCCGCTTCAGCTGTTAAGGAAGGTATGTCCTGAAATTTGAACAAAAAATGTTTGAAGTTATGCGGCTAAATCAGTTGTCTCCAACCAAATGAGGCGGGGGATGGTTAGGGGGTGGGGTCCAAATCAACTCCATTTTGGCTAATGAAGATGGATGCTTCTGTATGTACATAACTACGCAATCATAACTCAAGCAATCAATGCATAACAAATAGCTGAATAATTATGTTGAGTTACCTGGTGCCAGTGCCTCCCGGGGAATAGGAAAAAGGGGCTTACAATAACACGTTTTGCTCCTTGTTGAACACACAGAGAAAATGCATCCCTTATTGATGGTTTTGCTAGCTCCTGATATTTGTTTCATATTTACACAAGTAAAGAAAACTACTTTAATTCAAGATATTCATTGGTAATTTCTCAATAAGAGGTACTGAAATACTAGTCGGCATTAGAGCCACAATGATAAGTAAACCTTCTGGGAAGTCTTTAATTAGTAATGGAGTTAGAGCCACAATGCCTGTATCTTTAATTAGTAAACATTCACTTTAAACAAGTGAATTTGATTAAAGCAGAGTTATTAGTGGGTTTTAATCAGTGGGGTTTGCTAGTTCAAGCTTTCAAGATGTCTTCATTATTGTGTATGTCTGAATTATCTCTTAAATATCAAATAGGTGTTTCTTTGTTTTGGGAACTACAGAATTTTTACCAACCAATTATACATCATCAGTCAATTTTGTGGTTCTTCAGGTCATTTAACGCAAAGGAATGTTTAAGCACAGTAAAAGACCGATTCAAATGAACTTTTCTATATTCATTCTCTTACATGTCAATGAACGTAAATCAATTGAAAAAACCATAATAAACGTGATAGAAGATAAGATCTGACGAAGTTCCTTTTATTAATTTTGTAAACATGTTCCTTCAACGTCACTAATAAATATTCTCTAAAAATAATGAATCCAAACATACCATATGAGCAGGCTCCACAATTGGGTAACCAGTTTCATCTCTGAACATGGCTACGAACTCATCTGAAATAATAACCCACAAAAGATATGAGCAAATTATCACCAAAAAGGAAACGGTTTTACAGAAATTTCTGAAAGCCCATGGCTTACTCAACATGTGATTTGATTCCTTGCGACGTGAACCGTGATCGACGATGACGATGCCGTCTTCTTCACCGACTATATTTTGGATTGGTTTCAAACCTCCATTTTCAGAGCTCAAACTGAACCGTGTAGAAAAATTCTTGATTTTAGAGGATCCCCTTAGAGATTTAGGAAATCTGGGTAGTACCCATGTTGAGTTTGTAAATGTTCACCAATCAATTGGACAAAAAAATCACAAAAATAAGCAAACAAAGAAAGGATCTTCGAAACTATCTTAAATGAAAATCAATACCTCGAACAACTTTTAACAGGAATTTGAGTAGGGATTGACAAAGACCCTGATCCTATGCTTGTGGACATGTTCAAGCTTGGATTGTTCTGCTTTGCCAATTCAGCATATGGATTTCTGCAAATACATCCCTTCCCGATTGAATCCACTAATCCAGAATTCCATTGCAGATCAGCGGTTCGACTAGGTGTGAGACGGGTCCGTTAGAATAGCCGAAACTAACAGAACTCAACTTTTTGGTTCGGTTCCCACTCTAAAAATTTCAAACTTAGAATCGAACCAGACCTATTTTAGATAGGGGTGAACATTTTGCGGTTCAGTTTAGTTTTAGTGTGGAATCGAATAGAACTGCAACGGTTTTGGTTTGGTGATGGCCGAACCGAAACCGAGTATTTTCAATTCCAGAACCGAATCGGAATCGAACCGAAAATTTGGTTCCAGTTCAGTTCCAATTTTCCCATGTTATTTCTTTTTAATTTTTTTTTCAACTATAAAAATGGTTGAGACACTTGTTACGAGCTAAATTGAGAAAAGCCACTAACCAATCTTAGTTATCACACCTGGTAACTCCTCAAAGTAGCAAACATCAAACAAATTAGCTTTAACCAAAATAAATGGCAAATTTAAGAGATGAAATCTACAGGCACTATTCTCAACAATATTTATCGAGCAGTGCACGA
Source organism: Begonia loranthoides (assembly GCA_022433065.1). Taxonomy (NCBI): domain Eukaryota; kingdom Viridiplantae; phylum Streptophyta; class Magnoliopsida; order Cucurbitales; family Begoniaceae; genus Begonia; species Begonia loranthoides. The sequence continues at coordinate 8,465,204 of CM039477.1, read as the reverse complement.
AATAGAGAATAAAGGAAATCAATCACAATCCTAAAGTGAATTGGGAGAACATATTTAGATCTAGGGATTGAAGCATGAATGAACTAAATGAAATTTCAGGAAAAGAAATCAAGGTTAAAGTGAAATCCCAAAAAATTCAACCTAGGAAATTAATCTGCACAAACAGGTGACAAGAAAAACAGAGATCATCGCAATTTGCAACAAGTTCAAGTTCAGACTTTTCGAACCAAAAATAAAACCCAACCACACAAAATTCCCAAGGGAGAAAATAGAAGGAAAAATAGGAAAAGAAAATGGAAACACAATTCAAAAAATCGAATTCAAAAGTGGGAAAAAAAAGGAGTGAGCAGAAACCAAAAAAAAGAACTTCGAGTTTGTTATGGTCCAGCCCTTTCAGACTGGAAGCACAAGCGCAAGAGAACAATGAGAAGAAGACTAGTCAAGGATTGAGGTGATGTGGCAATTATGCTGACATGGAAGACAGCTCAATGAAGGCATACGTTTTTAAACCAAAGAGTAATAGAGGAGAGGGTGTGTGTTGCATTTTGTTATTCCTCTTTCTCCTCCTTCTAGAATTCTCCTTGCTTCTTCTTCCTCATCTCCTTCGTTTTGAGCAATTCTCCTCTGTACTCTCTCATTTCCATAATTTAAAACAAAAATAATCTTCCATATCTCTATCTATTTTCCTTTACCATAACAGAGTTTTAAGGATTACCAAGAGGCGACTAGCGACTGAGAGACGACTGGAGACCAAGAACGAGAGACGACTGGCGACCCAAAGGCGACCGATGAATGAGAGGTGGCTGGCGACGTGAGTTTTTCTCAATGAGCATGGCGACCCAAGAAAACGAAACGAAACGGGGCGATGCACTCTGCACTTTATAGTACAAGAAGAGGACAGTGAACGAGTCGTCGAGGTCGAGCCCTAAAAAATGCTGTCAGTTTCGGTTTTGAGAAACCAAAACCAAAAACTGAACCAGAATATCCAGTTTACCAAAATAAACCGATATTCAATTTTTTGGTGTGCAAAATCAAACTGAATTGACCAGTTCTGATTTGTTTTTTTTATTCCAGTTCGGTTTGCACACCCCTAATTTTAGATGGTATTAATTTTTTTTTTTGAATAATTACAAGCCAAAAATCAATTAAAATTCGACTCAAACCAACTAAAACCGAGAAAAGAACTTCATTTTAATCGAACTCAAAACCAAACTTGCTTTCTATTCCTACAATTAGAAAATGAACCTCTTCAGTTCATTTCTAATATGACTGGATTGCATCACGGTCCAAACTGTGATTAATAGATTTCAGCATTCAAATAGTATGCAAGACAACAAAATATAAAACACATCCACATATATAAAAACACATCTTATGTGATATATAAGAGTCTACCTCAAAATAAATATAAAGTTGGACTAAGATAAAATCATAAACTAGGCAAAAGAGCTAAGTAAAATAAAATACTCTAAACCTTGAACTCAAATCTCAATTCATTTTGCTTTTGTTTTTACCTTATGAGTTAAGGTCTTCTCTACCTGAACAATAGAGAGATCACATCTAATACCTGGAATCTCTAGGTTAGGATAAACTTAGAATAAGGATGATAATAATTGAGGATTATTTTAAAAAATGTTTTGGTAAAGGTCGAAAGAGAATTAAAGACATATTTTTTTTTATGATTATGGAAAACTAATTCAGGAAAAGGAATTGGAAAATTTAAATTGGACCCGTAATCATCGTCAAGCGATGTTCAGAATACGTCAGGAGTTGAAAATAAGTCGATTAATATGTCATATGTATATTTGATATATATATTAATTAAGTAAGTGGAATAAATGGAATAAAAAGGCGAATGAGTAAATTAAAATATATTTAAAATAAAATAAAAAGGGATTAAAATAAAGTGAAAGGGGGAGGGCCCCCGACCACATTTTGAAGCAGAGAAAGGGAGAAGACTCAGAGATAGGGGAGAAGCTCCCACGGTGCGATCCTCTCCGAGAGGCAGGTATGAAGGGTGAACGTTCGGCGTCGCTGGGTGTGGGCGAGTCGAGTTGCCACCATGGGGTTGGCTCGGAGCATTCGAGTTCATGGAACAGAGCTCGTGTGAGGTGATTTCTGCGGCACCCGCGACGGTAGGGACGAAGGCTCCTGCGGGTTGGATTCTTCACAGCTCCTAACAAGGGGTTTTGGAGTCGGAGGCTTTGCTAACGGCAGTGGCAACGTCTTCTCCGATTGAGGTAAGGTTCCCTGCGTTTTGGCTTCTCGGCCTCCATTGCCGAGCATGATTGTTTTGGATGCTGAGTTCTGTTATTGTTAGATTCTTTAATTTTCATGCTTTTATACAAACAATACTGTAATTTGCTCAAAATCATTTAACGTATTTTGATTCAACCATTGATTACGGATAAATGAATAACCAATAGCCGTACCTTAATCTATGCTTTATTGGTGTAAACGTTGATCCGAAAAACGTTTTCTCGCCTTGAACCTTCCTTTCCGTAAGTTGTCCCTTTGATTATCAAGGGAAGAATGTATGATTCCTTACTCTCCTTTTTGAGAAGACTCGAGATATAGAGAGGAAGCTTTTCTTTCTCTACTAGTGTTTTTGTCACTCACTTAGAAAAGCCAAAACCTTCTGCCATGCCAATCTCTCTCTCCCTTCAGAAGACAATCAATCCCCTCCTTAATGAGAGCATGTGGTCTTTTCAAAAAGATGTTGAGTCATTAAGAAAAAGAGGAAGAGAAGAATGATACAATTTCTCTTCTTCTTTTTCTTCTGTGGAAATCTCTTTTGAGATTTAAAATAATATTTCTTTTACTTTATTGCCTTTCACTTTACAGGGAATTACGTAAATGTCATTCCATCTCTTTTAACCATACATTATTTACTTTAACAAGGTCAAGGTGAGAGAATTAAAACCCAATCAACTTAATTCTTTTATGCTTAACAATCATCACATTAAACACCCTAATATTAAGTCAATACACTTTAATTAACATAGATCACATTTATAGATTATTAGAAAATAATCTAACAATCTCCCACTTGGCCTATGTTATATTAACCTTAATAAAATTGATTTCCAGTTATTGCTTTTCACTTGTCATAATTGGCATTCACAATCCATTTTTGTAGTATACCATAATGTGAATTTATCAAGTATTCTTTTCATAATAAATTGTATAATTGGATCATGGCAGTCATAAGTCTTTAATGACGACATAATTCTTTCCATGTATCACAAATTAGCACAATGCATTAATTCTTTAATTGAGGAATAATATATATATATATATCTTTCAACTTTATCTTTGCATAAAGTTTCATTTATTATTCATAATCAACTTTAATTGTATACACCATTCTATGAATAATAAACTATACAAAAAAATTTCCATACTGAATTCAAAAGTGTCATAAAATACAAGTTATGCTTTTACAATCCCATATATAAAGATTTGTAACCTAAGCCCATCCTTTCAACATGTTCTTTAAAGGCTTTGGGTGGCAATCCTTTGGTTAATGGATCCGCTATCATCAAACTTGTACTTATATGTTCTATACACACCTTTTGTTTTTGTATCTCTTCTTTGACTGACAAGTACTTTAAATTCATATGTTTTGCTCATTTCGAGTACTTGTCATTCTTCGAGAAGAATACAGCTGCAGAATTTTCACAATAAATTTTCAGCAATCTATAGATATTGTCGACCATTCCTAGAACCTGAATTAAGTTCCACAACAATAATGCTTGAATTTTAACTTCAAAACATGCTACAAATTCTTCCTCCGTAGTGGAAGTAGCAATCGAAGACTGTTTTCCACTTTTTCATGATATGGCTCCTCCAGCTAATAGGAACACGTAACCAAATATAGATTTCTTGGAGTCTACACATCTGCCATAATCTGAATCTGAATATCCAATCACCTCTAGATGATTTGATTTTCTGCACATGAACATGTATTCTTTTGTTCCTTGTAAATACCGAAGGACTTTCTTTGCAGCTTTCCAGTGATCCATTCCTGGGTTACTTTGATATCGGCCCAACATCCCTACTACAAAACTGAGGTCTGGCTGAGTACATGTCATTGCATACATTAAGCTTCCTACTGCTGATGCATATGAAATAGATTCCATATCCTTACGTTCCAAATCACTTTTCGGACATTGTATTTGATTATACTTGTCCCCTTTCTGAATTGGAATAACACCAGCGGAACACTTATCCATTCGAAATCTCTCTAGAATTTTATTGATATATCCTTTCTGAGACAATCTTAGCAAACATTGCTGTCTATCACGGAATATTTCTATTCCAATTACATAGGCTGCCTCACCCATATCTTTCATTTCAAAATTCTTAGAGAGGAAAGCTTTTACGTCATGTGACATTCCTTTATCATTTGCAACAAGAAGAATATCGTCAATATACAATACCATGATACTAAACTTGCTCCCACTGACCTTCATATATATACACCGATCAATGGTGTTCTCTATAAAACCGTACGACGTAATAATATCGTTAAACTTAATAACCATTGTCTAGAAGATTATTTTAATCCATAAATTGACTTCTTCAATTTACACACCAAATTTTCATTTACAGGAAATGAAAACCCTTTTGGTTGATCCATATACACTTCTTCCTCTAAGTCATTGTTAAGAAAGGTAGTTTTTATATCCATTTGGTGAAGCTCTAAATCATAATAAGCTACCAAAGCCATAATTATTCTTAAAGAGTCATTCTTTGAAACTGGAGATAAGGTCTCTTTATAGTCAATGTCATCTTTCTGAGTGTAACCTTTGGCGACAAGTCTGGCCTTATACCTTTTGATATTACCTTTCGAGTCACGTTTGGTTTTGAAAATTCATTTACAACCAACACGTTTCTTTCTTTCAGGTAACTCTACAAGTTCTCAGACTTTATTGTCATCCATCGATTACAACTCTACTTTCATAGCATTTAATCACTTTTCAGAATTATTACGTTCCATGGCTTGTTTATATGAATCTGGATCTTTGTCGTTACTCAAGTCACATTCCTCTTCAAGTGAATAAACCACATAATCATTAGAAATTGCTGGTCTCCTTTGCCTTACAGACCTTCGCAATTCTAGTTCTTGTGATGGTTCACTTATGACTTGTCTATTATTAATATGCTCATCATTGACATGTTCATTTTAATTGGTTTGACTATTCATATGTCATTCCAGTATGTTGTTGGACTATGATACAACAAAAGGAACAACAACTTGATGTGAAGTACTAGATGTTATTTCCTCCACCCGATTTTCTTGAATATTCACCTTTCGCGATTCATCACTCCCACTGAACTCACCATTCTCAATGAATCGAGCATTTCCAGATTCAACTATTCTTGTACTATGCTTTGGACAATAAAATATGTATCATTTTGACTTTTTTGGATAGCCGATGAAATAACCACTAATGGTTCTTGCATCGAGCTTCTTTTCATGTGGATTATATATCCTTACTTCTACCTAACAACCCCAAACATGGATATGTCTCGAACTAGATTTTCTTCCCATCCACAGTTCATAAGGTGTCTTAGGAACTGCCTTACTAAGAACCCTATTCAGCAGATATGCAGCGGTTTTCAAATCGTGCATCCACAAACAATAAAGGTACATCACTATTATTTATCATACTCCTAACCATTTTGATAAGAGTACGATTCTGCCTTCCAGCTATACCATTTTGTTGTGGTGTTCATAGCATTGTTTACTGTGCACAAATGCCTCGACTTTCGAGAAACCTTGCAAATGGACCTTTGTTTTGTCCATTCTCATCGAATTTTTCGTAATATTCACCACCTCTATTAGACCTCACTACCTTTACTTTTCTATCTAACTGCCTTTCCACCTCATTGATGAATATTTCTAGAACATTCATCAATTGAGACTTTTCATGCAGTAGATACAAATAACCATAACGTGATAAATCATCGATAAATGTGATAAAATATTTTTCACCACTCCATAAAGGAGTGTCGAACGGACCACACATGTCAGTGTGGCAGGATACTTTGATGTGTGTTTAGTTTGCTTTCCTTTAATGCAATGTATACACATGTCCCAGTCATTTAAATCTAATTAAGGTAAAATATCACTTTTCATTAACCTCAGCATCTTTTGTTTAGATATATAACCTAGACATTTATGCCATAACGAAGCAGAATTTTCATTTTTTGCATTACGTTTATTTCCAATCACATGACTAACATTAAACAGGGAATCAAAATATTTTGCATCAAGATTGAAATAGTACAAACCATTCTTTAAAATACCAGAACCATAACAGTATTTTTGTTTGTACAAATAGAACACATCATTACCAATCTCAATGTTAAATCCTATATCATCTAACTTTGCAACCGAAATTAAATTCCTAGCACATTCAGGAACGTAGAGACACTCTTCTAGATCCAGATGATATGCAGTATCTATGATCAATCTATACGTCCCAATTCTTTGTATTTGTGCCTTCATTTTGTTTCCCACATACAAGAACTATTCAGTTCCGTTTATAGGTTGGATCGAAAGAAATTCTTGTGTAACTTTAGATACATGAGTAGTAGCTCCAGAATCCAACCACCAAGTATTACAAGACACTTTTATAATATTTGATTCAAATCATACTGAAACAAATAGTGTACCTTTATTTTCTAACCAAGCTTTTCTTTTATACAATCTTTCTTGATGTGTCTAGTTTTGTTGCAAAAGTAGCATTTAAGCTCTTTTTTGGATTTGGCCATCTTTATTCTTTAATTGACATTTTCTCTTCTGTTTGCTCTTCTTACTTGGCTTTCCTTTGCTACTACTGGCTTTCTTCTGAAACGTTAAATGAACAGTATGGTCCTTTAATTTCTTTAACCTCGCTTCTTCTTGAATTAACATGGCTTTATTTCTTGAAAGTTTCATTTTTCTTTAATGGTGTTATAATTCAACTGGAGTTGACCAAATTCAAGAGGAAGGGAGTTGATGATGAATTGAACCAAGAATGATTCACTTACATCCACACCCAACGTTTTCAGCCTTACTGTCAAATCGGCCATACTTCTTACATGATCATGAATGGGTTGAGACCAATCAAATTTCTTGGTCATCAACTCACTCATTAAATTCCCTACAACAAACTTATCCATAACGTCTGATTGAGAATATTCTTTTATTTTCGACATGAATTCCTTTGCACTATTCATCTTGGGCATTGATGGCTTAACATTTTCAGCCATTGTCATTTCCATCAAGCTCAAACACAGTCTGTTAGATCGCTCCCAAGTTTCACTGTATGACTTGTCAGCTTCTGTACTGGTCTCATTAAGGCTGGTGGTCTATCACAAACTAATGCCAGGTCTAAATCCAATACACCTAGTTGAAACTAGATTTATTCAGACCAATAAGCATAGTTCAAACCATTGAACTTGAGTAAAGTATTACCGGAGGCGAACAAAGTAATAGAAGCTACAAGAAATATAACACATGTTCTTTCATTAATTTGATCGAATTCAAATAAACATTTTTTTTTTATTTAAGTTCACCTTTGGGTAATCCTTAAAGAAATAAACAATCATTGATGTTATAATATAAATTTTAATAGATTCATAAACATATTCAATGTAATATGTTTAATATCTTTGGATATTTTAACATCTTAATTAAATATGTAAATGTGTCACTTGAATATTATTGATTATAAACATTAGTTCACCTTTGGGGGACCTACTAGTTTATAATTAATAACTTTCTTTCTATAACATCATCATAATTATCACCATAATTAAATGAATAAATTACACAATTTAATATTGATCACTTCAAACTATGTCACTTTGGTGACTACTAAATTTCTATACACCAATATTTAATTGAGTAAACTTTTATTTATATTATTTATTTTAACTTTTATTTTTTGCCTTGCTGATGACTAGCGGATGTGAAACTTGCGTCCGCTATTGTCCGAAATCACATTATAGATTTACATATTGTAAATAGTCCCTTTCGTATGCATCCTTTAATATCCAAACTGTTATTTTATCCTTTTCTTTTATTAAAGATAGAGATCTCTTTCTTTGTGTTGATTTCCCTTTGATGATAAAGGGAAAATGAAGAAGTAGGAATTCCCTCTCCCCATTCCAGAAGAATTAATCGAAATTGAGAGAGAGAAGCTTAAAGTTTTCTTTCTTTTGCTTTTCTAGTGTTTTCTCCACTTCCCAAGTGTAGAATATATTTATCCTTTACAAAAAGAAAAACCCACCTCATTGTACAAATCTTTCTAATAGATTTAAAGAGATTTCCATAAATTTGCTTTAAGAGTAATAATTACCCTTTCATCATTTTATAGGGAATTTACGTAAATACTAAATCAACACTTTCTAACACTTTAAATCAACTTTTATGCAGATTCATTATGCAGCAAATAAACATGCTTTTATGCAGATCTAATCATGCAGCAAAATCATACAGCAAAAACAACCTATGCAGAACTTTTAGGCAAAAACAATATCAACCTTTATAGAACTTTTATGTAGCAAATAAACTTTCATGCAGAAACAACTTTTATGCAGAAACAAAGATGCAACAAAATCAACTTTTATACAACCTTTGTTCATGGCAAATCAAAAAACGTTAATTACCGTGCTCTAATACCAATTGTTAGATTCTTTAATTTTCATGCTTTTATACAAACAATACTTTAATTTGCCCAAAATCATTTAACGTATTTTGATTCAACCATTGATTACGGATAAATGAATAACCAATAACCGTACCTTGATCTATGGTTTGTTGATGTAAATGTTGATCCGGAAAACGTTTACTCGCTTTGAACCTTCCTTTTCATAAGTTGTCCCTTTGATGATCAAGGGAAGAATGGATGATTCCTTACTCTCCTTTTTAAGAAGACTCAAGATATAGAGAGGAAGCTTTTCTTTCTCTACTAGAAAAGCGAAAACCTCCTACCATGCCAATCTCTCTCTCCCTCCAGAAGACAATCAATCCCCTTCTTAATGAGAGCATGTGGTCTTTTCAAAAAGATGTTGAGTCATTATGAAAAAGAGGAAGAGAAGAATGATACAACTTCTCTTCTTCATTTCTTCCGTGCAAATCTCTTTTGAGATTCAAAATAATATTTCTTTTACTTTATTGCCCTTCACTTTATAGGGAATTATGTAAATGTCATTCCATCTCTTTTAACCATACATTATTTATTTTAACAAGGTCAAGGTGAGAGAATTAAAACTTAATCATTTAATTCTTTTATGCTTAACAATCATCACATTAAGCACTGTAATATTAAGTCAATACACTTTAATTAACATAGATCACATTTATAGATTATTAGAAAATAATCTAACAGTTATGTGATATGGTTTCTTCTCTGTTGCGTTTTTCTGATGATGGGCATTGCAGTGGAATTGTGCTATATTGTTGGGATTGTTCTGCATGTTGTGTTACCGTGAAAAAATTGGCAGAGGCAAAAATTGTAGGAATTTGGACGTGGGAGGGTTTGAGCGAGCGGCTGATTCTTGTGTTCAACGTTGGACTAGTTCCATTTAGTTGGACCGGTTCGTGAAGAAATGTGGAAATCCAGATGCTGGATTTCTCTTGCCCCTCCGTGTGTCCTTCCTTGCTGTAGTGGCTGTGTAGGATGAAAGGTAGGTGAGACTATGGGGAATTGTTGTGAGCTTATAAGGGAAGTTTCACCAATAGAAATACAGAGTGAGAAGAATAGTGTGAGACCGAGAGAAAGAAGCGGAAACAGGGAGAAAGAGCTCTCTAGAGAGTTGAAGGCTGTGAGCTGTGAGGGGAAAAGAGCAGAGAATAAAGGGAGGAAAGAAAGAGGAACTCCTGGGATTCGGGTGTTCTTCGGGTAAGAATGTTTCCTTCATTCTTTTATGGATTGTATGAGAATAATTGTAGAGGATAATTTATTGGAAGGATGTTGTGGTTAATACCCTCTATTTATCTATGTTGTGCGATCCTTCGCTGATGGGTTTTGTTGTGAAATACCGAGGGAATGCATGTTGATGGGCAATTTGTGATATAGTTATGCATTTCCCATTTTGTTATCTGGTGAATAATTTTGTTGTAAGTGATAATCTATTGATGAGTTTGACGAAATTTGTACATTCTATTATAGTCAGAATAGAATTCTCTTTGATGTAGTTGAGTTAGTTGTATATGGAGGGTGTCATTCGTCTTCATGGTATTCCCTCGAGTATTGTTTCTAGTAGAGATCCGAGATTTATGTCAAAATTTTGAAGATCCCTTCATAAAGCTTTGGCCTTGTAGCTTATTTAGTGTCATCATTCTCAGACCGATGGTCAATCTTAGCATACAATTTAGATTTTCAAGGATATGTTGAGGTCTTGTATCCTGGATTTCGAAAACAGTTAGAGTAATCATTTGCCACTTGTAGAGTTGTTTATAATAATAGTTATCAGACGAGTATTGGGGTTTCGCCTTATGAAGCTTTATATGGAAGGTCATGTCGATCACCGTTATGTTGGGTTGAGACTGAAGAGCGTATTAATCTTGGACCTGATATGATTCATGAGACTACTGAAATGGTTCAGGTAATTAAAGAAAGACTGAGAATTGTGCAAAGACGTCAGAAAAGTTATATAGACTTGCTATGAAGAGAAGTTGAATTTGAAGCTGGAAATTTCGTATTTTTGAAGGTCAGGCCGAGAAGAGGTATAAGTCGTTTTGGAGTTAAAGGAAAATTGGCTCCAAGGTATATTGGTCCTTTTCAAATCATGGATAGTGTTGGCCCTGTGGCGTATCGTCCGCAATTGCCACCGCAGTTAAATTATGTTCATAATGTTTTTCATGTCTCAATGTTGAGGAGGTATGTATTTGATCCGTCACATGTGATCTCCTATACTGTGATGCCTATCCAAGAAGATATTTCTTATGAAGAGGAGCCTGATAAAATTATTGGTCGTGAAATTAGAGTTCTGTGTCATCATGAAATACCTCTAGTTCGAGTTCAGTGGAAGAATCATAGTAAAACAGAAGCTACTTGGGAAGTTGAATCAAACATGATGGCTAAGTATCCCCATTTGTTTAACGGTACTCTTGAGATTGTTCTAAATTTCGGGGATGAAATTTCTTAAGTGGAGAAGAATGTAAATTCATGCCAGTGAAGGCCCAGCCCAGTTTAATATATATATATATATATATATAAGAAATTTTTTTTATATACTCCTTCAGAGGATTTATGCGGAAAAAGGGAGAAGATCGGGGAACCCTTCCCCTATATCAGCTGCTGGTTGGGAAGAAACTACTCCCACCCCTCACGTTTCGAGTTTTCGCCTTCTCCTCTGCCGATTCTTCTTCATCAAGCATTGGAATCTAGGTCTTCTCGGTTCACAACTCGTCCGCATCCAAGGTGAGTAAAGCTTCAACCTTTGGGTTTTTGTTCCTCCTCAATGTTTGATTTCTTAGTTTATCATCGGTACCCTGCTAATGAGAGATTTCTTCTTTCTCAAAAAATCTGAAGACGTAACAGGGCCTTGGGAGGTCCTTTTTCCGGCAAGTATAGAAAACAAGAGTTCTGATTTCATCTGTTACACCGATGGGTAAGTTTAAGCTCACTTCTTCAATTTTTGCTCTGTTCTTCGCAAAACCGATTCTAATGGGCATGTGTTTGAAAAAAGGTTGAAGATTTAAGTTTGTTTTGGAAAATTAAGGCTTGAAGCAGTGCATAAATCCTTTCAGTTTATCCGAAGTAGTGAACTTGAAGGTACAGAAATCAAATTTTCCCTTTTAATTTCGTCTCTGATTTCTATTCTTGGTCTGGAAAATTTGGCAAGATTTCTTTTATCTAGTTCATTCTTTTAAACTGAGTTATTGAATTCTAAATATGATATTGTCAACTGGATAATCTGGATAAATTTCCTAGTCACCACTTTCCGTCGATGTAATGAGTCGGTTAGCTACTCAGCCAACACTGAGTCGCACTGCACATATTATTGGATCAACCTCTTCAGCCAGTGAGACAGAGAGTCTCGGCCAGAGACGATTTGTCCACTTGAGGAATCGAACTGGGTGTATTGATTCGTCGAGTAGTAGAATTGTCTGCAAAGGGAGGAAGATTGCAGTTCACAACGCAGACCCACGGGATTGGACCATGGGCTACAGTCTAAATATTGGACTGGGCTTCAACCTGGTTTTGTGGCCATAAATGGACTAAGGCCTTGTTGGGCCCAATTAAGGTTATTTTAGGTTGTTTTGAAATTTTTCTTTAACCTAATAACACTCAAATAAAATTTTAAATTTATTGAAGGTACCGAAACATCTGTTTAAGTGGTGGATCCTATACTGCAAACATTTTGAGAAATTGGGCTTAGGTCAAAAGAACCCACTTCGAGGTAGGGATTATTTTTATTATGCACTACATCTGCATTTTTGTTTTAAAAATAATTATTTTTGAGATGTCTCTCTGATTTTTACGACGCAATCATTTTCATAATCGTCGAATTATAATTTTTATATATAAATAAATTTTTACACATTCCCCTGTACAGAATGTGTTTGCTTGTTATTGATTTGGATAGTAGGAATTTTTTTTAAAAATGTCCTTGGGTTCGAATCCCTAAAGTGCAAATAGGTAATAGGACAGTTGTATGTGTCGTGTCCTTAGGTTGCGAATCCCTAAACCTGATCAGGGTGTTATTTGGCTTTTGTGATCGCTGAGCATCGCTTTTATTTCCTTAAATGCATATAGCATAGTGTGCTCGGAGTCCGTGAGTGGCTCCATTTTCACTGTGACTTTAACTAGTACAACAAGGGCGTATTTTGACTACATACCACATATTAGTGGGTCATTTTAAACACGTGCCCTTTTGTACAATTTTTCTTTTAAAAATTGAAATTTCCTAGATTTTTATACATGCTTAATAAAAATCTTTCTTTCAAATCTGAAAATTTTAAATCCTTACTGAGTTTAGTCAACTCATCCCTTTAATAAAATTTTCTCAAAATTATCATCCAAACTTTTAGTTGCCAAGTCAAGATTAGTTTTAGGCATAGTTGTTTAATTTCTATCATTTTATTAACTTTCCTTGAGAGACTTTTAGTGAGGTATATTCATTTATTTGGATGACTGTAAACCTTAAATGTTTAATTTCTTTTCTGCACAGTTTTTCTTTTATTTGGATTATATTTCTTTACTATCTGATATCACTTGTTGGACCTGATAAGCCCCTGTTTGTTGGGCCTTGGCGATAACTAATATAATAAGTCTTCCGCTATCAATTAATAATAATTTAAGAGAAAAAGGATCGGACGATTTGGTCCTTTGGGCCAGGTCGTTCCCTGTTCTGTCTCGAGTCCCATTTGGGTCGTGACACAACTTCCCTAGACTAATGGATCTCATATATCTGGACTGTTAAGTGAAAGTAAAATAGCATGAAGAGGAGAAAAGTTCTTCTCTGAAACGACTGCATAAGCATTGCATTGCATATATTTTATTTCTTGCTGAGATTTGGCTCATGGTATTGCCCGTGATGCAGGTGTTAGGCTTAATGTTATTGACGTGAAGGAGGAGACATTGCCAGATAAACTCATGGGTTATCAACTAGATTCTACTTGGAAGATTATGGCTCAAAATGGTTAAAAGGGTTGCTTTAAATAAATGATTTTATTTCAATAATATTTTGTAATAAGCTATACACTTCCTAAATGTCTCGCAAAATGATTTGTAGAATAAACAAGTTTTTATTTAATAAAGTTTTCAGATTATTCCCCTGATTTACTCTGATATATTTTTATTAAACACGTTTTTAAAAGAATAAAAGAAAATTTTAAATTTATTCACAAAATTGAGAAAAAAGAAAAATGGTTTATAACATGGGCCGTTACACTTACATTTCCAATAAAGAGCTGTAATGAGGTTCATATCTGTTAATGACAGATGGAAAGTCAACATGCTTATGTCAAATGAGTGACAAACCAATATTTAGATAGGTTCAAAAGTTAAACCACATGGGACGTCCTTCCATCATTGAGACATTCAAAAAAGATTTTAATGTCAACATTGCCCCGAGTCTTGCTAGAATGGAAAAAAATGAAGCCTGAAAACTAAATGAAAGGGATGAAGACAAATAATATTTACAACTATGGTCGTATGGAGAAGAGATTTAGAGATCCTGTTGTGCTAGCACATTGTTTGTTATCATAAATAAGAATGATATTATGCCCTATCCAATATTTCAAAGGATGTGTATGTGTTTGGCTGCGTGTAAGAGAGGTCTGTTAAAGTGTGGTAGACCTATCATTTGCTTATATGACTGTCACTTGAAGGGCTCGTGTCAGACTGGTTGCTCACAGCCGTCAGCATTGACGAAAATGATGAAATTTATCCACTTGCTATAGTAGTACTGTAGTGGTTGAAGCATAATGCAGAGATTCTTGGTTCTGATTTTGTAATTGTCACTTATGGATATAGACAGTGCTTCTGGCAGTATGAGAACATTTGTCTTATTATGCCTTATTATTTTTGTAGGGGTTGGTGTCTGGTTTTGAAGAGTTTACACCATTGGCTCAGCATAATTTCTACCTCAAGGCAAGTTGTACAAGGATGCGATGAGGAATGCATACAGGGCTATAACATCAGCACATTTTAAAAAAGATATGAAGAAATTATTTTTTGTTGAACAGACTGCACATGCATATATGTGAAACATCAATATGAGATTTTTGACAAAACATGTTTTCAGTTCGATCCCAAAGTGTGACATAAGCCTCAACAATTTAACTAAGTCCTTCAATGCCTGCATCCTTCTAGCCTAGGACAAACTGATTTTGACTATATTTGAGATGATAAGAAATGAAATCATGTGTAGGATCATTAAGAAACATCAAAAGATGGTGGAGTTGATGTGCAAAATCCCGTTTTCATACATTTTAAAACATATAATTTGAAACACATTTTCTAAATTAAAACATTACACAGCGGAAGACTATGTATTTTATAACTAAAGGAAATAAGACACAACATAAAACTTTCTTAATAAAACAGAATACCATAAATAAAATCTCATTTCTTTAAAACATTATTAAAAAACCTTTTACATTTTTCTTTTATCTTTTAGCCTAGCCAGCCACAAGGTCCGCAACACACAAATCCACCATCAATTGCTCCTTTCCTTGATATTGTGGATACCTACATCATTAGAATTAAACTACGAGCCTAATGCTCAGTAAGAGATAGAAATTATGAAATACTCATGCTATGCGACTTTTTTAAAACATATGCAGTTTTCATTTTTAGTTTTCGGTCATTCAATATACATTTCATTTATTAGTCCAAACGTTGGGGATTTCTAGAACAAAAGCAAAGATAAACCCTATAGTCCATGTGGGCTTAACCATCACTCCATCACTACTGTAGATGAGCTATATCCATCAGGGGTGTTACCTCCTAAGACCGTCACCAGTCTCCCGAACCCCCACACACCCTTTTTCATTTATTCTGTTTAAATTGTTTCCATTTAATGATACAATGGTAACCATACAACCTAAATAAATGATATTCGCTTTTAGTGATCGGCTCTCACAGACTTGGTCTTAGGCTAGCGTCCCATTCCACTAACTCAGAACATATCCACTTGATATGTATGATCATCTATTTACCATTTTGAAAACCATGCATAAAACCATTTTCGTAAAGTTTTTAAAATCATGATGCATGAGCATGTATGCACACAACTTAGCATATTCTAACATGTCGTCAAATCATTATCCTCAAAGCATGATCAAAATCCTTATCTTAAAGTCTATTAAACATGAACTATCAAAGCATCAAATAGCAAACCAATAAACATATCAAACAATGCATCCTCAAAGCCATAACATGATCCCGCCCTATTTCCTATCATCTACTGTCACCAAGCATCAAAGGAAAACAAAGAACAATACATCTAGTAGTAACAAACAGAGGCAATTGTTTATCAAAGCATAATAGAGAACTTTTAGATCAATAGTTTTTATCCATGCTATTATGAACATCTCTAAGAGGAATAGGGAGTAACGCAACAAACACTAACTAACAGAGTAAACCAAAGAGGAGTTCTAAACCGATGAAACACTAACCTCAACAGATTCTTACGAAAACAGAGAGTGATCAATTAGAAAATTCCATTCAACCAAGCAATATTCTGTATAACTTATCAACATCGTAAACTACAGAGGTTATTTACATCAATAAAACATTTCCTACATCTTTTAACACTAGTAGAGAGCAATTTTAACTCAATAGAATCCTAGTCTAAACAACCATTCTTAAACAAGAAATGACAAAGAATAATTCCAGCCTTTTAACATATTCTTCACAGTTTATCCAAATCGATTCCAACCATTTCTATAGATTATTAACCTTAATTGTATTCATCCATAATCAAAACAAGACAAAACAAAACACCCTACTCTTGTGATGTAGGCCTCCTTAGGCAAATCACATACAAAATCTCTTACCTCTCTTCACAATTCCTCTCCTGTCGAGGCTCCTCCCGCACAACCGTTTAGCAACAACAATTTCCTCTTGAAACTTCTCTCGCACAACCTCACAGCACAACAGAAATTCCCCCTGAAAGCTCTTCCCTCACAACCGCACAATAGCACCGTGAAAATAGAAGAAGACTCTTAAAATACCTTCAGAGAACACCAGAAGGTTTTTTTATTTTTCTTTTGCCAAATTCCACTCTAATATGCCTATAAACATTTAGGGAAAGGCGACAAGACAAGACAATTTGCTATCTAGGCACCCTTTTGTTTATCCAGATGACAGTTAGCCATTTTTTGGGCGGCTTTTAGTGTCCGGGTCCATCACCCTCTTCACGTGATTGACCGCAATTCTTAAAGTCATAATCTGTTGTGACCATGATCGATCGTCATTCCTTGATGATCAACCGCAATTATGCTTTTTCAGAAAAATCAGTCAATCACCATCCAATGGACAATCGACTGCTTCCAAAAAGGCTACTCTCTATATAAATTTTGCTTTGGAACTGGTCGATCACCTCTTTTAGCTGATCGACCACTTCCAAAATCCTTGCAATCTGTAATAGTTTGAAATGTTCATGACCGACTGCCCTTCTTGTCTCGATTGACCGCCAATCCTATTTCTTCACAAACTACATCAAACCCAGTCAATCATTAACTTTCATATATGATTAGCCGCTCAAGCCCCCTTATTTTGAATCTGTAACATTTTTGCCTTGACCGTGATCGACCGTACATCATCTTATGATCAACCACAACACTAAGAGAACTCCAATTTCTTCAATGTAACACTGCATGATCGGTCAATTCTTTCTCTTCATCAATCACACACACACACACCTACTTATTATTCTAAAACATAGAAAATCCTTTATTTTCCAAAACTACAGATTACCACATAATAAACCAATATCATCAAACATTCTTATCATTGGCTCAATATGAAAAAAAACTCAGGATATTACACGATGGTAATGAATAGTACATAGTCTATTTGGACAAATGTACCTGTAATTGTTATAAGTGGGAGCTAACTGGAATCGCATGTGCGCATGCAATCCACTATATGCATTTTATGAGGAGGTCAATTGAGGATTATGTTCATGTATGGTATCATTAGAAAATATACATGGGGATGTACTTCCACTTTGTTTAGCTCATCAATGGCCAACACATGTGGCCTAAAAGAGACCATGATTCAATTATGTGTTGGCCTAAAACAGACCATGATTCAATTATATGTTGGCCTAAAACAAACTATGATTTAATTATGCCAATGCTAATAAAGAGACGACCAAGGTGGTGTTGAAAACAAAGAGTGAAGGATGTGGATGAACCCTATAGTCGGATAGTCTTGAGCAGAAGAGATATCACAATGACATGTAGCTAGTGTTGGAGTGTGAGACACAATACCTACACTTGTCAAGGTGGAGGTTCAGCCATTGACGAGAAAAGTGGCAGTGGCATGGCCAGAGGTAGAAGTGGTAGTGGTGGATAAGGAAACTCACAAGACACATTTATGGGTTTTATCATTGCTTTCGGGATGCAACTGAATACATTGTTATGCTTTCAAACACTATTTTAACTATGTGCACTTTTTATGACATAGTATTGAATTTGTCAAGCAGAAGTTCGCCATGCTAGGTCCACATATTTGATAACTTAATTGTACTATTTTATTTTTTAGTAACTTAAATTATATTGATGTCCTTTTTGTATTAGCATCAAGAGAAACTCAAGTTGGCTAATTGGTTGTGTGGTGATTCCAGTAACTTTGTATGTTCTTGTTTGTTTGCTATATAGATGTCCAAGGATTGCACATGGACATTGGTGAGAGTCCCTTGGACGTTCATACAACAAACAAGCAAGAACATATAAAGTTACTAGAATCACCACACTTCCAATTAGCCAACTCGGGGTTCTCTTGATGATAATTTGAGGCAAATGATTGAGTTTTATATTTTAATGCAAGTATTATTTGCTCATTGGGAAAATGATTTATTTAATAATCTACAATAATTAATCAAAGAACAATGTTAGATCAATTCATAATTGGATGTCCCTCGATGTTGGTGGAAATCCAAGACTGATCCTTGGACATCCCTCGGCAATGGAGAACATCCAGGGCTAATCCTTGGACATCCATGTGACATCCTTGGATGGTCAAGTGCCATTATTGTAGTCCAAGTGCCATCCTTAGACGTTTGAGTGCCATCCTCGAACATCCAAGTGCCATTCTTGGATGTCCATGTGACTGACTTCCTTGGAAGTCCAAGTACCATCCTCGGACGTCCATGTGATAACATCAGATATCTGAGGATGCAATCATACGTCCAAGTGTCGTCCTTGAACGTTTGAGTGCCAACCTTGGAACACAAAAAATACCAAATGAAGTAAAGAGAACCAAAATATCCAACTGTAATATCAGATGTAACAATTACATTATAAGATGTAACAATTACATTATCAAATGTCAATATACATTAACAAATTACATAAACAAATGTAATAATTACTTTGGAAAATGTACAATTACATTTGAAAGAGATTGACGATGTTGAATCTCAATTTGTGGTTGATATATACATATGAGGAGTGCTTGAAAATGGATTTTGGAGGCTCTTCTTGAGAATGGAATTCGCTTCGTTGATGGCTACGAATCACCGACACCCTTACACGGTTCGGGAGTTGAAATATTCTATGTGGGTTGCAAAGGGAAGAGGGAAATTAGTCTATAATCTTTCTATCCCTACAAACTACGTTTCTCTCTGGCAAGCCTAGTGTGTATGAAGAGGAAAGGAAATCCTCTAGCTAGTTGACGTTCTATTCTCATCCGAGGTAAATTTTATTAGATTTTTTTTTTCTATTTTTTCCTTGGTGATCGGTGTTCATGGACAGAATTGATTTCTTAAAGGTTTGAGTGTTGGACAACGACTTTGTGAGGCCTATTCTAGCAAAATAATTTGAGAGTGAAGTGAGTTTTTTAGGTAAAAGGGAAAATTTGATTTTTGAGTAAATATTCTGATCATATTAAATTATTGGTCTTGGTTATGTATTGCGGATATAAAATCACCAATTTTGGATGTTCTGATGACTTGTGAGGCAAGTTTGGCAATCTGAATGTAGTGGATCAAATTTTCTTGGGGGAGTTTCGGCTAGCGACTCTACAGAGTCGTTGAGGCAGCGACTTGGACTGTCCTGAGTCGCGACCTAGGATACCTTGAGCCACTGCCCTGGTCACTATGGGCTATAGCCCATCTCATTTTGGGGCCAAGGCCCAGACCCTGTTTTAGGCTGAATCTAAACCTTATCCCAAACTTTGACCCAATCGTTCTTGGGTCGTTTTAGGGGCCAAATTGGACCATGTTGGGCTCCCCGACCCTCTCATTCTAGGGTCGTTATTATTTAGTCTAGAAATCCAAGTTTTCAATTTTCAGTTTAAATTCTGATCTATGAATAGTTTCCAAGAATTAAAAAATTGTTGTACTTCTATACAATTGGATATCATTGGGCCTTTTCCATTGAACTTTTGTATTGGTAGGCCCAAATTGGAGGTAGATGTTATTTTATGTTCTACATACATGGTTTTCCAAAACAATATTTTAAACATATTTTCGTGTTAAATAACGCATTCCTATTTGATTCATCAGTTTCATAAATTTTATAATTTTTTTTATTGAACATGTTTAAATTTCAAAGCACACATTTAATTTAATATTCAATTTAGTTAAATTTACATTTATTTTTATGCACTGTTGTTAACTAGAGTAATGAAATAGCTGTACGTGCCATATCCCTGGGCGCAAAACCCTCAACCTGATTAGGGTATTTTTGGTTTTGTGATCGTTTGAGTATCGCCTTTGTTTAATTTTATTACTTGCTCTATTGCTCGTTTCTACTTTCCTCATTTCTATTGAGTTTATTTTAAAAATTAAATTCTTGGCATGTATACATATTTTAATAATTTAAATATCGTATATAAAACCTAATCCCTACTAAGTTTAGTTGACTCATCATAGATTTGACTCCCCCTTAAGGAAATACTCAAAGTGATTCACAGTTGCCACCGCAGGAGTAGATTTTGGAGATTTTCCTAATCAAGTTATTTTATTTTATTTTCTTGGGAGACTGAAAATATTTTTCGTGAGGTTCGTATCTTAGTATTATTTTAATTTATTTTTGAATAGTTTGGATTTTTTTTATTTGACACTATTTTAATGTCACTTTTGGACTTTTATTTTTGGGTTTGATTTGTAAAGTAAAATTTTAAGTCTCTTGCTGCAAATTTAGACTTAAGATGAGGATTGAACAATTCGGTGTGTTTTGGGTTGGATCATTTCCCTTTTGTCTCAAGTCCCTTTTGGGACGTGATAGAAAATTTGGTATAAGAGCTAAGTTCCATCTTGAAAAGTGACTTCAATGAAAGAGATAGTGTGAAATAATATAGGAAAATCATAAATACTATGCTTAAGGTTGAAATTTAACTTACACAGTGGATTATTTTTAGGTTTTCAAAAATACCTCCTAGAAGAGCTCCTAGAAGCTGTACTTCTGTAGCTCCTATTGTACACATAGTTGATTCGCTACCTATTGACCCTATTGTAGCTTTGAGAGATGTATTGCAAAATTCTTTAAGAGAAAGCGGTAGTCAAGACCTTGAATCACGCCACATGATATTCTTTATGAAATTGGACATTTGAACCGACCATTCTTTGCTAGTAGTGCTAATCCTTAGAACGTTGATAATCAGTTAAGAATAACGTAGAAAAATTTGATGGCTATTAAGGTTCTAACAGAGTACTGGGTTGGATTTGCAACATTTTATTTTGAGAAAATGGCTAAGGTTTGGTGGAAATGGCTTAGATTGGATTATCCAGTAAAGATGATGACCTATACCATCTTTAGAGATAACTATTGCAATGTAGGACATGTCAGAACATGATCATTGCCTACCATAACTTAGAACAGGAAAGTCTGACAGTGTTAGAATATTATGCAAAGTTCATGGAGTTTTCCTATTTTATCAGAGACATGGACCCGATGGACAAAATGGTGAAGTTCAAAATGGGCTTGAGACCTAAGTTTTGACACTAGTTAGATGCATTTGAGTTTTGTTCCTTATCAAAGGTTGTTGCTACTGCTCAACAAGTTGAGGCTGATATGGAGGAAAAGTTTGGTGTTTATAAGGGAAAAGAAAATAAAGAACAACTAGTGGGAGAAAAAATGTCAAGAAAAGATCAGAGGAAGGGTTGAAATAGAGGTGGACATACTCAGAGCAGAGTTAATGGTCAGTTTAGTGGGACACCCTATGCTGCCGAGTATTCAAGCCTTTACATTTGTCATACTTGTGGACAACTTGGACATATGAGGAAGAATTGCCGAAATGAATCAAATACCAACACAAGCAAATTTTGCGCCTACACAAACAACATCTTTTAGACCCAATTTTGGAGATGGCTGATGGTTTTCTTGGACAAGACCTACATTGGAACTCAGGCTTTTAATTCTCCACAATCAGTAGCTATCATATCACCCTCAAAATCAGCCTATTCGTAATGACTTTTTGAGGCCTACTGGTTATCAGCAGAGTTTCACTTCTAGTCCCACTCTTGCAGGATCTTTTAGTCAAGTTGCTAGATCAGTTCCCAGTTCTTCCAATGGTGATTTCATTGAAATGAGAAAGGAAAGGAGAAAATGACTGGTCAAGCATATGCAGTTAGAGGATCTGAGGTTCCTGATCAAACTAGCCGAGACGTTATTGAAGGTACACTTTCTTTCTTTAATACTGCAGTGCATGTGTTGTTTGATACTGGGGCTACACACTCTTTTATATTTGTAATGCTTGTTCGCTATGGGTTTAGAAGTTAAAAAATTAGGAACTCCTTTGATTTTAAGTACTCTTATGGATAAGAATTATAAAATGAATTCCTTTGTCCAATCTGCTACCGTCATTGTATGCAGGCACAAACTATTGGTTAATACTACCTATGAATCAATTTGACATAATTCTAGATATGAATTGGTTGAGCCATTATAAAGTAAAAATTGACTGTCACTGAAGAAAAGTAACCCTTATGTTAGAAAATGGAAAGCTTTTGGAGCATCCATGTGACAACTATGTAAAACCTATTGATTCTATTCTATGAGTCTATCTTGGCTATCGGAGGAGATTAGAGATTTATGAGAGTGTCTTTACTATTGGTAGTGATCTTGTTTCGGTCAAGCAGAATTTTGAGATATTAATAGTTTGTGATTATCTCGATGTTTTTCTTGAGGATCTGCTTGGGTTACCACCCGATTGTGAGATTGAGTTTACCATTAATTTAGTTCCTAGTACTACTCCAATTTCTAGTGCTCTGTACCGCATGGCTCCTGTTGAACTAAACAAGTTGTGAACTCAATTGAATGATTTACTACACAAAGGTTTAATCCATAATATTACTTCTCCTTGGGGTGCACTAGTTTTGTTTGCAAAGAGACATGATGGTTCGTTATGCCAGTGTATTGATTATCGGAAGTTAAATGAAGCAAAAGTTAAGAATAGATACTTGTTGTTGAGGATTGATGACTTATTTGATCAGTTAGGAGAATGTAAGTATTTTTCAAAGGTTGATTTGAGGTTGGGTTACCACCAGATGAAAATTTGTGAGATGGATATCCTGAAACGGCCTTCAAGACTCGATATGGATATTTTATATTTTTGGTGCTTACTTGCAGATTAACTTATGTGCCAGCTGCATTTTTGGAATTGATGAATCAAGTTTTTCGACCATATCTTGAAAAATTTATGGTGGTTTTATTAATGACATCTTAATATATTCCAAAACTCACGACAAACAC
This sequence comes from Begonia loranthoides, assembly GCA_022433065.1. Taxonomy (NCBI): domain Eukaryota; kingdom Viridiplantae; phylum Streptophyta; class Magnoliopsida; order Cucurbitales; family Begoniaceae; genus Begonia; species Begonia loranthoides. The sequence continues at coordinate 8,441,827 of CM039477.1, read as the reverse complement.
ATGGAGCACTTAAAAAATTATTTTAGTGACATTGCATAGACATTAGTTATATGCGAAGCGGGAAAAATGTAACTTTTGGATGACTGAGGTAAAATGTTTAGGCCATATTGTTTCTTAGACTGGCATATAAGTGGATCTAGCCAAGGTTGAGGCTGTGTTAGATTAGAAGCCACCCAAAAACATCATTGAGGTAAGAAGTTTCTTGTGTTCGGCTGGTTACTATCGTTGTTTTGAGAAAAAATTTTATTTCGTTGCTATGCCTCTAACAAAATTAACAAGGAAAAATGTGAAGTTTAGTTGGGACAACGGACATTAGATAGCTTTTGAGAAGCTTAAATAGAGATGAATTACCACTCTAGTTTTGGCAGTACTGATGAAACTTTGTCATACACAGTATTCACTGATGCATTGGGAATTGGTTTAGGTTGTGTACTGGAAATAAAATAGAGTGATTGCTTATGCATCTTGACGTTGAAGACTCATGAAAAAAATTACCCTACACATGATTTAGAGTTAGCTGCTATTATTTTAGCCCTGAAAATTTGGTGCTGTTATTTATATGACACTAAATTTGAGATATTTTCTGGTCACATGAGTTTGAAGTACCTTTCCACGTAAAGAGATTTAAATTTTTGATAGCACCAATGGATGGAATACATGGAAGATTATGATTTCTCATTGGAACATCATATCAGAAATGCAAAAGTTGTAGCCGATGCCCTGAGTTGATATCCTCTAGGTTCCTTATCTTGTCTAGTATTGGAGGATCGAAAAATATGTTTGGCTATTGAAGATTATGAGCTGGGGTATTTGGAAGATGACCAGAAAATATGAGTGTTTAATTTGATTGCAACTCCTACACTTTTACAGCGTGTCAAAGATATGTAGAAATTTGATGGTGAGCTCCAGGAAGAGTTTGCAGGCGAACAATTTGATGATGGTTGTCAGATTAGTTAAGATGATTTTCTATATTTTAGAGTTCAAGTTGCAGTAGTCAGTGATTTAGATTTGAGACAGATAGTTTTAGCAGAGAACAATAAATCCAAATTTGCTATTCATCCCGGCAGCATAAAAATTGGTTGATTGAATGAAGCGAGATATATCAGAATATTAATTTGTCAGTAGATAAAAGTAGAGTATCAAAGACCAATGGGATTGTTGAAACCTTTACCCATTCGAGACTGGAAATGAAATGAAATTACTAAGGATTTTGTGACTGGCTTGGCAAAAACAATACAGAAATTTGATGTAGTGTGGGTAATAGTTGATAAATTGAGTAAATATGTGCATTTTATTCCAGTTAGATTGGATTTCTCTTTAACGAGGTTAAGTAAACTATATATTGAAAAGAGAGTTTGTCTTCATGGCATTCCTTCAAATATTGTTTCATACAGAGATTCGAGATTCACCTCAAAATTTTAGAAAGCCCTTCAAAGAGCTTTGGGTACTGAACTTAGTTAGAGTACTACACATCATCCTCAGACAGAAGGATTGTTTGAACATAGAGTTTAGATTCTCAGACATGTTAAGGTCATGTATTTTGGATTTTGGAAATAGATGGATAGATCATTTTCCCTTAAAATAACAACTATCAGACAAGTATTGAGGTTTTTCCCTATGAGGCTTTAGATGTAAGACCTTGTAGATCACCATTATGTTGGGTAGAAGTCAAGGAAAGTATTGCTCTTGGGCCTGATGTGATACAAGAGACTATTGGGAAAGTTTATTTGATAAAAGAAAGGCTGATAATAGTTCAAAGTCTTCAGAAAAGTTATGTAAACCTATTATGAAGAGAAATTAAATTTGAAGTTGGGAATTTTGTATTCTTGAAAGTTAGACCAAGGAGAGGTATAAGCCATTATGGAGTAAAATGCAAGTTGGCTCCTAGATATACCTGGGCCACGACCCAGACCGATTTGGTATGTGGACCAACTTGATCTGGGCTGTAGCCCAGGCTCAGTTTTGGGATGAATTTAATCCTTATACCAAAATTTGACCCGATCATTCTTGGATCGTTTTGAGGCCTGTATTGGATCATGTTGGGCTCCCCGACCCTCTCATTCTTGGGTCGTTATTATTTAGCATAGAAATCCAAGTTTGTAATTTTGAGTTTAAATTCTGATTTATAAAAATATTATTAATACGTTCCCAAACTTAAGAAATTGTTGGACTTCTATACAATTGGATTTCATTAGGCCTTTTCTACTGGCCTTTGGTATTGGTAGGGCTCAAACTTGAAGTAAATCTTATTTTGTGTTGAACATACATGGTTTTCTAAGATAGTATTTTAGACATATTTTTTGTGTTAAATTACGCGTTCCTATTTGACTCGTCAGTTTCATAAATTTTATAATTTTTTTTCATTGAACATGTTTAAAGTTTAAAGCACACGTTTAATTTAATGTGTAGTATAGTTATATTTACGTTTATTTTTATGCACTGCTGTTAATTAGAGTAATGAGACAGTTCTATGTGTCGTGTCCCTGGGTGCAAAACCCTAAATTTGATTAGGGTATTTTTGGCTTTGTGATCGCGTGAGTATCACCATTGTTTAATTTTGTTACTGCTCTATTGCTCGTTTCTACTTTCCTTAATTATATTGAGTTTATTTTAAAAAATAAATTTTTAGCATGCATACATATTTTTATAATTTAAATGTCGTACATAAAACCTAATGCCTACTGAGTTTAGTTGACTCACCATAGATTTGACTCCTCCTTTCAAGAAATACTCAAAGTAATTCACAGTTGTCATTGTTGGAGTAGATTTTGGAGATTTTCCAAAACAATTTTCTTTTATTTTTCTTTCTTGAGAGACTTAAAATATTTTTTGTGAGGTTTATACCTTAGTATTTATTTTTGCAAAATTTGGATCTTGTTATTTGACACTATTTTAATGTCACTTTTAGACCTTTATTTTTGGTATGGTTTGTAAAGTAAAACTTTTAGTCTTCCACTGCTAATTTTGGATTAAAGATGAGAGTTAGATGATTCAATCCATTTTGGGCCGAATGATTTCTCGTTCTATCTCGGGTACCATTTGGGGCGTGATACAATCACTATACAAATATACAATGATAATAACACAGTGTGAGAAAATATTACATTTTTCTACTTGTAGGACAATTGCAATTGCCTCTTATAATATCTACTCGTATCGTAATGGGTATGCACGTCAACTGATGACATGAAACATATCTATTTTAAGTGTGTCTGAAATTAAAATTGTCTATTATAAATAGTTTGACTAGGAAAAAAAATATTGCAGGAATGATTGAAAGTGACTTACATGGATCCATTCAACAGCTATAAGCGAGTCCCGCACTTGGACGTCAACTATTTCTTCCTTGTTCAATGTGTCACATTGAATAAATAAAAAGCATTCAAGAGATTTATTTAAAATAATATCTTCTTAAACATATGACAAAAAGTTATTGTCATCGATTCAAATGTTGACTTTTGCTTTGGAATTATGAGAGTTGTGATCCTGAAAACATTATTTTCCTGAAAAAAGACAACATATAGCAACATGTCTTAATCATACAATAAAAACTGAGAATAACTTTTAAATGATATAGCTTCTTACCACAATCTCACAAGAATACTACATGTGTTCATGTTCTTTTTGGTATTTGCACCAATCAATCTCATGAAATTCTCCATCAATTTCACAGGCTAAAATGTTTAGTTTAAAATATAACATCAGATTACTAAAGGTACCCTTTAATTTGATACTATCATGACCCATATATTTTTTTTTAATTATATACCTTTTGTGCATGTTTATGATTTTATTTCAGTGGAAGCACTTAATGATCCTTCAGTTAATACGAACATTATTATATAAAATCAAAACATGTGTAAGTGTAAACCATAACTAGTCTTTTACTTTATTTACAAAAAAACATTCCAACTATTCTTTCACATGTTAATATCTTATTTAAGGAAACACCCTAATTTTAATTGTACTTCCATCTGTCCAAATACCTCTAGGCTGTGAGCACCCCGTTGGTCGATTAAGCAATAACAAGCCAGTCATGAATCCACAAAAACACCTCTGCCACAATCATAGTCACCTATCGTATCATTATCTACATTCTCATTGACATCTACATCATGGAAACCAAACTATGAGTCTATTACTCAGTACATGGTGTACATAGAATATGCTATGCAATTTTACATGAAATCATGCATTATAATTTATTTTCTTTTAGTAATCATTCGATTGTTGAAGCAATTTTCATAAAAGAGTAGACAACATTTTGTTTGCCTCATGGAACAACTTACTTGAGCTTTGGGGAAGAATAGACACCATTTGGTTTGCCTCACGGGACAACTTACTCAACCCCATTCACAACAACAACCCCTTTTTGTATTCATTTCTTTTCCCTTAAATTCTTTCTTCACGAAAATCCATGCATAAAACATTTCTTTTCTTTGTAACCCAGAATCCATTTCATGATGTATGAGTAAAGCACACGATATATCATAACTGTAATTTTACAATTAAATGAACAGAACATCAACAACAAGAAAATATCCATATAAGCTTATTTTATTCCAAATAACTCTAGAGTTTCGTGATGTAGGCCTGGAAGCCATACACACACAACACCACTTACCTGAAGATTTTTATAGCAAGTTTGATTTTTTTGTTGAATAACCTTTATGAAGAACAGTACACCTTTTCTTTTAACGTTTCTTGGTGGTGTTGATAAAAATCCCTCATCAACTCACCCTTATTTATAGTGGAAAGGAGGGGTGATGAGTAACCATTAGTAAGTCCTTGCCTTCTTTCTTCTTCCACCACTACGGCCTATCTAAGCTAAACTTGTAGGTGTAACCATAACATTTCTTAATCCAAAGAGATAAGTGACCATAATCCATTATTTAACCATTAAGTAATCTTGAAGGTTGATTAAATTAGTGGATGCCAGACGTGAGTATTCATACCTTCACGGATGCTTAAATGTCTGTTGAGGATACATTTGTATCCGCAGAGCATTTTTGCTACAAATATTCATTCCGTTTGTCAATAATTTGTTGCCATGTTGTCCTGTCAATGTGTTCCTGAATATTCACTATTTTTCATGGACACATTTCCATTAGCGGATACTCTTTCTCCATGGATTACTTAATCCAAACAACAATGTTTCATGCATTTCACTATTCACTATGGACACGTTTCCTTCTGCAGATGCCTACGCTCTCACGATTCCTATTTTTCTTCACAGATTATTCCTTCAAAATGACAATGTTTCGTGCTTCACTATTTGTCGTGGAAGTGTTTGCTTCCACATATCCTCGTATCCCCTCGTATTTAATCCTAACAAAAGTGTTTCATGAACCAAATTGAAGACACACCACGTGCAAATTTTGAAGTGAAGGTCTTGGAACTACTTCATTCGATAGAGAACTCATTTGCAATATCTCCTAAACTTTGGCAAGAGTAGAAGGAGGGGATGATTGTCTGATAATAAAAGATTTGCACAATTGTAACACATATTTATATGTTATTGAAAAAAAACTAAACCAAAGTACTAATGCATATAAACTAAAAGACTTGCAAGCATCCAACGGGAGATGGAGGGGCTATTGGAGGATCCACATGGGTCCTCTACTCATCCACGAGCATCTATGGAATGGTAGTGAGCTCATGAATTTGCTTGCCCATTACTTCAATTCACTCATCCATTTCTTTCAATTTGGCAGCCATAGGCTGCAACCAAGGAAGTTAGGCTCTCTAAGTAGCCTACAATCTTGTTCCACCTCTACTTAGCCATCAATATAGAGTGAGACAACTATGGGGGATCATCCTCCACTTGATCCAAGGGTGCTGGAGGCGATGTTGCCGACATTGATGGAGGTTGTGTAACTGATGTCGATGGAGGTGATAACTCTTGGAAAAGAGTTATTATGCATGAATATTTTGTAATAAAAATGCTTGAATTTGGTGATGTGTGGCATAATATCTTTTTTTTTAATGGAAAAGAAATTTTTTATTTTTGGAAATTCCTCCCCCATCCGCGAGAGTGTTGCAGACCAGGAGGGAATTTCTCCCTTAATCTCTCATTCTCCATTAAGGCGAAGCTCCAACATTTCTTTCCCTCAATTCCTCCTTTTATATCTCTGCCTCTCGGTCTCCCTTCGTCTCCACTTCTTGTCACCTTTCATCTTGCTTTCGACAATTACAGAGCAACTCTTTAGGAGGCAACTTTTCCCCTAGACATTGGCCACGGTGATTTAAATTTCTTCGACTCTATAATCTCTATTTGTAGGTTAAATTTTTTATTCAATTCTTGTAAGGAAGTCAAGCCTAGATGAGTGCGAGTTCGGAGGGGAAAAATACTAATTTCCCGTGGTAATCAATCGGGCTTCTATAGTTGGAAACTAGAAGGTTTGAGAGGTATAAATTTTGGATTTTTCTATTTAACACTTCTCTGTTTACTGGTAATTTGGTCTGGATTGTTGAAATTAGAATGTTAATTTGTTAGTTTTGTATAGGAAATCTGTGTAATTGGCCGATAGGTTGGAGGAAGTTTGGTGATGAAATTACGCGAATAACGTCAATGGTGAGAATGGTGACTCGTGACTTTGAGGATGCTAGGTTATGGTGTTGGTCGCCTCAGCCTTGGCTAGTTGGACGACCGGCCGAGACTAGGAGTATCAGCTAGAGATGACCTTGCTTGTGTCGATATCATCTGCATTTGAGTCCAGTCCACAAAGTGGGACTGGGACGAGTCCAAATCTTTGCATGGGTTGCAGGGAAAGCTAGCAAGGCTTGGGCCTTGCATGGGCCGCTATCTAGCCCCTTTGGGCCGCGGTCTAGACATGATTTTTTTAGCCCAGTTTAAAAAAAATCCCACTTTGGGTTGCAGTTCGATCTATTTTGGGCAACGGTCTTGGGCCTGTTTTAGGCCAAACCTTAAATATTTTCTACCCAATTAATTTTAGATTAATTTTAAGTAAAAATTGGAGATTTTAATGTATAAAATATTTAACCCAAAATTTGACGATTCTATTTTTGGATAGGTACCAAAAATTAATTGATTAAATTGTGGACTCTTCAATTTTCACGTTTTGGATAATTGGACTTGGGCCGATGATAAGCTCACTTTGAGATAGAGATTTAATTTTATGCACAACATTGCATAACTTTTTTTGAAAATTATATTATGAGATGTGTCTCATATAAAATGACGTGTCTATTTTATGGATTGTCAAATTTTTATATTAAATTTAGTTTTTCACTGAAAATATTTAATTAAAGTACGCATATAGAAATTACTCGATCAACTTGGTCATGTAAATCGAACCAATTTGGGGTCCTATTTTACTTTACGCATATTTGACCGTGGAAGGATGTGTGTAACAGTCCATTTCCGTTTATACATTTCCACACGGCCATATAAACATTTGATCATTTTAAAACCCATTTAAAATATACTTAAAAGAAAACATCATAGTACTTTACGCAGAATAATTAAAAACATTTAAACTGTTTTGCAAAAAAAAACATAATTTAGAATATTTAAAAACCATAAAGTAGAGTCTTTAAGCAATTTAAACAACTTTTAATCTTTTGAGCCATAACCCCCGAGGTCGATTCGCGCATGGTAACACAAGCTTGCATCGCATCACACTTCTTCTCCATTCACGTGACCTAGATCACAATCGATACCTACATCACAGGAAGAATAATGAGCCTATTGCCCAGTAAGGAATATTAATGAAGTGCAAATGCAATGCCTACGATAATTCTACATGCATAAGTTGGATAGATTTCTAAGCTAGGTGAGAGCAACCTCTTCAGTCTTCGAACTTACCATTTGGATTCATTTTTACATGAGAGCAACCTCTTCAGTCTCCAAACTCACAAAAAAATGAATCCACTTACATTTATATTTATTTACCTTTTGGATGAGAGCAACCTCTTCAATCTCCAAACTCACCCACCCGTTGAGTGAGAGCAACCTCTTCAGTCTCCGAACTCACCCAAATGAGTTGTTTTCTATGTGAGAGCAACCTCTTTAATATCTGAACCCACGTAGAAAACACTCATTTATTATCTTCATTATTATTCCATGCAACACATGATATGTAATCCTACTGACATACCTATATGAATATCACACAACAGTTCATATATTGCAAACAATATTACAAGCAATTATCAAAAAAATGAGCAAGAATCATGTATCAATTGTAATTTTAATTCTAAACATGCTTTCACTATCAATTTCCCTAACAGTGATACAACACTTTTATTCCTTTATCTTTCACGCATTATTTACAACATATCATTTAGTAGTAAAGACACTAAACTATGGCAACAATCAAACTTAATATGCACTTAGGACATGTACTATTTAACAAACTTAATCATATAGTTAATCTAAATTTTCTACCATACTATGCACCAAAGCATCAAAATTTGCAATTTAACGTAACTAATAAATTTCTAATTATTCTAATTCATGCAGGGAATATTACGGGGAACACCACAATAATTATTTAAAGACCTTACTCTCTTAATTCTACCAATCCAGAAATATAAATTCTTAGGAACATTACACAAGCTTATTTTCATGATTAAACAATTAATAGGTTGGACGATGAAGGAGGCAGATTCATTATAGGGTTCATAAGCAACAATAACAGAGTAATATTACCTCGACAATTTATCCCGAAGAACATAGGTTCATTAGCAGAAAAAGGAAAATCAATAGAAGCATGTTTAGGAAATTATATTTACAAAACAATAACAATCTCGCAGAATAATAGTCAGGAGTTTAATAGCAGGAAATAAAGAACATGCAACTCATTTCTTTTTCACCACTAACCATCGACATATTAGATTATTATCATCAACGCTACTGACAAACTAACAACAGGGAATAACTTGAGCAGAGAACCATCATCGAAGGCATGAACACTACAGAGAAACATCAAGGAAAACATGTAGAGAAGACATGAACAAAAACCTGTCACCGAAAATATAATTAGAGAACAAACAAAGAATCACACAGTAGACAACCCTACTCCCATGACGTAGGTCCTTACGGACAAAGAACACACATTATTCCTCACCTCTCTTCTCCATCCTTAGCAACAACCCTTCTTCACTGTTAAAGCGTCTCACAGAAGCATAGAACCAAAACACAATAGCAAACAACACACTTCTGTTTTCTTTTTTTTCTAAAAACCATCCCAACACACACACATCTCCCAATTATAGAACACCTTCAGCACCTCTTTAGCGTCCACACGAAGGTGAAGAGCCAAAGAGAAGGACGTTTGAGCATTCCTTGAAGCGTCAAGAGTCGAGCCTAGAAGCTTCTAGGTGACGGTTATCATTTCAGGCAACTTTTCAGATTGTCGGTCGATCGATTCTTCTTCTAATGATCGATCGTCAATTCCATCGATCAACCGTGAATTTGGTTTCCAAATTTGCCAGTCGATCGATCTCAATTGACAATCAATTGCAACATTTGATAGCCAAAATCATCTAATTTATTTAATCACAACCAATATAAATTCTTATTTTTTCGTAACAATAATAACTAACTGCATCACTATAATTCCAAAGGGATATTACAACATTATCTTCCATAAAAATATCACAATAAGAGTGATAGTTTGACAATGACCAAAATATTACTTTCCACTTAATCCAAGATTTGCACGTAACTAAATACCCCGGGTATTACAATATGTTTGTTTGTTTTAACTAGAGTAATGAGACAGTTGTATGTACTATGTTCCTAGGTGCAAAACCCTAAACCTGATCAATGTCTTTATGTGTCTTTTGTGATCGCCAAACATTGCTGTTGTTATGTGATATGCCTACGGTATGGTGTGGTTGGAGTCCGTGAGCGACTCCATTTTCACTAGGATTTTATTTTGGTACATCTAGGTCTAATTTAATTATGTACCACATTATAGTATGTTATTTTAAATGTGTGCTCATCTGTACAATTTTCTAAGATGAATTTATGAAACACTAGTTTTAAGACTATGCATGCTTAATCATTGCTTTAATTATAATGTTAAATATAAAATGTGATCCTTATTGAGTTTAGTCAACTCACCCCAATAACACCTCCTTTAAGAACTGTATTAGCAAGACTATTAGTAGCTGACATATGATTAAATTGCGATAGATATTTTTAATTCCAACAGTTTTAATAATTTTCATTGAAAAATATTTTGTGAGGTCGACTTTGTTATGAATGACTGTAATTCCTTATTTTATTATTTTTTCGCATAGTTACTTTTGGATTATATATTGCTACATCATTTGATACCATTTGTTGAATCTGTTTAGCTCGTGTTTTATTGGGCCATAGTTTTTAAATAATTTATTAAGACTTTCATTGCTAATTAATGCCATTTGAGAAAAAAGTCGGGCAATTCAGTTCTTTCTGGTAAGATTGTTCCCCATTCTGTCTCAGGTCCCTTATGGGTCGTGACAGAATTTTTGGTATCGAAGCTAAGTTACCATCTTGAAAAGTGATATCAATAAGATAGATAGAGTAGTAAAATACAAGAATTTATGAACACTGTTCCTAATGACATATTCTAACGTATCCCATAAATTTTTCAGATTTTCAAAAATGCCTCAAACTTAAGCTTATGAATTAGACTCATCTTTGTTCAACTAACATGACGTATAAGAATTAACTTTATCATGCTACATCAATAGGCATCCAAATCCAACTCTTGTTGCATCAACATAATCGAGATACAGTAAAATTCTATAAGGTATTGTCAAAAACAATTTCGTAGTTAATTTGAGTTTTAGCTTCTCAAAAACCAACTAAAACTTTCATTCCAATCAAAGTTAATGTTCTTTCTTGTGAACTACTTCAATAGTACTAAAGTAGATAAAAAAAAACTTACAATGAAATGATAACACAACTATTTAATCTCAAGAAACTCTAAACCTCAATAATGTTTTTTGGTGCCTTCTAATCCAACTCAACCACAATCTTAGTTGGATCCAATGAAAAATCATCTCAAGTAACAATGTACCTAAAGGATTTAACCTTAGTCATTCAAAAGATACATTCTTCCCTTTTAGCATACAATCAATGATCTCACAATATGTACAAATACATCTTAAATGTTCTTTGTGTTCATCATAAGTCTTAGAATAAATTAATATGACATTAATGGATACTATAACAAACTAATTCAATAGATTTGAAGACTCACTTCATGATATTTTTAAAAGTAGTTAGGACATTAATCATCTCAAATGACAAAACTTTAACTCATAACGTCCATAATAAACCCAAAAAGTAATTGTATGGATACCCTCCTTATAGATCATCAACTAATGATAGTTCAATCTCAAATCAATCCTGGTAAAATATATTGGTCCACCCAACTAATTGAACATCTCATAAATCCTCAAAAATAGATAATTAATATTAATCGTCACTTGATCTAACCTTTGGTAGTTAAATGCACAAGTGAAGCAAACTATCATCCCTTCTAGCATTTAACATTGATATCTCTCCTTTTGATATACTATTTCAACTATAATTATTATACCGTAAATCATTTGGCTAGGTTTTAAGCTTGCTCAACTCAACCTAAGCCATCACGTCTAGAGTAATAGAAATAGGAGCAGTGTTCAGAATCAAAATAAATACTGAAATCAAGCACGCGGTTGGGTGGTAACCCCGATAGATTCTCAAGAAAAAATATGAGGATACTGAATCATAACTAAAAAAATCCAGATACTCCTAGATTGTCATATATTCACTACTAATAACAAAACACTCTCATAGTTCTACAATCTCCTATGCCAGCACGAACAAACTCACAATGTAGGAATTATTTTGTGGTACACAACAACTTGTCTACTCACCAATTGAAGAGTCGCACTCTTTGCACAACAATTAGTTATGCCTTTATACACACTCAACTAGTCTAAAGTCAAGATTAGATATAACTAAACCATATGAAAAACTAAAATCTCACTGACTATTCGTGCCCATAAATCATAACATTTCCTAAGGTTTAAATTTGAAACATCTCACTATCAACATTTAACACATTTTTAACATAGGGGAGGTAATTTTTTTACCACTAACCTCAAAAAAAATGCCACAGTGCGAAACAAAAGAATGTCTTGTTCTAACACATAACCATTAAAATGAAAAGTTATATTATTGACGTTGTCTTTTCCAATACAATCATAGGTGTTAAACCCCCCAACTACATAGGCATGTTCAAAGAACTTCTCTGTTATGCTTTCCTGACCTTACTCCCGCTAGGTTCTTTATAGGAGACCTTGTTGATTGCCTTGTGTTGGGCTGAAGATGAAGAGAGAATGACTCTTGGACTAGATTTGATCCAAAAAATTACTAAGAAAGTAAAAAAATTATTAAAGATAGGTGGAGCACAATCTAGAGTAAGCAAAAGAGTTATAAAAAACTCCAACGTTTGAGGCTTAAAACTTAGTTTTTCTTGAAGTTCAACTTTGACTAGAGCTAGCTATTTTGGAGTGTGGGGTAAGTTGGCCATGAAGTGTATTGGATTATTTCTTATTTTGAATGGGTTGGTTAAGTGGAAAATAGATGTAATTGTCCTTACAGCTCAATTACATGTTAATATGTTTCATGTTTCAATGATTATGAGGTATATCTTTGATCCATCATATGTTGTTTCCTGAACCGATATGCCTATTCAAGAGAATATATCTTATGGAGAGGATCTAAAGAGAATATTGGGCTGTGAGATCAAAGTTCTCTACTATTGTGAGGTAGCCATGTTTTGGGTTCAGTGGAAGAACCACAATAAAAGAGAAGATACGTAGGAGATTGAATCGAAGATACTATTCAAGTACTCTCACTTGTTTGGTGGCAATTTTTGAAGTTGTTTCAAAATTTCAAGAACAAAATGTCTTAAGTGGGGGAAAATATAGTAGCTACCAATATTTAAAAATAATAAATAAATCTTTTATTTTATTTAATTTAATAATTACCTTTTTGAAAGGGTAGTAGTTACAAGTTTAAGGGGATATTCTCCTTATTTATTCCAGCGAATGAAAAATGGCATTCCCTATTAGTTGATCGAAATTCTAATCGAGTGGAAGGGAAGATTTGACGGTGAGAAGAAGAGGTCGGAAGGCAGTTTTGCTAATTTTTGTTGAGGATTATTGTTAAACTTCTATGTTACTTGAAGGTTGGTAAAATTTCTTTGCTCTATCTCTTTGTGGTTTGAGGAATTTGAAATTTTATAAACAACCTCTCCTTTTTATTAAGAATTTTCATCTGACAACAAACCTATCATTATTGGGTTCAAATTTGTGAAGGAGGCAGAAGGTTCTTAGAGGTAAGATCAAGTCTCTAAAAATCATTGCTCTTGGTTTACAAAAATTTCAGTTTTTGAAAAAAGTCAGATTTTCCTTAGGTGTAAAATTATAGAATTTTGGACTGAAAATTCATATTAGAAGAGGGAAAATTAAATTTAAGAGAGTTTGGATTCATATTTCAATTAAGACTACTGAGATTATCATCATTGAGGTGTCGATCTTCGGAGGTATACTGAATCAAAAATTTGTCTTGCATATGTGGAATGAATTTGGGTATTTTGGTGTAATGATGAGATTTTTAGATTTAAAGATTATGATTTATGAGTAAAAATCAATTGGTGATTCATGGTTATATGTTGGAATTAGTCTAATAGTATTGGAGTTGGAATTTAGGGTGAAATTCGGAGAAGATTGGAAGAAATCAAAGGATTTCCAAAGGAAAGTGTTATGGGTGGAGTCAGCTGTGCCTACGTGGAGTTTATTCTACCGTCCAGGTGTCAATAATCCAAGGAGAGAGGGATGCTGAAGATAAAAGGGCTGATGCTGGGAAGGCTGGGTGTCGAAGAGTGAATCAGTTTTCTGTATTTCATTTCCATTTACTGTCTTTCCTTTCTTTTATGTTTTCCTACTTTGTAATCGCCAGATTCCTTACTTCTGTGAGTTGCAGAAATTCTATTTTGCTTTAATCCTTTCTGCAACCACAACAAATGGTATCAGAGCAACACGATTAGCTAAAAATGGCGGCAACTAGAGCAAAATCACATGATGAAAGGTTAAAGAAACTAGAATCAGAGAATGCCATCAAGTTCAAGGCTATAATGGCAGCGTTGTATCAACTGTTACAGCAGCAAGCAGAGGCGAGGAAAAAACAACCGTGTGTTCCAGACTACAGCAACACGGACGGTGAAACGAAAGTTGACGAACTAGAGATTGTTGCTCCTGATTTCACATCTGCAGCAACGGATGTTGAATAACTAGAGGTTGTTGCTCCAGGGCTCTCATCCATAGAAACAGAAGTTGAAGAAATGGAGATTATTAGTGACAAATCTGGAGAGGAGAACACCTTCAACAGTGATGGATATTCAAGGGGAACAACCACGACAAGTCTGTATACACTAAATGGGTATGGTCCTCTTACAGAGTTTACAATCCAAGTAGAAATATATAATTGAATTTTAGAAAATGATTTGGTTGCTCAAGATGTGGATTTGAGACTCTCTGCCTTGGATGATGGTGGACGGAATTCAAAGTCTGGTTTGGATTTTGAAGAACATTTCAAAGCCAATCTTGCTTTGTATTATGGAGAAAACTTTGAGAACAATGTCACTCGTTTAATCAATTACAAGTTGTTATTTGATCCTGGTGGAGGGAACTTCTTGGACAATTTGCAGGGTAGCCAATAGGTAGATGCTCAACCCCGGCCAAAGCTTATTCATGGTCCTTTTAGTGAGGTTTTAAAAATTGTACAGGAAGCTATAGTTCTGCCTCCTTTTGTGGCAATAGCAGTTCATCCTAGGCCTGGTGTGTGGGAATATGTCAGCCTTCCTATATATGAACTTTATATCGAGCAAGGGAGCATAGCTGAATATCTTGGTTTCAAAGAGCAACTTGTTGATGACAAATGTAATGAAAGATATATGCTTGAGCTTGATTTTGAACCTTTCAACGCCACATTTCCCCGACCCAATGGATCGGCATCAATTGGTTATGGAGTTCAATCTCTCAACTGTCATCTTTCTTCCAATATGTTTTGTAACAAGGAATGTTTGGAAGCATTGCTTAAATTCCTTCGATTACATACAAATAAAGGGGGTGGATTAATATGGAATGATAGAATAAAGAATATTGCTCAACTAGAAATGTCACTATTAAAAGTCGAGGATTATCTTACTAAGCAACCATCTGATGCATCTTCAAGTTGAACTCAGTTTGGAATGCCTGAAATCATTGTTTCATTATCTTGTTGAGAAAGAAAATGTACATGGGATAGTCTCTACAATACCAATAATTGTTGTCAAAGGGGAGAGTCTGCCGAATCACCTCATAGAAGATTCAAAGAATAGTCAGGCTAGACATCTAAAAGAAATAGAGGCAAGAAAGAGACATATTGAAATCAAACTCCAGTCCTTAGATCCTTTATCTTTTAGTATTGATTTATATCTCAATGCCTTGGAGTTGGCTAGGGAGAAAAGAGATGTTCAGAAAAGCAAATACAACATTGCCCATGGTATGAGGCAATTGTTTGATCCGTTTGAAAGAGGGGCCAGTGCTCCTCCTATTTGCCCATGTTGTGAGCACCCTTTCAGTGCAGAAAAAGAAGATGAGTTTGTCAAAAAGCAACAAGTAAAGGCTGCAAGTTCTACTGAGCATATGAAAGTGCTGGCCATGAAATCTTCAACTACTGATTCTCACTTTCAGCAGCTGGACAAACTTCGTATGGTTAATGAAGAAAGTCTTAATGTTGAAGAAGAAACAATTCCTAATGCAGAAAAAGAATTGCAGTTCCTTACAAAAGAGTTAGATCACAAGTCACAATCCCTTGATGATGTTTTAGGTGTTTTAGCTCATGTAAAGTCTGATAAGGACTCTATTGAATCCTTGAGGTTACCTATTGAAATTGCAGACAGACTCTTATAGGATGCAGCCTTAGTTTTTTTTTTACAAATAGGGACGTTTGTTTTTGCATATTTGGCTTACATTGGGACATCTGTTTATATCCTTGAGGACAAGGATATTTTGAGGGGGGAGGATTGTTATGGGTGGAGCTAGTTGTGCCTACGTGGAGTTTATTCTACCGTTCAGTTGTCAATAATCCAAGGAGAGAGGGATGCTGAAGATAAAAGGGCAGATGCTGGGAAGGCTAGGTGTTAAAGAGTGAATCAGTTTTCTGTATTTCATTTCCATTTACTGTCTTTCCTTTCTTTTATGTTTTCCTACTCTGTAATCGCCAGATTCCTGGCTTCTGTGAGTTGCAGAAATTCTATTTTGCTTTAATCTTTCCTGCAACCACAACAGTATTAGAAATTGAAAAGCTAAGCCGCAGCTCAGCAAGGTGTTAAGTCCCGACTAAGGTTCCTTTTTGGGAAAAATATTGTTTTTAGCCAGTTTGGTTCATGGGTCAGATTCTATCTCATTTATGAATTTCAATAATTATTTTGACAATTTAAGAATATTACTAAAGAAGATATTATGGCTAGGCACTGTGTCTTGACTTGTTTTTGGACTCCTTAGATTATTGGCTTTTGGCTTTTGTAGGCCTACTTGAAGTAGTAGTTTATTTTTGTGTCTTACATTGCATGGTTTTCTTGAAAAATTATTATTTTGAGACGTATTCTCATATTGTGTGGCATGTTCTGACATGCTAGTTTTTTTTTTTATCATATATGTATGTTTTCAGTATGCATATTTTTATTGAGCATGCATATTGTTTTTATTGATCAACTCAATCGTGCAAAATAAGTTTGATTGACCCATGTGGTGTCCCCCTTTTGTTATGCACATTTGGCCTTTGGAAAATATGTTAGTGTGAAATAGAATAATGAGACAGTTGACTGTGTCGTGTTACTGGGTATGAAATCCTAAACCTGATCAAGGTTGTTTGTTGCTTGCTATCTCTGAGTATCACCTTATTTCTTGTATATGCTATGGCATAATGTTCTAAAAGCCCACGAGTAACTCCATTTTCACTAAAAGTTTATGTTATTTAGTAGTAGCCTATTTTTATGTAAGTACCACACAATAGTGGAGTGTTTTGACTTTTGCCCTACTGAATGTTTTATGTTCATATTTTATACAATGGTTTTCACTAGGCATGGTCATTCTTTTTATTTTCATTATAGTTAAATGAAAAATTTTATCCTTACTGAGATTAGTCGACTCACCCTAACGATACCCTTTTCATATCATAGTTAAGAGAATTTTCAGTAGCCAACACATGATAGATTGACGTTTTCTTTATTTGGCTATTTCTTTGTTTTAGAGCTTTTACTAATGAAATGAGACACTTATTATCTTGTTTCATTTCTATTTAAACTTCCTTATTAAATTGTATATTCACATAGTTATTTTGGACTTATACTATATGTTATCTATTATGCCACTTTTGGACCTTGGCTTTAGCCAAACTTGATTGCATCCTAGCTTTTAAATTTTTATAAGTTTTCTATTTCTATAATAATTAATCAATATTAAGGATTGGGCAGTTCATTCCTTTCATGGGCCAGGTTGTTTCATGTCTTGTCTTGAGTCTCTTTCAGGTTGTGACATGCTCTTTATTTGCTTTGTTGCTATCTTCATTGTACGTGTTCTTATAAGTTGCTAATTTTTAATTCAACCAAGACATTTTTGGATTTTATTATTCTCTTTTGCCATTATTCTTTGGTAGACACGTATCTTGTAGTGAACATGTGTTGCTCTTTATTTACTTTATTGCTATCTTGATTGTATCGCGTTTTTATAGTTTGCTAATTTTTGGGTTCAACCAAGACATTGTTGTTCAACTTTGGTTATTTTTGTGGTCTCGTACTTCAATATAATTGTATGTTTTGTTTATTGTTTAAATTTCGTTTTCGATAACATTAAAAAAAAACTATCTCTTCATGTCTATTAAACAAATCGCAGACATATTTTCTAAAATGAGCGAAGAGTGGAACATAGTGGTCCATGTCCTCTGTAAACCATTGCTAAAAGTCGCGCCCCACAAAGTTCTAGAAACTTCTTGTCTATTCAATGGTAATGTCCATTCACCCTTGCCTTTCTCTTCCATGTTACCTGTACCTCAAACATCCATATTGGTTTGCCTATCCAAGGAATTTGAGTGCAAAGGACATTGTTCTTTGTCAACATCAAGCTTTTCAAACATACCCTTGAGCTAGGAAAAAAATTATTATGTGTCAAACACTTTCGTCACTAAAGTCAAACTAGAGTTTCAGATTGGAGACTACCCAAATCAATGGCAGATAAATACTCATATAGTGGTTGATGTGGTGTCTATTTCTAAAATTGGGATTACTCTAGAAATATTACATTCACTCCTTTTAATCGATTGTCGTCCTATATTGGGACGCAACATTTGGTTGGTGAGGAGTGTTTTCTATATTTTCTTTATCGTGCATTGTTTCCCTTTTCTATTCTTATAACATGTCAATTTTACCCTTCTCTACCATTCTATTCAAATAGAATTTCTTGATGTAGTGGTTTCTGTGTTCCCCATCAAGACTGTCCATACAATGGGGGAGGCCTTGCAAGTCAAGGAAATTTTGCTTGTTGAGTTAAAGTATGCTTGTCTTCTTCCCTTTTATCGGTTTTTCTTTCATCGTTTTAGAATAGCATTATCTTTGTTTTTTGTTCTCATAGTTTGGCTTCTATTAGACTCTTAATGTAGGATTAGTTTGTTTCCAACAAATGTGAGGCAATTTTTTCATTATTTGATAGCCCTTTAGTTGTGATAGCCACAGACTTGGTCATCTCCCTTTCGACTACAACAAATAGTTCTATTATTGTAAACTCTACTGCTCCTGCTTCTAAGGTTCTTCAAAAATGGTTCTGTTTTTTCACAGTACTTATTTAATTTTTTGTTTTATTTTTTAGTCCATCGCTAAAAATTGTCCTCATTTGGCAGGGTTATGGTAAACTCAACATGAATCGGTGCACTTTTACATACTTCGTCTCATGTCCCATCGACTAGGTCAACCTCTCCATTTATTCTAAAGGAAAAAATAAGGGAAATTAACGAATCAACCATTGTACTTTGTGATCAATGACAAGTCAACCATTAAAGTATTTTCACTATCAACTTAACAATTGAACTATGGAAAATAGATGTCGCAAACATCGCTGTCATGTTTGCCATTAGTTTTAAATTTCATTCTGCAGCAGAATATCAATGCTAAATATTAACATTTTAGCACTGACGTTATGCGACGGATAGTGTCATGTTCCGACGCGGGATGGGGAAATTTATTAAAAATTAGAACGTTCCACCGTGGAACGTTTACTTTCAATCGCGGAATGATAACCTTCCGATGCAGAATGTCAACTTTTCGCAGCAGAAAATATTGCATCCTCTGCCTTATATAAATTCACACTACACTCATCGCGATTTTCTCAGTGAGTTTGTCAGTGATTAGTGAACCTTAAAGATTTCTGAGAGTTAAAGTGTATCGCATGTCGGGGAAGTTGAAGCATTAGTAATTGTTGAACACTAATGACGTCTGAGAGTGTTAAAGAATTTATAAACTGCCCATTTGAAGTGGAGCCCATGTCCACAGTTTTGGCACATAATGTACATGCAATTGGAGATGAAGCTCCTATAGTGGTGCATCCATCTCGACAACTCTAGATAAGGAGGAGCTCCATTCATTTTGCGAATCCACTGACAAAGCCATGGGCATGACCGAGAGTTGGCCTCGACAATAAACACAAGTAGAAGGCTCGTTCGCTAGTATGGGTCTTGGCAAAAAGTATAGTTCATTGAATAATATTAGAGAAGAAATAGTCGATCATGCTTTCAAGAATGAGTACATGATAAAATTCATCCACAGTGACTCTCATCGATTGAGGGCTGCCTGCTAGGATGGATGCACATCTAAAAATGCAAGGTGAAATGACATTTCAAATCAAGAGCCATAACGACGTTCACACTTGCTCGAGAAAGATGGAAAGCCGTCATGCCCCTGCCCCCTGCCAAATGGGTGGCAACGCATTATTTGGACAGATTTCAAAGTCAGGCCAACTAAGACCTTCCTTCTATAATTGAGACTGTCAAGAAGGATTTTGACATCAATATTACACCCAGCCTTGCTAGAAGGGCATGAAATGCGGCCAGAGAAATGAATGAAGGGGATGACAATGAGCAATACAAGCTCATATGGTCGTATGCCGAGGAGATTTAGAGGTGTAATCTTAAAAGCTTATTGTGTGTTCAGTTAGAGATGAGTACATTTAAAAGAATGGATATGTGTTTGACTACATGTAAGATAGGGCTATTGAACTGTGGTAGACCTATTATTTGTTTGGATGGTTGCCACTTGAAGGGAGCGACTTCGGGCCACCTACTCACTATTGTCAACATTGACAGGAACGATGGAATTTATCTGATTGTTGTAGCAGTGGTTGAATCAAAAAATAAGGATTCTTAGAGTTGATTTTTGAAATTATTGCTTGAGGATCTCAACACCCCGTCCGGCAATGGGTGGACAATCATTTCTAACCAACAAAAGGTGAGGTTGATTGCTTTTGCCATCTATGTTTATGTTATGCGTTGTGTACCAATGTTTGACTCATACTATTATTTTTTGTAGGGGCTGGTGCCAATTGTTAAAGAGTTCGCAGGCAAGCAGAGCATCGTTTTTATATCCAACACATGTATGTAAATTTTCAAAAAATAATTTAAATGCAGTTTGTTCAAGGATGCAATATGGGCTGCTTCTAGAGCCACAACATCAGCACACTTTGAGAGAGAGATGACGAAACTATTTTTGCTTGACCTCGCAACCCGTGCATATGTACGAGGAATAGATGCTAGATTCTAGGGCAAACATGCCTTCAACTCCATCCAAGAGTGCAACATAAGCATGAACAACTTGGGCGAGTCCTTCAACGCTTGCATCCTACCAGGCCGGGAGAAACCGATTCTAAGTATATTCGAGATTATAAGAAAGGGCATCATGTGTAGGATCGTTAAAAAACATAAAAAAAAAATGGCACACTCAATGGACCTTTTGTGTCCGTAGGTCAAGAATCGGCTTGCCAGACTACAACTTGCAGGTTGAAATTGGAGTCCTATTTTTTCAAGCGCGTCCCATTTTGAGGTGAGCAATGGCAACGAACAGTACTCTGTTGATTTGGACAGGGGTACTTGTAACTGTTAGTGGTGGGAGTTGACTGGCATCCCATGTGTCCATGCAGTCCCGTGCATGCAATTTATGAGGAGATCTCCCGGGGACTTTGTGCATGAGCGCTACCACTGGGAAACATACGTGACAATGTACTCCCACTTTGTTCGCCTGGTCAGTGGACAAATCATGTGGTCTCCTGTGACAAATCTTGAGCTAATTATGCCACTGACATTTAAGAGATGGCTAGGAAGGCCACAAAATCAAAGAATAAGGAATGTTGACGAGTCCCCAAGCTGGACAGTGCTTCCCAGGAGACATCTACGCATGACGTGTGGTCGGCGTGGTGGTGTGGAGCACAATTCTTGCATGTGCGAAGGTGGAGCCCAGAATCAAGTGCATGTGGCGGCCGCAAGTTCAGAAGTAGAGGCGGGAGAGGTGTCAGAGGAAGCTCGTAGGGCACATTTATGGGCTTCACAATTCGCGACAAAGTCCCTGAGACAATCCCTGAGATAGTTGCCGACATAGTTCTCGCGACATAGCTGAACACATTATTACGTTTACGTTTTCATGTGTTATTAACTATGCTAATTTTATTTGTAGTGTGTTATGCAGGAGTATGATGCTCAAGGTCCACAAACACAAACAAACACAAATGTGGACCTTCACCTTCCTTGATTAGATTTGGCATTGCCTTGCAAACTAAAAATTATTCATCAAAGCTTATTTACTTGCCCATGGAGGTGTATGATTCATCAAAGCCTATTTACTTACCCATGGAGGTGTATGATTTTTCTTTTTTCTTTTTCCAAATGCTACATATAAAATCTGACATCCTTCATTATGAACTTTTTAAATTTCAGCTACGTGAGATTGTTGGTGGGCAAAGATATACGAAGAAGTTAAATGAACGACAAGTTACTGCTATTTTAAAAGTAACATGTAAGCGCTCGATAGAACGACAAGTTACTTTATTGAATCCTATTTCAACTATGTGACATTGTTGGTGAGCAAAGATATACGAAGAAGTTAAATGAATGACAAGTTACTACTGCATCTTACTGGAGTAGGACACACCGATTCTTAATGCACATGTACTTTATATGCTTGTAACAGAATTGATAATTTGGTTTGCGTCTATAATGCATATATGCACAATATGGTTGTAATTGAATTGATAAATTGATTTGCGTTTGTAATTGATGCGCCACAAAGAGTTCTCACTAGAGCTTAAGCTAAGAAACTTTCAACTTATTATATGACATGTTATTCAGAGGAGTTCTTTGGAGGAATAGAAAAGTTGTAAAATTAGCAACTTTTCCCTAAGCCAATCGGTTGATCAACCTCTCCTTGTTGATCGACCACCCTTCATCTCTCGTCGACAAAATTTTGAATTTGTACTTTAGCCGTTTGACCTCCTGTCACTTTTTGATCAATTGCATTTCAATTTTCTTGAATCTGTGAAGGCTACGAATAACCACAATTCAAAGGGTGAATGACCGTATATAGTCGAGTTTGACCACTTAGAATTAAGATCGACCACACAACTCCTAGGAACACCATTTTTTCACGGCAGAACGTCGACATTCCTTGGCAAAACGTCAGCATTCCTCTGCCTTATATATTTCGGTGTTATGCACAGGTTACTTAAATTGTTGCAATAAACATGTTAATTGTTTGTGTGTTGATGATGAATGAAATGGATAAGTTGGTTTGAGTCACTTTCTTTCTTTCTCTTTCAAAAAAAGGAAAATTTTGCAAGAGTTTCCCTAGTTTTAGTCTATCCCCTTTGCATTATGAAAACTCCAACTCAACCAGATATTTTCCAAACATACACGTAAACATCTATTATCCAAGAGAAAACAATAGCTACGCAAAGAGAAAATTAACTATGAAAACTCAAACCAATTTTTTATTATGTACAATAAAATCAATATGCCAATCCGTATCCCTACACATTAACTACACATCAACTACGCCTCTTTCTTTTTACGAGATTTGTTCCGCAAATTTGGGATCGTAAATGACAATTGTGGGTCCACGTATACATTGTACACTTTGGCAAACAACAGACTCTCATTTGGTAGATCTTCGTGATAGTGGAAGTCGGTCTGCTCGCAATTTGGGATCAGCCCTAACCCCTCACTTGTACACCAAAAGATCCCATGCGACTTGAAATGCAAAGGGGAAAAATCAGCACATAATCAGAAAGCAATATAAATCTAGACAAGGGAAAAGATACACCACTCTTTGTCCGTTGGCACTACGACGATAGCAATTGCCTCACACAACAACACCTAGTAAGGGTAGTGAGTGTGCAGGTCAACTAACGACAAAAAACACAGTTGCTTTAGGTGGGACTAAAATGTAAAGCAATCACGCATTAGAACTTTTCAAACATGAAAGACAAACCAGAAAAGCGAGATGTTTACTTACGTGAATCCACCCTAATGTCATTAGCGATTTTTTAAATTGAACGTTGAAGTATTATTCTTCATTCAATGCAAAGCACTGCATACAAAGAACGCAATGCAAGGATGAATATTAAGATAAAAGCTTCTAAACTTCTTAATGTAACAGAATGTAATTCTCACCATATTTGTCGTCGCTTCTTGCTTCAAGAATATGATCTTAGTGATATGGTACTCATCTTGAACCTGAAAAGAAAAATAGCAGGCAAAATATCCTAAGTATGCAGTCTAAAACACGTACTGATACAAAATGAAAAAGCCTACCAAAATTACCAAAAAAATTGCACATGTCTCCAAGTTCTTATGGGTATTTGTATAAACATAAGTCGCAAAAAAATCCATCCGTTGACCTAGCTACAATGTACAATTTTTATTCCTGTCACTTACTGAGCGTTAGAGTCATTAGTTTAAGTCTTGTTGATGACGAATTTGCACGGGTGGATCTTGTGGCTAGCTGGGCTAAAGAGTAAATGTTTTGTAAATAAATAGTTAAAGTTAAATTGTTTTATTTAATACTTCTTCTATTTAATGCTTCTGCTTTATGTATTTAAGAAAGATGATTTTTATAAATGAAAGATATTTTACTGCTAAAATGTTTTAAATGGCTATTCTTAGAAAAAGTTTTTAAAGAAAAGTTTTACTCTGATTTTATAAAAAGAAAAGTTTTAAATTTTACGTGATTTTAAAAGGAAATAAAAATCAGGATGTTACAGGATTGGTGGGTGTATCGACCACGTACGCAAGGACATACGCAAGGAAACCAATCTTTTACCAAAAATAGAAATTTTTGTGCTTTGACTACAGAGATTACACGTACCCCACATCAATCTTTTATTCCTTGAAATACATACTTTGCTACCCCAAGCGGTCGAAAATGAACACTCCTCTTCTGACGATTGATTGTTGCAAAGTGGCAAAAAAGCCAGTCCATCCCCGATATGACGTCGTAACACTTCAAGTCAATCACTAAGAGGGCCACAAGTAGCAACTTCCTATGATATAAAGAATAGATAATATAATAAACTGTTAATCTAAAATATACCTGACACTATAGCCTGTAGTTCGTCTTCATCATCTTCAATGAGGGAGAAGACCCTAGGAGCCACCCTCTTCTGTTCTCTAATCATCATTGGACAATTCTTGGCATAATGTCCACATGCGTTACAATGAAAACACTGCCCTAAACTCGCTTTACATTCACCCGGATGTTTTTTCTTACAATTATGGCACTGAGGAAAATGTGGCACTGTAGAATCACCCTAGGGGCACTTATTACTACCCTGTTCATTTCCACTATCCATAGACCTATTTACTCCATTTGAGCATTGTTGCCAATTTTTCTTTGGTTGAATCGTAACCTCCCTAAAATATTTCCTTTTTGTCTCCAATTGTTTGGTAACCAATAGTTCAGTCTCCTCCACTTCTAGCACATTTGCTACAACTTTGGAGTATGGTACTTCTTGGATACTAGAAACCTTTACTCCACAACCAATTTCCACTTCCAGACCTTGAACGAATTGATGTACTTTGTGCCATCATTACTCACCTTGTATGGTGCAAATTGAGACAACTCCTCAAATTTCTGAATATATTCAGCAACCGTTCCAATTTGACGTAGTTGAACGAACTCCAATTACTTGTTTGTTCTGATAGTAAGACCAAAATACTTGTCATAAAAATTTGTTGTGAACTCTTCCCAAGTCATAGTCATCACATCCTGGGTTTTCCGCAACATATCCCACCAGAATCTTGCATATCTAACGAGTAGATTCCCAGCACATAGTATTTTCTCCTTCGTCTATCCTGTCATAAGTAAATATATGTTCAAGCGTCTGTATCCATTCTTCTACGATAAGGGGGTCAGAGCTACTTCCATCAAGCTGAGGGGGTCTCAATCGCTGGAATTTCTCCTAGCTAGCAACAATTTGACTACCTGGTCATCCATTGCCCTAGTCCTCTCTTGCTATCAACCATTCTAGATGTTGAAATTGTTGCTCTAACAAGTTTGTCAGTCGATCAATGGTTTCATCCCTTTCATTGCTGACATTTCATTGTCTGACGTCCCTTAGTTTGACATTCCTTTGCCCCTTACCATTTTATCTTCCATTCATTATTGATTATTATAGAAAATAATTAAATATAACAACTCACAGCCAGTTGATTATGCGCTTCCATGTTGAATCTTCGGTTGTATAACAGTCTACATAATTGATTTTTCAAACTTAGTTGTAACATCCCAAAAAAAAAATTCAGTGTGATAATGGAATCTTGTCGTTTAAAAGAAAAAGTTAATGAATTAAATTAACAAAAAATATTATTAATATAAAATCTAACAACATATCAAATTCACATTTATTTGAAATTAAAATATCAAGTTTCCATCCAATAATAGCCCATAAAATATGATGTTTAAAACAAGGTTTTTAGAAAGAAAAATAAACTTAAATAGATCAACATAGTTATCGGACAACCTCCAAATTCATTCATGGAAACCCATCTTCTCTGACTCGTCGACATTAACATCTTCATTAGTTTCAATACCTACACCACAATGTTCAAATTATATGTCTAATGCTTAGTAAATAGAGGACTAAATTCATTATTCACATTAAACTATTTATTTTCATGCATCTGTAAAGTTACGATATTCACAGCAACTATACAACAGTAGCACTAAACTGTCAAACATATACAAGGAATAGCAAACAACTGAATTTCCTTGAAATTCATCATTTCTTTTCTATTCATCTTCTTTATCTTCTTGGGTAAGAGAAGACTGACCATTGGAAATGGACATGGCATCAACCAAGTCCTCTATTTTTTCTTGAGCGCATCAATGCACAGCGATCGACATCAACTAATCTACCTAGACATTGACTGAGTTCTTTGTTAGTTATTGTGCGCATCAATGCACAGCGACCAACATCAACTGATCTGCCTTGGCATCAACTGTAAGCAAACAAACAAAAATTTGTACTATCTTGTTTCCCTTCGGAACAACATGTCCTCTAGACCCATTTACAAATTTTCTTTCTTCTTTTTATCTTTCATTATTCCCATCTTACATCTGAACGTACATGTGAACAAAACTACAACATTACTGTCTAACATATTCCCCAACCAAACAACATATAACAGTACACAAATATCAGGTCAATTCTAAAAGAATCAGTATCATACTTTTATTGGAAAATAGAAACTATATCTATACAATCAACAAAGCACAGATCCTCAATTCAATTAGAACGGTCTCAATACAGAGTAACATGATTTAGCAAGGAAACAAAGACATTTAAATCCTCAAAACATTAGAAATAGCACAACAAACAATTTGGATAGAGTCCCCTAAGATCTTGTGATGTAGGCTGAATGGCAAAACACACACATCTTTATTTACTTGGATTCTCGTAGCACACACACTGTTAATGCTTTAAATGTAGTTGAATTGAAAACTCCCTTTGCCCCCTTTTTTAGAAAATTTCATTTTCCCCCTATTTCTCCTTCTCTGTCATCCAACAATTTCTCCCCTTTCCATTTTTTATTTTTAATCTGAATGTGTCGGTACCTTTAATCTAGTTGAACGGTCGCAATCCTTCCAGCTAAGAAGTCATCTGTTCCATCCCTCTTGAATGTGCACTTCATCCATGTCAAAAGAGCAGACGTCACCCAAATCGTCAATCGGGTAAAGCATCGCACGCCTTTAAATTGCTTGGAATTTGGATGCGGAAGCATAGGCTGTCGCAGTGGACACATTGGTGTCCGTTGAGAATATGCTCAAAGAATATTCAGCCTGCAAAACCAATCTCGTACTGTCACGTTATTCCGAAATTGTGTCCATCAGCGGATCCAATGGCTCAGCATCTATCTACTCCTTAAAATCATTTTTGCACACGAATTCCAATCTACAAACTTCATCCAATGGCTGATGCTTCATCCGCTCTTCATTTCATCGATCCAACGGCCAATCCCTCTCGCGAAAGGAATCTTTCTTTCCGCAGGAGCATCTTCTCCTTTTCACCCCTCTGATCAAACGATTGATGTTTCATCCACATTTCTTTGTCCTTAATCCAACGATCAACTCTTCTCTTGTCTCTTCCACTAACGGTCGATAAACAGTCAGCCCCCATTCCAGCCTTTCCTCCCACAGGTCAAGCTGTCAAACGACATCGTTTCCTCTCATAGTGGACCTCCAATAACTTTTCTATTGTATTAATATTCCCCTTTTTTCTTATATAAATTAACTAACCTGGATATTTACTATATTCCAAAATGCATAAATCTTAAATCCAACATTTTCCTTGATAAAAAGATATCATTATATTTTTGGAAAAATTTGTTGTCACTACATTTTCCTTCTATTCCCAACAACTGTTTTTTTCTCTAATCATCCCTTTATTAAAAAATTTCTCCTTCAGCCTCTTTAGCCCTCAGTCAAGCAATTCTTAGCACTCCACAACTTTGATTCCGCTCAATAGTTAAAGCTTTGATTTCGTTCAGACTCCAGTCCTAGAGCTAAATTTCTTCTCTTAAGTGATAGTTTTCACCTCATGGCATCAAGAATTACTGGAAAAGGAAGATGCTTGTGTAAGAGGTAGCTCTTCTAGACCTCCACCTTTGATTGAATATCCTAACAGGCTATTTTTGGATGCTAACTGCAAAAAATGGTATGAGAAGGATTTGAAAAGTAGACCCTTGATGCCAATAAGAAAATTTTCATTTTCTGGTCTTGCAAGTTTGAATTTGGAAAATATGTGCAAAGATATGGGATTGTATAAGTTATTTAGTTTGGATAGTCCATTTTTTGAGAAAGCTATATGTTTATTCTATGTAATATGGCATATTCTCCTTAACCGTTAAAATTGACTAGCTATATGTATGGAAAGGAGCTTATCTTAGCAACCCATGACATTAATGTGATGTTGGATTTTGAGTAAGGGGACTGTGAGGAAGATTATTATAATACCTCGAAGGATTCTGAATTTATCTATCGTGACCAAGGAATTGAGTTCCTTCAGCATGTTCTTAAAAACCAGAATGTTGAAGTATTTTTCAAGCCTAGAGCAAAGGATCTAAATGTGCGTACTCGATTTATTCATCATAGTCTCACATATAATTTTTTATTGAGAGATGGTCATTGAGACCACTTGAGTTGCATGGATTTATATGTCCTAGAAGAGATATTTACTAGGACTCGTTTTAATGTCGGGCATATTATTATGCATCATATGACTGAGGTTTCAAGTAGCTCATCAAAATCCTTGCCATTCAATGTCCTTCTAACCAACTTGTTTCAAGCAAATGGTGTTGCAATTCCTCCTTCCGAGCCATCTACACTAGTAAGATGTGTTGACATTTACATTGTCCCTTCTCTTGCTCGAATGAGAATTGTGCAAGAAGATGAGGGGCAATAGATCTTTAAATCATCTCTAGGTAAATCTACTTTAACAGCTTAGCCTGAGATTCTCGCTAGTGCTTATGACATTTCTATGCCAAATCTTCCGTCCTCGTCAATTCTTGCTCCCTCAGGTCCAAAATCCTCTCCGGGTGGTCTCTCTCAACTTAAAGAGAAGCTTGATGTGTTGACAGCTTATTTGATGTCCTTCCGAGTCGAATGTCATTCGAGATTTGATGTCTTTGATAGGAGTTTTGAGGAGCTTAGACAGTCAAATTGGACTAACTTGTTCACAGAGTCAAATACGACATCTATTGCTAATACCATTATTCCTCCATCATCAAATGTTGCTCCTCCAAACGTTTAGTTATTGTATATTTAGCTATTTTGATGAACATTTGAGACATATTTATACTTAACTCTTACTGCTGATATTGAGTAGTTATTGTGTATTGTGATGAATGTCTTTACTTTTGCGTTACTTTTGCCTTTGAAATATTTATTGTGGTGAAATGTTTTGTTTGGATACATGTTGTCTATCTGGATATCGTTGAAAACTTTACTTTTAATTTCTTGTTGATAATGCCAAAGGGGGAGAGAATAAAATAAGAGAAATTCTTGTAAAATTTTCATTTTTTTAAAAAAGAGAAAGAAAGAAACTTGACATATTAAGGAGGAGAATAAGAAATTATGCACATACTTAGAGCAGATGTAAACAACTTATAATATACTGTCATTATAAAAAAAAAAGGGAGATTTTTAGCTTAATAAGAATTAAACTTAGTTGTTTTGATTGAGAAAAAAGATGATTCCTTGACATCTACTGATAGAGTCTCCAAAAGTACATACCCCATGAGCAAGGAGATTCCTATGAAGCTAACTCAACAAGAAAGGGAAGTCTTCTTGGAAGAAGAAATCTTTGAAGATACAAGTATTGAGAGAAAAGATGATTGACATCCATGGATCTTGTAGAAAAACTAAAGTTGGAGACTACAAAACATCCCACATCATACCATTTTAAGTGAATCAATGACCATGAAGACATCTCGATTGTTAAAGATCTCGACTTGAAGGAAAAGGGAGCACTTTTATTAACAAATTCGGAGTTGAAGACCGGCCATGAAAAGGATGATGAAAGTGGAGAAAAGGATTCCTTTCCAAACACAATATTAAATTTGGAGCTCATCAACTCATCTTCACATACACATGCAAAAAAGGAGAATGAATCAAGCAATAAGTATCTAGTGGTAAAAGAACAAGGCCATTATTTTCGAAGAGGCTTTGAAAAGAGGTAAAAGGGACGAACAAAACAACCAACACTATGCCAAAGAGGTACATACTATTAAACACATTACTTTCTTGGATTCTTAGAATTGGATGGACTAAGTGACTTCATGATATTGATACTAAATTGGGGCTTTAAAAACCATTTCGTTCTGTCATTTTTTTGGTTGATCGTGATTCTCCCTAGTCGACTGCGATCTGCACTCTGAAAACAAAGTTTGTTGTCTGCAACATTTTTTTTCAACCAGTTCACCTCCAAGTTGACCACTTTCACCATTCAGAAAATTTAGCGCACTCTATAGAAATTCCGATCAACCTCATTTCTCTCCTGATCGACCACCTTTATTGATCTCCAAAAAGCTCTTGCTCTTTGTAATTATTCTGGTCGATCGCCACTCTGCCTTGGTCAGCCGCCACTTCGTATTTTGCTTGAATTAAAGTTTGTAAGTGCCAAAAATAAAGAAATAAATACAAGGACTTCAACAAACATGTTAGCACACTTAAATACCCATTTTATACGGTATTGAAGCGGTGGATCGATAAGAGGATAGGTTGGCCAGTGCGGTAGACCTAAATGAAAATTGGTCGACATAATGCACACAGAAAATTGCAACGTTCATGAAGCGGTCGATCGATATGGTTGGGTGGTTGACTAGGGATCAGTTTTATGAAGAAATCTATAAATATAAGAGAGCTCTATGGGAAGAGATACCTTGACAAGCTATCTACAACGAAGTGTTGTAAATTTTTTTGGCATTTTGAGCCTTTATTTGCAAGCTTAAGAACCTACTCTCTTATTGTATTCATTTGCATTGTCCTTAGTGAGAGTGAGGCGACTTTGTATCAAATATTTGAACAAACCATTATTTGTTTCTTGTGGGTGATGAAGAAGTCGTTGTATGGTTGGATTGATGCCCAGGAAGTTCAATTAACTGTACCAAAGAAGGTTGAAGTGGAAAGATCTTCAAGGAGGAGCCTTGAAGTAGGGACGTAGGCGTGTTTGATCGAACCACATTACCAAATTTGTTTGCATCTCTCCGCCCCCCACCCCTCCGCCCCAAAAAAAATAAAATAAAATAAAATAATAGAATTGCTTTTAAAGCCTCATTGTCCAGTTATGTTACTCCACAATAGTGACCCCTTAGAAGGGCTTTGTAATGGTATATGTCTCATATGTTGGTGTTTTGAAAAGAATGTTATTGATGTAGAAATATATACCAAAGATTCCAGGGGAAAACATGTTTTCTTACCTCGGATACCTTTTCTTCACTTAAAAATGAAAAGGATCTTTACTCTTTCAAGCACGTACAGTTTCCTATATACATTTCTTTTTTCATGACAATAATAAGGTGCAAGGTCAAACAATAGATTTTGTTAGCATTTAGATTAGTTGTTTGATCTCATAACTGTGATAGAATCCTACTCGGTCAAGGTCATCAAATGGTCTGTGGCCTGCAGGATGGCCCAACCTCAGGCTTGGTACAGGTGCAGGGGCCTGCTTTGAGTTTGGAGTCAATGTCACAACCACAAGTAATGAAACTGTGACGCTAAAAGAAAATAATGAGTTTGCAAGTCAGCTCAAAAGTCGGTCCAATGGTCTGGGGTTGGTAGGCCAAACCTTAGACCACAACATTTGGTTCAGGGAAGACCGAGCATGAACAAAAAAATTTCCAAGACCTGTCGAACCAGGCTTGGGCAACAATTTAGCATATTAGGTCAGCCCAACCTAGTTCGATGATAAGCCAAACAACTTGGGGATCCATGGAAAAGTCCCCAAAATTGTACCCAAAGTGACCTTACGGTCAATCAGGTTCCAGATCGGAAATCGAGTGGTGTAAGAGAAATGGTCGACCGATTGAGGTATCTGGTTGACAAAGAGCAAAGTTGAGCTAGCAGTCGACCAAGACTAGGTATTAAATCGACCAGTCTGAACTTCGATCGACTAGATTACTAAATACAATCAACACAAAAATTTGACAGATTAAATGTCAAATACAATTTGAGAAGCAATCGATCAAAAAAAATGTAGCGATTGACAAAAATATTTTTCTAGAAATCCTTGGTTGAATCACAAGTCAACCGATCAAATGAATCGACCTATTAGATTTTCTTCAACACACAATTTTGCTTCAATTTCTCCACACCAATCCACCTTGAACCCAAACCAGATAATTATAATTCATGTTTGTGCAAGAATCTTTGACTTTCATCCTAAATTTGGAGTTTCTAATTAAAAGATCCAATTTTTCCGCATAAGTTCTAAAATTTGAATAAACTAAGAGATAAGGGTTTTAATTTTTGACTTACCCTTAAGTATCCTTTCATTGTTGTTGTAGATAAACACTCCTATAGCTTGTTCCAACAAAATTCCTAGTTTGAATCAGATTCTTAAATTAGATTTTGATTTCTTTTAAATAAAAGACTTCAAAATGGATAGAAAATTAACTTACCACTATGATCCTCTGCATATGTTGCGATACTACGTGTGAGAATCGCCAATCCATTAATGATCAGGCAGAATCTCGCCACTCAATTCCATTTTCTATCTGGAAAACCACTACTTCTCTTCACCAAAATGAGACTCTTTGTTGGGTGGCTAAAATGTCCTTTTACGGAAATCATGGCCCACGCTACAAAAACAGATCATTAGTTTATGATTATTTATACCATAACTTACACTTCTAAAACAGTGACCTAAAAGTTACGTCCACCACATTTCTTTTTTGTCACTAATTTAATGTGGGATTTTACAGAGAATGTTAATAATATGGTTCTAATCAACACTTTTCTCACCTCCCCGATAAGTGGCCCATTATTAAAGACTAGCCTTTCATATTTTGTA
Source organism: Begonia loranthoides (assembly GCA_022433065.1). Taxonomy (NCBI): domain Eukaryota; kingdom Viridiplantae; phylum Streptophyta; class Magnoliopsida; order Cucurbitales; family Begoniaceae; genus Begonia; species Begonia loranthoides. The sequence continues at coordinate 8,408,674 of CM039477.1, read as the reverse complement.
ACCATTCATTTACATCATCGTTGAAAAGATAAAGGGAAAATGATAAATCAACCATTGTGGTTTTTTGTCTATGATAAGTCAACCACTGTGATATATTTTCTAACAAGTTAACCACTAACGCATAAAAAAATGACAAATCCAACACCGCATTAACGTTTGCCATTAAAAAAAGGAGCCTGGTAGCCACGGCGTCCAAGCAAAATAACTTGGACGCCGCGGCATCCAGGCAAACTAACCTAGAGAGCGATTAATGCCTAAATGGAACCTGGACGCCACGGCGTCCAGGTAAAATAACCTGGACGCTGCTGGCGTCCAGGTAAAATAACCTGGACGCTGCGGCGTCCAGGCAAACTAACCTGGACGCTGCGGCGTCCAGGCAAACTAACCTGGACGCCGCGGCGTCCAGGCCAAAACATACCTAGACGCCGCAGCGTCCAGGCAAACATGCCACGGCGTTTAGGCCAATACTTCACAATTTGGGTTTTTGACCTCTGCACCTTCAAACGAGCATAACTTTTGCTACAAGTATCGGAATTGAACGCAAAAAATATCAAATTGAAGCTCTCTCAGAGATCTAATTGAGGGCTTAAACGATTGATTTAGGGGCTGAAACGAGGGTGTCATAGGGTTTACCCTATGACAAGTGTAGATCTTTGAGAGAGCTTCGATTTGATACCTTTTGCGTCCAATTCCGATACTTGTAGCTAAAATTATGCTCGTTTGAAAGTGTAGAGGTCAAAAACCCAGATTGTGAAGTAGGGGTGGGACGGTTCGGTTCTAAATTCGACTTGAACCGATTCGGTTCGATTTTTCATTTTAGAAAACCAAAATTGAACCGATGATTTATAAAACATTGCTCAGTTTCGGTTTTTCAGTTCGGTTTTCAGTTTCGGTTTGGTTTTTCATGATCTTAATTATTTTGCATTCGGTTCTATTATTCTGTTATTACTCAGTTTTTAGAACTGTTTTAATCGGTTCGGTTCTTTTACACTAAACAAAATCTAAACTACCAAACTACAAAAATTAAATAGAATACAAATTAAATGCTCACACTCCAAATAAAATACAATCTCCACTTAAAAAATATTAAAACACTACTTATATCCTCCTTCAATTCTCGAGACTTCACATTGCACCTGTTTAAGCATGTTTAAAAGAAACAAAGTCAAGTACTACAAAGTTAAAAGAATATCAAATATCAATCTTGGGTCAATATAACCTGAGAGAATATCAAATATTATCAATCTAGTTTGCTGATGATATAAACTCATTCAAAACTACAAATAAGAAATAATTAAGTTTGTAATATTTTCATTATCTATTGTTCAAATGTTTCATTATCTATTGTTCATTTTCCATCTTAAAATGAACAATAGATAATGAAACATTTAACCAATGCAAACATGTGTAACAACATTTAAAATGGAAAAGTAACATTTAAAATACAAACATGTAAACAATAAAGTTCAGATTTATACAATTCATAACAAAGTCTAAAATTAGAGATTTAAGAGATTTCTCACAGCAGCCAATCATCCAGAGTAATAAATTGATATGAAGCTGGAAGCGACCTGTAGAACCAATACACACAACCTTATGCATGGAAGATCAGTTCGCACAATCCAAATATCAACATCAGAATGAACTCAAATAACGACTGTCAACACAAGCAACATAAAAATGACTTACAATGTGAAGACTTCACGGTGATCTGGGGCAGAGACAGTGAACTGTGTAGAACCAATACGCACAATGTCTGCAAGATCAAATCACACAGTCCAAATATCAACATCTTCCACTGGTTATACTACCTATCTTCAAAACTGTAATCAACAGATTAAAAAAAAGATCTTACTGTAATCAATCGTGCAAATGGATCTGCGATCGGATTGACGAACTGTAAGCCCAAAGGTCCGAAGGAGATGAAGTCGTCAACACTCTGCAGATATGAGTGGATCTGTGATTGACGAACTGGAAGGTCGAAATTTCGAAGGAGATAAAGTCATCAACACTCTACATAGTACAGATGCGAGTGGATCTGCGATTGATGAGCTTGAAAGTCCGAAGGAGATGAAGTCGTTGACATTCTACAGATGCGAGTGGATCTGCGACTGACGAACGAACAAAGCCCGAATGATTAAATGAAGGAGATGAACAGCCGAGAGCCAACTGCGAGTTTACATTTCTGCGATTGACGAACGAACAAAGCACCAAACGAAGGGATGAACTGCGTCTGCGTCTGCGATTGAGGAACGAACGAAGCTTGAAGGTTGGAGATCAGATGATTGGTAAAGCAGTTGTAGACTTGTAGTCGAGTCGACACTCGACAGATGAGAGCATTTTCTGGGAGAAGTGGAAGAAAAATGGCGAGATTCCGGCGGCAGCTTCTTGGAAGTGGAGGACATCACATCAGGAGATTAACCTCTAGTGGATGACAACTTTGAGGCTTGAGTCAAAGCCTTTGACAGAGTAGTACATGGTGCACATGGCTGGAAGCCTATAGTGAAAAACCGATTAAGTTCGGTTTATCCAGGTCTGCTCCTCACCAAACCGACAACCGAACCGTAGTAATCGGTTCGGTTCGATTCAGGTATAAAGGATTTTTTCCCTGCATTTGAATCGAATCGACCCAAGCAATAGTGCTCGATTCAGTTCGGTTACCCGGTTCGACCCGAACCGATTCCCACCCCTATTGTGAAGTATTGGCCTAAACGCCGTGGCATGTTTCCCTGGATGCCGCGGGGTCCAGGTATGTTTTGGCCTGGACGCCGCGGCGTCCAGGTTCCATTCAGGCATTAATCGCTCTCCAGGTTAGTTTGCCTGGACGCCGCGGCATTCAGGTTATTTGCTTGGACGCCACGGCTTTCAGTCTCCTTTTTTTAATGGCAAACGTTAATACGGTGTTGAATTTGTCATTTTTTTATACGTTAATGGTTAGTTTGTTAGAAAATATACCACAGTGGTTAACTTATCATTGATAAAAAACCACGATGGTTGATTTGATATTTTCCCAAAGATAAATGAAGATTTGGAAAGAGCCTTTACCAACGTAAATGGCAATCGATCCATCAATAACATCAATACCAGAAAGTTTTTGTAATACTTTAAATTTCACATTTGATTTATTTGTATATTAAGTTTGATGCATGATACATCGTTAAGTTTCTATGGTAACAATTCATTGTGCTACACTTTAATAGTACCTAAGTACGTTTTTAGGATAATTATCAATTTTAAATAAAATTTCAATATTTTATAATACTACTTGTCATTTGTGTACATACATCATATCATAACATTAAAATAAATAATTTTATTGTAATTAAGATGAGGAAGAAATTATTTCTTATTCTATTCTTGTAATGATGCCATGAAATGAAATAGAGAATATATACAACACTAAGTTATGGCCTAAGATTATCATGCAATATTTTTCATTAATATTAATAACAAAAATAGATAACATTACATTTGAAAATAAATTTGAAACTAAAACTAAAATAACTAAATTGAAATTACTTATAAAACAAAACTAAGCATATATTTTAACTAGAAAGATATTTATGGGGAGATTACCTTTGACTAGAGGTGTTGTTTGGCTGAACACATGAAAATGAGCGACATGTTAAAAAAAAGGTAAATACTAAAGAAACTCTTAAATTACGTGGACGGTTACGAATTCATCCTTAAAAATGTGTTTTGGTCACCCTGTTGGTAAGCACATGTTAGCTTAAGATACTTTAGACTTATTTATTTTAATTACGAGTAATTTAGTTGTTAATAAATTGTTTATAAATTATATGAGATTAATATTTTACCACTATGTTTATAATTTATTTTTATTGAAAATACCCTTTAATAAGAATATTAATCTTTACTAATAAGTTTGTCTAAATCCATGAAGTTTATAGGTTGATTATTGGGATTTAGAAGATTGAAAATATGCAAAACATAGAGTAAAGGTCATCTAAGGCTATGAGGGCGATCGACTAGAAAAGCTACAGAGAGTCAATCCAATTGAAGCAGTCGATTAGGACATGGTTGCGATTGACCTAAGAAATGACATATTGCTCGACATATGCTGAAGTGCAGAAGAGCGGTCGACTGAGATGAATAGCGTTCGACTAGAAATTGGAAAGAGTCGAGATAGTTCCTGAGTTGCACTAAAGCGGTCGACCAGAGTGAAGGAAGTGGTCGACCGAATGCACAACGGTAACATTGCAACGATCAAGAAGCGGTCGACTGAAAATGCTAAGTGGTCGAGCGCTTGACAGTTTCTATATATTGAAGCATTTGCCATTGGAAGAATTAATGGAGAGAAACTATACCGAACTGCTATCAAATTTATTACTCATTTTCTCTCAGCAAACTAAGTGCTTAGTCTGTAACGCCTCGCATTACTAATCCTTTTTCTTACTTTCATTTTTAGCCATATAAATTTTTTTCTTTGATTTATTTAAAATGTGTATTAGGAAAATTGGTTTGAAAATATATCAGAATAAAATGAGCGGAAACAGATGACAAATTTTTCAAAACATAGTTTCGACATTTCCAACGAAAGTTCACGGTTACAAAACGTTTACCATATTCAAAATCCAAAGTTAAATGTTCAAACATTTACCATATTCAAAATCTGAAGTTAACTGTTGCATTTCGTGAGCCATAACCATCAGGTCGAACCCGGCTGATAACCCAAGAGATCATCCTGTAATGCCTCCTCCTCCGTTTGCATATCACAGGTCTTATAATAATCACCTACATCACGCGATAAAACAATGAGTCTAACGCTCAATAAGAATTAGAATGGAATGCAATGCAAATGCTCATACAAGCTCATGCAATGCATTTTAGAAAAGAACTTATCTTTTCTGTTATACCGAGAGAAATGATACATCCTTTGGTCATGTGGCTTAACCGTCACTTCGATGAGGAGATACATCCATTACCGGTGTCACTATATACCGTCACCAATCTCTTTTGTTTTCAAGCGTTAGGGATTTTCGTACAACAGAAGAGGATACATCCTATGGTCCATGTGGGTTAATCGTCACCCGATCCTTACTTGGGAGGGAATACATCCATTAGGAGTGTCACCACCAATGGACCATCACCAAATCTCCTGAACCCCCACACGCTACATTTATTATGCATGTCATGCAATATGTCAACAATTTTATAAGCTCTAATTGTGATGGATGGATGTCATGTACAGTTCACAAATATATATATATATATATATATATATATATATATATATATATATATAATACAAAATGGAAACATGTTATAAAAGTAGGGATATGATAGTTCATGCTTAAGCTAAAACAATCAATTTCTATTATCTAGTATTTTCTCAACAATTTATAAGGCATAATTAAGAGAATTATCAATTAAATTAAACATTTGCTAACATGGAGAAATTCGTAATTTATTTATAAGGAATAATTCATATTTCAACCTCAGATGGAGCAGTTTATGTTTTAACTTCAGAAGATAATTTATGCTTTAATCAATTTATAGAGAGTAATTTATATATTAACTAACAGAGCATAAATTGACAGATAGTAAGCATTGGACAAGAAGCAAATCATGCATGATTTTTACCGAGGGCAATTCTTTATTTTCCATTTTCCTCATCATCTGTCATTGACAGTGTTAAATTCCTTTTATTCACAGCAGATTAACAATTGACAACAAATGTCCAAGGCCGACCAACTTCACTGTAATAATTGAAGTAACATTAAAACAACCGTAAATCTCAAGTAACTTGTAATGTAGCTTCACAACTAGTAGTAAATGGAAATATTCAACAAACAAGAAGATTTCATGCTATTAGCAATTCACAACTGGTATCCCAAATTCATACGTGAACTTGCTTCTCAATCCAACAGAAAATGACAGTGATAATTAATCCAGCTATCAAGAGCATATTGACATTTAATAGCAACAACCAAGGCAGTATTCAAACAAAAGACATTCCCGCAATGTAGGGTCTCCACTGGCCAACATACATGCCAATTCTTACCTTAACCATAATGTCACTCCACAGCAATTCACTTCACAGCCACGACATTCACCAATGCAGCAGCGCACCCAAGAAATTCCAAGACAAGAGCTTTCCTTTTTGCACTCAACTCACGGAAAACTCTTCACTCATAAGATGGAAATGTAGCACCCTCACCTTTCCTTCACTTCTTCTCTTTTGGTTGCAACTCAGAAGTACAGAGTCCAGAAGCATCACCCAATGCCATCATCTTATAGACAAAGGAAGACCCACGTGAAGGCCAGAGATTGATGCCCAGTTGCCCAATCCAAGGGAGAAGGTCCAATGTGAGAAAGTCATGTGGTCCAAATCTACCATACAACACTTGATAGGGTGTCATTCCAATAGTTACTTAAAAGCTGTTATTGTAGGCCAATTCAACCAACGACAACATCTTTCCCCAACCAATTTGGAATTCCAATACGCAGACACGTAACATATCTTCCAATATCAAGATTGTACGTTCACTTTGGTCGTTAGTCAGCAGGTGAAAGGTAGTACTGAATTTCAATTTTGTGACCATGGCCTTGTTCAAGCTCTTCCAGAACATAGATGTGAATCACAGATCCCAATCAAATACGATGAAGACTGGAACACCTTGCAGTCGCACATTTTCTTTAACGTACAGGTCTACGAATTGATTCATTTTGTAGGTCATCTGTACTGGTAAGAAGTGGGTAACCTCGGTCAATCTATCAACAATTACCCATATCGCTACATGCCCCTTTGCTGTCCTCGGTAACCTAGTAACAAAATCCATTGCGATGTGCTCCCATTTCCATTCAAGTATTAACATTGGTTGAAGCATTCCACCTGGTCATTGATATTCGGCTTTTACCTGTTGACATACATGGTACAATGCAATATACTCGACAATGTCGTACTTCATCACAAGCCAGTAATAGTGCACTTTAAGGTCTTTATACATCTTATTACACCCCGTGTGGATAGAAAAACTTGAAGAATGAGCTTCCCTCAATATCACCACTCGCAACCGTGAGTTGGCAGGCACGTATGATCTGTTTTTAAATTTCACTATTCCTTCAGCAGATATAGAATAGTCCTGAAACTCAGGCAGAGTTAGATTCAGCTTGAAATCTTCAGATTGGGCGTCTTTCTACTGGGCTTTTTTAATTCTTTCAATTATAGAGGGCTTTAGTGTCAGAGCACCCCACAAGCATCTCTTCACATATTACACACATTATTACAACCTTCTTGCTTAGAGTGTGAACCACAACATTCGCCTTTCCGGGATGGTATTTAATCTCACAGTTATGATCTTTTACAAATTCCAGCCATCGCCACTGCCTCATGTTCAACTCTTTCTGCATAAAGATATACTTCAAACTTCTATGGTCCGTGAAGATCTCACATTGTTGCCCATAAAGATAATGACTTCAGATTTTCAATGTGAAGACCACAACAATGAGCTTAAGATCGTGAGTAGGGTAGTTAGTCTTATGTGGTTTAAGTTGTCTTAAAGCATAGGCGATCACTTTGCCACTCTTCATTAATATGCCCCCAAGTTCGCTCCTAGATGCATCACAATAAATATAGAACTTTGCTTCCTCATCAGGCAGGGCCAGGACAGGTGCGGAGGTTAACAATTGTTTCAACTTCTGAAATCTCTCTTTGCATTCATTTGACTACCAAAATCTTACATTCTTCTTTGTCAGATTGGTGAGTGGCAGAGCAATTTTTGAAAACCTGCTTATAAACTGCCTATAGTATCCTACCAACCCGAGAAAACCCCTCACATCGCCCACACTCTTTGGTTGTACCCAATCAAAAATTGCCTAAACCTTCACTAGATCCACAGTAATGTCATCTTTAGAGATCACATGGCCAAGGAAGCTGCCTTTACTTAGGCAGAATTCACACTTGGCAAACTTAGCATACTGTTGGTGTTGGTCCATAATAGAAAGGGCAGTCCTTAAATATTCATGGTGTTCTTCTTCCGACTGAGAATATACAAGAATATCGTTGATAAAGACGACAATGAACTTGTCCAGGTAATCTCTGAAGATTCGGTTCATCGAATCCATAAATGTTGCAGGGGCATTGGTCAGCCAAAAAGACATCACCAGAAATTCATAGTGTCCATACCTCGTTCGAAACGTCGTCTTAGGTATATCATCTGGTTTGACTTTCAACTAATAATACCCCAAACGAAGGTCAATTTTTGAAAACACGCAGGCACCACGTAGCTGGTCGAATAGATCATCAATCTGTGGCAAAGGGTACCGGTTCTTAATTGTCACCTTATTTAGTTCCTGTAGTGTATGCACATTCTTAACGTTCCATCCTTCTTTTTCACAAATAAAACCGGAGCTCCCCAAGGTGAGAAGCTTGGATGGATAAACCCCTTCTTGATCAACTCTTCAAGTTGGACCTTTAATTCACGCAATTCAATTGGTGCCATTCGGTATGGATTCTTTGAAATGGCCTCCGAGTCGGGATGTAAGTCTATTACGAATTCAATTTCCCGGCTAGGTGGCAGCCTAAAGAGATCATCCAAGAAAACCCCCAGAAAGTCGGGAACCACCATAACATCCTCTACCTTTGTGTCAGGTTTAACTGTGGTGTTCATACGGAGAAGAGAGTTGGAGACCCAATCCTGGCAGCACATTGATTGTTAGCATAGGTAGGAATGATTTTAAACCCTATCTAATATATAAAAGGATGTACATGTGTTTGGCTGTATGTGAAAGAGGTCTGCTTGAGTGTGGTAAACATGTCATTGACTGGATGACTGTCATTTCAAAGGTTCAAGTCTAGGCCAGTTACTCACAGTTGTAAGTAGAGGTGGCTAACGAGTCGAGCCAAGCCGGCCGAGCCTAAAAAAATCTGGCTCATCGAGCCTGCCGAGCTTAACGAGCCGAGTCTAATGAGCCTGCCGAGCCTAACGAGCTGAGCCTAATGAGCCGAGCCTAATGAGCCTGCCGAGTCTAACGAGCCAAATATACATGAATAATAATATCTTATATAAATATATTATAAATTATTTTCAATATTATACAATTTAAAACTATAATAAAACATTTATTATTATAATGTAAAAATACTATAATTAATAAATTAATTGAATAAATATTTTTATTGAATTGAGTAATATTTTTATTACAATTTCAAAATTAAAATTTCAAATTTAAATAAAAATTTAAATTACAATTTCAAAACACAACTTACAAGATAAAGAAAATATATGAAAATGAAAATTACAATTTCAAATTTAAATGAAAATTTACTCTTCGACTTCCAAATTTTTGAATTCTTCAACTATGTCATCCTCTCGTTGTTGATCTCTCGTCANCTAACGGTATGTGAGAACTTCTCACAGACTGTTGCTTCTCTGTGAGAACTTCTCACAGAGAAGCAATTGGCAACCGTAAAAAGGGACGGGAATTGCCTCAGATCTGAGGCTTTCGGTTACGGCGACGGGGGCTTAGAACGGAGGCTTGGCGGCGAGAGCTGCGGGTGGTTGACGGATCTTCAATTGCGTGTGGTCGCGAGCTTTCTTCGTTGTTCACCTTCGAGAATCGAGATTTGCAAGGGGGGGCCAGGAGATTGGCGGGCACCGGCAGGCTCACCAAGTTCTCGCCTTCGCCACTCGCCAGTTGCCAGGGACAGGGGACGCCTGGAGTCCAAGCCCTGGACGGTTGCCGACTGCTGACTTTGCCATCATCTGCGAAGCACCAGGGGATGCCGAGTTCACTTCTCAAACCTTCGCCATCATTTGCTTCACAGTGTGAAGCGCCAGTAGGGCGGGGTCGGCCCGGCTAGGAGATTGGAGGGTGGGCTCGTGAGCCCGGGGTTTCAGGCTCAGCTCAGCCCGCCTATCAGGCCTGGGCCGAGCCCGCTTGGTTACTGTAATGGGCCGAGCGAGCGGGCTGGAGTTGTAAGCAACAACAAAAATTATGGAGTTTATCTAGTTGCTATAGTAGTGGTTGAATCAGAATGCAGAGACTCTTTGTTGTGGGTTTTGCAATTATTGTTGTTGAATATAGAAAGTGCTTTGAGCAGGGGATGGACATTTGTTTCATACCAACAAAAAGTATGGTTCATTGTCTTTCTACTGTTTGTTTATATTATGCGTTTTATGTGAAAGTTTTTCTTATTATTTAATGTTTATGTTTGTAGGGTTTGATGCCTGCTATGGAGGAGTTTTTACCGTCAGTTGAATATCGTTTCTGCTTCAGACATTTGCATGCAAATTTTAAAAAATAATTTCAAGGTAAGTTGTATAAAGACGCATGTAGAATGCATTTAGAGATACCACATCAGCGCACTTTGAGAGAGAATTGAAGAATTTGTTTTTGGTTGACGAGGCAACACACATATCTATGAAGCATTAATCTGAGATTTTGCGCAAAACATGCTTTTAATTCAATCCCAAAGTGTGACATAAGTCTGAAAAACTTGAGCGAGTCTTTCAATGCATTCATCCTACCAGTCATGGACAAACCAATTCTGACTATGTTTGAGATGATAAGAAAGAGCATCATGTCCAAAATTGTAAAGAAATATTAAAAGATGGCTAAGTTTAGAAACCTATTGTCTCCTTAGATCAAGAAAAATCTGGGTAAACTACAACTTGCAGCTCGAAATTGGAGTCCAACATTTGTATGAGCTGCTAGGTTTGAGTTCAATCGGTAACGAACAGTGCATCATTGATTTGGATAGACGTATCTGTAATTGTTACAAGTCGGAGCTGACTGGAATCTCGTGCGTACATGCAAACTCGTGTCTACATTTTATGAGGAGATCAATTGAGAATTGTGTTCATGAATGCTATCAATAGGAAACATACATGAAGATGTACTCCCACATCAATAAGCCTATTAGTGGCCAATACATGTGACTCGAAACAGATCAAGATCCAATTCTGCCACCAACAAAAAAATAGCAACCAAGTAAGCCTCATAAACAAAGAGTAAGAGATGTTTATAAGCCTCAAAATTAGACAATTATGAGCAAGAAAAATGTCACCATGACATGTAGAAAGTGTCACGATGTGGGCCACAATACCTGCATTTGTCAATATGTAAGCATAGACACTGCCACTAGCAGTGGCAGTGTCAGGGCAGTGTCAAAGAAAAAAACAGAAGAGAAAGCTCATAGGAAATTTTTATGGGCTTTACATCTCCTGTTGGGATGCAAGTACAATATTATGTTTACTATTTCATAATTGATTTTAACTATTTATGCTTTTTTAACACAGGAATGCGTTTGTTATACAAGAGTCTTTTGCGCCTGGTCCACATCGTTGATGATCTTGTAGACCTTGCAGATTTTTTTCCTCTTGCTTTTAATTTGAGCTTCGGAAATTTAATTTGATAATTATGTCTTTGTTGTAATTGTGACAGTTTGAGGTGTAATTTGATGTGACATGAATTAATTTGTTTTATAAATCATTGTATATTAATAACAATGTCGAGAATTGCACAATCATTATGATTGTTTGCAATTAGTAGGTACAACATCATTTGTGAAAAAAATGGGAACACAACTGCCTCTGCCTACAAGCATTCGTGACACAAGACTAGTCGTCCACAGAAAAAACATGCCTCGGGATTGGGCATCTGCGAAATCCTCAAAACTCCTTGAACTTATAAAATTTTACTCTTTTAGAGCAAATAATCGATTGATGTCTAATATCGTTATCGTACCTCCCTTTCAGTGTCGCCATCCAAAATTTGGGTAAGAAGAATTTTTTTTTTGAGAACGACAAGCACTGGACAAATCACCTTGAGATTGAGAGGGAGCAACTTTCCATTTTAGAGTGAGTTTTGGAGCCCTTGCTGCCATTGAACATTGGATTTGAAGAGGAAAATTTTGAGGTTGGATTTTTGAGAAATTTGTGAAGGGAAAAGAGCAAAATCGATGAGAGATTTGATTTCTGAACTCGAAACTTGAAGATATGCGCTCTGAGGAAGTTGAAAATGATGAAATTAGACAGAGTTCCCTCGGGTTTCATCGAAAATCGCCTAGGGTTCAAGTAAAATTTTGCAAAGGACATCCATGACTTTATATATGCATTGTCACGGTCGATCATTGCTTAAGTATGGTCGTTTTCCTATATTTATAGGGGACTCTGCGGGCGTTCGGTAGGATGCTCTAGTATGAATTACGGGCATTCGGAAAGCTAAAATTCGGCCTATGTTTAAAGCGACTTGCACAGCACCTGCTACTCAAGTGAGGGCGCCAACGGGCGTTCGTGCTGCTGACCTAGGCAACCGGAACATATTTTTTAACAGAAAAAATGACTAATTTGTTAATTTTTCATAGCTTAGAGGTTAATTTGTTAACGAAAATAGTTTGAATCTATCATTGACCCTATAGTTTAAGATTTTTTATGTTATTTACCAAAAAATAAAAACCTTAAACGAGCTGACTCGCAAGTTTTGGTTGAACGGGCAGACTCAAATCTGAATCTTGGCTCGTCTAACTTGAACAACATGTCGTTTATGTTGATAGTTCAAAGTCTAATCTGTGCTCGATTTGTTTAATGGAGTGAGCTAAACAAGTGAAATAACAAGAAATCCCCGGAGTTAAGATCCTCTCGTTTAAGGATTTTTGGGATGGGGTTGGGTGCTCGTTCTGAGCGAAGGAAAGGACGGAATCCCGTGCATGGCACGCAAGATGCAACTTGACAACACCTAACTGAAAAACATGAAAGCTCAACCGACCTAAGTCCTCTCTCCCTTTCTTCAACCACAGTTCCCTTCTTCACCCCCTTTCTCTTTCTCTCTCTGAAACTTTTTGGGAGAGCTTTACGCTTCTCGCGAACTCAACTTTCCTCTAAACTCGTTTCGAGTTCCACGGATTTCGAAATCTCGCAGCTCCAAGTTTTTGCTGTTTCGATTCTCTCCTTGAATGGATCTGTTTCGATCTACTGGTAAACTTGTGGGGAGTCATGCTTTTTAGGCCCTAATTTTGCTATAGAGCTTCAAATGTGGGAGCGTTTGGGGTGAGAAGGCGAGGAAGCTCGATGAAGCAAAAGGCTGTACTGCGAAAGTCGCACTACAAATGGAGGAGGAAGCTTGTTCTTGTTACATTGCTTTTGTTTTTCATCGGAAGCTTGTTATTAATGCAGAATCAGTATGCTCGGGTTATGATGTTGGCATCTTTGCGTCCTTCATTAAAACAGGAGCCGAAAATTGCGTTTTTGTTTATTGCACGTAATCGGCTACCTCTTGAAGTGGTTTGGGATGCATTTTTTAAGGCAATTTTCAATACTCTAGCGATTAATACGTTTCTTCTTATTTAGCACTAATTGTTACCATATAAAAATCGATGATTCATGTAGGTTTGATTGAGTAAAGAGTAAAAATTTCTGTCATCAACTGTAGTTAATTATATGCATTTATGGCAGCTTTTAGAACTCCGGATAAGTTTTCGTTTTATGGATTTCTGTAATTACGTTTCTCGCCATTGTTTAAGTTTCTAGCACAACTGTAGCTAACCATTTGCATTTTTTAGGTCGTGTAATTTTCTGTTACTTTGTTTGATCAAACGACTATATTTGACAGCTTTTTTTTTTCTTTTTTGTTCTGAGTTTGGATATTTAAGATGTGAATATACATTTTGTTACAGGGAGGAGCTAATAGATTCTCCATTTACGTTCATTCTAGACCTGGATTTCTATTCAACAAGGCGACCACTAGATCAGTCTACTTCATGAACCGTCAAGTTAATGATAGCATACAGGTTACTTAACATCTTGGTGCATTTGTGAACTTGTTTCAGGATTCTTAGCTTATATTTTTAAAAGTTCCTTCATTGTCAATGTATATATGCATTCTTGCTGTTTATATAGCATATAATAAGTTAACCTATTTTGGGAGGCAAAAGGTTGTCATCTCTGAATCATATCAGTTGTCATAATGAGTCTGAGGAATTTCAACTTTCTTTCATTATTCTTTTTTCACGGTTGACATAAATTTCAACATTCCCATGTACTTAAACTAGTTTAGACCCCTCCCTCCAAAAGTAATTTTTTTTTGAGTGCTTGTTTTGTTTGAATTCTTTAGATGATACAAGTTTCCTCTACGCGTTCGTGTTTGGAAATCCAAGATGACTCTTGCCTTTAAGTTTTCCTTTTATCTTCCTAATAGGCATGATAATAAGGTCATATGCTTAATACCAGGTAGATTGGGGAGAGTCGAGCATGATTCAGGCAGAACGTATACTGCTGAAGCATGCACTTGTTGACACCTTCAATGAAAGATTTCTTTTTCTTTCTGACAGGTGAGCCTTGTTTACGGTAATTGTACTTTTTTCTGCCTTTTTTGGCTCCAAAACTGTGTCCTAAGAGATACTGTAGGTAAAAGATGTTGGTTTGGCTATTGAGTAAAGAACATTAAGCATTGAAAATCCATTCAAAGAATCAAATCATGGAGATATCTGATTAATACTAACATGTTTGTTACTTGATATTTTTCAGCTGCTTACCTTTATACAACTTCAGTTATACGTATGAGTACATAATGTCAGTGTCAACCAGTTTTGTGGACAGGTGGTTGGCCTAACCTATTTTCAAGCTTTTTGGTTGTGTGCATTTTCATTTTCATTATGTTGATGTACAATCCCCCGAAATCAACACCAGAATAATTTTTCTTGTACGTGCAATATTTGTTATGCATCTTATTGTTAATTTGTAACAAGTAAATGACTGAACCAGTTTTGCTGATACAAAAGAAGGTCGGTACAATCCTAAAATGGACCCCGTAATTCCTGTTCATAACTGGAGAAAAGGATCTCAGGTAGTAGCTAGAAGTGAATTAAATGATCCATCATTTTGTTCACTGTATATATCGTATAATATTTCTTCAGATTGTCTGATTCACTTCATTCTGTTTTTCTTACAGTGGGTTGTTTTAATGAGGAAACATGCACAGGTTGTATTAGAGGATCGTACAATATTCCCTATGTTTCAACAACATTGCAAGGCGAGTTGTCTTGAAAATATTTGATACAACTTCATATCTAGACCTTTCAGCTTCAGTTTCAGAACATATACCTAATAGCATTCATTTTAAGTCAATAGATAGAAAAACAAATGCATTTGGTGTTGGTGCTTTCATAATTTGTACGGTTGTATTTGCTTTGATCATATCTTTGCTAGAAGAAAAAACTAATCAATGGAAGGTGGGAAACCAATTGATTTGTATATTCTTTAATTATCATGCAGAGGAAGTCTCTCCCTGAGTTTTGGCGTGATCATCCAATTGTAAGAACTTGTTATCAATATTTATTCAAGTTATCTTTTGCAAATATACTTTCGTCTGAATCTTTTTTTTTTTAGTATAATTTGTTCAATTTTTTAAAATTCTTTCTTTATGCAGTCAGGGGATACATCCAAGGAGCACAATTGCATACCAGATGAACATTATGTTCAGACATTGTTGGCTGTAAGATGTCATTCTTATAAAACTATTTCTTCTGTTGTCTATTGGATGAAGCATATTTAGTTGATTGTTTCAGACCACCCTTAAGTGTTGATTCTGATAGAGGCATCTCTCAAAAACGTTAATACCTAACTGCAGGCAGGAGAGCAGTAGATCTGCAACAATCAACACCTTTTTAAACATATATGTACATGTATTTTTTTCATGAGTACATCTTTTCAATATTTCTGTTATCTGTTTTTACGTTCTCATTCCATTCAAAATCATCAATAGTAATCTCTTGGAACAAATACTCCATATTTTTCAGTCAATGTTGTTCATCATAAATATGTCTCTCATAATTGTATTTTGAGGTAAAAAAGGGAGGGAGGATTATGTTGAGGGAGATTGATTTTTGGCTGGAAGTTTATTAAATTTAGGTGTCCAACAGTCACCAAGAAGTGTTTCACGCTCACCCTCACTTATCCACTGTGATGCCGTTGGACTAACATTTGTGGAGTAAACGTCCATGCAGAATGCTTGGAATGTTTGTAAAAGATTATTTTCTTATGCTAATTCTTTTTATTTTCAACATTCAGCAGGAAGGTCTAGAAGGAGAAATCACACGGAGGTCATTGACACATTCAGCATGGGATCTTTCGTTTTCGAAAGACTTTGAGCGTCGTAACTGGCATCCTGTGACATACAAATTTTCAGATGCTAATCCTGAACTCATTAAATCTATTAAGGCATGCTTAAGTACCATTCCTTGATAACCAGTGACCATTTAATCAACAAAATATGGGATCATGAGTAGGCTAACCTCCTTAGAGTAGGAGTTACTTAGTACTCCCTAAAATGCACATCATCAATGCAGCTCTTTCTTGTATTAATGCACTGATCTTCTAATTTTTGTGCCAATTAGTTGATCAACATCAAGGTGCTTAATCAAGCTGTTTTTAAGGTTCTTGGGATTATGAGAGGAGTTACACATACCCTCTCGTAAACATTATCTTATGATGATATGACATAATTAACTCGCACAAATCAGGAAAAATAGTCTTTTGTGCTGTAGTGTCAGAACTTTTACCATTGCTTTGAATTCTCCTAAAAATATTAAAGTTTTCATACACTGTTATAGAACACTTCTGCGGCCAAAAAAGGGTATCAGAAAGACATGGGTTGTGTTGGATAATCATTCTGAAACCTTAACTTCATTGGTTCATCACTTGATAGAAAACAGGCAGTTTGAGTCTAGATGTACGATGTGCGACTCCCATGTCAAAGCAATCTGAACGAGTTAGAAATAGAATGTAATTATCCTTTCATGTCTTTTTGCAGGAAGTAGATAACATATATTATGAGACTGAATATAGAAGAGAATGGTGCATGAGCATGGGGAAACCATCCTTTTGTTTCCTTTTCGCAAGGAAATTCACTCGGCCTGCTGCCATCCGGCTTCTAAATATGGTACATCTAGACATCTATATTATACTAGCATTAATTCTTAGAGAAAATTTGATTTCCAGGTAAATTCTTTATTTACTTCTTCGAATTCACGTTTTGTGTTGACAGTCTGCATTAGGAGTGAAGGAAGAGTAATTCCTCACTGTGAAATGCTCCTGGAAGTGAGTGCTAGTATTAGCCTTTATACATAATGTTTACCCGAAAGCAAAGGGATTGATACTTGTGGCCTCAATAGCTGCAAGTAAGTGTCTCGGGTGGAGTTGGGAAGGTTGAAATGTTGCATATTTTATATTTTTAGAAAAATAATAAATTGTATTCAATATTGTAGATGCTTTATTAAAAATACCTTTATGGAAGGTATTGTTATTGTTTAGTTCTAAGGTCATTTCTTCCCTAGATGATTCGGACCCTAATCGGTTCCTAAGCTTTGATTTTCCTGGGTGCGTATTTGGTTGATCTTCCCATAATTTATCATTTGATTAACTCAGGAAAATAAAAAATAGGGTAGACCCATGAAAAGTCTCATCAATTAAGTTAGATATATCAAATTTGTATTTGTCTTTGAATCAGGCACTAAAAGAATTGACCATTTGAGGTGAAAATCTCATTGAAGCTTCCCCGGTTTTAATTTCTATGCCTAACACATACAACGCCATCTAAACAAGGTATAGTTTTGAATACTCTGCCTCTTCACTCGGAACCAAAAGACTAGGCTACGTCCTTTTAAACTTCTCTTCATAAATTTAAGTTTTTAAAATGGTTGATAATGTACCATAATAATTGACCTTTACTATTCTTTCCCTCCCTCTACATTTGGTAGTACTTCATTACTGTATCCTTCCATTTAAAAATAAAATTAAAATTACAAAAATTTTAATGAGAAGATTTGCACTATGATTACCAAATATAAATTTCGCTCTAATTTTTCAACGAATTAAGTTAGGAATATTGTGAAATTATCGCAGCTACATTGCTCACATGAATATCAAGTTTTCTATCCATACAGAAGTCTCCTGAGGCACCAACAAAAGGGAATAATTGTAAAACCCCTTGATGGAAGGGGTTATTAGGGGCAGATTCAGGCCTAAAATGGCAACTGGCTTAATTCGGTCTAGGGCCTTTCAAATGTCGTGAAATTTGGATCACATATTGCTTTGTATGTAAATAGGAAACCCTCCAAAAATCAGAAAAAGATGCGTCCGGAAACAGAAGTTATAAGTGGAGGGGTTCAAGCTTGAGGTGCATCATCTCTTCGTGTCACTGACTAAGTAGACTTTCCAATACTATAATCTAATTTGCTCAAAATAATAGTTGAATGAATCAACTATGACTACGCTTAAAGGTTGGGAGTATCCTCCACTTTACCCTTCAAATCCAATTATTTCTTTTCTTTCTGTTTCTTTCTCTTTCAAAAATTGTCGGACAACAAACATTCAACCTCGTGTGCATTCACTTGCCAAGAGTATTATAAGGCTGTTTCTCTAACTTCACAGTTGTAGACAATTTTCGGACCACATACTGGAATGTCAGGCTGTTTGGCACAAAGCCAACCTTCATCATCCTATCCTGCAGCTTCATCAACTCAGCCTCATTCCTTCCCTCACAGAAAAATTCAATCAATCGATTGTAACTTTCTAAATCAAAGATATCAAATGCCTTTGCATAAAAGACCAATATCGATTCTGCTTCCGTCCCCATTTTTTCGATGCAGTATCCATTTACTAATGCTCTGCAAATCTCTTGATCAGGAAGAAGACCCTTTCCAACCATTTCTTCCAACAAAGTATTGCCCTCCACGCATCTTTTTGTTTCACACAACTCAATTATGAGAGCCCTGTATGTGTTTGTATCAGGCTCTAAATTTCTCTGTTTCATCTCAGCTTTTAGTAGCATTGCCTCTGGTACATATTTGCATCTGCAAAATGATTCAATCAGCTTACGAAAGATATCCACAGCAGGCTCATAACCATGCTTATATATCCTCTCCAGAAGATTCTTAGCTGCAAATGGTCGATTATCAAGACATAATGAAATTATAAGACGGGTATATATGTCATGAGAAATCAAGACTTCATACTTGTGAAGCTGCTCCACCAAATTTAAAGCTGAAAGCAATTTACCCTCCTTCTCATATCCTTCCATTAATATTCTACAAGTTAAACTATCTGGGGAAATTCCATTGCCCATCATCTCATGCAATAACAATAATGACTCTTTCAGCTTTCCGTCCATGCTATAAGCTATTATGAGTGTATTATAAGTAACGACATCAGGGTTCAATCCTCTGTCTACCATCCTATGGAAAAGCTGATGAGCCTCCCTCACTTTTCCTTGTTTACAAAGACCCTTCATCAAAGCAGTATAAGAAACTAAGTCAGGCGTCATACCTCTTCTGTACATGATCTTATACAAGTAAAAAGCATCCTCCATCCTTCCTTTCCTGCAATAGCTAGCAATTATAGTATTATACGTTACAACATCAGGATCAAAGCCTTCTTCTTCCATCTTTTCCAAGAAATCATTGACCTTATTAACGGCCCCGTCCTTGCACAAAGCATGAGTCAAGATATTAAATGTAAATACATTTGGATGCACTCCAATCCTTCCCATCTCCCCGTACACTTCCCAACACTTATCATAGCAATTCGATTTCACCAATTTATCCAAGAGAATATTACAGGAAATCACATTTGGGATAAAACCAACTTTTACCAGCTTCCTGAAAGTTATGAAACTTTCTTCAATCTTACCTGCTTTCGTATAAGCTTTTATAAGCATCTCAAAAATAGCAGGGTTCCAATTACAATATTCAGTACAAACAATTAACATTTGAAAAACATCATCATTTGTAGAATGTTCTACATGTTCAATTAATTCAGACAACAGTGTCATTGCTTGAGAAAATTGTCTAGACCAAGCCAATATATGAACAATAAGGCAATAGTTTTGGATAGAAGGTCTAAGACCCAAATCATGTTTGATCCAATTAAAGAAAATAAGCGCCGAAAAGTGATCAGATTGGAATCTCAACAAAACCTTGGAAACTTCAACATGACCTACATGTGGAAGGAGCTCTTTCATATCATTTTGAAGAAGAACAGTTTGGTTTTTGTGTTGTTTAAGGTTTGAACATAAAATATCGACCGTGTTGTAGGGGTTCTGGCTCTTCGGAAGAAGATGAAAAAGGGGATTTAAAATTGACCTAGATTTGAAATCGAGAACCGCTGGCAGAGAAGAAGAAGATGAAGATGATGATAATGATGATGAAGAGAGAGTCGATTTTCTGGCGGAATGAAAGACGGAAATCGAATTCGCATGTAGTTTGGCGAGATGAATACTTGGTCTCGGATTCATCACCATAACAACGAAGAAACACTTACCCGGAAAGCTAAATTGCCAACCGAAACACTTCCCGAGTTTCAGAAATCAAACCAAAGAACGAAGAAGAGCTTTCGCTGAAGAGAAAAATAGGGAAGAAATTGCTATGAATGGGGCGTTGAAGGAATCGGAGAGGATAGTGAACCTTCTTCCGCTTGGTTCTGCAAATCCCATTTCCATCACCAGCTCATGTGCCAAGCTCTAGGCTACACACTAGTTTATACCAGGAGGAATGAATTTAATTTTACACTTTATTATTTATTTAAATTAATTATAGAGAAATTAACGATGAAATGAGTGACAATAACAACTAAATAATTTTTCTTAACAAACAAAACACTGAATTATGAAAAACAAACGAAATAAATATTACTATTACATTTTTCATTAAAAATTTCAATTTCTTTTCGCAGTTGACAAGTTTACTTTTCGCAATGGACTTGTACATGAAGTAGGACTTGCTTTCTACAGTGAAAAATATTCGTTCCGCTACAGAAACTAAGTTCTAATCCATGTCGCTCTCATAGTTAAATCGGAATGAAAACTTTCGGCAACGGAACGTAGGTCCTTACCTTCTATGCCTTAGTATATAAATTCACATTTCGCTCCGAATAGAGCACAAACTCTCAAAGCGATTTCCTCATATGAACTCTAAACTCCAAACTCCGAAACCTAACCCTCACTGTCTCATCCAATTCAATAGATTCTACCAAGACTGTCAAATTGACTCTCAAGCGTAAAGTTGTTCAACCTTAACCTCAACCTCAACTTCAACTAGAATCTGAATCGGCCTGTGCCCATGGACGAAATACAACTGAGTTCATTTGCGCTCGATTTCAACGCAATGCATAACATGAGGGTGAAGCACAACTCTGAGGGTGAAGCCCAACCACAACCTCAACCTCAAACATGATCAGTATCTTAATTGGTCTGTTCCCAACCTATATCAAGCCGTTTCCACTCATCAGGCTTCAGGACTACGGCGGCAAATGATAAGTACAAAGTTTATTTTAAACATCGTTCAATTATTGTATCCAAAAAAGTGAATTTCGAATCATTGTCTAATATGGGAATTGAAGAATTGGTTGAGAGTACTGGATTAGCGGGTTTGTTAAGATTGGGTGGAAGTTATTGTGAACGGATTGTCAAGTTATTTTATGCCAATTTGAAACTGTCCACCCAACCATTAGAGGTTCGAACTTATATGTTTGGATGAAAGTTGAGGTTGACTCCCAATGATATTACCTACTGCTTGGATATTCGACGTAAGAACCAAGCGAGCAATATTACCACGTTTCTTAAGATCCAGACTTAAATGCTAAAGATTGGCAGTGCTTCGACAATTTCATCGCTATCCCAAGATTGAAGCATTCAAGAAGCCAAAATCCAATGACTTGAAAGCCAAAGCTCGAGTGGTCCATAACATTATGACACACACTATTTTCCCATGAGATAGACATCGATACTATGTTAGCTGCATGGATCTCTATATACTAGAAAAGATGTTCAACAGAAAGAGAGTGAACATAGTGTATGTGATTTTGAGTCACATGTACGACATCTTCAACAACCCGACCAAGGTTCTGCCATATAATTGGTTCATTCAGAGGATTTTTGAGTATAACAAGGTACCAGTCTCGGATGATGAGCCAAGAATCCAAGAGAAGCCCGACGAAATCTACAATAAATTGAAAATGGGTCGTATGGGGATCAGCAAAGTCAGAGGGGAATTGATATGCAAATCTCCATCCAAGTCCTCCTCGAATACTTGATCCAAGGTTGCTTAGCCTCTAGCCCCCTTAGCTGAAAAGCCTCCATCCACCTCTGTGGGACAACCTCCATCTACTTCGGTGGGACAACTTCCATCCACCTTGACAGGATAGCCTTCATCATTGCCTCTACAGCACATGGAGGATGATACTCCGTAGCTTATGTCTCTTCCCCCTTCTTAGTCATCTCACTTAATGTCTATGGCTGATGAGATGGTCAACAAGATCGTCGGTTAGTTGGATAGCCGATTACAAAGAATGAAGGATGGATTACAAAGCATGGATCGAGCAGCTCCTTCAGTATCCTCTCTAGCAACCTCTCAAGCAACCCCTCCAGTATCCTCTCGGGAAGCCCCTCCAGCATCTATTCAAACAGCCTCTCCAACAACCCCTCCAACATCCTCTCTAGTAGTCTCTCCAGCAGCTGAACCCTCAGAATATGTGTAAGTTTTTAGTTTATATGCAAAGTCCATATATGCAATAATTATTATTTTTTAGTTTATTTGTATGCGATATAATAACGTGTCTCAAATGTGCAATGCTCTTGCTATCACATACCAACCTTCTCCTCTTGTTGTGCCTGCTAAGATACAGCAGATAGTGGCTCTCATTCCTCCATCGACAAACGTGTTAGGTAGAATATAGTCTCCACTTCAAACTTTATACATGGTATGTCCTCGATTTGGTTATCTATGTATCTGCAATTATTCATGCCTTATTAGTCTGACAATTTGAAAATGTTCATTTCAGCCATGTGATCTGATGGATACTTTCTTTATACTGGTTCGTGCAGATACAAATAAAAACTTGGAAACATGCTTTATTCTTTCAAGGGTTATAGTAGGCTATTTCATTTTCTGGTATTACGTGTTTTGAACTTTATGCTTAATATATTTTGCTTCCTGTTTTCATTTTCAGAGAGATGATGGGCACCACATCACTACTCTCATCATTCCAAAGCAAGAAGTGACAGAAAACATGATGAGAATTACATTCTGTTAAATTAATTAGTTCATAATATTTTATTTCAGTACTCATCATTGCGTTCTTTGTATGTAGTGTAATATGTTGAACGAAGAAGAATACTTCACCGTTCTAATGGAAAGATCACTTGTTGCATTAGTGTGGATTCACATAAGTAAACTTCTTGATTTTCTTGTACTTCATGATTGAACAGGTCTAACACATGGTTTACTTTTCAAACACACCCATTACAATCATGTTTTCTGTCATCCGTTGACCTGCACACTTACAACCCATACTAGGTCTTGCTACTAGAAACAGTTGCAATTGTCATGATGTCAATAGATAAAGAGAGGTATATATTTTCACTTGTGTAGATTCATATTGTTTTTCACTTATGTGTTGATTTTCCCCTTTCCATTTCAATCTGCATGATATATTTCGTTGTACCAGTGGGGGTTTAGAGCTGCTTCAAAATTGTAGTGAGATCGAATTTCACCCTCACGCAGAGCTAATGGATGGGTCTCCCCTGTATGACAAGGGTTCTGACGTATACATGGACCAGCATTGCACATTTGCTGTCACCAATTTATAAAAGAAATCTCGTAGGAAGGCGCTGACATAGATGGTTGATGTGTAGGAATATTAGTTAACTGTATATTGAAGTTCATATTCAAATGGTGGATTAGTATCGATGTTCTGCATGATTGTTCTACGTGCATTTAGAGAGAGATGAGAGAGGAAAAGAGAATATCTAATCTACACTTAAACATTCAAAGAAAGAGAAAGAAGAATATAGTAAAAGTGTATAACAAAGGAAAACATGTTCATTACAACAAGTTGAAATGAAGAAAATATGCATTATTACAATATAGTCAAGACCAACATGCTAGTTAAAACAACTCGTCCTTTGCAACAACCTCTCATATATGTGGACCTTGAGTGATAGACTCT
Organism: Begonia loranthoides; assembly: GCA_022433065.1. NCBI lineage: Eukaryota > Viridiplantae > Streptophyta > Magnoliopsida > Cucurbitales > Begoniaceae > Begonia > Begonia loranthoides. The sequence goes on along the minus strand of CM039477.1, from coordinate 8,384,711 downwards.
TGCATAACAATTCAAACACATTGCCAATAAAATCAACATAGTTAAAATAACACTTAAAAATGTAAACGTAATAATGTACTTACCTGCATCCTGACATGTAACACCCAAGAATTTTATTGCGTTTATAAACTATGCAATAACAACGTTCAATGATCATAATGTGATTGGATTACAATTGAGGAAGATATCGATTAGTATAGATTAGTTGATGTTAAGTGTGGATTGATAAAAATATAGTTGGATTATAAGGTTGGCAGTGTTCATTATGGGAATTGGACTTTTGGCAAGGTGATGGCGTTTGCATGTGAAAAACATTCTTTGGAGTGGACATTCGGCACAATTTATGATTTTTGTAGAAGTGTCTCATGTAGGTTTACGGTTGATTGGGGCATGAGGTGCGGTCAACCTATTCAAGGCAATTTCAAGTATCTGTAGAATCACAGAAGTCCACAGTACACGTCTAAAAGCTGTCAGATCATATTGCGGTCGACTGGCATAGGATGCTAAATCTTCTATAGATGCCCAACCTTCCACAGTACACGACTTTCTACAGAAGGTTGGACATTTATGACAAAACATCTGGCATAAGATTTCCTTGGAGCGGTCTACTGGAGCTTGTGAGCAGGCGACCGAGAATATGAAAGGTCACATGAAATGAGATTAAGTTGAGAAAATTATGAACTCATTGTTGTTGTTAATAGTTAGTTACTATGCCCTATTATATGATGGTAACATTGACTCAAGGATATGCTGCCTGTCAGATAGTACGTAATTTTAAAGTCAATTCACAATTCATGACTTACAGTTCCCAATACAATACATCTATCAATTGCATTCGTCTATTAACAACTAACTTACATTCATCAATTGCATTCATGTCATCCACTGAATAAGTTAATTGCATTAACTGATTCATTAAGTATAATAGAATATGGTATCAAAAAGATAATGCCCAATAATTTGCCTTAAGATCAGTTGCATTAAGACAAACAACAGTTAGCTGACTGGAAGTGTAGTGATTCCATAACTTTATATATCCTGCATGTTTGTTGTATGGTCATCCAAGGGACTCCCTAGAATGTCCATGAGCATTCCTTGGACATCCATACAACGAACATGCGATGACATATAAAGTTATAGGAATCAATCATTACACAACCAATCAGCCAACTTGGGTTTGTCTTTATGATGATACAAATATGATAGCAATATTATTGAATACATTTAAGTACAATTAAGTTACTAATAAATAAATAGTACCATTAAGCCACATAGTTAAGGATGTGGATTTGGAGCAGTGTACTCTTGCATAACAGATGCAATACTGTGTCATAAAATACGCACATAGTTAGAATAATGTTTGAAAGCGTAACAATGTATTCACTAGTGTCTCAACAACAGTGGTAAAACTCATAAATGTGTCTTGTGAGCTTCATCTCGTGCCTTTGCCCCTTCTGCCTCTAGACCTACCACTACCACTTGCCTCTCTTGTGTTTGGACCTCCTGTTGGTTTTTAAATTTCTTCGCATGACAGAATTACCGATGTTCATAACAACGGTAACGTGCGTAACCTATGTATCATGAAAAACAATTTTAACATGAACATAAAACGGATCGTTGTTATAATATATTAATAATAATATATATTTAAAATCTTTATTTAGATCAAATCTAAAATATTAATAATATTACCTTTGTAGCTTACTTCTCATGGGTACAAAATCAACATTCGATCTTCTCCGTCAATCCTTCTCATCTCGAATAAGCACGTGTGAGCATAATTAACGCAACAAGATCACACTCAATTTATGCTAGAGCATATTCTCAACACATGAGATGATCTATTTGGATTTAGAAAAAGCTTCTCTAAAGCCAACAGTGAAGACTCACAAATTTGCTCTCAAAATGAATTTTTCAATCTCAAAGATTTTTCAACCTCTCATGCTAATGAGTTTGGACCTCTATTTATAGTGGAACAACTCCATAATGGTCATTACGGCATTTAGAGAAAAGCACTACAAATATTAATCTCCCATTTAAGTTATAATACATTTATAACAAAAATGTTATGGAAAACAAAAAGATTTGTCACCATAGCTCAACACTTGCCACTATGACACTAACTTATTAATCTTCCATTTAAGTTATAATACATTTATAACAAAAATGTTATGGAAAATAAAAGGTATTGTCACCATAGCTCAACACTTGGCACTATAACATTAACTCAGATTTGACATCAACTCAAATTTGACAAAATCCATTTTAAAAACTACTTTCAAAATTTACTTTATATTTGTTAATTAATTGAATAATCAATAATTCAATTATTTCATTTAATGAAATATAACAAACATATTAACTATGACAACTTTTGTCATTTTGTCTTAATTAATTGAATAATCAATAATTCAATTATTTTATCTAATAAAAATAATAAACTTATTATTAAGTGTATTAAATAATTAATTCATAATTAATTATTTAATCTTCTTTGTTAATTTTTTCTATTATTCGAATAATGATAGAAGATGATGAAGGGACCGATGGACCTATAGTTTTAAGCTCCAATAATATTTCGTTTATTAATATAAACTCTTTATATTAATTAACATAATTATTAACTCTAAAGTAATTTCACTAAACACTTAGAGTTGCACTCTCAAAAACTATATAGTATATTTACTTTAAATAATATCCATTGATATAGTTATTACATATGTATTAACCGTCCATTTAGATTTGCAATAGAGCTACGTTTATAATCCGTTAACCTCTCATATTGCGTCTTTATCCTTGACTACCATTAGTTCTTGACTGAATAATTAATTTATAACGATTATGAATTACGCGCTAATTATTCGATCATTGAACTAACAAATAAGGGAATCTATAGAAATGGATTTCATTGTATCGATATCAACATTCCTAGAAATTCACTCTCCATATACAAGGTATACGAATCGTAACTCGTACAAAACTTTACCGGGTAAATTAAAGAATAAATTAAAATAAAATAGGAGTTTGTTAAATACTACGAATTAAGATCATGCATATATGACCATAATTATGATAAAATTAATTATTCTATATTTAATGAAAATTATCAGAACAATATAATTTTATCTAGTACAGTTCTATATAATCATATTATATAAAACATATTTAACTTATGTCACTACATATATAGTTGGGATATGACTATACATTCTTAAAGAGATAAAATATGTTTATGACTATGAACTATTTGAAGATTTCATACTTCAAATATTAGTCATGGACATATTTATGTTAATATAAAGTTAACAGAAATAACCAAAGAATTTTCTATGAATTTTATAAAATATAATCTAAAATGTTAACACAATATCAATCAATATAAATTTATTCATATATTATAAAATTGTTCTATTATATTTGCTTGTTTGGCACATTAGTCCCAACAATCTCCCACTTGCCCTAAAGCAAATGAGACATGTCTCAAATCCCTAAGCTCTCTAGATGTTTCTCAAAATATTTTGCAGGTAACGTCTTGGTGAAGGGATCAACAAGATTCTTAATTGATGGAATCTTCAAAACAGTCACGTCTCCACGTTGCACTATATCTCTTATCAAATGATATTTTCTCTCTATATGCTTTGTTCGTTTTTGACTTCTAGGTTCTTTAGCATTCGCCACTGCACCACTATTGTCACAGTACAAAGACAATGACTTATCAATATCCAGAACTACTTCCAAATCACTAAAGAATTTTCTAAGCCACACAGCTTCTTTTGTTGTTTCACAAGCAGCAATGTATTCTACTTCCATAGTAGAGTTTGAAACACCACCTTGTTTTACACTTCTCCAAACTATGACACCACCTCCAAGGGTGAAGATTGATCCAGATATTGACTATCAATCATTTGTATTAGTTTGAAAATCAAAATCTGTGTACCCAGTTGGAATTAAATCGCTACCAGAATATACTAGCATATAGTTTCTCGTTCTCCTTACATACTTGTGAATATGTTTGACTGCTATCCAATGATCTAATCCTGGATTTGACTGGAACGGGCTAACTATCCCTACTGCATAACATATGTCGGGCTTTGTACACAACATAGCATACATCAAGCTTCCAACAGTTGCATGCATAGGGGTAACGTCTCATATCTTCTTCCTTTTGAGGTGTGTCTGGCTTTTAGAAAGAATAACTCCATGTCTAGGAGGTAAATAACCTTTCTTGGAGTTTTGCATCGAATATTTGACAACCATCTTGTCAATATACAATGCTTGAGGTAAAGCTAACTTTCTATTTTTACGATCTCTTATTAGACAAATCCCAAGAATATAGCTTGAATGTCCTAAATCTTTCATTTGAAATTGCTTAGCTAGCCATGCTTTTATATCTGATAATAATTCTACATTATTCCCAATAAGTAGAATATCATCAACATACAGAACTAAGAAGATCACACGCGTGTCATTGATGAGCTTGTATACACAAGACTCATCAAGGCACTGTGTGAACCCATAAGATTTGATTGCTTCATCAAATCTCATATACCATGACTTAGATGCTTGCTTAAGTCCATAAATAGACCTATTTAACTTACAAACCTTTTGTTGTATATCTTTATCTATGAAGCACTCTAGTTGCTCCATATAAATGGTTTCTTCAAGATGACCATTTAGAAAAGCCATCTTGACATCCATCTGCCAAATCTCATAATCATAATGAGCAGCAATAAAGAGCAATATACGAATGGACTTAAGCATAGCTATAGTAGAGAAAGTCTCTTCATAATCAACCCCTTCCCTTTGGGTATAACCCTTAGCTATAAGTATAGCTTTGAATGTCTCTACATTCCCATCCACTCCTCTTTTTCTCTTATAGATTCATTTACAACCTATAGGTTTCACTCCTTCAGGTAGATCTATAAGATCCCAGACGGAGTTGGAATACATTGATTCCATCTCAAGTTTCATAGCTTTAAGCCATGATTCTTTGTCAATATCTTCCATTGCACATCTAAATGACAATGTATCATCTTTTCCATCATCAGTGACAGCAACTTGTGCTTCACCTACCTGTCCGTATCGAGCTGTTAGGTCGTAATACCCTTTCGCTACGTCTTGGTGGCATGATGGTCTGACTAGAAATAGTCGTCTTCTGAGTACCATGTGGAACAACAACTTTTGTTGTTTCTGATCTGATCTCATCAGCATGAATTTCCTCCAAGACAGTCTTGCTTTGAGGTTTAAAATTTGCCATATAGTCATATTCAAGCAATGTGGCATTTGTTAATACAAATACCTTGTTATCTTGAGGACTACAGAACAAACCTCCTATTGTGCCTTTTGCATAACCAACAAACATGCAAACCTCAGATCGAGGCTCTAATTTTCCAGTATTTCCTACTAGCCTATGTGCAGGACACCCCCATATGCGAAAGTGTCTCAAACTAGGTTGTGACCACTCCACAACTCTAAAGGTGTCTTAGGAATAGACTTAGATGGAACCACATTCAAAATGTAAGTCGTTGTCTATATGGCGTATCCCCAAAATGATTTTGGGAGAGTAACTCATCATAGATCAAACCATATTAAGTAAAGTCCTATTTCTCCTCTCAGCAACACCATTTTACTGAGGAGTGCTAGGTGTTGTTAGCTGAGATATGATCCCATGTTCTAACAAGTAATCATTGAATTCATTATCAAGGTATTCACCTCCTCGATCTGATCGAAGACACTTGATTGACTTATCTAATTGTTTTTCAGCTTCAGCTTAAATTATTGAAACTTTCAAAAAGTTTCTGATTTAAACTGAATTAGATAAGTATAACCATATCTTGAGTAATCATCAACAAAAGTGATGAAGTACTCATAACCACCTCTAGCCCGAGTAGTCATAGGGCCACATACATCTGAATGTATGAGTTCAAGTGGCTCTTGAGCCCTACGACCCTTTGCAGAAAAAGGTCTCTTTGTCATTTTTCCCTCTAGACAGGATTCACAGAATGGTAAAGATCCAACATTTAAATCTTTTAAAGAACCGTCTTTCACAAGTCTATCAATTTTATCTAGATTAATATGACCTAGACGAAGGTACCAAAGATATGTGTTATCATCATGAGAAATTTTAAGTTTCTTGGACTTAGGCAATTCTACTTTAAGAATTTCAGTATTCAACAGTGATTTATTAGTGGGCCTTATCACATAAAGTCCACTTTCCATAAAACCAGAACAAATATCTAGTCCATTTCTAGAAATAATAACAATATTAATATTAAAAGAAATAATAACAATATTAATATTAAAAGAAATTGAATAACATTATTCAAATAAGTGAGAAACAGAAATGAGATTTCTAGTAAACCTCGTTACAAAATAAATATTATTTAATAATAAAAATTTGTTCTGAAAATATAATTTTGTTTCTCCCACTGTTGAAGCTGAAACTAGTGCTCCATTGCCCACTCTCATAGTGAGCTCCCCATTTACTAGCTTCTGATAGGAGCTAAACATCTGTAAAGAATAACAAACATGATTAGTCGCACCTAAATCAACTATTCAGGGTGATAAATCATTCTCAACTAAACAAGATTCAATAACAAGTAAATCAGATTTACCTGTCTTCTTTTGTTTTAGCTCGTCGAGATACTTTTTACAGTTCCTCTTCCAATAACCATCAACTCCACAATGAAAACATTTTCCTTTGGGCTTTTCTGGCTCGAGCTATTCTTGTTTCTCTCAGTAGTTTTGTTCATTTTATTGGGGTTGTCCTTCTTACCATTTGCTGGATTTGCTCCTTGACCTTTGCCCTTTTTCTTAAATTTCTTCCGCTTCTTAAAGGAAGAGTGAGAAGATGAGGGCTCAACAACATTTGTTTCTCCCTTCTTCTCTACAGAAGAAATAGACTCATAGGTTGTAAGCTTGTTGAGCAATTGAATCATATCGTAACTCAATTTGTTCATGAAATAGTTGCTCTTGAATTGTAAGAACTGTGAGCTCAAACTTTCTAAAATCATGCCCACTTGGGTAGCTTCATCAATATGGGCCCCATTAATTTTAGCCTCATGAATTGTGCTAATCATCATCAACACATGCTCTCAAACGGAAGTACCAGCCCGTATTTTACTATTCATGACTTTCTTGATAGCTTCATGACGGACTTGGTCAGATGGTTTACCTAACATGTTCTGAAGAGACTCCATTATCTCATAAGCAGTCTCTATTTTCTCAAATTTTGTTTTGAGAACATCTGTCATGGAAGTAAGTAAATAACAACAAGCTTTGTCATTGGCTTGTTTCCATGTCTCGAGCGGTTCTCTCTCCTCTTTTGTTGCATTTTCAACAGGGACCGGAGGACATTCCTCAGTCAGGACAAACTTCAAGTTATTGTGCATAAGAATCATATTCATGTTCTTTTTCCAATTGACGAAATTATCGCCAGTCAATTTTTCAGTCGTGAGTAGATTAATCATAAAAGAAGACATTACGCTGTAATGAATGAATAAATAAAGATTAATATTATGCATAAAATTCATAAGAAATATGGCAAGTAAAATGATGCATGAGCATGCTAAATCACTAAATAAAATGCAAATGCTATTATTGTCTCGATACATAATATTTTTACTTAGGGTAAAAATATTATCTATTAATAAATTTATTCAAAATATCTCATATTTTCAAAATTTATTAACTATTGATTAGTTTTTGTCAAAATGTGATTAACACATTATATCACATTTTTATAAATGTATACCATCGTTTTGGTTTTATAAAACTTAACTTATAATTGCCGCCTTAAGGACGGTAAACTATAAAATACATTCTATAAAACCTATCTCTAAGAGATCAACCTTGGTATTGATCTAAGTGAACACTCTCCTTAGAGAGGACAATAACAAAATTGTCTCGGAGCCCTGATTAAATCTCATGTTGTTGTATTAACGATGGAGACCATAGAAAGTTACGCCTAACTCTCCTCTCCCACTCGTTATTTTGAATTATAGTGATTTTATAGAATATCACATATTCTATTAAATCTATATAAAAAAATATTTAATCAAAATAAATTTATTTTATATATAGATTATTAATTTTATAATCATATTATAAAATTAATAATACTAAATAAATAATTTATTTAGCACTTACAAAATAATGTAAAAATTTTAATAATTAAAATTTTGCATTATTTTATTTTCTCACATAATTCATAAATATGAATTAATATTTTTAATTTAATTAAAACTATTTAATTTTTAACAAATTAATTTATTAAAATTAAATAAATAAAATATATGCTAAGAATGCATGTCAATGTGAGAAAACTAAATGATAGGTACTCTTTATGCAAGTACTATATGACATGTGAATACATGATAATGATAAAACAACTTATATTAAACATAAAAGTAAATGAAATAATGACCGGGTTGATTTGGGTATTTCTAAAATTACATATAAACCAAAAAAAAAAAATTATATAAAGTCTTGGTAGCCTCCACATTTTTGTGTCATACGTCGCGGTGACAACAATTGCACACTATAGTCTTGCTCCAAAATTTGTCTTGTCCTCTTTTCTTTGATCTCCATCAATATTACATAAAGAGTATTTACCCAAGACAAATTGAGTTTACATCAAAATTAAAAATAAGAAATTTAAAAAATATTCCTAACCCAAATCGGCCACATTAAATTACGATCATTATTTCAATTATGCATATATCCAAACATTCAACATTTCAAAAATATATATAAATTAAAAAAAAATTCATAAGCCTACTTATCATCACATATTATGATTTTTATAAAATCGCATTATTAATATATTATAACTACAACGAAGCTTTGATACTAATTGTTGATTTTTAGATTCCTTCGCACAACGGAATTACCGATTTCATAACAATGGTAACGTACATAACCTATGTATCATGAAAAACAATTTTAACATGAACATAAAACAGATCATTGTTATAATATATTAATAATAATATATATTTATAATCTTTATTTAGATCTAATATGAAAGATTAAGAATATTACTTTTGTAGCTTACTTCTCACAGGTACAAAATCAACATTCGATCTTCTCCGTCAATCCTTCTCACCTCGAATAAGCACGTGTGGGCGTGATGAACACAACAAGATAACACTCAATTTATGATAGATTTTATTCTCAACACATGAGACGATCTATTTGGATTTAGAAAACGCTTCTCCAAAGCCAACACGGAAGACTCACAAATTTGCTCTCAAAATGGATTTTTCAATCTCAAAGATTTTTCAACCTCTCATGGTAATGAGTTTGGACCTCTATTTATAGTTTAACAACTCCATAATGGTCATTATAATATTTAGAGAAAACTACTACAAATATTAATCTCTCATTTAAGTTATAATACATTTATAACAAAAATGTTATGGAAAACAAAAGGTCTTGTCACCATAGCTCAACACTTGGCACTATGACATTAACTCAAATTTGACATCAACTCAAATTTGATATTAACTCAAATATGACGAAATCCATTTTAAAAACTATTTTCAAAATTTACTTTATATTTGTTAATTAATTGAATAATCAATAATTCAATTATTTCATTTAATGAAATATAACAAATATGTTAACTATGACAACTTTTGTCATTTTGTCTTAATTAATTGAATAATCAATAATTCAATTATTTCATCTAATGAAAAATAATAAACTTATTATTGAGTGTATTAAATAATTAATTATTTAATTTTCTTTGTTCATTTTTTCTATTATTCGAATAATGATAGAAGGTAATGAAGGGACCGATGAACCTATAGTTTTAAGCTCCAATAATATTTTGTTAATTACTATAAACTCTTTATATTAATTAACATAATTATTAATTCTAAAGTAATTGCATTCAATACTTAGAGTTGTACTCTTAAAAACTATATAGTATATTTACTTTAAGTAATGTCAATTGATATAGTCATTACATATGTATTAACCATCCATTTAGATTTGCAATAGAGCTAGGTTTATAATCCATTAACCTCTTATATTGCATCTTTATCCTTGACTATCATTAGTTCTTTATTGAATAATTAATTCATAACGATTATGAATTGCGCGCTAATTATTCTATCCTTGAACTAACAAACAAGGGAGTTTATAGAAATGGATTTCATTGTATCGATATTAACATTCCCAGCTATTTATTTTAATTCACTCCCAATAGACAAGGTATACGAATCGTAACTCGTACAAAACTTTACCGAGTAAATTAAAATAAAATAGGAGTATGCTAAATACTATAAATTAAGATCATGCATATATGACCATCATTATGATAAAATTAATTGTTCTATATTTAAAGAGAATTATCAAAACAATATAATTTTATCTGGTTCAGTCCTATATAATCATATTATATAAAACATATTTATCTTATGTCACTACATATATATTCGGGATATGACTATATATTTTTAATGAGATAAACTATGTTTATGACTATGAACTATTTAAAGATTCCATACTTCAAATATAAGTCATGGCCATATTTTGGTTATTACTCTTTATTTTTTATCCCACATATATACAATATATATGTTAATATAAAGTTAGCATAAATAACTAAAGAATTTTCTATGAATTTCATTAAACATAATATAAAATGTTAACATAATATCAATCAATATAAATTTATTCATATATTATAAAATTGTTCTATTACATTTGCTTGTTGGGCACATTACTCCCAACACCTCCACTTAGAGAAGTGCAGGTATTGTAGCCCACACCGAGTGCATGTCATGTTAACATTTCTCTTGTTGAGGACTGTCCAGCTATGTCACTCGTTAACATCCCAGACTCTTTGTTTTTTATTCATTTCTGGACGTCTCTTAATTGTCGATGGCATAATAGACCATGGCCTATTATAGATCACATGAGTTATCCACTGACCGGTTAGATAAAGTGTGAGTACAACCTCATGTATGTTTCCCAGTGGTAGCATTCATGCACAAATTTCTCAGCTGGTCTCCTTATAAAATGCATACACAGGATTGCATACATGCACAAGATTCTAGTCAACTCTCATTGGTAATAGACGTCTATGCAAATCGACTACATACTGTTCATTACCATTGGTAACCTCAAACCGATTAGCTCCTGCAAAAATTGGACTCCAATTTCGAGGGGAAAGTTGTAACTTGGCCAGCCTCTTCTTGATCTGATGACATAAAAGGTTTGTTGACTCAGCCATCTTTTCATTTTTCTTAACTATCCTCGACATGATGCCCTTTTTTATCATCTCAAACATAGTCAGGATCAGTTTGTCTCGGGCTGATAAGATGCAAACATTGACGGATTCACTCAAGTTGTTGAGGCTTATGTTGCACTTGGGGATCTAAACTGAAAGTATGTATCGACAAAAATCTCAGATCGATCCCTTGTAGGTATGCATGAGCGGCATTTTCCATATATAATTTATGCATCTCTCTCTCAAAGTTCGTTGTTGCTGTGGCTCTAAATGCATTTCTCATCTCGTCCTTGTACAACTTGCCTCTAAATTATTTTTTGAAGTTGACATACAAGTGTCTGACACAAAAACAATGCTCTACTGACTTTGCAAACTCACCAATAGCTAGGACCAACGCTTACAAAAATGAATATGCTGAGACAAATGTTCATATACAATGCATAACATAAACATACAATACAAAAGCAATCCACCATACCTTTTGTCAGTCGGAAATGATTGTCCACCCCTTGTCAGAATAAATGTCTAAATCCATAAACAACAATTGCAAAGACCAGCCCAAGAGTTCCTAGATTCTACTTCAACCACTACTATAACAATTGGATAAATTTTATCGTTCTCATCAATGCCAACAACTGAGAGCAATTGGCCGGGACACTATCCCTTCAAGTGACAATCATCTAAGCAAATGACAGATCTACCACAGTTCAACTGCCCTCTCTTACTTGCAGCTAAACACATATACATCCTCTTAAATGTTGGATTGTGCGATAGATCAATCCTATCTAACTGAACAAGTAGTGCGCTGCTTGGATTAGAGCAATGAATCTCCTCCCCGTATGACTATATAAGCTTGTATTGTTCATTGTCATCCCCTTTGTTTAGTTTTTGGGCTTCATTGCTTACTCTTTTGGCAAGGCTAGGTGTAATGTTCATATTAAACTCTTTCTTGACTGTCTCAATTTTAGATGGAATATCACAATTGGCCTGACTTTTGAATATGTCCAATTATTATTGAGTTGCCATCTATTTGGCAAAGGCATGGTGGTTTTCTATCTTTCGTAAGCAAGTGTGAATATCGTTATTGCTCTTTCTTTGAAATGTAAGTTCACCTTGCACTTTTGAAGCATGCATCCCTAATGCAACCTTCATGGCATGCCACCGTCAACCGATGAAAGTCATTATGCGTGAACTTTATCCTATACCCATTCTTCAATGCATGATCGATGATTTCGTCTATAATTTGGTTCAATGAACTATACTTCTTCCCTAGACACATACTAGCAAAAGAACATTCCGGTTGTGGTTGTGGTCTACTCTCCTCCACGTCTTTGTCTTCGAATTCACAAATGAACAGATCTCCTCCTTATCTAAGTTTTTGATATCGAATGCACTTCTATAGCAGCTTTATGTCTGAATGCACAAAGCTCATAGGCCAAAACTGTCGACATTGGCTCCACCTCCAATCCATAGTTAACAGATTTTTTATCACTATTTTCTTCTCTCAAAGCCATTGGTGAGCAGCAATTAAGAATGCTTCAAATTCGCTTGGATGCAAAAAGATCTAGGGTTTGCTAAGATAAGTCTCATTAGTATTGGATTATATACAAGATTATGGAACTTTTCACTGCGGAAGGCACCTTTCTGCCATAGAATGAGTATTTTTTGCAGTGGAAATGTGCCTACCATTACAAAAAGTAAATCCTAAGTGAAGGGATTGCTTTCCATAACAAAAGGCAAATATCAAATTTTGTTCCGTAGTGAAAACTTGCCTTCCACAGAGGAAAGCAAGTCATTGGAATAGAACTTACTTTCCATGTCGGAAAGGACGTTTCTGCTGGAGAAAGAGTATTTTCCATTGTGAAAGAGTATTTTTTTCTATGCAAAGAGTATTTTCCACAGCAGATTGAGCACACTAGTCAAAGCAATTTTCTCAGCAACTCCGAACCCTAACCCTTACCCTCACTATCTCATCCCTTGCCCTTACATTTTCTCTTCTCTCTCTCTTTTTTGGCTATGTGTTAACATTGAATTGATATAGCTTTCACTCAAATGACATAATTTTAAAGTCAATTTACAACTCAAGACTTACAGTTTCAATTCACAGCTTAAATGACGGTTTCATTGACATAATATCATGTGTTTATAGATGTTTTCAATACAATACATTCATCCATATAGAGTAAAACTATCCAAAACTTAATTTATAATTAATTTATAAACTCATATGAAAGTCCAACACATATCTACTTGTGATGCTCATGTTATCACTCTTCCAATACCAGAAATCTATTTGTTTCCCATGTTCTTGGCAAAGCTCGTGAAGCCTGGAGATGGGTTGGAGTTGTTGCTGCAAGTCTTTAGGGGTAACAATAGGCTCCAACTAATATTTTAATAATAAAACGTCACTTCTTTGTTGAGCCTTTTTTCTGAGAGCTCTCCCTCAATATAATATTGGACTCTTTCCACTTTCGCCCAATCATCTTCTTCTGAGTCACATAATGAACAAAGGTCATCGTCTAGATATGTTGTGATTGAATTCCCCTCTATAATAGTTTCGTGATCAAACACACGTAGCTTATCTCCCTAGATAGCCGAAATAGGCTCCACCTCCATTTCTGATACTTTTTTGCTCATGGATGGTGTTCAGGGATTTAGGGTTGTCACTTGCTTTCACAATGAACATCCTTACCGCTTATATAGATGGTGTTGAAGGTCACTCAACATTGTTGTTTAGTATTGAGGGACGTCCATGGATTAGGACTATCTTTTCGCAGCAAAAGGCACATTTCCACCACAGAAAGCATATGTTCTGCAGTGAAAGCTTTCTTTCCGCTGAGAAGAGTATGTCCTTGGGTGAGAACAAATACTTTCCACAACGGAATTGTTATTTTCCGCTGTGGAAAGCAAGTCTTACTTCATGTACGGGTCTGCTGTGAAAAGCAAACATATTTGTTGCGTAAAGAAATTGAAATTTTTTTACGAAAAACATGAGAGCGATGTTTGTTCCGTTCATTTTTCATAGTTCAGTGTTTTGTTTATTAGCAAAAATTATTTAATGGTTGCTTTATAACTAACCTCATAGTTCAATAGTTGTTTCATTAATTTCCCTTAATTATAATAACATATATATACATACATAACCATTACAATTACAATCTAAATATAACATTATATTTTTTAAAATGATCTATAATTTTAAAAATTGACCCGTTGAATTTGCAATTAATTTTAATTACTTATAAAATTATGTTATAATTACGTTAGAATTTTATAATTTTTTTAATATTATTTTAATTTTTATAATTTATTATAATTATTATACAAATAAATAAATGACAAGATATAAATTTATATAACAATAAAGCAGGAAACTCACATTATTTTTATTTATATATTTCTATTTTCTTATTTATATATTTCAAAAAATTTATATATTTCTATTTAGACTAATGCCTTTTACAATTTTTACACAAGAACATTTTAAATTTTAGATATAGAATTTGTCTAGTCAATCTTCTAAACTCATTATCTCTTACTCAACAACAGTTTTAAAATCTTAAATTATTAAATTAAAATTAGTTTAAGAGTATTAAATTAATCATTTGGTCCTCATAATTTAAGTTTGTTTTTAATTTTCTCATTAAAATCCTTAAAGTTGATATTTGGTTTCGAAAAAGTCCTTCCGTCTATAAATTTATCATGTATTAACATCAATAGCTGAATACATCAAAATGATTTAGTTCCGTTTATTTATTAGAAAATAAACAAGCACAAACTGGTTTTTCCTTTATTTCTGCCTAAAAAATACGCATTCCAGAATATCACCAAGGGAGGATGAGAGAGCTAACAAGTTCAAAATACTTTTGGAGATCGTAAGTATTGGCTTTGGATGGAAGATAACGAGTTCCATAGAGATGAAGAAATAGGGTCCCTACAAATAAAAGAAGTAGAATATTGAGCCAACAAGTCGTGATCAGAAACCCTTGAGAAGAGAGATTTGGGGAATGGAACAATACGAGAAAAGGAAAATTACATTTGAGTTTTCTTGTCACGCCTCAAAGAGGACCCGAGACAAAATAGAGAACGATCCAACTTAAAAGGACCGAATCGTCCAACCCGCACTTAAATCCAATAAATAGCAGCAGAAGACTTACATAAAAGTAGTTACAGACCAAGCCCAAAATAAGCTCAAGAAGTGACAATAATATAATCCACTTTAATAGAGTCTAAAATTAAGCAGAAATAACATAAGATAAAACTAGGATACAAACATCACTAAAATATCTCTAGTCTCTTAAACAAAGTAGGAAAATAACTAAATTTGGGAAAACTCCAAATTTTTCCCTTGAGATAACAACAAGGAACTACTCTTATTATTTTCTGAAAAATATAGTTAAATTTGGGGTGAGTCGACAAAACTCAGTAGGGATTAATTTATATTAAACTTTTATTTTATACAAATCATGTATGAGATTTCGGTTTCTTATTCTTCACAATTTAATATAAGAAATAACAAAATGAATAATAGAATAATGAACATAAAACACAACGGCGATATTCAGGCAATCGCAACAGCCAAACAGACCTTGATCAAGTTAAGGGTTTTGCGCCCAGGGACACGACACATAAAGCTGCCTCATTACTCTAGTTAACAATAAAAATAAATAAATGTAAATGAACTAAAAAGTGAGTCAACATGTTTAAATTAAAACAATATTAGACATTTTATAATTTAATGTGCGTCAAATATAAAATAACCTCTACCTCGAAACTGAGTCAACCAATGCTAAGGCCCAACCAAATAATCACTAAGGCCCAACAGCAACACGTCCAATATCTCTTAAGTTTTAAAACCTAATTATAATAATTTTAATGATAATTAGCATTAAAAATTATAATTTAATTATTTAAATTTGATCCGAAATAGAATATGAATTTGGCCTATAACAGGCATGAACATAATCCAAGTAACAAGGGCCTAACAATTTTTGCACAAAATGCCTTAGTAAAATAGGACCAAAGGCCCTAACAACCTGGCAAAAAAAAAAAACCCTTGAAATATGGTCTAATAGCCTTTTCAATAGTTTGGCCTAAAGGCTTTCCCAACCAATTTTAGCCCAAAGGTCTTCTTCAACAATTCTGGCCCAAAAATCTTTTCCACAAATCTGGCCCAAAGACAACATGTCTGGGCCGTTACTAGTAGGAATCTGGGTTGTGACCTAGAATCACTCTGGTCAACTGATGGAGTGTTCTGTCCGTGGACAGAATGCTGTTGGCTGCAGCTCTGATAATTCAGCCACGACCATACCAAAATTTTTCGATTGCCACAACACTGACCACCTGATTAACCACAAAGAAATCATCCGAGCAATTCATTAATCTAAATATTTACTAGAATTCAATCAAAGCCAACCAGTTCAGAAAATTCGGAAGAACAACAAAAATTAAACTTCTATACCTTGCAAAATCACTTCGCTGCCTAAACTTCGCCGGAGTTAGACGCACAGAACAATATCCAAACTTCAACCTTTAGGAAAACAATCTTTAACATCCAACAATCACTCAGAATCAACCAAAAAATCCAGAATTAAAAGAACCCGAACCGAGAACAATAGAAAAATCCCAACTTTACCTGAGATTTCTTTCCCAGCCGAAGTCTCCCCTAAGTCAGCCATAAAACTTCAAAGATTAAATTACAACCTTCAGCAAACCATTCTCGCTTAATATCAAACACTAACGAGGAGACGAGATTCAAGATTCGTGGCTTACCTCGGATGGGAACAATTGTTACACTGTCAGAGACCATTTCCCCCTGTTTCGGAAACAACTTCCCCGAATGTGGAGTTGTTTTATTTTCTAATAAATTTTTTTTTCATGGGCTGGGTTGGCCCGAATATCACATTTTCCCCCACTTAAATAATTTTGTCTTCGAAATTTAAAACAACCTTAATCGTATCATTGAATAAATGGAAATACTTTGTCATCATTTATGATTTAACCTTCCAAATAACTTTTCTTTCATTTTGGTTTTTCCACTGTACTCTAAATAATGTCATTTCACGATGCCGAAGAATTCAAATTTCACGACCTCTTATTAATCGGAAACATACTTCTTAGCATAAAAACATGAAAGACTTTATGATCGTAATGTAACTGTGACAGTAAATTCTATCCATTAGCCACTGCCACAACACGCTTAATAACCCAAAGAGGCCCAATATACATGTGGAACAACCTTATCCATTACACCAAAATGACTAATACCGCAACACAGTTGAACTTCCAAAATTACAAAGTCATCACCTTGAAACTTTTCTAACAACTCAAAACCATTTTAAAAATCATTTCATAATTACTTGAACTTTCTCAATCGTTACATGAACTCAAACAGAGCCAGAGTTTACCTGCACCTTTCCCTCAGCTCATCATAGCGGTAATTTGCACTATTTCCCATAAAAGAGTCTCATAAGTTTAAATTTCAACAATTACTGAAAACTTTTTTTTATATTTGAGATTAGATAGTTCATCCTATCCCCCATCAGTCTGAAATTCAAACTATCCTTCTTACTGGGAACCACAACCGCTCAACTTAACTAAGTGCTCAAGACCGCCAAAGAGTTAAACTTAATCAAATCTTAATCAGACATAATACTGAAAGAACCTATGAGATCAAACGATGACTGCAATATTTATTTTACTCAACTAAAATCCATAATAGTTCATCTCTGCGAAGATAGAAAACTGAGCAGAAAAGTCCACCACTTTGCGACTCAATAGCATCATACATCTAGAATGTTACTGATAATTGGATCATAAAATCAATAGTTGTAATACTTTGGAATTCACATACTTTGGAATTCACACATCATCCACATTTAACTCCAAATTAGCACACTTACACTTACGTTCAATGCTTCAACCATTTGAATTTATCCAGAAGAATAACAAAATTTGATTTATATCTTATCAACTAAATCTCTTTACCAAAAATATGAATTATACACTACGAATAATTCAACGACAATTCATAATTTCTTTAGTACTAACTTCCAAAAATAGTGTTGTCCATCATACTTCAACTTGTCAATCTCTCTTTAAGTTCATCATTGAGATTCTTTATTTCCCAAATAAGTTGTAGAAATTGAAAAGTTATTAAAAAGCTACATACCTCAAATACCGGATCTGTAACGACCTCGATTATTGCTTGTCTTAAAAATACGTTATTGTCTTAAACTTTTGGAAAATAACGGAAAACGTTGTTTAAAATAAAATCTTTTCAACCTTAAAATTAGAGCGCCAAAATCCGATCGTCACTAACTTTTTAAAACGGTCAATTAAATCGGGGCAGACTAAGATCAATAAATTTAGTGAAAACATAATTTAAAGCATCGCTTAAACATTAATTAAAGATCCAAGGTTTAGGTTTCAAAGTGTAATTCACCTAATAACCAAAACAAGTACACAAATAAGGGCTAAGATAGTAATTTAACGTTTACAAAACAAGTTTGACGTTAAATCCTTACAAAATGACTTCTTCCTTCTCACTTGATGCCGTATTACTACTCGGATTGCGTCTCCTCTGGACACACCTTAGGCTCCACTGGAATGGCCTCCTCCGCTACTCCTGGGATGACCATCTCATTACCTACACCACAAGTAAGAACGTGAGCTTACGCCCAGTAAGGAAATGGGGTAATACAATTATACATGTCTCTCTTTAGTTCCTTTTTAGAATGGGGGCCACCCAAACCAATTCTTTCATTACGTTCATTGGTTATTTACTCGTACTTCTAGCTGGAGATTGGAGTTTGCCCTTTGAGATGACCTAGTTTGATCAGCTTCTAACCTCCTATGTGTACACTAGTCCGTTTCTCGACTAGGTGAGGGTGTATCCTAGCTGCCAGGTTAGATCCGAATTACCCATTTACCCCAACTTCCTTTTCTTTTCCCTTCAGGCATATCCCGCTTTCAGGGTTTCTTTCAGTGATAGGTGTATCCCGCCCATCCTGATACATTCTTTTTTAGCGTTTTTCCTCACCATGCATGTATGGGTACCACTACCAAGGTGGAACCCCCTACTTGGTTTCTATTAACATGAACGCAGAATAACACTTTCAATTATAGTAACGCATACACGAAATGTAAATGACGGCAATTAAGAATGTCAAGTCAATAATTAATGGCATAATTTAAACAATTACGGAGACAATGACATAAGTAAATAATTGTAGGGCAACTATAAAAGGAAACACACAAATTTGGAAGTCGAACAGACCACTATAGAATATGCTTTCCTATAATGGAGATAACAGTAGCATATAACAATGAAGTAAAAGTAAATCATGCTCTTAATGCCCAATGAAACGAATAATAGAACATGCTTTCATATAGCAAAGGTAACAACAGCGTATAACAATGAGATAGAAGCTAAACATGCTCTTGACATCTGGTAAGACAATTCATAAAGCATGCTTTTATATTAGGAAGGTAATGACGACATATAGCAACAAAATAACAGTGAATTATGCTCTCATCATCTAATCAAACAAATAATAGAGCATGCTTTCATACTGTAATACCCCAAATTTTATATTGAAATTTAATTAAGAATAATTGAAAAGTAATTAAGGGTAATTGGATTTATTGAAAAATTATCGGGGTATTACCAATGACGTAATTGTCATCAAGCAGTATTTGAATTAAATTGGGAATTGGAATTGAGTTGAGAATAATTTAGTTGAACGAACAATTTAACTAAATTGTTAAAAAGAATTGAATTAGGTAAAATATGATTTTAATTAAAAGAAAATAAAAATGAGATTTATTAGATTTGTTTGAATTGAAGATTATGTAAATAACTAATTAGAAGTTAAGTAAAAATTAATGGGGGAATTAGAAATTAAAATGAGATGAATTGAAGAAGTAAAGATGGAGAACCGGTTCAGTTGGTGTGACTTGTCTGGTTTGGTTCAAATAGAGTGTTGGATCGGTTCAGAGATTGAAAGAAGGGGAGATTGGTTTGTTTTCAGAAAAATGAAAAATGAAATACAAAGAGGGAGAGGGAGAGAGAACCGAGAGGGAGAACGAATCGGAGAGAAGAGGGAGATCAGAGCCACGACGAGGGAAATCGATGGAGGCCGCGGGTGAGTCGTCGACGAAGCTAGAGTTCGGGGCGCGATGTTCGGTCAAGTGAGCTGCGAACAGAGTGACAAAGCGGGTCGCGGCTTGGGCTCGCGAATTGGGGTTTCTTGCGGTGTAGTTTTTCTGGCGAAGGGTCCAGCGTTGATTCGTGGTAAGTAATCGATTTCTTCCTTCTTCTTGATGTTTTGGTGATTTCTGGATTGATAGTGGAAATCGACGAAGAAACGGCTGGCAGGGGAGCTTCAGTCCATCTGAGCAGCTACTAGTTCGGTTTAGATCGAGCCGGTTCATTGTTGATTCTGACTCTTGAAGACAGCTGCATATGGGAGGATAAGAGGAAGATTCGAACGACGAAGATAAGATTCGAAATCTGCTTCCTTCGCCGGAAATCAAGGGATAACTTGGATAGTTGTTACAACATTCAAGTTTGGTCATTGGTGTATAAATACAAGAGCTGTAGGAGGGAGGAACGTTCTGGGTTCTCAATTACAAAAAAGGAAAAGAAGTGAGTGCTATAGAAGAAGAAGAAGGAAGAATTGTGCCTCGGGTCTTCGCGGTGGGTAGCATTTCTCCCCTATATTCTGGATTCTAGATGTGGGTATTCTGTTTTGAGTATTGTTTGAATGAATTGTTAGAAATCAATGATATGTGGGGTTGGATGCTTCTATTGCGTTGTTGGGAAGAATTCTCTGAATAACTATTGTCTTGTTAATGATTGAAGATAGAACTTAATGATTCAGAATATCTTCTGTAAATATGTTGCGTTTTGTTCGATGTTGCGGGATATTATGGAAAGTTATACTTGGTTTAATAAGTTATATTCCTCAATTTTGGCACCATTGGTAAATTCTATCAAGTTGATAAATCATTGAATTGAGTTATTTATACTCTTTATAATGTGTAGTAAATGGTGAAATTGTGGTTCTTGTTAAGTTATGAAATCTGCTGTTGTTTGGGACATGCTTTGGATTTGGTTATGATCTATTTGGCTTGGGGGAAACTCCACTGTGATTATTCAACTTTAGATTATATAAACTATTAGGTTGAGTTATATTGATAAAACGCTTTCGTTTAAAGAACTTTAATATGTAGTCATAAGGATTAGGTATGAAATGTAATGAGGCTAATAAGTTGTAATTATTATTAATTCTACGTTATTAATGGTGAAGGTATCGAGAAAATAGAAAGATGATAACTAGTAAGTGTTAATGCACGATAAAGCTACGAGGTAAGTGATATGCATGTGTTTTGATCTTCGGACCCTACATCGCAAGTTTATGAGATGCATGTTTCATTGTTTACCGCTTTCCTAGCATGTTTCATTGTTTACAGTATTTAATAGCACGTTTCAATATTTACAGTTATTAATAGCATGTTTCGGTGTTTACAGTTTTAAATAGCATGTTTCGTTGTTTACTATTTTATAGCATGTTCTGTGAACTGTTGTATTTATTTATGCTTTCATATGAACTGTTGTATGCATTCATGTATGTTGACTATTTATTTATGCTTTCATATGAACTGTTGTATGCATTCATGAGCATCACGCATCACGGTTTTTAAAAGAATACGCAAATGATTTTTATGCACGATTTTAAAAAGGAAAGACGGAAAACGAAAAGAACTATGAACAAAAAGAAAACGAAAAGAAAATACAAAAGAACGATTAAGAAAGATAAAGAAGAAGATTCTTGTGGACCGGTAGGCTAAGCCCAGCGCAAGAACAAAAGAAAAGAAAAGTTAAAAGATAAGATTCTTGTGGACCAGTAGGCTAAGCCCGACGCAGGAACAAAATAAAAGAAAAGAAAAGATAAAGAAGAAGATTCTTGTGGACCGGATGGTTAAGCCCGGCGCAGGAACAAAAGAAAAGAAAAGAAACGTAAAGTAAAGAAAATAAATATGAAAAGAGAAACGAATACGGAAATGGAACGAGAACAGATACCGAAACAGAAACAGAAACAGAAATAGAAACAGAAACATAAAGAAAATACATAAACGAGAAAAGATAAAAGATAAAAGATAAAAGAAAGAACGAAAAGAGAAACTGCATACGGTTTTAAAATGGCACAGCATGAGCATATAACATGTTAGGTATTATCACTTACTGAGCGTTAGACTCATAGGTTACTACTTGCGGTGTAGGTACAAGTACAAGAGAAAATGACGAACAGATTAAATGAGCAGTTGACGAAGGATTTGCACAGGCGAGTCTTGTGGTTGGCCAGGCTAAACGAAAGTAAACAGACAACTAATTTTGTAAATGTAAAGTAACACTTTATTTATTTATTGTCTTTTCAAATAAATGATTTATGCTTCCGTTATAGAATATTTTACGCTTCCGTTATTAATTAAGACAAATGATTTTATAATAAGTCTTCCGTTGATTTGAATGATTTTAGTAACGAGTTAAAGTAAAAGAGATTTTAACGGTTCGGTTTTTATAAAAGAACTCTGATATTTATTTTAAAATGTTTTCCGCTATTGTGTTTATGAAAGAAAAGAAAAAGTTTTAAATTTCACGTATTTTTTAAATGTATGAAAAACTGGGTCGTTACACATGCAATGGTGGTAATAGCAGCAGAGGACAATGAACTAATGTCGAATTAGAACGACGATACATGCTTTTTAAACATCTAAAAGCAACAGCGAATAAGGTGGAATTAAATGGCGAAACATGCTTGTTATAGACTAAAAACAACAGTAACAATATTGCAACAGATCATCAGGAATATTTGAACAGAACAGTGACGAACATGCTTGTTATCGAATAAAACAGCAACAAATAATGCTGAAGCAGATCAACTGAAATATTCGAACAGAACAACAAAAAACATGCTTATTAATGACTAAAAACAACAGCAACTATAAGCTTATTAACGACTAAAAACAATAGCACTATATTTGCATAGAGCGACTAAACAGGTTTATTAACATCTAAGGACAGCAACGAAATACCATGAAGTAAAACCATGGATTGTGCTCCCTAACAATCAGCTAAGTAGCAAGATAACATGGTGATATAAATTTTTAGGTTCATGCTTCTTACGACGAATAAAAATAGCAGGGTAATGCTATGAAGAAAACCATGGATCGACAAATAAAAACAACAGCATTTCAATCAGGGTCATAGCGATAGAACATGCTTCTTCGGTGACAATAACAGTAGTGTGCAACAACAACTATAGCAACGAAATCATGCTTTTAAATGATGAATATTATAGTAATAACAAGTGACAGATCATGCTTATAAGTGACGACTATAACGGTAGCAACGCATAGTAACATACTTCTACAGAGATTAACAATGAACAAAATAGAAGATTATATAACAGCAGCCGAAGTACTATAAACAACTTGTTTAATGCAGAGAAGGAACTGTGAACAACAGGAAATAAATTCATGCTTTGAATAGGAGCAAATTATAGAACAATACACTACCATATAATCACATATTAGAGTCATTATTCTCACATTCAGCTCATGCTCATCCTTAACAGATTCGTTGATCATACATTCCATTTATCCTTACTTTTCATTCATTTTCAACAAAGTAGACAAATCCTCCATGAAAGTACATCGAATATTGAAGCAAACTATCAATAGATAGGCAGGAAACAACCACAAAATAGGACATGCAATAGAGTATTATCAGAGGTTTACAGAGATTCTAGAACAACTAAGGAATCACAGAAATTAAATATTAAGGAAAACCATACGCACACACACATTTACTTGGGTGTAGGGCCTCCACATGGCCAAGAC
>CM039477.1:8350133-8360466 GCA_022433065.1 Begonia loranthoides | reverse complement strand
CAGCTCCCCACCCCCACCGCCCCACCCCCAAACCAAGCAGGAAACCCCTCCAGAAAGAACAATGAAGAAGAAGATGAAGGAGAGCTGGAGATAAATAGGAAGCTTACCTTGGGCAAACCGTACATGTGGCAAGGGAGGTGCAGGCGACAACCTCTGGCTGGTCGGGGTTGTGGGAGTGAGGTTGTGTCGAGCTGTGTTTTGATTGGCTTATAAACTATTTGTTCTGATTTTTAAATCATTTTCTGTCACAAAATCTGCGATGATTCGGATGAGTGCAGATGCGATCCTCGCGACTACAGTCGTCCGCGAGACCGAATTCCTTAGGCCAAATTGTGGCTTCGGACGAGAAATGGCATCCCCATTCTCATCTGTACGTTTGAATTGGCATTCAGACGCCATTTGGCATCTGCATGTTTCGTCTGAACGTGTCCAAAAATTGGACAGATTCAATTCAGACAATGCCTCCCCTCGTCTGCTGTCTTCCGCTAGCATCCGAAAGTCTCCAGACTTGGACAAATTCGATGCGGACGCGTCCTGCCCTCGTCCACATTATCCTCACCTTCGTCCACAAGTGTCTAGGATTTGGACAGAGGCAACTTGGACGAGGTCTCATCTCGTCCGCCTGCGTCTGGGCTCGTCCGACTTGCATCCAGGCTCGTCCGAAAGCCCACGATATGCACAAGTTAGGACGTGTCATCTTGTCCCCAAGTCGTCCCAAGGTTCGGGCAACGTTTTAAGTGTTTTGCGAATGACACTTCGCTTCCGTAAAGTCGTCCGCATGCGTCCGGACAGACCAAAATTCCATTTCCTTTACATTTCCAACTATACTTTTATCTGAATTGATTACCTTGAAATTACAAGTCACAACTTAACGCGTATAGGGACAAAATGTATTACGTAATTTTATTTTCAAAGTTTGATTACATCGCTTAGTGAGAAAATTAGTATCGGGTGTTTACATGCTACCCTCCTTACAGAAATTCTGGTCCCCAAAATTTAGCTATTAAATAACTAGGGGTACAAAGCCTTCATGTCATCTTCTTTCTTCCAAGTGGCCTCTTTGCAGTTGTGATTCTGCCATAAGACCTTGACCAGCGGAATTCATTTACGTCGTAATTCTTTTACTCTTGAGTCAAGGATCTTGACAAGCTTCTCATTGTAGCTCAAGTTAGGCTGTACCACGATATTATCATCGAAAGGAGTTAATACGGCTGCATCACCAAGGCACTTTTTGAGCAGACACGTGGAAGACGTCGTGTACACCTACCATGGAATCCGACAGTTGTAGCTTGTATGGGACTGGTCTTACTTTCTTTGAAATCACGTAAGGTCCCATATAGCTGGGGTTGAGCTTTCCCCTCTTACCGAATCGAACAACACCTTTAAAAGGAGACACATTCAAGAACACACTATCCCCTTCATCAAATTCCAAGGCCCGTCGTCAGTTGTCTCCGTAGCTCTTTTGGCTACTCTATGCTGCTAACATTCTCTGCTTAATCAGGGCCACAGACGTGGCCATCTTCTGCACTATCTCAGGGCCATAGAGTGTAGCTTCGCTAACTTTGTCCCAGTACAAGGGGGATTTGCAATTCCTTCCATACAGAGCTTCATAGGGTGTGTCATACCTATAGTGGCCTGGAAGCTGTTATTGTACGCGAAATCGACAACGGTAGAATCTTACTCTAGCCAAATTGGAATTCGAGAATACAAGCACGTAGCATATCCTCGAGTGTCTTAATGGTTCTTTTGCTTTGGCCGTCAATTTGAGGATGGAATGCGGTGATGAATTTAAATTCGGTGCCCATCACTTTGCTTAGACTCTTCCAAAATGCCGAAGTAAAGCGTGGGTCCTGGTCTGATACAACAGAAATCGGAACACCGTGAAGTCAGATGATTTCCTTGATGTACAAGTTAGCAAACTGGTTCATCTTATATGTCATAGCTACTAGCAGAAAGTACGACACCTTAGTCAACCGGTCCACGATCACCCAGATGGCATCATGAACTCTAGCTGTCTTTGGCAAACAGGTGACGAAATCCATGTTCACGTGCTCCCATTTCCATTTAGGAATCGGCATTAGTTGGAGCACCTCACCCGATCGCCGACGTTCGACCTTAACACGCTGGCATACATGACATTACGACACAAATCTGGCAATATCATCCTTCATGTTCGACAAGTAGTAATGAGTTTTCAGATCCCGGTACATCGTATTGCATCTAGGATGTGCAGAGAAACTGGAAGAGTGAGCTTCTCATGGGATCTTCTGTCGCACAATCGGATCATTTGCCACATACCATCGGTTCTTATACTTGATGACGATATCTGCAGATGTAGAGAAATCCTGATATTTTGGCAAGGCAGAATTTAATCTGAAATCTTTACATGTATCATCGCCTTGCTGAGCTTCCCTTATTTGCTCAATAATTGACGGCATCAAGGTTAGTTTTGTCAATACAACATCCAACTGTGCGGAAACCATTTGTATCTCGAGTACCTGAAGGTCTCTCTGAAGTCCCGAAGGCATTCCTTCACATATCATGCTCACCACGACCACCTTGCGACTGAGAGCATCTACAATGACATTGGCCTTTCCTGGATGGTATTTAATCTCACAGTCATAGTCCTTGACAAACTCAAGCCACCACCGTTGATGTATATTAAAACTCCTTCCGGATGAAGATGTATTTGAGACTTTTATGATCTGAATAAATCTCACAGCACTGTCCATACAAATAGTGCCTCCATACTTTGAGAGTGAAGACAACCGCTGTGAGCTCTAAGTCGTAGGTGGGGTAATTCTGCTCATGGATCTTAAGCTATCGGGATATGTAGGCGATAACTCTCCCGTGCTACATAAGAACTCCACCAAGTTCTCTCTTTGATGCATCACAGTAGATACTAAAGTCACCATCCTCCGTGGACGGTGTTAACACTGGGGCAGTAGTCAATATGTGCTTCAATTCTTGAAAACTATTCTCGCAATCACTAGACCACAAGAATTGGATGTTTTTCTTGGTCAAACTGGTAAGTGGTAAAGCGATTTTCAAGAATCCCTCAATAAAGCGCCTGTAATAACCGGCCAAGCCCAGAAAACTCCTCACTTCTCCAATATTTGTCGGCTGTGTCCAATTCAACACTGCATGTATCTTTGTCGGGTCTACTGATATACCTTCTTTAGAAATTACATTGCCCAGAAAACCAACCTTATTCAGCCAAAATTCACACTTGCAAAATTTTGTATAACTGGTGCTGGTTAAGAACAAATAATGCTACTTGTAGATTTCACAGTGCTCCACTTCTGACAGGGAATAGATCAAGATATCATCAATGAAGACAGTGATAAACTTATCCAGATAATCCCGAAAGACTCGGTTCATAAGGTCCATGAAAGCCGTCGGGGCGTTGATCAATCCAAAAGACATCACCAAGAACTCGTAATGTCCGTACCGAGTACGAAACGTTGTCTTCAGTATATCGTCGGCCTTAACTTTTAACTGATAATATTCTGACCGAAAGTTGATTTTTGAGAATACCTTTGCTTCGCTCAATTGGTCGAATAGATCATCAATCCTAGGTAGCGGATACTTATTCTTGATGGTCACTTTATTCAACTCTCTGTAATCGATGCACATTCTTAGGGTCCCATCCTTCTTTTTGACAAATAATATTGGTGCGCCCCAAGGAGAAAAACTGGGCTGAATAAACCCCTTGGTGACCAGCTACTCTAATTGCTTATGACTCTCTTTAGTTCATTTGGAATGGGGGCCACCGAAACCAATCTTTCATTAAGTCGTTGGTTCTTTGGTTCTTTACTCGTACATCGAGCTGGAGATTGGAGGGGTCATAGGGGATGAAATAGTTGATCGGACCTAACCCTTTACTTGCGACTAAGTCCCCGTTCTCGTCAAGGTAGGGGGCTTCACCTAGCCGTGGACTAGTTCCGCTACCCATCCATCCGGCGTATCCCGCCTTCAAGGTTTCTTCCCTTCCTGTGTATCCTGCCTTCAAGGTTTCTTTCAGTGATAAGCGTTCTTGCCCATCCTGAAACATTCTTTTCTTATCGTTTTTCCTCACTCCTGCATGTGAGTACCACCCTGGGGGTATACTCCCTACTTTATTTCTATTACATGATGCATGATGCTTCACAATATAACATTCATAGAAATTGAAGTGCACATTTAAATTAAGTAACGGTAATTGAAAACGCATATAAAAGAATAGTAGTAATTGAACGTGCACACAATGACAAATAATAAAAATGGAACACCCAAATGAAGTACAACATGTGAAGGAAGCAATTAAGGAACTAATTAAACAACGGGGAACTTGCTTGGATATGTAAATCACAATAATAAAGGAATATAATGGATTAACCAGCGACGTGCATATGAAAGCAAAGCATAATTTAATTAACATGCTCAAGAAGGATTATAATTATCATCTAGTCAATTATCCTAATTAATTTACATGATCAATGGTTAATTACATGTTTTTATCCTAGTTAATTAATCATGCTTAGATTTAGAGTCAACTAATCATGCTTAAAGAACAATTTACATGTTTCAATGTCAATAATATGCCCAATTAAATACTAGCTATCAAACATGCTAGAACAATCAATCAAACATGCTCAATTCTAATTACTTACTTTAGTTAGTTACCCTAGTTAACTAACATGCTGCTAGATGATTTACACGTGCTATGCTAGTTAGATGATTTAAACATGCTAGTTAATCAATCTAAACATGCTAGTTAATTAATTAATCATGCTGATATTAATCTGGTTGGTGACTCTAGTTCGTTACATGCTCGAGAAAGAAGATCCAGTTATTTCTCTAGTTGATTACTCTAATTGATTACATGCTCAAGAAGGAAGTTAACAACTATAAATTAAACGCTATTAAACATGCTCAAATAATTACAAATTGAACAACTAGCAAATCAATTAATTAATGAAACATATTCAAGTCTAGTCAACTACCCTAGTTGAGTTGATTAACATGTTAAACATGCTTAAGGCTAATTAATTACTAATTAACATATTCAACTAACAAATTAATTAACATGCTTAAGGATCAGTTACTAATTAAACGATTAGTTAAGCAAATTAATATGTTTGAATAATAGTTAACATGCTCACATAAATTAACATACTTAAGTTTAACTACGTTATTTTCGTGCTTAGATTATCTCAATTGGTTAACATGCTGGTTAATTTGACATGGATATCAAACAAGGAAATGACAGAACCATATATATATATATATATATATTGAATGAAAGAAATGACAGTTGACTGATAATAAAGAATGAAATCTAAATGGCAAGTAAATAATACATGACAGAACATCTAAGGAAATTTCGTAACCCATTCATACTCCTCATCATTCACGCCTTCACCATTCTATTCTCATCACATACGAACATTGATCATTTATCACAGGAACTAAATGTTTGCAGTAAAGAAAAGAGAACAAATAAACGTAAGTAAGGGGACAAATAACCGCAAAGGAATCTACACTATCAACTAAGGAAAATCCATGCAAGTAGAAGGAACACTTAACAGCAAAGGGATCTATACTTTTAACAGGGAAAATAACAACAGCCAAGGGATCAATCAAGGAATTAACGACAGTGATATCAACTAAATTTACCTACTAACACAAGCATTTCCATTATCAATTTATCTAGCTATCAATCACAATATAACATAAGGGAATTCACAGTGAACTAAACGTAAAAATCACGCATACTACTTGCGGTGTAGGGCCTCCACATGGCCAAGACACCCCTATTTTCTTACCTCAAAGCTTTAATGCGTTTAGCACTTAAGAGTTGTCCTCCGTCCTTTGTCAACACCTTAATGATCAAAATATCTATCATTAAAATCACAACCTATAAACTTCTCTATCCTTAATTACGTAGAAATTCTAGGAATTCATTGATACCTAAAACGGAACCTAACATATCCCAACGTCAGATTAAATTCCCACAATATCCGGAAACATTGTTGGTACGTACAACAACTATTACTGATTACAGAAATTGTTTCTAACCCATCTTATAACATTTCCATCTTCAACAACCATCACAAACAACTTATCCAATTATACAGGGCATATGCTTAATAATCCCACAACCAACATTACAATTCCACTTCATAACAGCAACCATAAACCATTAAGTCAACAGCCAACAGAGGACTAAATCCAGCATGTTTGTGCTTTTGGAAGTAACCAACAGAGCATAACTCCAATATTTATTCTATTTCTTCATTATTTATAAACTAAGCAAATATTCTATAATATTTTGCACATAGAGAGATTTCCAGAATACCAATCCATGGGACAAGGCCACAATCAAACCAATGTGCACAATCCAATACTAACCAACATAACCGACACAACGGCAGTCAATTGACCACAACCCACAAAGCACACTAACTCAGCATTCTATAACAAACAGCAAAGGAAAATCTCCTTACCAGAAGACCGCGAGCAGCTCTCATCCAAGAAGCTCCTCTCCTCCTTCAGCTCTCGACTCAACCTCTTGAGAACTCCCAGCTCCGTCTCGCCCTCTATATAACACACCAGGAAGGGGACACTCTCTGCCAATTCCCAGAAGGCAGAGAGCATGCCCGACAATCTCACTACAACTTCCTTAGAATGTTTCCCACGCTGATTCCACACTAGAAAAGAGTGATAGGGATTGTCTGCATAGCAGACAACACTTCACTCGAACCAGTCCAACCAGACCCGGTCATACCCAAGTCGGAGAATTCAGGTCGCAAGTCGCCTTCTGCATCTGCCGGATTCGCGCTGCCCATCGCAAATCGCCAACCATTCCGACGCCACACCTCACCATTCGCTGCTTCCTTGTCATCGCCACTCTACCGTTGCCGAGTATCATCGAGAAGTCGACGGTGCGCCGCAGCACCGAACACCAAATCGACAACCCAAGCCCGCCGTTCGCCGGATGATAGGCACCTGAACCTGAGCTCACCGTTGCCGCCCTTCTTTTGGTCTCCTTCACCCTCGATTTCTCACTCTCTGTCTCTCTCTCTCTCTCTCTTTATTTTTTATTCAATAAGTCCTTAATGTAAAACAATTATCTTAATGTAAAACAATTATAAGAAATCTCAAATATCATAATTTAAATTCATTAAAGTCATATTTATTTTAATTACAAAAATTTTCATTTAATCTCAATAAATGAAAATCTTACGAATACGTCATTGGTAATATCCCGATAATTAAATAATTATCCAACTTTAAAAGTCGGTGTATTACATAGTTAATGAGTAGATTAAATGATTTTAATAATGACTAGATATTTCTATATGTGAAGGTACTAAAAAGAAGAAATATAGCAATTAAGTGAGAACGCAATGCATCGAGGTAAGTAATATGCATGTGTCTTGGTATTCGGACCCTACATTGCAAGATTAGGAGATGTATATTTCGCTGCTTACTGCTTTCTTAGCATGTTTCGTTGTTTACAGTTTTAATCGCACGTTTCGTTGTTTATTGCTTTTACAACATTCTTATAGTTATTAATCACACGTTTCGTTGCTTACTGTTTTCCTAGCATGTTTCGTTGTTTACAATTTTAATAGCACGTCTTGTTGTTTACAGCTTTATTAGTATATAATTAAGTACGATTTGTTGTTTACAATTTTTAAGAACATGTTTCGTTGTTTACTGTTGTTATAGCATGTTCTGTGAATCGTACGTTGACTGTTTATTTACGCTTTCAAATGAACTGTTGTATGCATTCATGAGTACCATGTATCACAATTCTAGAAAACGGATAATGAACAACAAGTGAACGATTAATGAACAATAAATGAACCATAAATGAACAAATAACGAACAATAAAAGGCAAAGAAAAGAATTGATAAATAAATGAATAATAAGTAAATTAAAGAAAAGAAAAATGCAACGATATGACGCGATGCCGTTTAAGTCTGTGTGGCACGGCCGCTAGCGAGCTTTCGCAGTATGCCATCGCCGCTAACAAGCTTTCAAATTATGTTATTGCTACTCATATCTGTTTCAAGGCCCCTGGATTATGCTGGGACATAACGGCCAATGATTAGCAGGCTTTCGGATTATACCATTGTTGCTATATCAGAGGTAAAAGATGATAACGATGAATAAAACGTAAAAGACAAAAATGATGAATAAAACGTAAAAGACTGACGAAGACGATGATTAAAAATGTAAAAGATAAGAAAAAGAAGAGAAAACTAAACTGCATATGATTTTAAAGATGCACAGCATGTCACGACCCAAATAGGACCCGAGACAGAACGGGGAACAACTCAGCCCATAAGACCAAATCGTCCGACCCTTTTTCTCTTAAAACTTTATTAATTGACAGCGGAAGACTTAAAATATTAGTTATAGCTAAGGCCCAACAAACATAGTCTTATCAGGTCCAACAAGTGATATCAGATAGTAAAGCAATATAATCCAAAAATGAAATAACTATGCAAAAAGAAATTAAACATTTAAGGTTTATAGTTATCCAAATAAATGAGTATACCTCACTAAGAGACTCTCGAGGAAAATTAATAAAATAATAGAAATTAATCAACTATGTCCGAAACCAATCTTGAATTGTCAACTGGAAGTTTGACTGATAATCTCCTGAAAATTTTTATTAAAGGAATGAGTTGACGAAACTCAGTAGAGATTTAAAATTTTCAGATTTTAAAGAAAAATAACTATTAAGCATGTATAAAAATTTAATATCACATTTTATAAGATTTCAATCTTTGAAAGAAAAATTGTACAAAAGGACGCGTGTTTAAAATGACCGATGAATATGTGGTATGTATCAAAATACGCCCTTGTTGTACTAATTAAAATCACAGTGAAAATGGAGCCACTCACGGACTCCGAGCACACTATGCCATAGGCATTTAAAGAAATAAAAGCGATACTCGGCGATCGCAAAAGCCAATTAATACCCTGATCAAGTTTAGGGTTTTGCGCCTAGGGACACGACACATACAGCTGTCCCATTACTCTAGTTGCACTTTAGGGATTAAAACCCAAGGACATTTATAAAGAAATCCCCTTTTTAACAAATTTAATAACAAACAAACACACTTCATGTGATAGAATGTGTAAAAAATAAAATTTAACAAATTCTAATACTTGAAAATGAGTGATTCATTAGAATATAAATTGTTAAATTTAAAAAGAATTATTTAAAAATAACAATATGCGAAATATAGTGCATAACAAAAATAATCCCTACCTCGAAGTGGATTAGTCCGATCTAAGCCCAATTGCTCAAAGTATCCAATTTTTGAGTCCATAACTTAATCCAATATTTGGGTACCTAAATTGAAGTTAGAAAAATTTTTGTGGGTTAATTTTAAGATTCCAATATTATTTAAATTAAATTGGATTAGAGAGAATATTAAAATAGGCCCACAAACAGACTTAATTTTAGTCCAAAAACATATTAATTTTTGGCCCAAAAGGCCTGGATTTTTATTGGGCCAAACTACTTAGGGCTTAAGTCCAACTCAAAATCAAACCGCAGCCCACGATCCAAACCCGTGGGTCTGCGTAGCGGACTGGCAGTGAGGGAGATTTCATATTCCCCTCTTTGCAGACGGTTCTGCCATTTGCAGCATCAATATTACCAATTTCCGATTCTTCTAGTAGAAAATTTCCCCTAGCCGAGACTCGCACAATAGAACAAAAAGTTTTGCAGATTATCACCTCAGAACTACTTACATTCGAATCCAATAATCAAACTTAGAATAACAAAATTCATAGGAAAATCCTTTATCCAAAACTTCAGACCAATATCAGGAATCAGAAACAAAAATCAAAAGAAAGATTTTGATTTATATACCTTCAAGTTCACATCTTTTGAAACTTGAAGAATTATTGCACTGTCCCACTCCTCGACAATCCAAAACGATCCTAAATGTCAAACCTTTAGAAACAAAAACGTCCATTTGAATTTGTTTTGCGAAGAACAGGACAGAAGTTGGAGAAGAGAGCTTAGACTTACCCGTCAATGTTCACTGCTGAAATTAGAATCCTCGCCTCCACTGTCCACCGGAAAAGACTTCAACAATCGGAGCTACGTTCTCCGATCTGCAGGGAGTAAACGACCGTGAGCAGAGTACACCGAGGGAAGAATCAAATTAGGGCTTGAAATTCGACTTACCAGGGACAGCTTGCATCGAGAGGAAGTCGTTCACACGTCGGAGAAGGAATAGCAAAGTTGGAAGAGGATCGAGTGGGGTTCAATCCCCTTCCCCTTCGGCAGCTGATAAGGGGGTGTTTCTTCCCCAATTC